>CM059203.1:43006909-43606909 GCA_030323885.1 Branchipolynoe longqiensis
CAGGTAAGATTCGTCTAACTAATCTATTTTACCTCGGTATGCCGCCTCTGGCTAGCCGTAGGCTAGGGAGACCTTTACGTAAAATAATTTTTATCCTGATATTCTTGTTTTGTTATTATTCTTTAGTGATTATGTCTTATGTATGCAACAATGGAAAAGCGATTTGTATGGCAAAAAAGAGGAAAAACCAATGTTTTTCTTACCTCTCTCTTTCAGTTGGTGAGTAGCCTGTGCGCTATCGGCTGAGGCTTCTCTAGTCGTTTGTGGTAATGTCTAGCAAACGAAGTAGCGGTTTTCCATCCCGCGTGAGCTAGGATCCGTTTAACGGAGATGCCTAGCAATCTTGCCTTGGACACCATTGCACCACGTGTAGAGTGCGATGAGTACCTGTCTGTATTTACTCCCGCCAGTTTTAACACATTCATTGTCCATCGGGCGAGGGTATCCCTGGAAATGGCCTTGTGTGGCTTAATAAAGCTGACCAATAGCTGTCTTGAGTTTCTTATTAATCTTGTCTTGGATATATAATTTCGTATCGCAGATACGACACATAACTTGCGATCCTGAGTGAAACTGGACACCCCTATCGTAGAAAGGGGGTCACCTAATCGGTTTGATTTTAATAAAGTTGATAAATCAAACGTGGCCTCTTTACTGTCAATTTCTAGACCATTCAGCGACAGGGCAACTATAGTTTGGCCTCTGTGTCCAGTGACCAGGAGAAGCAAAACTGCGACTTTGAAACCTAAAAGTTTAACGTCCAGAAACTTATTTTCTGGCCATTTCTTGAAGAGGTTGAACACTAGAGAAACATCCCAAAACCTATTATATTTGGGTTTAGGCGGATTCCTCTGATAAATTGATCGTATGATCCAACAAATAACATGGTGTTTACCCATTGTTTGTCCATTAACCCGCGGTAGGATTATCGACAGAGCACATCTGGCAGCGTTAATAGCGCCATATCCTAGGCCTTCGTCCTCTAGGTAACGTAGGAAGAGTCCTACCTGGGATACTGTGGGAGTCATTGGCTTGACTTTCTTAAGCAGGCAATAAATACCCCATTTCTTTAAATACGTAGTATACATTTTCACCGTTCCTTTTCTCCACGCATCATCAACCAAACGCTGTTGTGTAATTTTGTCTAAGCCAAACTGTTCTAAATATTTATTTAAAAAAGGAATGCCACTAACGGAGTTGTCGACACGTTTCCGTGGCGTTCTAGTGGTCCCTGATGTTTGAGGTTTCCTCGGAATCTTGGGAAGCGAAGGCTGCTTTTGGCTGTGGCTAGTAACGTCGGTAGCCACGGTTGCGTGTGCCACTCGGGGACGATGAGTATGGCGTGTGTCCCCTCCATTTGAATCTTTCTGGCGACTTTGCTAATGATAGTAAAGGGGGGGAAAATGTAAAAGAAATGATGTCGCCACTTTAGGGAGAAGGCATCAATGTGCCAAGCATTGGGTTCCGGGTGCCACGAAACATATTTTGGAATTTTAAAGTTATTACGCGAAGCGAACAAATCGATCTGAGGTGAACCCCATGTGTGACAAATGTGTTTGAAAATGGATGGATTAAGTGACCACTCTAAGTGATCATGGAACTGGCGACTCATCTTGTCAGCTAGACAATTTTGTGTGCCTGGAATGTGATTAACAGTTAACCAGACATCAAAGGTTTGAGCCCAGTTCCAAATGAGAAGTGCCATTGCATTACATTTAATCGATTTTGTACCTCCCATATTTCTGACATAAGCCATAGCTGTGGTGTTATCCGTGAGGATACGTACATTATTTTTGGGTATTTTTACTAGACTGGTTAATCCCAAGTAAATGGCCCTTAGTTCTAGAACGTTAATATGATCGGGGAGTTCCGATTCTAGCCATCTTCCTCCCGTTGCTACATCATTTTGATGTGCTCCCCACCCTTGGAGAGACGCGTCAGTGGTAACGGTAGTGTCAGGCTCTCCCATTCTAATGGGATTGGGGGAATGGTCAAAGTGGTTTAGCCACCAATCAATGTCGGCTAGGCCGTTCTCCGAAATAAACATGGTCTTTTCAAAGTTTCCCTTTGCGCGGGCCAGCGCCAAATTTTTATCAATTTCGAGGGATTTTATGTGTGCCGCTCCGTATAGAATAGCTGGACTATACGAAACCATGACCCCGATAAGGACCGCGACCTGTCTAATCTTTGGCCTAGAAGTGTCTAACAGCTGTATCGCTGTGCGGTAAAGCTTATCTTTCTTTTGGCGTGTAAGCGAAACGGTCATAGCCGTGGTGTTCAGAATGAACCCGAGACACTTAAGCTCCTGAGTAGGAGAAAAAACTGATTTCTTGTTATGTATGAAGAAACCCAATTTGGTGAAAATTTTGCATAAATCTTTAACAGCGAGTTCACATTGCGTGAAAGATTGGCCCATAATAAAAGAATCATCTATGTATGGAAACATACAATGCCCCAATTTTGCCATGTGTGCAAAAATTGGTTTCAACAACTTAGTAAACAGACGCGGTGCGCAGGCCAAACCATTAGGTAAACATGTAAATTCAAAAAGTTGGCCATTCCAGAGAAAACGTAGGTATTTCCGATCTGTCTGGTGAATAGGAACGGTTGAGTACGCATCCCTTAAATCAACACTCGCTAGCCAACACCCTGGGGTAATTAAATCACGAGCTGTTTCTAAAGAAAACATTTTGAAATGTTTGTATTCAATGATTTCATTCAACTGAGTTAAATCTAAAATCATTCGGATTGAACCATCAGGTTTAGGAGTAGAGAAGATATTGGAAATATATTCCCCTTCAGTATGTTCAACTCTGTTGACAATGCCCTTAGACTCAAACAGTAGAACCTGGTGATCTAGCTGAGATTTTTCTAGTGAATTAAACTGATACGGAAAAAGGCGCTCTCTTTTGTATAGGCAATTGTGTGAAAGGGATGTGAATGCCTTTAACAATATTCAGGACCTCTGGATTAGTGGTTAACTGTTGCCATTGATGTAAACAATTAGAAACATTCCCTGCTTGAAAAAGGCTTACTTCAGTTTGAGTTTCCTCCGTGACCATTGTAGGGTCAGGAGGCTGCACTGTTTGTGTGGAAATCTCTACTTGTTCCCTTGTTTCGGGAACTGGGGCTTGGGAACGAAATCCCTCTTGTAGCCGCGGTTGTCGTTCCAGTTTGAGGCCGGCCTGTCGCCTCGGCCCCTTCCTCGCTGGTTGAACTGGAAGGACGGTCCGCCCCTGAACGGCCTTCCTCCTCTGCGGAATCGAAAATCCGTCCTAGACTTTCTGAACCCTGCTGGGTTTTGGAAGCGACGACTCTTTGCTTCAGTGTTTTTAGCACTCTTGTAGTCGACCTCTACCTGTTTGTACAGGTAAGCTAGCTGACCCCCAAACATCTTGGATTTATCAAGCGGTTTGCTCTTGATAGGGGTAGGTCCGGAATACACGGTGTATTCCTTACCATCATGGTCCGTTACCTTGTTAGAGCGGGCAACCTCTTTTCCGGCATCTGTGGTGACCGATTTGAAAACGTTTTCAAATCTCCGATGGGTCATGTAGTTACTAGCGGCTGCTAACAAAGCTATGCCCCGGTCCATAACCCGCGCCAAAGACGAGAACTTGTTCTCTGTCTGCATCCTGTTAGCCACAGGGATAACAGACGTCAAGGCACCCAAAACTGCCTTATGGATCAGGCAGAGGGAAGTTTCATAACGACGGCGTTCGTCGGAAAGATGAATGCCGGAATCCATCTCTTTGAAAACCGAAGCAGGAATGCCCTTAACTCCTGAAATCTGCTCAGTCAACTTGTTGATGACTTCGATCGGTTTAAACGTAGTGAAATGGCTATTCACCGTTTTGCGCATCATGGTAGTGGTGCGCACTTTCTGAGCTTTCTTTTTGACAATCTTCTTGCCAGCTTTAACGCCTATTTTGGCGTAGACTCCCGCTCGTTCCGTGTCGGAATCCGACTCGGTGGAAGAAGAGTCGGACGACGAGTCTGAAGAGGAGTCCTTCTTCTTCTTCTTCTTCTTCTTTTTGGACTTTTTGGAGCGCTTAGAGTTCGCTTTCTTTGTGAACTCGTCACCAGAACTGCTCACTGGGCGGCGTTTCTTGCCCCGCGCTTTCGGTTTCGGAACCTCAGGTGCCGAAAGCGTGTCCTCTTCGTCCTCAGAAAAGTCTTCCCAATCCTCATCAGGGATTTGGGAAGGATCTGGAAAGGTCTGCGCCTGGAAAAGGCGCATCTTCTCCTCCATCATCTCCGCCATTTTCGCCTCCCACCCCACTGGTTGAGGGGCGTGATCACTGTCTTGATCCGAGGCATGAGCCCCAGGATGTGGGGACGGCGGAGCCGTAGCCGGTGGAGACGAATCGTAATCCGTAGGGGGGACACCCACCGCTGCAGCGGGCGGCTTATTCCGGCGAGTGGCCATCGGGAACTGTAACGAAACCAAAGCGTTACTAACCCGGAATCATCTCAACTACACAAGTGTAAGCCAGTAAACTGGGTTGAGGAACATGGTACAGAGAACGTGTTTTGCAACGTGTCAGTACAGGCGTGAAGCTAAATTTGCCGTAGGTGTGTGGTAACGAAACCAACCAAACGGAGGGCATCGATCGTGAGATCGGCCCCTCTCTCTGTTCCGTACACTTCTCCCACCTGTGGCTACAGCGCCAACAAGTTGGAGAAAATATTACGAAACTCGGAGGTTCGCCTTAAACCGGTCAGGGGTGTTTATAAAAAACACCCAGAAGCATCCCCAACATCATCCTCTATTAGGATCCGGGAGACTTTTCTTAGGAAATGAGCAACTCGGGTTGCCATTTCTCCCTGTCTGAAAAACAGGTGTCGATAGAACTCAGTATCGGTTTCGTTTGTGCCAGCGGCACGCAATGTTCTATCCGTAAGTTAAAAAACGTACAAAGTCCAAACAGGACTGAAGAAAGTTCTGAACTTTCATAAAAAGATGCTATAGAGCATGATAAACAAAGTTATCGAAGAAAACAGTACTTACTTTTGGATAAAAGCAGTAGTAGTAGATAAATCCTGTGGAGCAACTCACAAACGTCCTCCCGTTGTGAGTTACTTATGCTAATTGCTGGACCCGGATGTGCTTCCTTCTCCCTAGCCTACGGCTAGCCAGAGGCGGCATACCGAGGTAAAATATATAATATATAAGTGTGGAAATAAAGGGCGAATCTCCGTAATGTTTCAGTACACCGGCGTAATTGCCTAATGAAGGGAATAAAATCGTAATGATTCCGCAGAAATCGTAATGGTTGGCAGCTCTGCGATTTTCCACGAAAACACGGATCCTCCACCCCCCCCCAAAAAAAGGATTAGCACTGTCAGAGAATTGTGAAAAAATGCCGGAAGTCAGGCTTAACCTATCCTTGTTGTGGCAATATTATCGCACATATCTAACTCGTTCTTGTTTGGGTTTTATATTCTTTCAACATCTAAGGTAATATAAGAACGGGACTCAAACCACTCAATTGTTCTCATATACATCACGGTTCCTTGGTACTTTGCTTAAAGCTGCATAGTCCGATGAAATGTCGAAATGTCAAATTTTCAAAACCAAACCAATTATCTAGATTTGATTCTGCATATCTAACTTAGATACTGGTGCACTTATTAAGCATTTGTTTCTGCGTAGAATGCAATACTGGGTCAATTTAACGGAACCTGTTACTGCAGAAGTCTATGGTGTCAGAGTTTTGGCAAGCTTGCCAAAACTAATTTTCCATGTTTGCACTCAAAATATCTCAAAAGTTTACCATTTAAAACAAATGATCTAATATATTTATCTCAGAAAAAATATAGAAATTAAAAACTATCGGACTATGCAACTTTAATATTAATTGGTAAATATAAAAAATTGCGGAAATCTGCGAAATCGTGGAGATCTTTCATCCCTGATAAATGTAAATAGCTATATTTGATTAGGATACTTGTGAATATGTAATGAGCTTACATTGGTTGTCTTAGTCGATCTGTACACGTTGTTGGGAGCGTAGATGGGTCTTTATAAGAGGTTGCTGGTCAACCTGTCAATGTTCTTTTGGTGGACCTTTAAGGTTGCATTAGCGAGCCTTTAAGGTTGTGTTAATGGACCTTTAAAGTTGCATTAGTGGACCTTTCAATAGAAGTTTCAATAAGGGACCCTTAAGGTGTCGTTAGAGGACCTTTAATGTTGTGTTAATGGACCTTTAAGGTTGCATTAGCAGACCTTTGAAGGTTTGTTAGTGGACCTTGAAGGTTGCAATAATGGACCCTTAATATTGCATTAGTGGACCTCTACAGTTCCATTAATGGCCTTTAAAAGTTGTGTTAATGGACCTTTAAGGTTGCGTTAATGGACTTTTAAGCTTGTATTAGAGGACCTCTACAGGTGTGTGAGTGGACCTTTAAGGTTGCGTTAATGGACTTTTAAGCTTGTATTAGAGGACCTCTACAGGTGTGTGAGTGGACCTTTAAGGTTGCGTTAATGGACTTTTAAGCTTGTATTAGAGGACCTCTACAGGTGTGTGAGTGGACCTTTAAGGGCTTGCTGTTAAGGTATGGACCTAAGGTGCGTTAAGGACTTTAGCTGATTAGAGGACCTCTACAGGTGTGTGAGTGGACCTACAAGGTTGCGTTAATGGACTTTTAAGCTTGTATTAGAGGACCTCTACAGGTGTGTGAGTGGACCTACAAGGTTGCGTTAATGGACTTTTAAGCTTGTATTAGAGGACCTCTACAGGTGTGTGAGTGGACCTACAAGGTTGCGTTAATGGACTTTTAAGCTTGTATTAGAGGACCTCTACAGGTGTGTGAGTGGACCTACAAGGTTGCGTTAATGGACTTTTAAGCTTGTATTAGAGGACCTCTACAGGTGTGTGAGTGGACCTACAAGGTTGCGTTAATGGACTTTTAAGCTTGTATTAGAGGACCTCTACAGGTGTGTGAGTGGACCTACAAGGTTGCGTTAATGGACTTTTAAGCTTGTATTAGAGGACCTCTACAGGTGTGTGAGTGGACCTACAAGGTTGCGTTAATGGACTTTTAAGCTTGTATTAGAGGACCTCTACAGGTGTGTGAGTGGACCTACAAGGTTGCGTTAATGGACTTTTAAGCTTGTATTAGAGGACCTCTACAGGTGTGTGAGTGGACCTACAAGGTTGCGTTAATGGACTTTTAATGTTGTATTAGAGGACCTCTACAGGTGTGTGAGTGGACCTACAAGGTTGCGTTAATGGACTTTTAAGCTTGTATTAGAGGACCTCTACAGGTGTGTGAGTGGACCTACAAGGTTGCGTTAATGGACTTTTAAGCTTGTATTAGAGGACCTCTACAGGTGTGTGAGTGGACCTACAAGGTTGCGTTAATGGACTTTTAAGCTTGTATTAGAGGACCTCTACAGGTGTGTGAGTGGACCTACAAGGTTGCGTTAATGGACTTTTAAGCTTGCATTAGAGGACCTCTACAGGTGTGTGAGTGGACCTACAAGGTTGCGTTAATGGACTTTTAAGCTTGTATTAGAGGACCTCTACAGGTGTGTGAGTGGACCTACAAGGTTGCGTTAATGGACTTTTAAGCTTGTATTAGAGGACCTCTACAGGTGTGTGAGTGGACCTACAAGGTTGCGTTAATGGACTTTTAAGCTTGTATTAGAGGACCTCTACAGGTGTGTGAGTGGACCTACAAGGTTGCGTTAATGGACTTTTAAGCTTGTATTAGAGGACCTCTACAGGTGTGTGAGTGGACCTACAAGGTTGCGTTAATGGACTTTTAATGTTGTATTAGAGGACCTCTACAGGTGTGTGAGTGGACCTACAAGGTTGCGTTAATGGACTTTTAAGCTTGTATTAGAGGACCTCTACAGGTGTGTGAGTGGACCTACAAGGTTGCGTTAATGGACTTTTAATGTTGTATTAGAGGACCTCTACAAGTGTGTGAGTGGACCTACAAGGTTGCGTTAATGGACTTTTAAGCTTGCATTAGAGGACCTCTACAAGTGTGTGAGTGGACCTACAAGGTTCCGTTAATGGACTTTTAAGCTTGCATTAGAGGACCTCTACAGGTGTGTGAGTGGACCTACAAGGTTGCGTTAATGGACTTTTAAGCTTGTATTAGAGGACCTCTACAGGTGTGTGAGTGGACCTACAAGGTTGCGTTAATGGACTTTTAAGCTTGTATTAGAGGACCTCTACAGGTGTGTGAGTGGACCTACAAGGTTGCGTTAATGGACTTTTAATGTTGTATTACCTAACCTTTAATTTTTATTGGTGGACCTTTAATGTTACATAATTGGACTTTTAAGATTGCATTGCTGGACCATTAATGCTTGTTAGGGGATATTTAACGCTGCATTAATGGACCTTTAGGGTTCCGTTAATGGACCTTTAATGGTTGTTAGTGAACCTTCAAAGGTTGCGTTAGTGGCCTTTGAAGGAAGTCAAAGCATGCACCTTCAGCAGCTGGCAGGGCGTCTGGCCAAAGTTGTTTATCATTCCTTCGAGCGCCTTCTGGTGCATGGTGTCGGTGACAGCGTCCAGGTCCACAGCGCCCTCATACGTGCAGTAGTAGAACACATTGAGCGCCTCAGCCGCAGCCGGCCCCTTCTGCTTGTACCCGAAGATGAGGTCAATCCAGGCGTGCAGCGCCAGCGACACGTGTTCGGACTCGAGCGCCTTCCGGTGTTTGTAGATGAAGTCTTCCGGAGTTGTCGCCCAGCGCGGCAAGAAGACATCGGTCACAGTGTCTTTGGTTAGTTGCAGCTTCCCCAGGTCGAACCCTGCCAATGGATGATAACACAGTCCGCTTTTATTAGGCCTCAGTCACACTACGGCTTGAAACCACTTTGCGACTAATTTGCGACCAAAAGCCAGTGACCTTGCGACCAAAGCAAAAAAAAAGCGGGGAAAATAATGGTCGTTGACCGCTCTGCGATTGGTCAGAGACTGGTAGGCAATCAGGGGGGTGTGGGGGGGTCGGTGACCGGCCTTCGATTGGTCAGTGGCCGATTGCTGACTTTGCTAATAGGTATATATGAAACTGTGGTTCTCTGTGTTCTTTAACTTTTATCTTGTCGCTATGGAGATTAGATACTCTAACCATTCCACCACAGCAGTACTGAAACTTATACCTGGCAGGCTCACCTCTCCACCGTGCCCAGCAATGAGTCCGAATGAGCGACCCCGCTCATTCCCGACAATTAATTTATCAAATAAATATATATAATTTACTTTAAATACATTTTGTTCAAATAAATTTTTATTTTAATAAATTTAAGCAAATATAATTCATTTTAAAATATATAATGTATTAAAAAAATATTGATTTTAAAATTTTTAATCTATTTTAAAATTTATTAAAAATTATATTTTAATTTATTTTTAAATGCATTACTTAAAAAAATATCTATAAATTGGTAGCAGGAGAAAATCAATGCCAAAACAACTGATAATAAAAAAAACATTTTAAAGAGGAAAATAATCTGAAGGATTTAAACAACCAAAATGGTCAACAAGAGAAGGCCAACTCCAAAACAGCCAATAAACAACAGAATGACAACAAAAAAAGGACAACATAAATACCTTGGCCCAAAAATAACTAACGCCACTAAAATTAATACAAACTGAAACAAATTTGCTGTTAAAAAAAGGCTCTGCTTTTGATGGATTCACAGGCGGGATCCGTACCGTTGAGATTCTCTAGGAATTCTGGGAGATAGAAGAACTCAGGGATGAGTTCCTTGACGTCATTTGGATTCTCCATCAAACTCTCCCACGAGGCGGGCAGCGAGTGGAACTGACGGTCCGCTACATCGAACCTGGAACCGCAAAGACTTGGTGTAAGCGATAGACCTTATTCTCCCGCACGTATGTTCCGAAATGAGGCTTGCGCAGGTTTGCGTTTACAATTACGCTATGGCACTATGTAATAAATTCGCAGAAATAATTAATTTTAACATGATGGGAGGGGGGGGGGTGAATGCGAATTGTTGATAACTATTGCGTATTAAAACCAAGGAACGCAGGCAATGAACCACCCACTGGAATAGGTTGGTCGGTTGTTGGGATTTTACATCCTGGCAACATCTAAGGTCATAACAGGATGGGTGCCGACTTGTGACAGTGAGCACTCATGGCAACTTTATAGTGCTGCCCCACTGGGAGATCAAGCTGCTAGCACCATGACCCGATATCCCACTCAGTCACATTATCCTGACACTGAGCTAACCAGTCCTTTCCCTGTCCTATTAATGCCGAGAGCCTGGCTTGGAAGTGACAAGTATCAATTTTTAAGTCATTGGTTTGACTCGACCAGGGTTCGAACCCATGGGTTTGAATCCCACGATCTACCAGAACGAGAGACGGACGCTCAACTCATTCGGCCATCCCATCTGGTCAAGGATTCAGGAGAGGACGTTGGGTTGGAACAATCTCACCTCCTCCCGTCCCCTTTTCTTTTTGGTAAAACAGTTTATTCATCAGAACATACATTTTTTCAGGTCCGACGCACTGGTCTTCCAGCTGTTTACATCACATTGTAAATAGGTAGTTCAGCGGGTACTTAGGTAGGGGATATATTAGTAGATTATGAAGGAGGTTAGTGTGTTAGTGGGTTAGCCGTAATAAGTTCAGTATTATGGACTAAGATGGTGGGTCGCTGCAAAATCTGTGCTGCTATTATGGGTACGGTGTGTGTGACGGGGGTTGGGTGAGAGAATGGAGCCCTCCCTCCACCAAGTCCCCACACTCAACCTCGCTCCTCAGACACTGAGACTCTCCTGCTCACCTCCCCCCCCCCCCCAAACCCTACGCAAACCCTCTCCAGCTTTGTCGCCACTCAACGCCTCTATAAACACAGATTCCGCCCTCAGCAGCAGCCATGAGCCTCCACTCAGCCTCAGCCACCACCACTGAGCCGACATTGGATTCATCGGGGCAACATTATACCTATAAAAACAGAATTAAAGCTTGTTTTATTTAACGACCCTTCTAGAGCACATTCATTTTTATCATCGGCTATTGTACGTCAAACATATGGTCATTCTGACCTATTTCTTTGGAGGAAACCCACTGCCGCCACATAGGCTATTCTTTCCAATAAGCAGCAAGGGTCTTTTATATGCACTTTCCCACAGACAGGAGAGCACCTACCACAGCCTTTGATGAACCAGTTGTGGACCACTGGTTGGAACGGAAAATAGTACAAACTGCAAATGGGTCTAAAAATAAAATTATACCGCTAAAACATTACCCCTATGAGAAGTTTTTATTGCGGCATAATATTTCCCGGGGAGTTGGGGGATAATTAATCCTGCGACAATATCAAGGATTTTATATATAACTGCAGCAATATCAAGGATTTTATATATAACTGTGGCAATATCAAGGATTTTATATATAAGGATGACAAAGCGAGGCTGTTTGAGGCTCTCCAGGCGTGCAATCCGAAAATACGGCTGCCATATTGAAAGCATAATAATGAGCCATGATAGGGGCATTTCCCCATTAACTCTAGCAACAATCAACATAACAGAAAGCACAAGACATGCTCTGTGCCTAATTTAGTTATAACTGCTGAAAACAAGTTATATATCGCTTCTACAAAAATACTTAACACTTTTTAGCACAGACAAACAATATGATACCTTAAACATATTACTAGCGACGTTACTTCTATTCTCAACCTTCGTCTTGCGCCTAGGCTATAGCATATGAATGACGTGGACAATTATCACGCTTTTAAAATGCCCAATTATCACACTTTCATGGTGTCACTTAACCATCTATCGCTCTACTATCCGTAGTGATATTGTTGGTTTGGGGGCGCGTGTCGCTGTGACCTACTTTCCGCTCTGGAGCTGGATGTGCAGTGACGTGAATGGCTCCATGCGCAGCAGGTAATGCATGACGGATGCAGGGTTCGAGTAGTGCGTGCCGTAGTGGAACTTCTCAATCACCCCGGACGGGTCCTCGAAGTGGTCGTACCTACAATGCAGATAAGGTTAAACAAATTATTATTCAAATTTTTTTTTTAAAGTTTGTTGGGTGGTTTTTTTTTAAGTATTTCTTTTTTTTTTTTAATATTTGATGACAAAATTTAAATTAAATTTTTTTAATTGTTTATTTAATTTTTTTTAAACGTTATTTAATTTTTTTTAAAGAAGTTATTTAATTCAGTTAATTGTTATTTAATTAAAAATATATTTCTGTAGTAGTCTGCACTGACCTCTGAGGTAAGTAACCACATAGACAGGTAGGCGTGGGTAGTGTGGCGATATCAGGGAACTTAGGTGTTGTAATGGTTAGCACACTGGCCCGGAATGCAAAGAGATGTGGGTTCGAATCCCACTCTAGGTGCAATATTTCCCATTTTCATCACCCCCGTGACACTGGTTGCCATGACCATGATCCTGTACAAGCTACACACTGTATGGTTGTTGAACCTACCCTGTGTATGTATATGTTAGTGCATTGCCTGTATGTATGTAATTGTTGGCATTAAAAGACACAATTCCAGGGAGACGAGTGTAGTAGTCTGCACTGACCTCTCAGGCAAGGAGCCGCATAGACAGGTAGGCATGGGTAGTGTGGTGATATCAGGGAGTCTAGGTGGTATAATGGTTAGCACAATGGCCCGAAATGCAAAAAGATGTAGGTTCGAGTGAAAACAATAATTTGCTTCATAGCCTGGCGCTCGGCATTATTAGGATAGGGCAAGGACTGGTTGGCTCAGTGTCAGGATAATGTGACTGAGTGGGATATCGGCTCATAGTGCTGGCAGCCTGGTCTCCCAATGGGACAGCACTATAAAGTCGCCACGAGTGTGCGCTATCACAAGTCTGTAGGTACCCGTCCTGATATGACCTTAGATGTTGCCAGGATGTAAAACCAACAACCAACCAATCATTCACCAAACATGAAGGGTTTTTTCGTTGTTTCTGTGTGTGTTTTTTGTGTGTCTTTTAGGGATGGTGGTGTTTACACATCTACTCACTTCTCCCTGATCTCATTCACCGCAGTTACACAGCTTTTCGGTGTGTTTTTTGTGCGTGATTTAGGGGTGGCGGTGTTTACACATCTACTCACTTCTCCCTGATCTCATTCACCACCCTTACACACCTTTTCCGTGTGTGTTTTTTGTGTGTGATTTCAGGGTGGCGGTGTTTACACATCTACTCACTTCTCCCTGATCTCATTCACCGCACTTACACAGCTTTTCAGTGTGTTTTTTCGAGGTCGGGGTGTTTACACATCTACTCACTTCTCCCTGATCTCCCGCTCGTTGTTGGGGTTGATGGCGCCCACTGGTTTCGACAGATCCCGGTAGATGGCGGGGTCTTCCAGGTCTAGCGTGTCCGACTTGTAGTCACTCAGGATCCAGGGGAACTGTCAACGCGCAGGCGCACCAGGCACCACAAACAACACCCATTTAAAATGTTAGAAAGCAGTTGCCTAGTCAGATGAGGAGACTTAAACTACCAACATTGTCATATCGTTATCTCAGGGAAGATATGATAGACTTATAAGATTATTACTGGGGGGAGGCTAATGACTAACACGTGTACATGAGCCTGTCTCAAAAGGTGATAACTCTTTTGTTTTTGTCCATTGTAATGATTGACACAAAACAACACAGAAACGTTTACACTGAAAACACAAGGACATTTGCTTCAATCAATACGTATTCTATTGGGATTATGAAACACCATGTAAAACACCATGTAAAAACCATGTAAAAAACAAATCAGTTTATCCTGAGCAAATGCATAAGCAGATATTATGTTGATCGTTACAATGGACAAAGTTTTGTCCCATAATGCTTAGCACCTTTTGAGACAGTCTCAAATACATAAACAATACCCGTAGAGATGGAAAATAAATTCACCAGAATCCAGAACCAGCTGTTTCTGCGGAATTGATATAAACTGGTCCCAGTGCCTTCTCCCCATGTTTTACAGTAATCAAGATGGAACAGGGAACCAGCTTGATTACGATTTGTCACACTGGTCACCAGCAGACACGATCTGATCTATATGCACAGATTTGCCCAGAACCAGCTTCAGAAGTACTTAAACTTATACCAACCCCCCAGGCTAATGACTAACGCGTGTATATATAGAGAGGGAGAATAATGGAATTATCCACAAAGCAGAACCAGCCGGGTATAAGTTTCAGTACTGCTGTGGTGGAGTGGTTAGAGTATCTAATTTTTTTTCTAAGTTCTAATCTGAAGGTCGATGGTTGCCCATGCCATCGCCTCTGCCAATTTGGATTTCCACCGCTGTGTATAACTTATAGCGCCATCAAAGGTCAGTTCATCTCATACCATGTTTATGTGGTGCGGGAGGTTAAAGATTCCTCGAGTCGGTAAAGATGTAGACTCGGCATTTCTATCGACCAACTGTCTAATGGTGAAAACAAGACTTATCCATGATAGGCAGTATACAATACAGTTGGGCAGCATTGAAAACAAGCCTGGGTACCCAGGCTTACATGTTATGGACAGAATAAATACAGCCTCAATAAAAAATAAATAAAATTTTTAAAAAGTATAAAATCTTCAGTAAATTAAAAAGAAAATCTGCCTTAGATTAACTTGAAGTAATCCCCGAATTGAAAAATGGCCAGAAGACTGAATTGACGTATCGTGATTCTGTCATTAGTCGATGTTTCATTGACGCAGCTGGTAACGAAAACAAATGAAATCGCAGCTGCTTTCGAATCAGACGTTAATCAATCTAAAAATTGAAGGGGGGTTTTCAGCACATTTGGTAAATTTTCAAGGCCTTTTCAGGATATTCTCAAATTTAAGGCCTTTTCAAGATACACCTTCAAATTCAAGGCCTTTTTCAAGATTGTGCGAACCCTGAATGAATAAAAAGATAAATAATTTCTCGTTTACTCACCACGGGGTATTGGCTGAGGTCATTGTACGTTCGGCCAGCGATCGTATTGAGCTGCATCAAGTAGTCAAAGTTGCTGATTTCCCGCTGCACCCACTTCTACAAAGCACACACAAAAATAGTTTGCTTTATTTAACGACACCTCTAGAGCGCATTGATTTTCATCATTGGCTATTGGACATCAAACATATGGTCATTCTGACATATTTCTTTGAAGGAAACCTGCTGCCGCCACATAGGCTACTCTTTCCGATAAGCAGCAAGGGGTCTTTTAAATGCACTTTCACACAGACAGGACAGCACATACCATAGCCTTCGATGAACCAGTTGTGGACCACTGGTTGGAACGGAAAATAGCGCAAACTGCAAATGGGTTCACTGAGCGGGATCAATCGGATTGTAAAGTCGACGGCTGGCGGTTTTAGTGGTGTAGATAGGCTAATAAGAAATCACTACAGGCAAGGAAGGAAAAAGTAGATAAAGAGTGAAAGGTAGGAGAGTGAGACTCTCTGATTTATTGTATTTATAGTTTCAAGAACAAGATGGTGGTGATCACATGATCCAGTCTTCCAATCCCTAACAGGCATTCCTCTATCCACCAATGAGGGTTCAATATCCTTGTTACCAAGGCATGGTTAGATCTGGCTACAGTGCCCTGTTGTATCTGGTGCAGTGATCCATAAATAACTCTTGGAGGGGAGGGGGTATGTGAGGCGACTTCCCAAAGACTGTCCTATATGTCAAGAAGTGACCCTCTCTCAGGTCAAGAAGTGACCCTCTCTCTCTACTATATTAATACACAATTTCTATCCTCAATTAGTAATAGATCACCAACTCCACATATACCTTATATGCCTTTCGTTTTACATACCATTTACCATTTTATAGACAAGTTGCAATTTATTATAGCAGAGTTCTCCATAGCCCATATCTCATATATCGGACAATTTTACAGAATGACCCACACCTTCACAGGTGGATATTCTAACGCCTGAGCTATGTCCCGCTCCCTCTACAAAGCACAAAACCGGTCAAATGTTGGTTGGTTTTTGGAGTTTTACGTCCTGGCAACATCCAAGGTCATATCAGGACGGGTACCGACTTGTGACGGTGCACACTCATGGCGACTTTATAGTGCTGCCTGACTGGGAGACCATGGCTGCCAGCACCATGACCTGATATCCCACTGTCACATTATCTTGACACTGAGCCAACCAGTCCTTGCCCTATCCTAATAATGCCGATCGCCTGGCTAGGAAGCGACAAGTATAAATTTGTATATCATTGGTTTGACTCGACCACAAGGTGAAGACAGTCAGAGATTTGTTTGTTTGTTTATTGTTTTACATCCTAGCAAAATCTACGGCCATATCAGGACGGCGGCAGTCAGAGAAAGTAACTATAAGGTAACCAAACAACTACCCGACTGTAGAAATAACAGACACACAGAGGGTAGGGAGACTGTCGGAGAATGCTTACAAACGGAGAAAGAATGCATGCAGTAGATAGCTACATGACAACTGAAAGTGACAAAACAAGGGGAACCACGAGACTATTACTGGCTAGCGGCGAAAACGAGTCATTAGACATAACCGTTATGGGCAGCATAAATACACCGTCACAGCAACAAAAGTTCTAGTTTTGACATTTCCGTAACTGAGCAGCCGAGAGTGAGTGAATAAGCGCAAGCGTATAAAGTCAACAATAAAACACATTAACGCAATACCAAATGGAGTATCATCATAAGAAGTGGTGGATGGGGTGATTTACCTGGGTGAGACCTGAAGCTCTGAGCAGCTCGACTGGTGACCTTGACCCTCGGTAGATTGACTCGCGAAGGTTGGGCGGCTTCAGACTCAGGATGCAGCTGAACACTTTGTTGCGGATCTGCGTAAGATTGGTTGGCTGTTGGAGTTTTACATCCTGGCAACATCTAAAGTCATAACGGGTACCTACAGACTTGTGACAGCGTGCACTCATGGTGACTTTATAGTGACGTTGGTTGCCTATTGGAGTTTTACGTCCTGGCAACATTTAAGGTCATAGACGGGTACCTACAGACTTGTGACAGCGTGCACTCATGGTGACTTTATAGTGATGTTGGTTGCCTATTGGAGTTTTACGTCCTGGCAACATTTAAGGTCATAGACGGGTACCTACAGACTTGTGACAGCGTGCACTCATGGCGATCTTATAGTGCTACACCGTCACATTATCCGGACGCTGAGATAACCAGTCATTGGCCTATCCTATAAATTCCTGGCCGTGGGGACAGTTTAATGGAATTGAAGACTTTTCAAGACTAATTCCCCAAAATACATTAAATTTAAGGCTATTCAAGGCTATTCAAGGCTTTTCAAGGCCTTGAAATGGGGCATTATGAGCTACTAATCATTAGTCTGGAGTAGTTTTTGATGAAAAGTGACTAGTTTTGAAGCAATTTGAGCTGAAGGAACACACAATAATTTCGACGAGCTTGCTAAGACTCCTGTGGCTATGACCTAGATGGTCATCTCGCGGTCACCACGTGATGTGAGATGACCTACTAATCCTGGAACCTGACAGGGATGTAGGTAGGTATTTCTGTTTGAGGTTAGAACATTCTGGGAAGTCCCAGGGAGAAGGGGAAGGGGCATGGACCAAAGAATATATATATATTGATCAGCCAATACTGATATATATATATAAATTTCAAAATATAAATTACCCAAATTGATTAATTATATTCATAGAATTGACCATAACAGCATTGAATATCCAACATGGAGGGGGGGGGGGGGGGGGGGGGGGGGGGGGGGCAACATCCACCTCATTTCCACTTCCCTTCTATGACCCTGCACAGTAGGCCGACTTGGTTGGGGGAGGCTAATGAGGTCACGAGATTGGCCTAGTTGGTTAATGGCCTCCCTGCATAATGGATGTTTCAAAGTGAGTGTCTAAAGGGGTGAGGTTATAAATTCACTGGTTATTCTGTATATGCTGTCCCAAATCATTAGCTAATACACCAGTATCTAAGTTGGATATATAGGATCAAATGTAAGTACTTGTTTTAATTTTGACAAAATTATATTTCATTGGACCATGCAACTTTAACGGTACTTACTTCGACTTTGGAAAGAGTTTTCTGGTTGACAAAATATCAGTTCGCTAATGAAGTTATCTTTGATTAAGTCGACAATAGGCCGTTACTTTCAATCAATCAATCAATAGGATACAGCTATAATAGGCCTTGGACCTGTTAGCCGCTCTTAATTAATAGAAATCGAGACAGTTCTTCAGATGTGGTATTTTATATGTAGATAAATCTGAGGATTTTTTAAGTCAGGGTCCGTACAAATGTAAACATATGGAATTTAAGGCTATTTCAAGGTTGTTTTTGATAGGAATTCAAGAATATTTTCATTTGGATTTAGTCTGAAATCGGCATTCCGAATGGTGATTTCAGAGTAATTTAAATCAGTGGAGACAGTTTAATGGAATTCAAGGCTTTTCAAGACTAATTACCCAAAATAGGTTAAATTCAAGACTTTTCAAGGCCTTGAAATAGGGCAAATGAAGTTCAAGACTTGTCAAGACTTTTCCAGACTTTCCAGGCCCCATACGGACCGTATAAACAGATAAAGTGTATGTAACATGTTGGGATTGAAATTTACATCTACGCAAAAATACTAAATTGTTTGTTTGTTTGCTTGAGTTTTACATCCTGGGAACATCTAAGGTTATATCAGGACAGGTACCGACTTGTGACAGTGCAAACTCATGGTGACTTTACAGTTCTGACGCACTGCAATACCACCTGATTTCCCACAGGCACATTAGCCTAAAACTGAATTAACCAATCTTTGCCCTATCCTATTAATGCCGAGCGCCAGGCTAGGTAGCGACAAGTATCAGTTTCGTAAGTCATTGGTTTGATTCAGCTGGGTTTTGAACTCCCAACTTTCCACACAGGAAGCCAGCGTCCGCTCTAACTGATTCGGTCAACACAAAAGTAGCGGGTGAATATGAAGATGTCTATAAAGAATATATTTTGCTTCTTAAATTAAGAATGTATCTGCTGATTTCATTTACCCAGCCTTGCCCAGCTTTTCGACACTTTTTCTAATGGGTTGCTTTTCACCGCTACTGTAAGTGGTGTTCTCTGTGGTGGAGTGGTTAGAGTATCTGACTTTTGTCTAGGTCAGACTCCTAATCTGATGGTCGGTAGTTCGATTCGCCATGCCATCACCTTTGCCAATTTGGATTTCCACCACTGTGCTTAACTTACAATGTTATCAAAGGCCAGTTGCTCTCATACCATGTCTATGTGGTGTGGGAGGTTAAAAATCCCTTGGGTCGGTAAAAGTGTAGGCTCCGGCTTTCTATCGACCAACTTTATAATGGTGCAAACAAAACTATTCAGACTTATCCATGATAGGCAGTACACATTTTCAATTAACAAAAATTGTTTAAGTACGGGGTGAATCTTTTATCTAGCCAGAGAAGCGACTAGATTGCTGAATACGCTAACCTTCTTCTGGAAGTTGAGGAAGTAGTTGGTCTGGTCCACGAGGAACAGTTCGAGCGCGGACCTGCGCAGGTTGTACCGCCGGAAGTGGATCTCACGCAGGGTCGCCAGCGACAGTTTGAAGTCCTCGCCACCTGCAACAGGAACCGGAAGTGATGCATATGGAGCGCTGAGAGCCTGCGCGAGTCACCTTGCAGACAGCTGTCAAAGTGAGAGCTGTCTGCAAGGTGACCATAGCCTGCAAAGTGGCAGTCCTCGGCAAAGTGAAAGGTATCTGCAAAGTGACAAGCATATGCAAAGTGACAGGTATATGCAAAGTGTGACATCCGCAAAGTGACAGCTGCCTGCAAAGTGGCAATCGCTTACAAAGTGACAGGTGCTTACAAAGTGACAGGCACCTGCCTGCAAAGTGGCAGTCCTCTGCAAAGTGGCAGCTGCCTGCAAAGCGACATCCACCTGCAAAGTGACAGGTATCCGCAAAGCGACAGGCACCCTGCGTTGACGAGACTGACCTTCCTCGGTGTTGGAGCTGTAGTCGAAGAAGTAGATGTGCGTCGTGGTGACCTCGAGGCGCCCAATGACGACGGCCATGATAGTGACGAGCTCACAGTCCTCGGACACAATCAGCTTCTCCTTCGCCTGCGTTCCCTCCTCCTCAGGAATGCTGACGTCAGCAGAAAAAAGAACACCGTAAACAGAAATTAAGCATCACCACTGTAAGGTGAAAACGAAAATTTGTGGTACCCAGTTTTAGAGAGAATGACCCAACTACTTTGTATTCTTTAGAATAAATGTGAGATATAACGTATTATAGATAGGATAAGTACTTATCGATATATAAAGGGCGGAGCGGCCTATCCTCCGTTATTGTTTTATATTATCTACTGCGCAGTAGCCAACCGCGTGTGTGCGGAAATTGAATTGGTTTGGCCTAAACCTTGTGCGCCAACGAAAAGTGAGTTGGCTTGGCCTGATTGGGTCTCATGACCGCCTGCTACTGCAGCGCCACTTTGTGCTCGTGGCCTGCGCCCCTCTGTTTGGCCAGTGCGCACCAGTTTTAGAGAGAATGACCCAACTACTTTTTATTCTTCAGAATAAATGTGAGATATAACGTATTATATGAATATAAAGGGGCGGAGCATCTTGTGATATTTATTTCTCTTTTAATATCCATGCTATTTATTATTTATTTATTTATTTATTCATACACCGGTTCAGCCGATTTACTGCGTTCCGGGACCTCTTTTTGTGCAACACCACACCGGTCACGCGCCTGTACATACAGTTGGCATCACATGAGCCTAGATTTCAAGCTTTCTAGTAGGTAGGGCGGTATATTGCTCGGCCAGAGCCTCGGTCAATAAATCGGAGGCTTCCACCACTCCTCGCTTTGTCTCTTTTCTCCTACGAGGGCGTAGCCATCTCTTATACACTTGTCAGCGTCGAGTCATGGTTAGCCATTTAGCCATTTAGACAAATAGTTTTAATGATAAATAAACTAAGGAATGGGGTTAAATGACCACGGAGGTGGTCATTTGCTGTCATTACTTGGGGCAGCGGGGGGAGCCAGTGAATCAGCCACGCCCACCTGTCAATCACACACCCACATCCTGCCAGGAGGCCCACTCCTCATTAGCCAATCACAGGCTCCCTCTCTCCCACTCTACTTCCTGCCGCAATCCTCCCCTACCAATTCACTCTTCCACTGACACCCATCCGCCGCACATCTCTTCTTAAAAACCCACCCACTACCCACTTATCTTGATAAACAAAAAACAAAAACAAGACAAATAAAAGACAAAAACCATTTAACTTGACAAAAACTCGTCCTTGAAAATATAATACACTGTTTATATGTTGATTTCTCATTTGTTCATTATGATTATGTTACATATGTGATTGAGTACTTTCAATCTACCTTGATTACAGATGCTAATTGATTGATGATTTCACTGATTATTGACATGACTATTTGATTTATGTCACTGTTTGATTAACTTGCCCGTTCAGGACAAACATTGTAGATATGTCGCTCATGATTACATTACTTTTCTCGCATAACGTCATGCTCCTGTCACACTTCGCCTACGGGCCTGCTCAAAATGATCAATGTAACCACAAACACCGCTGGAGATGACTGTATAGCTGCCAA
Organism: Branchipolynoe longqiensis; assembly: GCA_030323885.1. Taxonomy (NCBI): domain Eukaryota; kingdom Metazoa; phylum Annelida; class Polychaeta; order Phyllodocida; family Polynoidae; genus Branchipolynoe; species Branchipolynoe longqiensis. Next base: position 43,028,468 of record CM059203.1, read on the forward strand.
CATTTGAAAATGGGAAAGAGTAATGATTTTCGCATGAATCGCAGACTATGGCCAAGATATATATATTTCAATAGTTTTTCGTGTTTAATAATAGTGTCATGGGGGGTGATGAAATGGGAAATATTGCACCTAGAGCGGGACTCGAATCCAGATCTCTTTGCATTCCGGGCCAGTGTGCTAACCATTACACCATCTAGGCTCCCTGATATCACCATACTACCCACACCTACCTGTCTATGCGGCTCCTTGCCTGAGAGGTCAGTGCAGACCACTACACTCGTCCCCCTTTAATTGTAAGTCTTTTAATGCTTACAATTACATACATACAGGCAATGAACTGACACATACATACACAGGGTAGGTTCAACAACCATACAGCGCGTAGCTTGTATAGGTCATGGTCACAGCAACCAGTGTCATGGGGGGTGATGAAAACGGAAACACCGCGTCCAGAGCTGGACTCGAACCCACATCTCTTTGCATTCCGGACCAGTGTGCTAACCATTACACCACCTAGGCTCCCTGATATCACCACACTACCCACGCCTACCTGTTTATGCGGCTCCTTGCCTGAGAGGTCAGTACAGACCACTACAATACTCAAACATCATAGGAATGTGATATAATTACATATTGTGTTCCCAAACTGTTAAAAAAAACACTTAAGGCTAGTTTTTTTGTTAATCAAGTATATTATGTACATCATGAAAGTTTTAAGATTATACTTTCCAAATAAATTTTATTGCAGGTATATAATAATAATATTGTAACACAATCAACATTTTCAGCTTATATTCAAAATAACACATTATATTCCAGTTCTGAATCATTAAAGTCACTTATATTTTTAATGTTTATTTATCTTTAAGTTTTTTATATGTGGCACTTTTAGCTGTAGCTAGAAAGGCACAAGAATGTTTCTGCTGAAAACATGTTGTTTCCTTTGCATTTATGTACACTTTATGTACCAGTCGGCTGCTCAGAGTCTTGGTCGACATACTAGGGCGGAAGGCAGTGTTTGTTTTGGTCACAAATGAAAAGATTCGTTCCCAATCAGCGTTGCTGTGAAACAGCACCAGAATGCCCAGCCTGGTGGATTTATCGTAATGTTTCAGATTACGGGCATAATGAGAGACAGAAAATCGTAATGATTCTGCAGAAATCGTAATGGTTGGCAGCCCTGTGACTGTCATGATAATAAAGTTATGTACATTGATACTTTTCGGGGGATGACAAAAATAACTCCATTCTGCCTGCTACGGTAAGTCGGTTTAGTCATGCCGTATTCCAGTTACCAATACCGTGAAGTTCATGTTTTTGTATGCAAGTATTGCAATACCTCAGGGAGTTTGACGCCCCTACCTTGCAGAGTTGTAAACCACTGCCTTGTGGTACAGGTTCTTGACAGAACCGAAGGCTAAGGTAGCAAACCCTAAACAGAAAACCATGTCACTGTGGCAGCATCAAGGGCGGTTGATATATGGAACTCCCAACATCTCCCGACCAGCCACTGCAGGGACAAATAGTTTTGCGCCTGTCTGGACATGTTCTTGCCAGTGTGAGACCTCTATTTCCTCCCCGAGAGAGTGCTGCTGGTAACTTGCAAAAGCCAGCAGCACTTCAATACTTTTGCAGCACTTCAACACTTTTGCAGGCAGCTTTCATGAAATGTACAAATACTCGAACGGACAGGCCTGCCCTCTATGGAAGATCTTCTGATCTCTGGTGGACTGCACACCTCATGAGGATGTCATCAGACAGGCTACCAAAGCACATCCTCTACTCTCAACTGTCTTCTGCTTACAGAAAGAGAGGGTGCCCTCGTCTCCGGTTCAAGGATACCATCAAGAGAAACCTGAAGCTGAGAGACATTAAGACCGACTCATGGACATCACTCTCACAACAGAGAGCTAAATGGAGAGTGGCAGTCAAGTAATGAAAGCAGTCTTTGTCGCATCGCGACTGACAGCATGATGATGATGATGATGAAAGTGCATGTACCGTATGCAGCGTAGTTCTGTAGTTTATCTGTAAATACCAGCACTTAAAGCTGCATAGTCCGATGAAATATCAAATTTTCAAAACTCTCCTCCCCCTCCCTCCTCCAGATCATTCCTTCCCCCTCCCTCCCCCTCTCCCCTCCAGTTCATTCCTTCCACCTCCCTCCCCCCTCTCTCCTCCCCCTCTCCCCTTCAGTTCATTCCTTCAACCTCCCTCCCCCTCTCTCCTCCAGCTGATATGTGCATTGGTTTGACTCGACCGGGGTTCGAACCCACAACCCCACGATCTACCAACACGGGAGACGGACGCTCCAACTCATTCGGCCATCCCGTCTGGTTACACCTAAGGTCATATCAGGACAGGTACCGACTTGTGACAGTGCACACTCATGGCGAATTTATAGTGTGGCCCTACTGGGAAATCAGGCCACCAGCACCATGACCCGATATCCCACTCAGTCATATTATCCTGACACTGAGCTAACCAGTTCTTGCCCTATCCTATTAATGGCGAGCGCCAGGCTAGGTAGTGACAAGTATCAATTTTGTAAATCATTGGTTTGACTCAACCGGGAATCGAACCCTCGCGGCCAGTGCCTATTTATGATAACCATGGACTATCTATAGTGAAACCCCGATATTACGCGTCCCTATTTTACACAAATTCGGATATAACGCAATGTGCCACTGGACCCCGGAATTCTTTAATTCAAAGGTTTTTTTCCATGATGATATTTTCTGGGCCCCACTGGTGGTGTTATATTTGGTTTCACGGTATTTTTTAAGTTGCATCGTCCGATGGCTTTGAGTTTTTGACATTCTCTGAGATAAATATATAGACCCCTTTCAATGTTTATAAACATTGTGTATGCGCGCGCAGCTTAGCTGCAGAACAAAGGCGCACTGCCATTGAGTTTGCCGGTATGCGCAGTGCAAAATGTTTAATTTATTCAAAATTAATAGAAATGCAGAACCCTAACCATATAAATTTAATATAATCTGTTCGTTGAATATGTTTTCTGTATGTGTTCCAATTGGTTTGTTTCTAGGTGGTGTGGTTTTAGAGATATTTAACTTTTTCTGTATGAAGATTGCTCATGACCATTGACAATGCATTGAGTTTGCCGTACGCGCAGTGCAAAACGTCTACTTTATACAAAATTAATAGAAATGCGCAAACCTAACCGTATAAATTTAATATAATCTGTTCGATGAATACGTTTTCTATATGTGTACACGGCGGTTTGTTTCTAGATGGTGTGGTTTTCGAGATATTTTACTTTTTCTGTATGAAGATTGCTCACAACCATTGACAATGCATTGAGTTTGTCGGTACACGCAGTGCAAAACGCCTATTTTATTTAAAATTAATAGAAATGTACAACCCTAACCATATAAATTTAATATAATCTATTCGTTGAATACGTTTTCTATATGTGTACCGGGCGGTTTGTTTCTAGGTGGTGTGGTTTTAAAGATATTTCACTTTTTCTGTATGAAGATTGCTCACGGCCATTGAGTTTGCAGTGTGACAGTGTGTCGCCCTGCAGCCAAAAGGCATGCGCACTGACCTAGATACCTATGCTGACGTCATATGAAATAGGTCTATTAGGTTGACTGTTATAATCTACCGCACTTTAATTTGAAGTAACTTTAATTTTAAATGGCTAACTTTAGACATATTTGAAGAGCAAACATGCAAAATTAATTTTGGCTAGCATGCCAAAACTTTTGACACCACAGACTTCTCTAGGAATAGGTTCTATTAATTTGCCTCTGTATTTAGTCCCTTCTATGTGGTGCCAAATGTTTGATAAGTGCACCAGTATCTAAATTAGACATTTAGAATCAAATCTAGATAATTGCTTTGGCTTTGACAAATTTATGTTTTCATCAGACTATGCAGACTCGAGTAAATAAATACCTTGTCAATAAAAAAATTATTTTAAAAAAAAGACTTTACTAAGCGATACTCAGACTAGACAAAACTCTGGAAAAATACCCAAAAAAAGAAAATGCAGCTTTAAACGAATGTCAGCGTTCTTTTGCTAAGACTGCGCAAACTCACCCATGACCGCTTTTGCTGAGTTCGGCCGCCTTGCTGATGACGTTCCACTCTTCGTCCCCGAGGCGGTCGTCACCGATGTCTTCATCCGACACTTTCACTTTCGCAATTTCTTGCGGAGAGGGGACTCCAGTCATCAGGCACTCCACACCTAGACAACAAATATTTAAGTCTTCGAGTCTACAGGAATTTAATTTAATTTATCTATGTTATTTAAGTTGTTTGTTTGTTTAACGACCCATCAGCACAAAAAGCAAACATCAGCTATCTAAATAAAAAATTACATTTCAAGCAGGTAAAATAGAGCACAGAAATGTATGCCAAAAGAGCGTACAACTGTCGTAAAATCACAAGTGGAATATGATAAATAAAAGTTGGCTGGTTGTTGGAGTTCTACGTCCTGGCAACATTTTGATAAACAAATATTTTTAAATAAAACATTTATATAGCGCCCGATCCAGCAAGCCGTTCTCAGGCACTTCACATAACAAACAAATATACAGAAAAATAAATTTCACCTAGTTAAAAGCAGATTTAAACAAATGTTTCTTACGACCTTTTTTAAAAGCACCAACAGATTTACAATCTGTGATATATTCTGGTAGAGCATTCCCCAGTCTCGGGGCAGGAATACTAAAAGCACGATCCCCAAAGCCTTTGAGTCTGCTCCGAGGAACTGCTAACTGGATGGAGACTGTGGAGCGCAGTGTTCGAACATTTGTTCTCTCCTGGAGCATATCTCTCATATATTCTGGAGCCTGATCATGCAAGGCACGATATACAAGAAGCAGCACCTTGAAATCAATTCTCTTCTCCACAGGGAGCCAGTGTAATGATTTCAGCACAGGATGATCACATCGACCGACTTGTGACGGTGCACACTCAGGGTGACTTTATAGTGCTGCCCCCACTGGGGAAACCAGGCCAGGGGCATCATGACCCAATATCCCCACTCAGTCACATTATCCTGATACCGAGTCCTTGTCATCCCCTAGTAATGCCAAACGAGCGCCCGCTAGGCACTGACAAGTATCAATTTTATAAGTCATCAGTTTGACTCGGTTCAGATTCCAACTCCCGACCTTCCTCACTGGAAACCTGTGTGCAACCGATTCGGCCGCCGCGTCCGGTATATCGACAAGAAGCCCCGCAGCTAGCGCCCCTCACATACCCACATTGTCGCGCTGCTGGCTCGCCTCCTGGTGGTCTTCGTGTGCATAATTGCGCGTCAGCTTCGGCCTCATCCGGGAGAAGTTTTCTTGAGTTGACAGTTTCCAGAAAACTGGCTCCTGAGACCTGGAGTGGAGACAAGAAGGGGGGGGGGGGAGAGAGAGAATTAACCCTAGGCGCGACAAGTGCATTACTGTCAACATTTGAAAATAGGAACGCGTAATCTTTTTTTCATGCTAATTACGATATATTGGGTGGGTTGTTGGAGTTTTTTACGTCCTGGCAAAATCTAACGTCATATCAGGACGGGTACTGATTTGTGACCTACAAACACCTCAGCGAAAAATATACAGTCAAAAACCGGTACATGATACTCGAGCTAACACACGGTCTGATAACCAGAGGGCATAATAAGAAGATCGTCAAACCCAAGCGAGTTCGTCAAAACTTCCTCACTGAAAGAGCCGGGAACACTTGGAACAGACTACCAGCTGATGTAGTGAACGCCCCAAGCTTAAAATCTTTCAAAGGACGCCTCGATAAGCACTGGGTAAATTACCGCTATGGTCAGCGCTCGCCGCACGAAAACTATAATTTCACTAGGTCCAACTTAAACAGGCCAAACCTGCTAACAGGCATTGATGCCTAATTTCTTAAGCAGAAGAGGATAAGTGTAAGTAAGTGTAAGTGTGACAGTGTGCACTCATGGCGACATTATAGTGTTGCCTCACTAGGAAATAAGGTCACTGACACCATGACCTGATATCCCACTCAGTCACGTTATCCTGACACTGAGCCAACCCGTCCTTGCCCTATCCTAATAATCCCTAGAGCCTGGCTAGGAAGTGACAAGTATCAATTTTTACGTCATTGGTATGACTCCACCAGGGTTCGAATCCCAAGATCTACCAAAACGGGGGTGGCAGTGGGGATTTACACAGGGGCGACAAGTGTATAGCTGCCAACATTTAAACGCGTAGATTTTTGTTCATGCAAATTATGATATATTGGGTGAATCATGACATTGCACACAAAAGCACATTTACAATTTCGATTGTTTGTTTGTTTGTTGTTTGTCAAGCGATACACATTTCCACTCCAGGTCATGTTTTTTATATATGTGTACTGATTTGTTTGTTGTCGTTTTACGTCCTAGCAACAATTACGGTTATATCAGGAAGGGTAGGTGTACTGAGATGCACAGTGGCATTGTTGTACTCTGCCTGTAGAGGGGCTTTTACCCACTGGTATTTATTGCATGATAGCTCATATTTATTTAGCAAACTTTTACGCTAGGTGCTTAGTAGACGTTGGTACTTATCCGTTGAGCGGGGATTCCACGTCTGATGCTAAAATCTATATTGGCGCTAATCGAGATGGGCTTTTACCTACTGGAATTGATTGAATAATGGCGCTTATTTAATTAGCAAACTTCTACCCCATGTGATTATAATACGCTGCTACTTATTCGCTGAGTGGGGATTCCACATCTGGTGCTGTGCTGATATCAGCGCTCATTTACAGGGGCTTCTATTTGCTGGTATTTATTGAATAATGGCGCTTATTTGATTAGTGAATTTCTACCCCATGTGTTTATAATACGCTGGTACTTATTCGCTGAGCGGGGATTCCACATCTGGTGCTAAATCGATATTGGCGCTAATCGAGAGGGGCTTTTACCACATGGTATTTATTGAATAATGGCGCTTATTCATTTAGCGAACTTCTACCTCATGTGCTGGTACTTATTCGTTGAGCGGTGGTGCTAAGTCGATATTGGCGCTAAATTTTCCGGGTATGATACGAGAACCCGTTGAGTCGACAATACGCGGTTACTTTATATGTAGATAAATCTGAGGTTTTTTAAAAGTCAGGGTCCATATACATGTGAAGATATGGAATTCAAAGCTATTTCAAGGCTTTTCAAGGCTGTTTTTGATAGGAATCCAAGACAATTTTCATTTGGATCTCAGGGGGAAAAAAACAATGGCGAATAGTGATTTTGGATTAATTTAGATCACTGGGGACAGTTTAATGGAATTCAAGGCTTTCCAAGACTAATTACCCAAAATAGTATAAATTCAAGGCTTTTCAATGCATTAAAATGGGGAAAATGACTTTCTAGGTCCCATACGCACCCTGCCATTGACAAGCACGCTTAAAAAGTTAAGCTTATTTTATTTAATGACGCCCCTAGAGCACATTGATTTTTATCATCAGCTATTGGACGTTAAACATGGTCATTCTGACATATTTCTTTGGAGGAAACACGCTTCCGCCACATAGGCTACTCTTTCCTATAAGCAGCAAGGGGTCTTTTACATGCACTTTCCCACAAACAGGACAACACATACCACAGCCTTTGATGAACCAGTTGTAGACCACTGGTTGAAACGGAAAATAGCCCAAACTGCAAATGTGTCGACTGAGAAGGATCGATTGAATGACTGACACCTTCGCAGGTGGACATGCTACCGCCTGAGCTACGTCCCGCTCCCCGTGACAACTACGTATGCGTGTTCTTACTTGACGGCCCAGGCTCCGCGTTCGCTGGTGAAGAAGCCTTTGACCGCACGCCACATGCGCAGGATGTATGCGTGCTGGTTCCGGAGCTGGGTCGTTATGTTCAGGTAGCGCTTGTTCTCCTGACGGGCGCGCTGTTTAAATGCATCTCCAATCTTACTCTGAAAAAGAGAATTTGGCATAAGGACAAATATTCTTTTTAATGGTGATCGTTCCCACCCGTGCCTGAAAAATTGCCCGCCCTATTTTTTTAATTAAAATTTTTTATTTTTTTATTTATGTTATTATTGTAGTAGTCTGAACATGAGCTCTACTATCACGCGGTAGCAGCGGAGACTACGTCGTACACCAGCGCAGTACCACTACACTGCGCTAGGAGGTGGCACGGGTAGCCACCAGTCAGACCCCAACTGGGCTGACCTCTACTGAGGATGGTTGACACCCCCCCCCCCCCCCACACACACACACCTATAGAGTCGATGTGGGATCTGGCGAGTCAGGGGGCGGGTCAGACAACTACTGACGCCGCGGAGAGCAGATGGTTCAATAAACCAGGTTGAAGCGTACTCTAATTGAATCTTGGTGTTCTTCCGTGAGTAACTGCGAGAGTGGGAGTCGGAGGGCCGTGGGCCATTACATTATTATTTGTATTAATGGAGAGGGCGGGCGGAGTGAGAAATGGAAAGGGGAGTGGAGAGTGGGGTGGATGGACAGGGCCAAGGGGAAAAGGGGTTTGAGGGGTGGTAGGGAGGGAACTGGGAAGGGGGGGGGGGGGGGGGGGGGGGGGGGGGAGCAGGGTCGAGAGTGGAGGGGGGGGAATACAAAATGAAAATAAAAACCATCCGCCCGCCTCAGATTTTTATTTGAAAAGGACAATCACCAACTTTTAACAATTTTATTTGGCGTAATCTTGAGTTGAGTTGAGTTTTATTTAAAGCTGCATAGTCCGATGAAATATCAAATTTTCAAAACCAAACAAATTATCTAGACTTGATTTTACATATCTAACTTAGATACTGATGCACTTATTAAGCATTTGTTTCTGCGTAGAAGGCGCAATACCGAGTCAATTTAACCGAATCTGTTCCTGCAGAAGTCTATGGTGTCAGAGTTTTGGCAAGCTTGCCGAAACTAATTTTCCATGTTTGCATTCAAAATATCTCAAAAGTTTACCATTTAAAATAAAAGTAACTTTGAACTAATGTAAAGTAGATACTAGTGATCGATCTAATATATTTATCTCAGAAAAAATACAGAAATTCAAAACCATCGGACTATGCAACTTTAACCAGAAACATGTAGTAAGGTCACGGTATGGCTTCCCCGGTGGGTGATCTTCCACCCGAGCAACCAATGTTATATTAAATTAATGTTCATACTTATGCAAAGTATGTTGTTACGACAAATCGGCACATTGAAATCTTGACCTAGAATCAGATATGTCCCTGTATGTATACATACATGTAAGCACTTCACATGCATAAATGGGTTATTCTCCAAAACTGGGCACCACATATTTGGTTTCCACATTACGATGCTGATAATTAAGTCTTTGTTTTATTGATAACAAGTCAAATAAGTATTGCAGCCTCTGTCTATTAGGTATGTTAGCAGTTCTACATGTATTGAATTTATCCCACAAAATATATCAAAATTATAATTGTATGATTTTGCGCTAGAGTGAAAATGTGAAGATTTACACATTTACACCATACATGTAACCAAACTTTTTTCAACTTATTTTTCAACTTTTTTCTTGTAAGTCATAACCTTGTCTGCATAACAGTAATCAATGCAATCTTGTTTGACTATGTTGTATATGTTAAAATGAGGTTTTGGATGTGTCTTTGATTTTCATGTTACACGAGTGATATTAATGTATTGCTCAATTTGTATAAGATCTAATTCAAAAAGTGAAATTAATTTTTTTCAACTCTGACATATGCACAACATGCAAACCTTCATAGGACATTGGATTAGGCTATTATTTGGAAGGATTTTTGCTATTATTTGGAAGGTTTTCACTTTTGGTTTCCATGTCACACTTTGGTGCCCAGTTTTAGAGAATGACCCACTTATGCAAATCGGCACATTGTTACGACAAATCGGCACATTGAAATCTTGACCTAGAATCAGATAATGTCCCTGTATGTATACATACATGTAAGCACTTCACATGCATAAATACACATGGCCAAAGGACAGTTTTGTCTGTTTGGGTTTTACATCCTAGCAACATCAAAGGTCATATCAGAACGGGTACCGACTTGTGACACTGCACACTCATGGTGGCTTTATAGTGCTGCCCCACTGGGAGAGCAGGTCAGTGGCACCATGATTCAATTACCCACTCAGTCACAATATCCTGATACTGAGCTAACCAGTCCTTGCCCCATCAGAGTAATTCTGAACGCCAAACTAGGTAACGACAAGGATCAATTTTGGAAGTTATTGGTTTGACTCGACTGGGATTCAAATTCCCAACCTTCCACACGGGAAGCCTGCGCTCTTACCGATTCGGCCTTACCGGACGTGGTCGTCTGATCGGTAGAGCGCAGGCCTCGCATACGGAAGGTCTGGAGTTTGGTTCCCAGTCAAGTCAAACTACTGATTTTAAAATTGGTACTTGTCACTTCCTAGCTTGGCGCTCGGCATTAACAGGATGAGGCAAGGAATTGGTCAGCTCAATATCAGGATAATGTGACTGAGTGGGATATCGGGTACAATGTGCCAGCGCCTGATTTTCCAGTGGGACAGGACTATAAAATCGCCATGAGTGCGCACTGTCACAAGTGTGTAGGTACTCGTCCTGATATGACCTTAGATGTTGCCAGGATGTAAAACTCCAACAACAAACTAAGCAATTCGGCCATCGCGTCCGCTCGCCAGAAAGCGGCTCACCTGGAAGTGAAGGCGGCTTTCCCCACGCTCGCGGTTCCTTCTGTGTCCATCAATCATGAGGTCTTCGTGACTCTCTCCCAGGTACGTCTTCATGCGCACCTTCAGCTCATCGAACGTGTTCGCTTCATACTGCTCACTAGAGGGCAGCACCTGGCAACAGAAAACAACATTACAGTAAAACCTCTCTATACCGACCCATCCACAGATCGACCACTCCTCTATATCGATCGCTTTATTTAGGCCGCCAAAAATACCATTGTAAGGATATTCTAACTCTCTAAATCGACCACCTCCCTAAATGGACCACTTAAAGTCGGTTCCATGGTCGGTCGATTTAGAGAGGTTTTACTGTATTACCAAAGACAATGTACGACAAGATGCACCACTCAGCGCTTTCCTGTGAAATACAAATGCAGTGCTACCACCCAACAGCAAAAAACGCAATTGGACAGGTCCCCTAGCCCAGCCTGACTGCTGTACCATTGAAACAATGAGACGGGTTCCCTAGCCCACCCTGACTGCTGTACCATTGAAACAAGAGGATAGGTTCCCTAGCCCACCCCGACTGATGTACCATTGAAACAAGGGGACGGGTTCCCTAGCCCACCCTGACTGCTGAACCATCAAAGACAATGTACAACAATTATAGTGTATTATCTCCTAATAAATATTAATAATGAAAATAACATTAATATTATTTCAAGATGTTAATGCTCAATGTGTCCCGCAATTCACATTAATTCACGCAGCTGGCTGCGCCCTTCATCGAAACACAAGCCGAGTGATCCACCACTAAAAGTTGCACTTTCTCTTAATCTCGTTTGGTCAGCGCACCTTGTTTGCCATGGGATGGCGCCACTGCATTATTTCAGAAATTTCTATATGGCGTTCTCTGTGGCTGAGTGGTTAGAGTGTCTGACTTTTTTCTAGGTCAGACTCCTAATCTGAGGGTCGGCGGTTCGATTCCCCGTGCCCCCATCTCTGCCAATTTGGATTTCCACCGCTGTGTATAACTTACAGCATCATCAAAGACCGGTTGCTTTCATACCATGTCTATGTCGTGTGGGAGGTTAAAAATCCGTTGGGTCGGTAAAAGTGTAGGGTCGGGCTTTCTATCGACCAGCAGTGGAACGAGGAAGACCAGTCATCTATGACTGAAATTTCCCCTGCTTAAACAACTAATGGACCAACAAACAAACAAAAAGCGCTGAGTGGTGCATCTTGTCATACATTTTCTTGGATATTACTACACACAGTCCCTGCATACTGGTGGCTTGTTAATGATTTAATTTTTTTATTTTAATTTTTGGGTTTATTAGTTGATTAAGCAAGGGAAATTTCAATCGCGGACAATTGATCTTCCTCATTCCACTGTTCCTTGCCCGAGCCCAGTAATGCCGAACACTAAGCTGGATAGCGACAATTATACATTTTTAAGTCTTCGGTCAGGGAATCCAGAAAAATGCCACAAGTCAAGTTTCAACCGTCCTTATTATGCCAAACTCTTTCTTGTTTTGTTTTTATGTTCTAGCAACATCTATAAGCCCCGTTCACACAGCACAACTTTAGGCCGAAATAGATAAGGCAAACTAGAGGAGGCGAACTAGGCGTCCTGTCCACACATGCAGTACTTGGGGCGGTTTAAGGCTATAAGCCCCATTCACACTGGCGAGTTAAGTCGGCTTAACTAATTCGCCTCCTTTAGTTTGACTCAAATTGGTGGTGTGGACGTGATGTTGATGCGACTTAGGCATGAGCCGAATTACCAAGTTCGCTTCAAGTAAACCACGTCGCGAGGTAGTATAGATGAAGCGAACTCGTTTAAGTCGGCCGACCTTGCCTGTGTGGACAGTAGCGGTTTACTTGAGGTGGATTAAGCACGTCACACTATATAATATAATTTGGTCTATGAACCGGCTAGAGGTGCACAGATATTTTTTTCATCATTTATTTTTAGGGTTTCACTGCCCAGCAGAAGTTTTGACCGTTCCAAAACAATACGACTCAGTCTATACATATCTAGGTCGAACCCACACACTCTCGTGGTGACATCGACGAACCGAAACTGGCACTGGTTAGTATGGACTTGCTCATGCGCAGAGATCGATTTCCGCCTTAAACCGCCCCAAGTACTGCTTGTGTGGACAGGACGCCTAGTTCGCCTCCTCTAGTTCGCCTTATCTAGTTCAGCCTAAAGTTGTGCTGTGTGAACGGGGCTAATGGTCATATAAGATAAGAACCCGATTCGGACTAACCAATTGCCGTCATATATTGTTTGTTGGGAGTTTACCTCCTAGCAACATCTATGGTCAACATCAGGACTGTGTGTCACATATATTAGCATTTTGTTAACTTTAACTGGTGAATATTTAAAAAAAGTCTTGGAATTCCGCGAATTCTAGAGACCCCTGAGGTGCTTGCTTGTTTGTTTTATGTCCTAGCAACATCTAAGGTCATATCAGGACAGGTACCGACTTGTGACAGTGCGCACTCATGGCGACTTTATAGTGCTGCTGCACTGGGAGACCAGGCCTACTGCTGGCACCATGACCCAATATCCCCGACACACAATCACATTATCCTGACACCACGTCAACCAGTCCTCGTCCTATCCTATTAATGCTGACCGTCAAACTAGGCACCGACAAGTATAAATTTGATAAATCATCAATTTGACTCGGCCGGGGATTCCAACTCCCGCTTTCCGCACGGGGAGCGCCTGCGCTCTTACCGCGTGTTGACGCTGACTGACCTGCTTGTTCATGAAGGAGCGCCACTCGGGTGCCAGGCAGTAGGTCTTGAAATGGTCGAAGAAGGCAGGTCCCTGCAGGGTGGTGGGGAGGCCGGGGCAGTAAGTGCGCATTGCCAGCAGGTCGTGGCACTTGTCGACTAGCGCGCGCATCACAGGGATCAGGAAGTTGTAATGGTCCGTCTCCTCTGCAATGCATGCGCACAATTCAACAACAACGTCAGTAAGCCCCTAAGTATTGAGGTGAAATTGACTGATGTAGGGATCACAATTTTTTTTCAAATTCTTTTTATTGATAAATATTATATTTTTATTAAAAATCTTTTTATGGAATATATAATTCGACCTTATGCATTGCTTGCCCGGAGGCGCAAGAATAAATGTGTTAAACCCATCGTCCTTCTGTCTCGCTATTTATTATGTAGCCCTAATTTATACTTTCTACAAAAAAATAAAAAATTGATTAACAAAATTGTGTTAATAAATTTGTATTACATTTTTTTCATTAAAACAAAAATGTTCTTGAAAATCTTTAATAGTAAAAATGTATCAAAAGATTATATTAACAAATTTGTATTACATATTTTCATTCAAACAAAAATGTTAGTAAATATCTTTTTAGTAAAAAAAATTGTATTTAAAAAAAATGTATGAAATTTTGTTTATAATGTATTAAGAAAAAATTATTAAAATTTGTCCTCCTGTTAATTAGGATATATAAAAACAAAATTGTTTGTAAATGCTGGTATGGAAACCGAGAACGAGAAAGCAGGACTGGGTTTTGCCCATTTTGTCATCAAATTCCAGGACGTGCCTACCATTGAGTCCAGTGACGAGGATGTCGTCGATGGCAGCGATCACAGCGCATGACTCCTGCAGCTTGTCGACAGGGCGCGTCTGGAGCAATGTGTGTAGTCGCGCAGCTGCAATACTGCACAGCTGGAAAACAATGCGCAAGGTCAGTCGGCGTAGCACAGCCACCACTGGATGCAGTGGCTGAATCGGTAAAAGCGCAGAGCTTCCCGTGCACGCGGAAGGTCGGGAGTTTGAATCCCAGCCGAGTAAGATCGATAACTTATCAAATTGAAACTTGTCGCTACCTAGCATAGCGCTCGGCATTAATAGGATAGGCCAAGGACTGGTTGGCTCAGTGTCGGGATAATGTGGCCGTGTGGGATATCGGTCATGGTGTCGTTGGCCTGGTCTCCCAGTGGGGTAGCACTATAAAGTCACCATGAGTGTGCATTGTCACAAGTCGGTAGCCATCTTATGACCTTAGATGTTGCTAGGACATAAAACAACAAATAAATCAACTGCAGCCACCATGAAGGCTGTGCTCATTAGCTTTCGACACTTTGTTTGTTGGAATTTTACATCCTGGCAACATCTGAGGTCATATCAGGACGGGTACCGACTTGTGACAGTGTGCACTCATGGCAACTTTATAGTGCTGTCCCACTGGGAAACTGGGCCTACTGCCAGCACCATGACTCGATATCCCACTCAGTCACATTATCTTGATACTGTGATAACCAGTCCTTGTCCTATCCTATTAATGCCAAGCGCCAGGCTAGGTAGCGACAAGTATCAATTTTGTAAGTCGTTGGTTTGGATTTCGAACTCCTGATCTTCCGCACGGGGAGCCAGCGCTCTACCGATTCGGCCACCAGGTCTGGTAGAAGAGAGGAAGACTGTGGCTAATTTAAATAAACCCACCCATCAACTCACCCCGCTCTGATACTGCATCCATTCATCCACCCACTCTTTCAGCTACTCCAATTACCCCGCACTGCAGTAGCCAGCGTAGTGAAGAACAACCTGATATTATCTGTGCTATAGTAGTAATAATAAATAACGAGAAGACACAAATACCGTTTGGAATGAGTAATATCCTCTGGCTGGCCTCTTAAGACCCAATCTCTTTATTTAAAAGAAAATTCAGGCAGAAGTGACCAATCGGTAGTGGGACAGGAAGGAACAGCTGACCAGCTACCTTCGCTTACCTTTCCCTCAAGACAACTGTGCACCAAGTCGCTCTAACTGCATTGCCCAGAACCTTCCAGAACCCCAGAGATTCAAGCCAGGAAGCCCTCTGACCACTTAGCATGATACTTGTATAAAGGTGAACATTTATACATACACATAAAAGCTGGCAGAAGTTATCGACATGCTGAGTAAATGAAATGAGCAGATAAATTCTTAATTTAAGAAGCAAAATATATTATTCATATATATATCTTCATATTTATCCCCTAATTTTGAGTTGAAAAATATAATAAAACGTGTAGTTTTAATTAACTTTAAAAATGAAATCGACAGCATTGAATCGTCCCCATTTTGGCTTTTTGCATTCTCTCCCAATCCACCAACTCTGTGCCAATATAAGTAGCCATTTGATACTGATACCAGGAATTTCACTTCCTGTTCCATACTAAAGCAATTTTCCCCCATACTACTGCAAGTACGGGGTGAATCTTTTATCTACTCCCAATTCACCCACCCACCCACTAACACTCGCACCCCCCCCCCTCAACACGACACTTTACAGGTTGACCTAGTTAGAGTTGACCTACATCTAGGTCCTGCTGGGCAGCGAAGGCGAGCAGAATGCTGAGGCCGAGTTGTTCCATCTCTCGCCACGAGTTGTTCGCATCCCACACCGTCATCAGGTCCAGTAGGGTCATCACGTCTTCGATGATCTGAGAGTACAAAGCACAGCGTTACTGTCACAACTCTACACTGTCACAACTCTACACTGTCACAACTCTACACTGTCACAACACTACACTGTCACAACGTTACACCGTCATCAGGTCCAGTAGGGTCATCACGTCTTCGATGATCTGAGAGTACAAAGCACAGCATTACTGTCACAACTCTACACTGTCACAACACTACACTGTCACAACGTTACACCGTCATCAGGTCCAGTAGGGTCATCACGTCTTCGATGATCTGAGAGTACAAAGCACAGCATTACTGTCACAACTCTACACTGTCACAACTCTACACTGTCACAATGCTACACTGTCACAACATTACACCGTCATCAGGTCCAGTAGGGTCATCACGTCTTCGATGATCTGAGAGTACAAAGCACAGCGTTACTGTCACAACTCTACACTGTCACAACACTACACTGTCACAACGTTATACCGTCATCAGGTCCAGTACGGTCATCACGTCTTCGATGATCTGAGAGTAAAAAGCACAGCATTACTGTCACAACACTACGTTGTCACAATGCTACACTGTCACAACATTACACCGTCATCAGGTCCAGTAGGGTCATCACGTCTTCGATGATCTGAGAGTAAAAAGCACAGCATTACTGTCACAACGCTACACTGTCGCAATGCTAAAATGTCACAACTTAACACTGTCATCAGGTCCAGTAGGGTCATAACGTCTTCGATGATCTGAGGACGCGAAACATTATGTCAGCACTGTCACAACTCTACACTGTCACAACTCTACACTGTCACTGTCACAACTGATTACTGTCATCAGGTCCAGCAGGGTCATCACGTCTTCCATGATCTGAGAGTATGAAACTTACATCAGGACTGTCACAACTCTACATTGTCACAACTCCACACTGTCACAACTCTACACTGTCACAACTCTACACTGTCACAACTCTACACTGTCACAACATTACACTGTCGCAATATTACACTGTCACTAGGTCCACTAGGGTTATCACGTCTTCGATTATCTCAGGGTGCAAAACATTACGTCAGCACTGTCACAACTCTACACTGTCACAAGTTCCAGCAGGGTCATCATGTCTTTGGTGATCTGAGAGTATGAAACTTAGATCAGGACTGTCACAACTCTACATTGTCACAACTCTACACTGTCACACCTCTACACTGTCACAACATTACACCGTCATCAGATCCATAGGGTCATCACATCTTACATTATCTGAGAGTAAGAAGCATTACGTCAGCATTGTCACAACGCTACACTGTCACAACTCTACACTGTCACAATTCTACACTGTCACAATATTACATTGCCACAATATTACACTGTCATCAGGTCCAGTAGCCTCATCACGTCTTTGATTATCTCTGTGCAAAACATTAAGTCAGCACTGTCACAACTGTACACGGTCACAACTCTACACGGTCATCAGGTCCAGCAGGGTCATTATGTCTTTCATGATCTGAGAGTATGAAACTTGCATTAGGACTGTCACAACGCTACATTGTCACAACTCTACACTGTCACAACATTACACCGTCATCAGGTCCAGTAGGGTCATCACGTCTTAGATGATCTGTGAGTACAAAGCACAGCATTACTGTCAACTCTACTCTCACAACTCTACTCTCAAAACTCTACACTCTAACAACTCTACAACGCCATAACATAATACCGTCATCAGATCCAGTAGCGTCATCACGTCTTCGATGATCTCAGAGTACAAAACATTATGTCAGCACCATCACAACTGTACACTGTCACAACATTACAACGTCATCACGTCTTCGATGATCCCAGAGTAAAAAACATTATGTCAGCACTGTCACAACTGTACACTGTCACAACATTACACCGTCATCACGTCTTCGATGATCTCAGAGTACAAAACATTATGTCAACACCGTCACAACTGTACACTGTCACATTACAATGTCATCACGTCTTCGATGATCTCAGAGTACAAACCATTATGTCAGCACTGTCACAATTGTACAGTCACAACATTACACCGTCATCACATCTTCGATGATCTCAGAGTACAAACCATTATGTCAGCACTGTCACAACTGTACACTGTCACAACATTACACCGTCATCACATCTTCGATGATCTCAGAGTACAAACCATTATGTCAGGACTGTCACAACTGTACACTGTCACGACATTACACCGTCATCACGTCTTCGATGATCCCAGAGTACAAAACATTATGTCAGCACTGTCACAACTGTACACTGTCACGACATTACAACGTCATCACGTCTTCGATGATCCCAGAGTAAAAAACATTATGTCAGCACTGTCACAACTGTACACCGTCACGACATTACACCATCGATGATCTGAGAGTATGAAATATTACTATTATTAGATCAGCATTGTCACAACTCTACACTTACACAACTCTGAGCTCCCAGGCAAGGATCCACCACAGACACGTAGGTGTGGATAGTGATTGCATCAGGAAGCCTAGGTAGTGTAATCGTTAGCACACTAACCCCGAATGGCAAGACATGTGGGTTCGAATCCTGCTCTATGCGCAATATTTCTTATTTTCATCACCCCTCACCCCCACGACATTATTATCCGAATACTTACTCTCTCGTTGAATTTGTCCTGCATGGGGGAGTCGTCTTCGAAACAAAGGAAGTTGTAGATCATCTTTATGAGTTGCACCGCGTTTTCCGTCACCTCCACGTTTGTCTGACCTGAAAGTGCCAAACAAACCCGCTTGGTTGGTTGGTTGGTTGTTAGAGTTTTACATCCTGGCAACATCTAAGGTCATATCAGAACGGGTACCGACTTGTGACAGTGTGCACTCATGGTGACTTTATAGTGCTGCCCCATTGGGAAATCAGGCCACCGGCACCGTGCCCAGATATCACACTCAGTCACATTATCCTGACACTGAGATTACCAGTCCTTGTCCTATCCTATTAATGCCCCGCGCCAGGCTAGGAAGCGACAAGTATCAATCTTAAAGTCATCGGTTTGACTCGACCGGGAACCAAACTCCTGACCGGTCAAACCAGAATGATGGATGTTAGGGTGCACGAGACGCTAACAAGATGTCGAGGCACACTAGATACTGAACCACACTAGACGCTAACAGGATGTTAAGGTGCACTAGACACTAACAAGATGTCAGGGCACACTAGATATTCAGCCGCACTAGATGCTAACAGGATGTCAAGGTGCCCTAGATGCTAACAGGATGTTGGGGCGCACTAGACGCTAACAGAATGCTAAGGTGCACTAGACATTAACAGAATGCTAAGGTGCACTAGACGCTAACAGGATGTTAAAGTGCACCAGACACTAACAGAATGCTAAGGTGCACTAGACACTAACAGGATGTTAAGGTGCACTAGATGCTAACTAGATGTTAAGGTGCACTAGACACTAACAGAATGCAAAGGTGCACTAGATGCTAACAAGATGTCGGGGCACACTAGATATTCAGCCGCACTAGACGCTAACAGGGTGTTAAGGTGCACTAGATGCTAACAGAATGCTAAGGTGCACTAGACGCTAACAAGATGTCGGGGCACACTAGATATTCAACTGCACTAAATGCTAACAGGATGTCAAGGTGCACTAGACGCTAACAGGATGTTAAGGTGCACAAGACACTAACAGAATGCTAAGGTGCACTAGACTTAACAGGATGTTAAGGTGCACTAGACGATAACAAGATGTCGAGGCGCACTAGATATTCAGCGGCAATAGACGCTAACAAGATGTCGAGGCGCACTATATATTCAGCCGCACTAGATGCTAACAGCATCTTAAGGTGCACTAGATGCTAACAGAATGTCGAGGACGCAGTGCGCTCTCCATCTACGTGCCTGTCTCCTTGAGGTCCATGATGCAGCCCTGCAGCATCATCTCAATGAGACGCCTGACCAGGGAGACGCGCGGAGCCAGCAGTTCGTACTCCAGCGACAGCGCGTTGATGGCAGCAAACACTTGGCCTCTAGCCTGCAGACGCCAACAACTGCTAGTTAGCGACAATCAAACTTAAAACACCGCAAACAATGTATGAAGGTCAGTTTGTTTGATATGGGGTTTTACATCCTAGCAACATCTAAGGTCATATCAGGGGTAGAAGCATTTAACATTTGGATAGACATTGTGGAGAGGACACTCACAACGGGGATCTTTCATGAGCCATTTCTCTCACTATACACTTGGTGGCAGCACCCGTTCCCGGTCGAAGTCGGACATCATGGTTGGATAGAAGGGTGTAGGTGTGTCTGTGTGCTGGTGGTGTAGGTGTGTGGTGTCTGTGTGTGGGGGGGTGTAGATGTGTGTGGTGTAGGTGTGGTGTGTGTGTGGTGAGGGTGTAGGTGTGTGTGGTGTAGGTGTGGGGTGGGGGTAGTGGGGGTGTAGATGTGTGGTGCTGGTGTACGTGTGTCGTGGGTGTGTAAGGGATACTGGGGGTATAGGTGTGTGTTGTGGGGTGGGTGGTAAGGGCTTAGGGCTTAGGGCTTAGGTGGGGGTGTAGGTGTGTGGTGGGGGCTTAGGGATGCTAAAGATTGTGAGGTGCCGCTCTGCAAGACACCCCTACACCTCCACCACAAACCACCTACACCTCCACCACACACCGTGAACCCCCACAACAAACCACCTACACCCCCACCACACACACCGTCAACCCCCACCACACCCATACACCCCACCACACCCATACACCCCACCACACTCACCCGACCATACAAACTGAAAGGTCCCCATTATATGACTTTACGGCTCCATTGACCTCCATATGTGTGCAAAGAAATAGCTCCTTTTAAACATAGAAATAGTTCTAACAAGCTGCCATTAGAGGCCCAATAGGGCCTAGATCAGCCAGAAGAGAATCTGTAAGTTAATCTGTAAGTTAATCTGTAAGTTAAGGATGTGTACCAACAGACTTGTGACATAGCGCAGTCATAGCAACTTTATAGTGCTGCCCCACTGGGAGACCAGGTCTACTGCCGGCACCATGACCAAATATCCCACTCAAGTCACATTGTCCCGATACTGAGCTAAACAGTCCTTGCCCTATCCTATTAATGCCGAGCGGCAGGCTAGGTAGCGACAAGTAGTGATTAATTTTGTAAGTCATTGGTTTGACTCGGCCGGGTTTTCAAACTCTCGACATTCCGCACGGGAAGCCTGCGCTCTGACCAATTAGGCGACTGCGTCCGATCATGCAACCCCTGTCCTCCGCTCATTCTATTCGGCCTTGACCTACCTTCCAGGCCGCGGTGTCTGATCCTTCGACACCCTTCCACATGACGGTGAAGACGGACAGCAGCAGGTTCTGTGCCAGTTCATCCTCCGGCTCCATGTTGTCTTCACACCGCACTGACAATCCCATCCGCCGAACTCCGATGGCCAACTCCGCCTCCTGTTGACTCGATGACAGCGAGATGTCAGACCCACCAGACTCCCTCCGCGTGCGCAAGCTGGGCACGGGGGACGGCTGAAGCGCCTGTCGCAAGTTCGGTGTGGTGGCATCCGTTCGCACCTTGCAAGAGATGTCGCCAACGGACTGTGAAACGGCAGGCTCTAGAAGCAGCTTCTCGGCTTCCTCGTGCGACATTTCGTGCAGGACACCCAAACTCATGCTGCGCTTCGCCAAAGAAGAACAATAAGAAGACGATGCAGACCCCATACAGAGTTCATCCGCGCTTATACGCGACGAAGGGTTCTCCATCGCCAACGCGATGGCCATGGCGCTGACTCCGTTATCATCATCTGAAGGCACCAGATCAAAGACGCTAGGGCGCTCAAAGCGAGGTGTTGAGAAGCTCTCCATGAGGAGATCAGGTGCATCCGGCTGTTCGTCCATGTCCTTGATGGCCTGTAAGAAGTCATCTGATTGGTCCACACTGGGAATGCTGCCTTGTGATTGGTTGATCTCAGTGATGACGTCAGCGGATGCCTGCGGCCGGACGCCAGCTTGAATGATGAGCTTATTGGATGATGTGGATGTGGATGTGGATGCAGATGACGATGAGGATGGGATGTAAAGGGCCTTTTTCACTATCAGCAGTCGCACAAGCACTTCTTGCCAGCCCACCTGCTTCGCGAACATCCTTGGAGCGCTCAACTTGGCGAAGAGTGTAGTAAGTAGCTGTGAAATAAAAGAGTTAAATAAGTGGGTGCCGCTCATTTTGCCGCCATTGCTAGAGGTGTAGTAAACAGTGAAGCAGCCCCTCCCACCTGACAATCAGCCACCATAGCCTTTCCTGATTGGGCCGGCCGTCAACTCGTCAACAGCCAATCGCCTCACTCCCACTCTCTTCCTAGCGTCCAACGCCCTCCTGCTTAGCTACTCGCCCACTGACCATCGTCAGAGAAACACCTCTTCTCAAACCACCCACCCACTACTAATGCACTTGACTCGGTAAAAACACACTCAAGCAAACTACAAAAACAAACAAATGACGTAACAAAAATTGACTTCATATTATTGCCTTTTTTTAATGATGTACAAAATGTTATTATGTTGATATATGCAACCTGTAATTGCATTTTTTTAACTGCATTAATATATGTCATGTATTCTAATCTATTAATTATGTACTGCATAACTTCCGTTTCATGTCAGACATTATTTCCGGTTACCACCTGCTGCATTGATTAGGGCACGGCCTGCGAGCCGACGACCCCTGCCTGTCATGGGAATAACGTTATGTTCTTCCCAATCCTTCTTCCTCGTTCTCTATCGCGTCCTGATGACCTTAGATGTTGCCAGGACGTAAAACTTCAACAACCGCCCCTTCTCTATGCCCAGGATAGCAATATGGGAGATGTGGTACATTCCTGGTGACTAATAGATGGATTACATTAGTTATCGGGCAGTTAGTCAGTCAAACAGATTCAAGATCTATATTTAGCACATCGCATGATTTGTTTGTTTTGTTGAAGTATTTATGTCCTGGCAACATCTAAGGTCATCTCATAAACGGGCACCGACTTGTGACAGTGCACAATCGTAGCAACTTCATAGTGTTGTCCCACTGGCACCTAGATAAAAGATTCACCCGGTACTTCTATTACACGGCTGAACGAGCTTTAGTATGGACATGAAGTAGAAACTGTGGTCCATGATCAAATGGCTACATATATTGGCACAGATTTGGTGAAATGGGAGAGAATGCAAAAATCCAAGATGGCGGCCATAGAACACCGTCGATTTCAATTTTAAATCGTATTAAACTAGCAATTTTATTATATTTTTCAACTCAAAGGTAGCGGGTAAATATGAAGACATCTACAAATAATAAATGCTGCTTCTTAGATTGTGAAATTAGGCTCTCATTTCATTAACCCGCTTTTTTGACCGTTTTTATATAGGGTTGGTATTCACCCGTGTACTGCGAGATCCGGGTGAATCCTTTATCTAACTGGCACCATGACCTGATATCCCACTCGGTCACATTATTCTAATACAGAGCTAACCAGTGCTTGCCCTATCCTATTAATGCCGAGCGCTGGGCTATGTTGCGACAAGTATCAATTTTGTAAGTCATTGGTTTCGCTCGACCAGGAACCAAACTCCTGACTTCTTTCCACATGGGAAGCATGTGTTCTGTTTGTTTGTTTGTTGTTTTACGTCCTAGCAACATCCAAGGTCATATCAAGATGGGTACCGACTTGTGACAGTGCGCACTCATGGCAACTTTATAGTGCTGACCCACTTGGGAAACCAAGCTGCCAGCACCATGACCTGATATCCCATCCCACTCAGTCACATTATCCTGACACTGAGCCAACCAGTCCTTGCCCTATCCTAATAATGATGCCGAGAGCCAGGCTCGGAAGCGACAAGTATCAATTTTTAAGTCATTGGTTTAATTCGACCAGGATTCGACCCACAAACTCATGGGTTCGGATCTCCCGATATCCCAAAACAGGAGACGGACTCTCTATTCATTCGGCCATCCCGTCTGGTGCTACGTTCTCCGAGTTTGGCCACTGCATTCGGTGCATTGTGTGTCGCTGGAATCCTGTCTAAGCGCCTCCTCACCTTGCGGCTCAGCTCCAGGCGTGCAGTGACAGTCGACCCATGTAGTAGCTGCACGATGGCCAGAGTCGCGCTGTAACTCTTCTCAGAGTCTGAAAGAACAGGCACAGTTGCAATTACCGCATATATGTGGGTCATTCGCTGAAACTGTGCACCACATATTTGGTTTCCACATTACAATGGTGATAATGATACTTGTTGGTTTTAGAAAAAAAATAAAGCTTGTTTTATTTAACGACGCCTCTAGAGCACATTGATTTTTATCATCGGCTATTGGACGTCAAACAAATGGTCATTCTGACATATTTCTTTAGAGCAAACCCACTGCCGCCACATAGGCTACTCTTTCCGATAAGCAGCAAGGGGTCTTTTATATGCAATTTCCCAGAGCGGGATTGTTGGTTTCAGAATAACAATATGTAAGTAATTAGAGCATCACATAATAACACTGGTTTTAAAATGTCCATTTAAATATCACATAATCATACCGGTTGGTTTTAAAGTAATACTTTTACTTTTTTTACTAAATGTAGTCTATTCAGTGAATAATGCCTTTTGTCAGTGCCAGAGCACTGGTCTTCCGGCCATTCTTGTTTATTTGTTCTTTTACGTCCTAGCAACATCTAAGGTCATATCAGGACGGCTACCGACTTTTGACAGTACGCACTCGTGACGATTTTATAGTGCTGCCCCACTGGGAAATCAGGCCGCCAGCACCATGACCCGATATCGCACTCAGTCATATTATCCTGACACTGAGCTAACCAGTCCTTGTCCTATCCTAACAATGCCGAGCGCCAGGCTAGGAAGCGACAAGTATCAATTTTTTAGTCATTGGTTTGACTCAACCAGGGCTCGAAACCCACGACCCCACGATCTACCAGCACGGGAGACGGGCGCTCTAACTCATTCGGCCATCCCGTCTGGTCCTAGTTGGCGGGGTGGTCGTAGTTCAGGGTGGTCGCTTTAGAGGGGGAGCACTGTAATCAGCTTACATGTGATTGGTTATTGCAGTTTTACGTCCCGGTGTAGCAGGAAATCGTAAACCCCTGGACATCGCACACCCCAGGGTTTGCGATTTCCTAGGAAATCACAAACCCCCCCCCCCCTGTAATTCGCAAACCCCCATGCTTTGTAGCATTTATCACCCCAAGCATGGCAGCTATATGTTTGATTTTGAACTTCTACCAGATCTGGGGGGATAAAATGGATTCAAGGATCAAGATGGATTAATCCTAATGAAAACATATTTGCAATAGTCCAGTTCATAATTCTGACTGCACATGGTCTGAAAATGGTAGCCTGGTCCCCTGGCCTTTATTCATGTCAGCGTCATGTAGGATAATGATACAGATAGTTGTACTGGCTTTTCTTAATGATATAGTCTAGTATGTTTGACAAAAATTGACCTGTTTCCCTATCCTTTCTTGTGAGTGATCGCAGTGATTATGGTCCTTGCTGTGACAGGCATGAAATTAAAAATAATCAATTAATCCATATTGTGAGGGATCACCCTTATATAAAAATAAATCTGGCTTAATCATGCTTACATAAATACAATTTTTACAATAGACCAGTTCGTAATTCCAGCATCACGGTGCATTGTGGGAATTTTAAAAGCAAAACAAACCTGCACAAAGCACCATGTGCTTGCTTTAAGACTTCCAAACATGGGGGGTTTGCGATGTCCATGGGGGGATATGTGATTTCCTAGGAAATTGCAAACCCCCCCCCCCCCCATGCCCATATATGGTATGGGGGTTTGCGATTTACTAGGAAATCACAAGTGGGGGTTTGCGATTTACCGGGTTTGCGATTTCCTGCTACACCGGCAACATCTAAGGTTATATCAGGACGGGACTTACCTGTGAGCAGGACTTGTTGCATCATGTCCTTTACCATCAGAGGAGACACCTCGGAGCCCATCATAAAGGACACAAGGCCGGGGTAAAGGCCCGCCTCCTGCAGCCGCAGCCTCACCTTGCACTTATCGTATACTTTGTCAGTTTTCAGCAGTAGCGACATAATCTGGAAGTGCGAAAGCCAAATAGATCATTGTTACCGGCCGGCTTGCAAATAAGATGGGAAAAATTTACGGAGTTTTATCAGTAGCGACATTTTCTGGAAATTGGGAAGTGTGAAAGCAACATAGATCTTCATTACCAGCCGGCTTGTAAAAAAAGATGGGGGCAATTGTCAGTTTTCAGCAATGGCGACATCATCTGTGGTGTTCTCTGTGGTGGAGTGGTTAGAGTGTCTGACTTTTTTCTATGTCGCACTCCTAATCTGAAGGTCGGTGGTTCGTTTCCATGTGCCCCCACCTCTGCCAATTTGCATTTCCACCGCTGTGAATAACTTACAGCGTCATCAAAGGCGATTTGCTCTCAAACTATGTCTATGTGGTGTGGGAGGTTAAAAAAAATCCCTTGGGTCGGTAAAAGTGTAGGTTCGGGCTTTCTATCGACAAACTGTCTAATGGTGAAAACAAGTCTATTCAGACTTATCCATGATAGGCAGTATAAATCGTCAAGAAAGAAAAAAAAAATCTGGAAGTGTGGAAGTTACATAGACTTGTTACCAAACGGCTTGCAAATTTTAATAAGATGGGAACCCTCAACACTCAGCGCGGGACTCGAACCAACATTGCTGCCATTCCAGTGATAAGAATCCTAAACATTGAGCCTATTTAGGGCCGCTGCTTGAAATAACCTGCTTGTGCATAGGTCAGTATGTGGCATATTTGTCTGTTTTTTAAAGGTTTTTTTTTGTAAACTAAATGTAGTTTATCCATTGAATAATGTCTTTTGTCAGCGCCAGAGCACTGTTCTTACAGACATTCAGTAAAATTGCTTGATACATAAATGAAACTATCAGCTGTGCACTGCTTGCAATTCCCGATCGGCAATTCAACTGTTGGTTGGTTGGTTGGTGGAGTTTTACGTATGGGTATGCGGGTATTGCAGTACCAACCTGCTAAAATACCTCAGGGAGTTTGATGCCCCTGCCTTGCAAAGTTATAAACCACTGCCTTGTGGTGTACAGGTACTTGATAGAACCAAAGGCTAAGGGAGCAAACCCTAACAGAAAACCATGCTTGTGTGGCAGCATTAAGGGCGGTGATGAATGGAACTCCCAACATCTCCCGACCAGCCACTGCAGGGACAAATAGTTTGCGCGTGTCTTGACGTGTTCTTGCCGTTGTGAAACCTCTATTTGCTCCCCGAGAGAGTGCTGCTAGTAACTTGCAAAAGCTAGCAGCACTTCAACACTTTGCAAGCAGCTTTTATGAAATGCACAACCGCACAAAATAGCGCCGCTTAAGAAATAAAAGCAGTCTTTGTCGTATTGCGACCGACAGCATGACGATGATAGAGTTTTACGTACTGGCAATATGTAAGGTCATCTCAGGATGGGTACCTGCAGACGTGTGACTGCACACTCATGGTGACTTTATAGTTCTGCCCCACTAGGAGACCATGCTGCTGGCACCATGACCCAATATCCCACTTAAGTCACATTATCCTGTCACTGAGCTAAACCAGTCCATGCCCTATCCTAGTAATGTCGAGGGATGGGTTCGAATCCTGCTCTAAGCGCAATACAGTATAACCTCGTTAAACCAAACTTGAAGGGACCCTAGAAATTTGTTTGGATTAACCGATCATTGGTTTAACTGAGGTTTGACTTTGACTGACTTTGGCAAAAACGGGGGTGCATTATGAATGTACAATGTATGTTTGTTTGTTTGTTGTTGTTTTACGTCCTAGCAACATCTAAGGTCATATCAGGACGGGGTATGGCAAAAACGCGGTATGGCTTTGGCAAAAACGCAGGTGCATTATGAATGCAATATACAATGTATGTTGACACTATGATTATTGTTTTTTATGTATATACAGTTTAACCCCATTAAACCAACCTCGGTTAAATCAAACGATCGGTTAATCCAAACTTTTTTCGGCGACCTGGCAAAATACTACCATTTATCATATAAAGAAGTCTCACACGACGCTAAAACCACATGAAAGTTTGGTTTAACTGTACCGGAAGTGGCCTGGGGCCGACAATTTTGTTTGGATTAACCGATACTTTGGATTAACCAACTTTGGTTTAACGCGTACCGGCAAACTCAATGCATTGTCAATGGCCGTGAGCAATCTTGAATTATCTTCATACAGAAAAAGTGAAATATATCTAAAACCACACTACCTAGAAGCAACCGGCATGGAACACATAGAAAACATATTCAACGAATAGATTATATTAAATTTACAAGGTTAGGGTTCTGCATTTCTATTAATTTTGAATAAAACAGACGTTTTGCACTGCGCGTATCGGCAAACTCAATGCATTGTCAATGGTCGTGAGTAATCTTCATACAGAAAAAGTGAAATATCTCTAAAAGTACCACACCTAGAAGCAACCCGCTTGGAACACATAGAAAACATATTCAACCAATAGATTATATTAAATTTAAAAGGTTAGGGTTCTGCATTTCTATGAATTTTGAATAAAATAAACGTTTTGCACAGCGTGTACCGGCAAACTCAATGGCAGTGTGCCTTCATTCTGCAGCCAAGCTGCATGCGCATACACAATGTTTATAAACATTGAAAGGGGTCTATAGGTGTATGTCCTAGCAACACCTAAGGTCATATAAGAATGGGATTCACACTACTCAGTGCTATCATATACATCCTGATTCCATGGTATTTTGCTAAACATTAATTGGTCAATATACAAATTTGTGGAAATCCGCGAAATCGCGGAAATCTGTGGAATTGCGGAGATCTTTCATCCCTGACACAAACAAGTTGAAGCACGCACCCTGAGAAGGCGCTCCTTGAGCAAAGCGCTGTAGGTTTTGCGTATGAGCAGGTTGAAGAGCAGCTCAACGCCACACGAGTCGAGCAGCAGATTGTGCGTGGCGTCCTTCTTAGTCGGCTGTTCGAGCAGCGACAGCAGGAGCCCGAGCACCTCGTAGATCTACAAACAGATAACGCACATTGCGATATTAATATGCGGAATATAATATATATGCACAGACGCCAACATTGTGTGACCAAAAATAAGAAAATTTTAACATTTTAATAGGAAGATAAGTCTTTGTGCGACAACATGAGGAACGACAATCAGGTATATATCATGACACAGTATAGTCATACAACATATAATATGTATATAATTATATTATATACTTTTTGAATCAAGTCCCACCGTGTATCCCGCCATGTGTCTACGTGTCATTTTCTAGGCTCTGCGTGCCACTTTGAGCTGCTGATGTCTTTAAGCTGCTGTAAGTAGCTGATTTTGCCTCATGGTGGC
This sequence comes from Branchipolynoe longqiensis, assembly GCA_030323885.1. Taxonomy (NCBI): domain Eukaryota; kingdom Metazoa; phylum Annelida; class Polychaeta; order Phyllodocida; family Polynoidae; genus Branchipolynoe; species Branchipolynoe longqiensis. The sequence continues at coordinate 43,057,937 of CM059203.1, forward strand.
TTTATAGTGTTGCCCCACTGAGAGATGGCACCATGACCTGATATCCCACAGTCACATTATCCTGACACAGTGCTAACCAGTCCATGTCCTATCCTATTAATGCCGACCGCCAGGCCAGGTAGCGGCAAGTACCAATTTTATGAGTCATTGGTTTGATTCGGCTGGGATTCAAACTCCCGACCTTCCACACGGGAAGCCTACGGTCTACCGATTTGGCCATGTCCTATAGTGTATATAGCTGAAGGATTGAGAGATATTATTTACCAGAAAAAACTCCCTCACACAGTTGATTAATTAGGGTTTTATGTTATCGCAACATCAAGGTCATATCTTTGAATGTTTGATATTGTTATTTCCGCTGACTTGAGCTAGCTGCTGATGACAATATCAGACTACATATACATATATTGTAAATAACTGTATTGTCACATGGCTGGAAGACCAGTGCCACGGCGCTGACAAGACTTTATTCAATGAATAAACTATATTTACAACAACAAAAATATCAGGGCAGGTTAACTGACCTGTACATGGCATGTAGTGTACACTTATGGCGCCTTTATAGTCCTATCCCACTACGATACCACTACACCCAGCACCATGACGCGATATCTCACTCAGTCATTATCCTGGCACTGAGCACACAAATCCTTGCCCAATCTTAGTACCACCAAAGCATCAGACAAGATAAGCGACAAAGCGTACTTTCTTTGTACACAAGGCTTTGGCTTGACTCTGCCGGGAATCAACCTGGCTACCTTTCCTGATATAACCTAAGATGTTGCTAGGACGCAAAGCCCCCAACAAACATATATACTCCCATGTGCCCTAACCGCCAGGCCACCCCACGTGGCGCAAAGGGCTTCATGAGATGTCCTAATTTAGAGTCTAAGGGCTTCATGAGCTGACCTAAATTCAGCCGAAAGGCTTTCTGAGTTCTCCTAATTTCAGTACAATGTTTGCATGACTTGACCTAATTTCAGTCTAAGAGTTGCATGAGTTGACCTAATTTCAGTCTAAGAGTTGCATAAGTTGACCTAATTTCAGTCTAAGGGCTCCTTGAGTCGATCTAATTGCAGTCTAGGGGCTTCATGGGTTGAATTAATTTCATTCAATATAAGGGATTCAATGAGTTGACCTAATTTCAGTCAGAGATTCATGAGTTGACCTAATTTCAATCGAAGGGCTCCATGATCTGACCTAATTTCAGTCAAAGGGCTTCATGAGTTGGCCAACTTTCAACCACAAGGTTCATGAGTTGACCTAATTTAAGTCTAAGCCAATTTTATTTTTTAATTATGAATTTATTTACCCTGCTCATAACGGATAAGTGTGTCGACACTTGTTTTCACCGCTGGGCAGCACTAATCTAATTTTATTTACATCTTTTGACTTTCGTCTTAGTAATAATTTTGGTTTTCTTGCTTCTTGTTTATGGCTTGTTGAATGACAGCAGACGACATTTTGTTGCAAAGCAGACGACAAAGCGTGTGCGCACCATGCTCTCGCCTCTGACAGCACACGTGAAGGCGACAAGTTGATTCAACTCGTCCACTGTCACTTCCTTCATCACGTAGTACTTGACAAGGCCCAGCAGGCTGCAGCGGATCGTCCGACAGTCGTCTGACGTCAGCCCCCTCTCGCTGTCACTCTCACTGTCAACAAATGGAGAAAAAAAATTGAAAAGGGCACGTTTGTACAGACCATTCTCGCTGTCATTGTCACTGTCAACAAATGGAGAAAAATTTGAAATGGATAAGTTTGTACAAACACTTCATTCTCACTGTCATTGTCACTGTCAACAAATCGAGAAAAATTTATAAAAGGTTAGTTTGTATTAAAAAAATCCATTCTCTCTGGCATTCACATTGTCAACTATTGAAACAAAATCTGAAGAGGGCGAGTGTCTACAGTCTATTCTTGCTGTCACTATCACTGTCAACAAATGGAGAAAAAATTAAAAGGGCGCATTTGTACAGACAGTCCATTCTCACTGTCACTCTCACTGTCAACAAATGGAGAACAAATTTGATAATGGGTGCGTTTGTATAGACAGTCCATTCTCGCTGTCATTGTGACTGCCAACAAATGGAAACAAAATTTAAAAGGGCATGTTTGTACAAACAGTCCATTCTCGCTGTCACTCTCACCAAATGGAGACAAATTTGAGGAAGGTGAGTATGTACGAACAGTCCATTCTCACTGTCAACAAATCGAAACAAATTTGAAATGGACAAGTTTCTAAACAGTCCATTCTAGCTGTCACTCTCACTGTCAACAAATTTGAAAAAATGGCAACTTTTTAAAGACAGTCCGTTTTCGCTGTCACTGTCACTGTTGTCATATACATCCTGATTCCTTGGAATTTTGTTTACCGTTAATCGCGGAAATCTGCGCAATCGTGCAGACCTTTCATCCCTAGGGCTAACAAGTGGTGTTCTCTGTGGCAGAGTGGTTAAAGTGTCTAACCTCTTTTCTAGGGCAGACTCCTAATATGAAGGTTGATGGTTCGATTCCCCATGCCATCACCTCGTCCAATATGGATTTCCACCGCTGTGTATAACTTACAGTGTCATCAAAAGCCAGTTGCTCTCATACCATGTCTATGTGGTGTGGGAGGTTAAAAATCCCTTGGGTCGGTAAAAGTGTAGACTTTCTATCGACTAACTGTCTAATGGTGAAAACAAATCTATTCAGACTTATCCATGATAGGCAGTATAAATCTTCAAGAAAAAAAAAGAAGTTATACAACATGGAGATGCGAAGACCTTCGGCACCAAGTTGAACCGTTACCTGTAGTAGGTGCGAATGACATCCAGCATGTACTGGACTCCGTACTTCCGCCGGAAATACTGTCGGTCCTCCTTAATGATTGTCGACAGGTACTGGATGTGACCTATATAGATCAAGCAGAAGACATGTCAAGGTCACGCAAGAGTTATTTTGTTTCCTGGCAACATCCAAGGTACTTGTCTTACACTGAACAAGAAGTGAAGTATAGACCTATTTCATATGATCTCAGCATAAGTATCTAGGTCAGTGCGTGCGCTGCTTGGCTGCAGGATGACACACTGTCACACTGAAAACTCAATGGCTATGAGCAATCTTCATACAGAAAAAGTGAAATATCTCTAAAAGTACACCACATAGAAACAAACCGCTTGGAACACATATAGAAAACATATTTAACAAATAGATTATATTAAATTAATACGGTTAGGGTTCTGCATTTCTATTAATTTTGAATAAAATAAACGTTTTGCACGGCGTGTACTGGCAAACTCAATGGCAGTGTGCCGTCGTTCTCCAGCCAAGCTGCGCGCGCATACACAATGTTTATCAATATTGAAAGGGGTCTATTGGGAACAAGCTAACAGTGGTACCTAACTTACAATGTTGTTGTTGTTGATTGTTGTTTTTCGTCTTAACAACATCTAAATCCATATCAGGACGGGCACCGACTTGTGACAGTGCACACTCATGGCAATTTTTATAGCGCTGTCCCACTGGGAGACCAAGTGCCAGCAGCATGATCTATTTTGCCACTCAGTCACATTATCCTGATACTGAGCTAACCAGTCCTTGTCCTATCCTAGTAATGCTGAGCGCCGGGCTAAAGTGTACATCAAACAGGAAGTGACATATTGGGAACAAGCTAACGGCGGTAGTTGACTTTCACTGAACAGGAAGTGACATATTGGGAACAAGCGGTAATACTAATTGACTTAGACTGAACATATTGGGAACAAACTAACAGCGGTACCCGACTTACACCTACCAGGAAATGATGTATTGGGAACAAGCTAACATCAGTACTTGACTTACACCAAACAGGAAGTGACATAATGGGAACAAGCTAACAGCAGTACTTGACTTACACTGAACAGGAAGTGACATATTGGGAACAAACTAACAGCAGTATCCGACTTACACCAAACAGGAAATGATGTATTGGGAACAAACTAACAGTGGTACCTGACTTACACCAAACAGGAATTGATGTATTGGGAACAAACTAACAGCAGTACCCGACTTACACCAAACAGGAAATGATGTATTGGGAACAAACTAACAGCGGTACCTGACTTACACCAAACAGGAAGTGACATAATGGGAACAAACTAACAGCGGTACCTGACTTACACCAAACAGGAAGTGACATATTGGGAACAAACTAACAGCGGTACCTGACTTACACCAAACAGGAAGTGATGCACTGGTGGCTTACCGATCCGAACAGGGAACTCGCTGCTGCTCCAGATGCGGAAGTCAAAGAGGAGGAACTGGTAGATGTGGTTGAGCAGGGCGGGGCTGGTGGGCGACACCACCTCCACCAGCAGCTGGATAGCCATCAGGATGTTCACGTCCATCAACTCTCGCGGGATCTGATGAGAACAGATACTGTAGTAGTCAGTGCTGACCTCTCAGGCACAAGAGCCGCATAGTTTGTTTGTTTGTTGTTGTTTTACATCCTAGCAACATCTATGGTAATATCAGGATGGGTACCGACTTGTGACAGTGCACACTCATGGCAACTTTATAGTGTTGCCCCACTGGGAAACTAGGCCATCAGCACCATGAACTGATATCCCACTCAGTCACATTATCCTGACACTGAGCCAACCAGTCCTTCCCCTATCCTAATAATGCTGAGAACCAGGCTAGTAAGCGACAAGTATCAATTTTTAAGTCATTGGTTTGACTCATGGGTTCGGATCTCGTGATCTCCCAAAACAGGAGACGGACGCTCTACTCATTCGGCCACCCCGTCTGGACAGAGCCGCATAGACAGGTAGGTGTGGATAGTATGTGTTTGCACTTCAAATATCTCAAAAGTTAGCCATTTAAAATATAAGTTACTTCAAACTAACGTAAGGTAGATTACAACGATCAGCGTAATATATATATCTCAGAAAATGACAGAATCTCAAAATCATCAGACTATGCAACTTTAATAAGTCAAGATACATAGGTAAGATACATAAGTAGTTGGCATCCAATGTGGCGCCATCTAGTGTTTGTGGTGAGAGGCAAAGACAGCAAGATTAAGAGAGGCCCTAATTGCATATCAGCGCCACCTATCAACTTATCTATCAGGGATGAAAGTGGCCTTCAGCAAATATTGCGGAAATCAAGCTGAGGTTATTACACCAGCGGCGAATTTCCATGAAAACGCAGATTTCCCCCGATAGGATTAGCACCGTCAGGGAATCGCAGAAAAATGCCGGAAGTCAGGCTTCAACTATCCTCATTGTGCTTATATTATCAGCCATATCTAACTTGTTCTCGCTTGGGTTTTATGTTCTATCAGCATCTAAGGTCATATAAGAATGGGATTTGAACTACTCAATTGGTGTCATATACATCATGATTCCTTGGCATTTTGTTTCATGTTAATTGGTAAATATAAAATATTGTGGAAATCTGCGAAATCGTAGAGCTCGGATTTATAATCGTAGAATACCAAACCTTTTGGAGCAGCGCGCCCAGGACAGCGACCGAGTTGGTGCGGACGAGGCAGTCCTGGTTGTTGGGAGAGTTGGCAACCACGTTTCGCAGCAGAGCCAAGACTCCGGCCGCAGGGTTCACCTCCAGCTTGGCATCTGCAGCGAAAGGACATCTGACAATACATACACAAAGAAATCTGCAGCGAAAGGACATCTGATAATATGCACACAAAGAAATCTGCAGCGATGGGACATCTGACAATTCATAAATCTGTAGTGAAGGGACATCTGACAATACACACACAAAGAAATCTGCAGCAAAAAGGTATCTGACAATACATACCCAACTAAATCTGCAGTGAAGGGACATCTCACAATACACAAATCTGCAGTGAAAGGGCATCTGGCAATACACACATATAAATCTGCAGTAAAGGAACATCTGACAATATGTACACAAAAATAAATCTGCAGTGAAAGGACATCTGACAATACGTACATAACTAAATCTACAGTGACAATACACACATCAATAATTATGCAGTGAAGGGACATCTGACAATACACACAAATAGATCTGCAGCGAATAGACATCTGACAATGCACACAAAATTAAATCTGTACACAACTAAATCTGTAGTGACAATACACACACAAATAAATCTGCAGTGGAGGGGTATCTGACAATACACACTTCATATTTCCAGCGTCAGGCAAGGTAGCAACAAGTGGTTTTAAGTCATTAGTTTAACTCTGGTGGAAATCGAACCCACAAGCTCCCACATAGGAAGTGGGCGCTGTACCGCTATGCCACCCTGTCCACTGTGTGTGTATGTGTGTGTCTGTGGGTGTGTCTGTGGGTGTGTCTGCCTGTCTGCCTGTCTGTCTGTGTATGTGTATGTGTGTGTCTGTCTGTCTGTGTGTGTGTCTGTACGTATGTATGTGTGTGTCTGTATGTCTGTGTAGATGTCTGTCTGTGTCTGTGTGTGTGTCTGTCTGTGTGTGTCTGTGTGTGTCTGTGTATGTGTGTTTGTGTCTGTGTGTGTGTCTGTGTGTGTCTGTGTATGTGTGTTTGTGTCTGTGTGTCTGTGTGTTAGTCTGTATGTGTGTGTGTCTGTATGTGGGTGTGTGTCTGTATGTGTGTGTCTGTCTGTGTGTGAGTGTTGGTGTACACTTACGTGTTCGTAATAGGTGCATGCCTAAATCTATGCCCAGTAAGGGGTCGTCCAAAGTTGTCAACATTTTCACGGTCGCACAAAGCGTACGACAGGGAGGATGGGGCTGCCAGTCAGTAAAGAACAACTTTTATCGTTTAATAAAAATGTGGGTATTTTTCACCGATTTAAAAAAAAAATTGTACATTAGTTTGGTTGTTTGTTGGGGTTTTACATCTTGACAACATCTAAGTCTAAGGTCATACCAGGATGGGTATCGACTTGTGCCAGCGCACACTCATGGTGACTTTATAATGCTGCCCCACTGGGAGACCAGGCCGTTGGCACCATGACTCAATTTCCCACTCGGTCAGATTATCCCGACACTGAGCCAACCAGACCTTGCCCTATCCTAGTAATTATGCTGAGTGCCAGGTTCAGGGATGAAAGTGGTCTCTGGAAAAAAAAGCGGAAATGCTTATATTCTCCCATAGGTTTAGCAGTCAGGGAATCGCGGAGAATTCCCGGAAGTCAGGTTTCATACATATATACGTTTGTAGCACGTATTAGTAGTATATGCTGACAGTGCTGCGCACTTTGAACACGTATTAGGAGTATACACTGATAGTGCTGTGGCATTTGAAGCATTTATTCGTAGTATACGCTGATAGAGCTGCGGCGTCTGCACCACATATTGCTGTGGCGTTTGAACAACGTATTAGTATACACTTATAGCTACAGCAAAAATCCCGGAAATCCGCGAAATCGTGGAGATCTTTCATCCCTGCAGGTTAGTAGCGACAAGTATCAATTTTTTAAGTCATTGGTTTGACTTGACTGGGCTTTGAACTCCTGACCTTCTGCACGGGAAAGTTGCACTCTACCGATTCGGACACCGCATCCAGTCATGGTAATTAGTTGATTAAGCCAGGGAATTTTCATCCGTGGACAATTGGATCTTCTTCATTCAACTGCTCCTTGCCCTATCCTAGTAATGCCAAACGCCAGGCTAGGTAGCGACAAGAATCAATTTGTACGTAATTGGTTTGACTCGACCAGGCTTTGAATCCATGAATTTGAATCTGGTGACCTACGAAAATGGGAGGAGGGCGCTCAACTCATTCAGCCAACCCATCTGGGTCTGTAGTAAATGTTGATGTGTATAATTGGGTGAGGGTGGGGGTGGGGGTGGGGGTGGGGGTTAGGGTGAGACGGGTCTGGAAAAGTAGTACTCTTTGTACCACCTTGAAAATGTTGACAACTTTGGACGGCTGCTAACAAGTATTGGGTTAGTCGGATTAGTTTGTAGCAACTAATTGCCAAATTACTCCTACTACTAGATACCGACAGTCATTTTTAACATCTTTAAACGGGCAGTTAATTAAGGTTAATCACACAGTGCTAGTTAAATGCAGAATAATACCCAAAGAAAACCAGAAAAGTTCCATCTCATTTACTTTTCAAGATATTCACATTTTAAGATTTGTTTTATTTACTTGAACAAAATTTGGTTTTAACACTGATTGAAAAATGAGGTGTTTTTGGTTTTTTAGGGCATAATTTGATTTTGTTTTAAATATGTCTATCATATACCAAATTAAAGCTCATTTAGTGGTCTTTCTGATAGCATCTATTAATAGCCTGCGTACCCAACAGCGATTCAGCGCCGAGCGAAACAAAACCAGCATGCTTTGGTACTTGTTCTAATTAATATGATGCAAAAGAATGCGATAATTAGCAAAAGCGTCTGTAATAAAGTGCCTTTTGGTGTGTTGTCTTAATATACAGCCCAAATAATTTTGGTATCAAAATAAAGAGTAAAGCTTTAGTTCTTTCACAGTACCTTCTGGGTATTTTTAATTTTAAAATAATCCCAAATAGTAGTGTTTAAAAACTAGAAATTGTCCATGATCTTCATACGTTATTCCAGTTTTATCTAAGTACTTCCAGTACCAACCTACACTGGGGTCAGTAAAGTCAACTTAAGCCGTACCTAATGTACACACCATACAAGAATCACATTCAAGAATATTACGCAGGTTGGTTGGTTGTTTTGCATTCTGGCAACATCTAAGGTCATACCAGGACAGGTACCTACAGACTTGTAACAGTGCACACTCATGGCGACTTTATAGTGCTACCCTACTGGGAACTCAGGCCGTCGACACTATGACCCGATATCCCACTCAGTAACATTATCCTGACACTGAGCTAACCAGTCTTTGCCCTATCCTATTAGTGCTGAGCGCCAGGCTAGGAAGCGACAAGTATCAATTTTATAAGTCAGTGGTTTGACTCGACCAGAAACCAAACTCGCGATCTCCCACACACGAGGCCCGCACTCTACCGATTCGGCCACCGAGCCCGGTATATTACACAAGTAAAATTACTGCAAACATGTAGGTGAAATTCGAGTCCTACACAGCAATTCCAATTGTATGAGCTTTCAGAGTCAACTTCAAGTTCAATTCTGTATTTACCATATCTTCCTGGGAAAATGGCAGGAATGATTGGATAATAGCTCATTGCATACCTTGGTGCATAGTAAATTCACAGGCTTTAAGGCCCTGTCACACTACGACGTAACCCGGTAGCGCAAGCCGATGTAGGTGAAATTTGACCATTACGTCGAGATACGTTACTCGTTCGTTAAGCCATGTCGAGATACGGTGACACACGTCAAGGTTTTGGACATACCCAAAACTTTCGACATAGCTTGACATAAAGGCCGTTATGGTGGGCTACGTTGGATTACGTTGCACTCACATTAGGCTTACGTCGAGATACGTTAGACGTTCATTAGAGCTACGTCAGTCTCCGTTGAGCTACATCGACTTACGGTAGACTGACGGAGAGCCGGGAGGAATGTGCAGCCCGCGTGCTGACAACGTGGTGTTAACGTATCTCGACGTAGGTCTAACGTGTCTTTGACGTGTGTCTAATGTTAGTCTAACATAAGTCCAACGTGCCTTGACATATTCAACGAATGGCTGGCGCGCGCATAACTTATGTAACATGCACCAACATTCTTCGAACGTAAGCGAACGTGCTGTGAATGTTTTGCCTCGCTGTCCTTACGCTGAGCATGCTGGACTGTCGTTAGACTGACGGTGCTCACTTGCGGGCCTGACGTCGACTCACGTTACGAATTACGCCAGAGTCACACGTAGCTATGAAAGGGCGGGCGTAATTACGCGAGTCCTATGCTAATCCATCACTAGGGTTTCGCTATGCTGATGCCATGCGCACTGGATGCTCGTTAGCCTTACGTTGGGCCTTTTTTTTTTTTTTTACTTTCTAACTCATTGAGACACGTTACAACTATGTTGGACCAACGTTTCGCCTACATCCACTAAGTTGCACTGACATCCAATTTGGCCCTGAAACGGCAAGAATTTCGACCTATCTCAATGTAAAAAAGTTATTTTTACATAGCCCACTCCCTGGCCTGTTACATCGTAGTGTGACAGGGGTATTAAGTAGGTCATTGTTATCAATGTCTCAAGGTCTCCCAAAGATGGAGAACTGGGAGAAGGAGGCTGAGATGGAATGGAGAACAAGGACAAAAAAGAAGAGCTTACATTTCCCACAGATCGCTTCGATACAAATTAATTATCTACTATTGATTTGGTAGCCTGTATCAGGATGTCTACAGCGTCTCATATTCCCAGGTGGTCACCCATCCAAGTACTGATAAGACTCAACTATTACTTATCCACTAATGATTCATTGGACAATAAGCCTGTATCAGGATGTCTAAAGCACCTCGTATTCCCAGGCGGTCACCCATCCAAGTACTGACGAGACTCAACTATTACTTATCCACTACTGATTTATTAGACTATAAGCCTGTATCAGGATGTCTAAAGCGCCTCGTATTCCCAGATGGTCACCCATCCATGTACTGACGAGACTCAACTATTACTTATCCACTAATGATTTATTAGACAATAAGCCTGTATCAGGTGGTCTACAGAACCATGTATTCCCAGGTGGTCACCCATGCAAGTACTGACGAGACTCAACTATTACTTATCCACTACTGATTTAGTAGGATATATAAGCCTGTATCAGGATGTATCAGGATGTCTACAGCAACTCGTGTTCCCAGGCGGTCACCCATCCAAGTACTGACGAGACTCAACTATTACTTATCCACTACTGATTTAGTAGGATATATAAGCCTGTATCAGGATGTCTACAGCACCTTGTATAATTTGCAAGCGGTAACCCATCCAAGTACATGATGTCTCAACGCAGTTTATTTTCAACGATTAGAAGAGAGCTGATGTTCGCAATGTGATACTACCCGGGTAGTTTGACACAACACAAACACGACATTTTCTTCGTATTCTCATATCAATACACAAGTAGTGAATGAAATTGCAATGTATGCATGCACCCACCATACGCTTGCTTGAAATTTTTTTTAATATTATGGTTTCAAGAACATGGCAAGAGACATTCAAATGTCTACGGCAGGTAGTGTGTTAAATTAAACAATCTAACTAAGTTGAGAAATGGCTAATTAAATCAAATTAAATAAACAAGTTAATCTGACCGCTCTATGTCAGGAGTTTGTGGCAGACTTCGACTTAAACCATCACGTGTTTTCGTTCGGGTTGTCTGGGGGATGCCAGTCAGACATGGAGATTTAACAAAAATATTTGTAATCTTTAAATAATAGTTCAAACTTGTCTCGGTCGGTTGGTTGGTTGGTTGGTTGGTTGTTGGAGTTTGACGTCCTGGCAACATCCAAGGTCATATCAGGACGGGTACCAACTTGTGACAGTGTGCACTCATGCTGACTTTATAGTGCTTCCCCACTGGGAAATCAGGCCACCGGCACCATGACCCGATATCCCACTCAGTCACATTGTCCTGATACTGAGCTAACCAGTCCTTGGCTTATCCTATTAATGCTGAGTGCCAGGCTAGGAAGTGACAAGTATCAATTTTATATGTCATTGGTTTGACTCGAACGGGAACCGAACTCCCAACCTTCCGCCCGCGAGGACCGCGCTCTACCGATTCGGTCATGGCGCCCGATCAATTATTGGGGTAACGGGGCGGAGAAAAAAAATATATGCCAAGAACATTTATTTTATGAGTTATGAATATTTTGAATTGGGGGTATCTTTTAGATAAATCTAAACCTGAAAATCCTAATGACTGGCATCTTGGCCCTAGTTCCTGACACATGAACCGTAAAATATCTTGCAGTACATATTAACGGTCATCAAGACCTGGATTATAAGAACCATAATCTAAAACATAAAATGTAAATGAAAGCCTTCTAACTTACCAAAACAAAAAGTGTTTATCTCTTCAAAGTCTGAAAGAAGACAGTCTCATATTCCTAAATCTTAAAGTCTGAAAGAAGACAGCCTCACATTCCTAAATTTCAGAGTTTGAAAAAAGACAGTCTCACATTCCTAAATTTCAGAGTTTGAAAAAAAAACCAGTCTCATATTCCTAAATCTCAAAGTCTGAAAGAAGACAGTCTCATATTCCTAAATCTCAAAGTTTAAAAAAGACAGTCTCACATTCCTAAACCTCAAACGATCAAATGTGGGGAATTGTTAAATAAATTTTTTTTTTTAAATTTATATGGGTCATATTCTGAAACTGGGCACTAAAGTGTGACATGGAAACAAAAAGTGAAAACCTTCCAAATAATAGCAGAACGTGTGTTCCGATAAAGGTTTGCATGTTGTGCATATGTCCGAGTTGCACGAAAGCTATTTCACTTTTTGATTTAGATCTTACACAAATTGACTAATATCACTTGTGTAACGTGGAAATCAAGCACACATCGAGAACAACATTTTAACATACACAACAAAATCGGACACGATTTTATTGATTACAGTTAAGCAAACAAAGTTATGTCTTACAAGAAAAAAGTGTTTTTTTAAGTGGAAATTTTCACATTTTCACTTTAGCACAAAATCATACAAGTATTCTTTTGTGGTAGTTTTTTTTAGTTTTTTTGGTACATTAGTTGATTAAGCAGGGGAAATTTCAATCGCGGACAATTGGTCTTCCTCATTCCACTGCTCCTTGCCCTATCCTATTAATGCCGAGCGCCAGGCTAGGAAGCGACAAGTATCAATTTTTAAGTCATTGGTTTGACTCGGCCAGGGTTCGAACCCAGGAGTTCAAATCCCATGACCTACCAGAACAGGAGGCGGACACTCAACTCATTCGACCATCGCGTCTGGTTAGCTAACATATTTAATAAACAAAGGCAACAATAATTATTTGAGTTGCTTTCAATAAAAGAAACAATTAGTTATCAGCATCGTGACGTGGAAACCAAATATGTGGTGCCCAGTTATAAAAGAAATGACATATATATCAAGAGCTCAGGCGCAAAACTACTTAAACGTCAATCCAAACGTGTAGTTTAATTAAAAGATTTTTACCTGGAAATAATCTTAATTCACACTAATTCCACTTTTCATCTGATCCCATGCGTACGGAGCAATGAACAAAAAAGTAGGAATATAAAAAAAATAATACTTTTTGTAGGTTTGATGCCAATGTTTATCTCCATTTTTGGATTGGCATTTAGGTGGCTTTGCATCTGAACTCTTCATATATAAAATATCAGTTTCAAGCTACCAAATGCTGCCACCTAGCGGAAGTGAGCAGAATCAACCCTCTAGACGGCAGCACTCATCATCCCAAAGGGATTGGGGTCTGCCTAGACGGGCCCCGAACCTGGGTCTCTACATGTGCATACGCGTCATCAGAATATTTTGATGAAGCTATAAGAAACCTATAATAGCCATTCACGCTAGGTGAATACGCGCAAGGACCATATCGCTTGGATCTTTATGCTTTACGCTTTACACTTTACACTTTAGACTTACCGCAGTAGGAGCTGCTCTTTACAACCACCCAGTCATCTGCCCGCAGCTCTTCGCTCGGTGAATGGCGGGGAAAGCCTGGAGACTCCGGAAAGTTTGGGTTGCGCGGTGAAGCTGGAGTCAGATGCTGCACTTGTTCGAGAAGCGGAAACAGGGTCTGCACACCACCGATACAGTTGATCACATCCTGCAACAGCGAAAATGTCGAAAAGACGATTGGTTTGTTGGTTGGTGGAGCTTTACGTCCTGGCAACATCTAAGGTAATATCAGGACGGGTACCTACAGACTTGTGACAGTGCGCATTCATGGCGACTATATAGTGCTGCCCCAATTTGTGAGGTGTGGGGAGGGGGGGGGGGGGGGGGTCATCCAAATTGTCAACATTTTTATCGTCGTACGCCTTAATCACTTAATAAAATGTTGTAATTTATTGATATTCTGTATATCAGGGTGGGTACGTATCCACCCTACTATACGGAGCCGAGGCCTGGACAGTGTACAGACGACAGGTGAAAAAGCTGCATGCCTTCATGATGCGACATCTGCGTTCAATCATGAGGCTAATCTGGAAGGACAAAGTGACAAATAAGGAAATACTCGAATGGACGGGGCTGCCCTCTATGGAAGATCTTCTGATCAAAAAGAATCTCCGGTGGACTGGACACCTCATGAGGATGTCATCAAAGCAGACCCTCTATTCTCAACGAGCCCTCGTCTCCGGTTCAAGGATACCATCAAGAGAAACCTGAAGATGAGAGACATTAAGTCCGACTCATGGACATCACTCTCACAGCAGAGAGCTAAATGAGCGGCAGTCAAGTAATGAAAGCAGTCTTTGTCGCATCACGACCGACAGCATCATGATGATGATGATCAGGACGCATACCTACAGACTTGTGACAGTGTGCACTCATGGTGACTTTATAGTGCTGCCCCACTGGGAAATCAGGACGCCAGCACCATGACCTGCTATCCCACTCAGTCACATTATCCTGACACTGAGCCAACCAGTCCTTGTCTTATGCTAGTAATGCCGAGCACCAGGCTAGGAAGCGACAAGTATCAATTTTGTAAGTCATTGGTTTGACTCGACCGGGAACCGAACTCCCGATCTCCCGCACGCGAGGCCCGCGCTCTACCGATTCGGCCACCGCGACCTGTACCAGAGTATCGTGGTCAAAATATGGCGTTAAGCTTGACCTTGACCTACCTTGATGTCCCACGTGACACACTTCTGACCTTGAAGCCGGCCGTGATTGCCAGAGAAGGAGAGATCGAGGCAGACGTTGTCCTGACATATCTGAGAGAGAGGTCAAATGAAGGTCATTAGAGGATACAACAGAGGGCAAAAAGCGAATAGAGGTCATACAGGGAAGAGCAAAGGTCATGAGCATTATGGCGTGTCTTGTTTTACGTCCTGGCAACATCTACGGTCATGCCAGGATGGGTATCGACTTGTGACAGTGCGCACTTATGGTGACGTTATAGTATGGTCCCACTGAGAGACCAGGCCACCAGCACCATGACCCGATATCCCACTCAGTCACATTATCCTGACACTGAGCCAACCAGTCCCTGCTCCATCCTAATAATGCCGAGCGCCAGGCTAGGTAGCGACAAGTACTAATTTGGTAAGTCATTGGTTTCACTCGACCGGGAATTGAACTCCCGACCTTCCGCACTTATTGCATTGTTTACACTTTAATTTCAGAATTTACTTCACGTTGCAATTCACTATATGAAAAGAATTGTGTAAATACCTATATAGCTGTAACACATATGGTCGGAACACCAGTGCAATGATGGCACTGATAAAAGATGGATGAAAAGTTCAGGCGCAAAACCACGTAAACGTCAATCCAAAAATGTAGTTCAAAGAAAGGATTTTTACCTGAAAATAACTGTAATTCTCACTAATTCCACTTTTCATATGATCACATGGTTATGGAGAAATGAACAAAAAAGTCAGAATAACATTTTTATTTAATTGTTGACGGTTTCATTCCAATGTTTATCTCCATTTTTGGATTGGCGTTTAAGTGGTTTTGCGCTTGAACTCTACATATATGAATCAAATTCATTTACCAACAAAAAAAAACATGCGAATCTACCTTGGCATTGAGGTGTAGGACCAGCTTGGGAATCAGGTCAGACAGGGATGCATCATCATTCTGAAACATCGTCAGGTTGTTGGGCCCTGAAAGAAAATGGCAAAAAAAAAATTATGTTGGTTATCTCTCTCCCTTCTGGAATTAAAATTAGGTGATGGGGTGAAAATTTGTTTGCACTTTGTTTGTTTTTAATTCAAAGTTAATTTTAAAGTTGCATAGTCTGATGGTTTTGAGTTTCTCTCATTTTTCTGAGATAAATACTACAATTGATAGTAATATTCTACCTTACATCAGTCTGGAGTAATTTGGATATTAAATGGCTATGTTTTGAACTATTTGAAGTGCAAACATGTCAAATTAGTTTTGGCAAGCACGCCAAAACTCTGACACCATAGGCTTCTGCAGTAACAGGTTCTATTGAATTGGCTCAGTGTTGCCTTATCTGTGGCAACAACTGTTTAATAAGTGCACTAGTATCTAAGTTAAATATGTAGAATGAATTCTAGATAATTGTTTTGGTTTTGAAAATCTGATACTTCATCGGACGGACTATGCAGCTTTAAAAATCTGATCACCTGCCCAACTGGGAAATCAGGACACCAGGTAGCCATAGGTAGTAATACCCACGTGTGATGTTGTGTCTTTCTCTGAAACTGGGCAACAAAGTGTGACACAGAGACCAAAAGTGAAAGCATTCCATATAATAGCAGAAACTATTCCAAATAATAGCAGAATCCATGTTCATATGAAGGTTGACTGGTGCCTATGTCAGAGGTGTAAAAAAGCTATTTAACTTTTGTCTGTTTGTTTGTTTGTTGTTTTACGTCCTAGTAACATCTAAGGTCATATCAGGATGGGTAGCGACTTGTGACAGTGTGCACTCATGGCGACTTTATAGTGCTGCCCCACTGGGAAATCAGGCCACCGGCACCATGACCCGATATCCCACTCAGTCACTTTATCCTGATACTGAGCTAACCAGTACTTGCCCTGTCCTAATAATGCCGAGCGTCTCGCTAGGAAACGATAAGTATCAATTTTTAAGTCATTGGTTTGACTCGACCAAGGTTCCAACCCATGAACCCATTGGTTCGGATCCCCCCGATCTCCCAAAACAGGAGACCGACGCTCAACTCATTCGGCCATCCCATCTGGTTTAACTTTTATCAGGTGATAATAGATTTTTGTCTGACCGACTACCAGTTAAAATATTCATGTCAATGTGTGATATGCTTGTCCTAATTAGCATATTCTACTAAACATAATTATTGCATTTCTTTGTTCAACCCGCTGACTGTGTTTAAGATATCATGCCAGTGTGTGATGTCATTGACAAAACGCCTTGATATAGGAAGGGGCACATTTAAACTAGCCGTAATACCCGTGTGTGACGCCATTCACAACACGCACATGTAAGACGCAGCACATTGCAACTAGCCTGTAGGCGCTTCACCTAACACATTACATAGTAATACCCGAGTATGACGTCATTCACAACACGTGCCTATAAGACGCAGCACATTGCAACCAACCTGTAGCCACTTCACCTAACACATTACATAGTAATACCCGAGTATGACATCATTCACAACACGTGCCTATAAGACAAAGCAGATTGCAACTAGCCTGTAGCCGCCTCACCTAATGCGTTACGTAGTAATACCCGCATGTGACGTCATTCACAACACGCGCATGTAAGACGCAACACATTGCAACTAGCTTGTATCCACCTCACCTAACGCGTTTAGTGCTGCCACCTGGTGGGCCTGCAGTGCTTCGTGGAACACACACACCAGGCCCACCTGGCCGGCGATGCCCTTCGCCGATCCAAAATGGCCTTCAAGGGACGCCGCCGGAAGTGTGACAACGGAGGTGCACTGCGCAGACGCAGCGGCGAAGAAGGGGAAGAACTTCCGGGTCTTGACCTCACTCGGGACCAGCGTTTCCGGTCCCCGATCCACGGTTAAGGAGGACTTGAACCCGCACCCGACCCGGCAGTTGGTCAGCGGCTGGAGGAATGGAGGAATGAGGGAATGGAGGAATGAGGGAATGGAGAAATGAGGGAATGGAGAAATGAGGGAATGGAGGAATGAGGGAATGGAGGAATGAGGGAGTGGAGGAATGAGGGAATGGAGGAATGAGGGAATGGAGGAATGGGGGAATGGAGGAATGAGGGAATGGAGAAATGAGGGAATGGAGAAATGAGGGAATGGAGGAATGAGGGAATGGAGAAATGAGGGAATGGAGGAATGAGGGAATGGAGGAATGAGGGACTGGAGGAATGAGGGAATGGAGGAATGAGGGAATGGAGGATGAAGGAATGGTGGAATGGAGAAATGAGGGAATGGAGGAATGAGGGAATGGAGGCATGAGGGAATGGAAGAATGAGGGAATGGAGGAATGAGGGAATGGAGGAATGGGGGAATGGAGGAATGAGGGAATGGAGAAATGGGGGATGAGGGAATGAGGGGATGGAGGAATGAGGGAATGGAGGAATGAGGGAATGGAGGAATGAGGGAATGGAGGAATGAGGGAATGGAGGAATGAGGGAATGGAGGAATGAGGGAATGGAGGAATGAGGGAATGGAGGAATGAGGGAATGGAGAAATGGGGGATGGGGGAATGGAGGAATGAGGGAATGGAGGAATGAGGGAATGGAGGAATGAAGGAATGGGGGAATGGAGGAATGAGGGAATGGAGGAATGGGGGAATGAGGGTATGGAGGAATGAGGGGATGGAGGAATGGAGGAATGAGGGGATGGAGGAATGGAGGAATGAGGGAATGGAGGAATGAGGGAATGGAGGAATGAGGGAATGGAGGAATGGAGAAATGAGGGAATGGAGGAATGAGGGAATGGAGGAATGAGGGAATGGAGGAATGAGGGTATTACGAGGGTTTGGAAGATGGATGCATGGGGGGGAATGAAAGAATTGCGAATGGCGGAATAGGAGGCGAATTGAGGAAGAGCGAAATAAGACGTACTTCAAGCTAAAGTAAGTTACATTATAACGATCAGCCGAAAAAGAGGACAGAATCTCAACAAATATCGGACCATGCCACTTTAAAACATTTAAAAACAAGCCTAAAAACCCCATATTGGGATTCTCCATATAAGCTATGGCTTATGATAAAAGTTTTTGTGGTTTTAGTAGTAGTTCAGCGATTAAATGAAATACCTCAGTGAACTGCGGGAACTTGAGTGCTGATGTAAGTCGCTGTCGTCCGTCTATGAACACAGCGAGTTGACTTTGTGTGAAAGGACGCTTCGAACTGGTGTGCACAATGTCAATACAATGCTGAAACAGAAGGTGCAGAGTGGACTTTACGCACATGTCATCGAGAATGAAGCTTGTGCAGCCGTCACTGTTTTGAATTACCCTACGCCATGTTGATACAATGCTGAAATATGGAACGGACAGTGGACTTTATGCATGTGTCATCGAGAATGAGGCTCGCACAACCATCACTGTTTTAAATTGCCCTAGGCCATGTTGATACAATGCTGAAACAGAAGACGCAGAATGGACTTTAGACACGCGTCATCGAGAATGAAGCTTGTGCAGCCGTCACTGTTTTGAATTACCTTCCACAACGTTGATACAGTGCTGAAACAGAAGACGGACAGTGGACTCTAGACAAGCGTCATCGAGAACAAGGCTTGCGTATTCGTCATTGTTTTGAATTACCTTCCACAATGTCGATACAATGTTGAAATAAGGAACGGACAGTGGACTTTAGACATGCGTCATCGAGAATGAGGCTCGCACAGCCGTCACTGTTTTAAATTGCCCCACACAATGTTGATACAATGCTGAAACAGAAGACGCAGAGTGGACTTTACGCATGTGACATCGAGAACGAGGCTTGCAAATTCGTCACTGTCTTTAATGACCCTCCGCAATGTTGTTAACATCCATAAGTTGTTTCATGTTTACAATTCCATACATACATACAATACACTTACATGTACATACACAGGGCAGGTTCAACAACCATTCAGCATCTAGCTTGTACAGGGTCCTGGTCACGGCACCAGTATCGTGCATGTGATGAAAAATGGTCAATATTGCGCCTTGCACAGGTTTTCAAATCAATACTTCTGGTCATTCCGCGGCCAGCATGCTACTAGCCATTACACCACCTAGACTCCTTGATGTCACCACCCTATCCGCGCCTACCAGTCTCCTTGCCTGATCAGTTGGTTGGCGGAGTTTTACATCCTGGCAACATTTAATGTCATATCAGGACGGGTACCGACTTGTGACAGTATGCACAGATGGTGACTTTATAGCACTGCCCCACTGGCAGACCAGACCACCAGCACCATGACCTGATATCCCATTCAGACACATTATCCTGACACTGAGCCAACCAGTCCTTGCCCTATCCTATTAACGCCGAGCGCCAGGCTAGGAAGCGACAAGTATCAATTTAGTAAATCTTTGGTTTGACTCAACCAGGAACCGAACCCCCGATCTCCCACACAGGAGGCCTGCGCTCTACTGATTCGGCCACCGTGTCTGGTGAGAGGTCAGTGCACTCACCCATTTATGGTCTGCAAATGGTGTTTCGGCGACAGCGAGCGTGTGGTACTCCTTGCGGATGCAGACCGCAATGACGAGGATGTCGTCCGAAGTGAAGAAGGCTTCGAACCCACAGCCTGCCGCCGTCAGGAAACTGCGGGTAATTGATTGATTAATTGATTGATTGATGGTGATTTTCAAATGGGTCGGCTACACAGGCCATACTCACCACAAGAAGTGCTTAAAATGTTTGTTGTCATCTGGCTATTTAACCATCACTTAGACCCAGAATGTCAAAGCTCACAATTAATTGAGATTTTATTGTCAAAGATCAGTCAAATCCGAGTTAAAATGTCCTGGTATAATATTCTTTGAATTTAAAACATATGATACAGCCCAGTTGTCGGACACTAACATTTCTTGTTTTAAATTTGTAAAAAGATTTTGTTTGTTGTTGTTCTGCATCCTAGCAACATCTAAAGTCATATCACGACGGTACCGACTTGTGACAGTGCGCACTCGTGGTGAGTTTTATAGTCCTGCCCCACTGGGAAACCGGGCCTACCGCTGACAACATGACCCGATATCCCAGTCACATTATCCTGAAACTGTGCTAACCACTCCATGCCCTATCCTATTAATGCCGAGCGCCAGGCTAGGTAGTGACAACTATCAATTTGGTATGTCGTTGGTTTGACATGACTGGGACTCGAACTCCCAACCTTCCGCACGGGAAGTCAGTGCTCTTACCGATTCGGCCACCGCGGTGACAGAATCGGTAGAGTGCACGCTAATAATGATAAAGATAAAGATAATAATGACAATGATATAATGATAGTGATGATGATTATAAAAAAAAATTAGTTCCACATTTGCTCACCAGTAGAGTTGGCGGCGCGTCGGCTCAAAGAAGATGCTCGGAGTGATGGAGAGCTTGTTGAGGCGAATCCACGCATGGAATGAGAAACCAGTCCCAGGCCACTTGCGCAAGCTCGGCAGAATGATTCCCTGTCAAGAGAAAGCGCAACACGGTTATTGGCGATTGGCGATGGACCGCGTCCTACTCCGCTTGAGGAATAAAAGGAGTAACACTGAGATAGCTTCAAACCCCAGGGTTTATTCCACCGAGGTCGGAATAGGTATGTGACACGTCAGTGCCCAACCGGGTAGTGCGCAACCTCCCTCGGGGAGTGGCCGCTAGCGAAGGGTGGAACAGTCTAGCCGAGGGACTGCTCCTGCTAGCGTGCTGCCACCTGTTGCTACTTTTTGTCTTAAAAAAAAAATAAAAAATTGAATAGTGATCGTTTGTTTATTTTGCTCATAACGGTTAAAGCTGCATAGTCTGATAAAAACATCAAATTTTCAAAACCAAAACAATTATCCAGATTTGATTCTACATATCTAACTTAGAGTGCACATATTAAGCACTTGTCGCCATATAGAAGGGCATACAGAGCCAATTTAACAGAACCTGTTACTACAGAAGCCTATGGTGTCAGCGTTTTAGCCTGCTTGCCAAAATGTGGATGGTTGTATTTCAAATATCTCAAAAGTTAGACATTTAAAATTAAAATTACTTCAAATTAATATAACGGAGGCCATAACAATCAATTTAATATAAATAACTCGGAAAATGACAGAAACTCAAAACCATCGGACTATGCAACTTTAAGTGCATGCACTTGTTTTCACCGCTGTGCAGTAGCGGTCATAATCCATACGGATTGATTTGCTTCATCAATAATTTCTGTAAACTTATTCATGGTGTAAAATCAGGGAGTTCCCAATTTTGTATTTTGGCTTTCGTTTAAGTTTGGCATATAACACTTGTAATACTGTAGTAGGCTGCACTGACCTCTCAGGCAAGTAACCACATAGACAAGTAGCCATGGGTAGTGTGGCGATATCAGGGAGCCTAGGTGGTGTAATGGTTTGCACACTGGCCCGGAATGCAAAGAGGTGTGCGTTCGAGTCCCGCTCTCGGCGCAATATTTCCCATTTTCATCACCCCGACGACACTGGTTGCCATGACCAGGTTCCTGTACAAGCTTGGCGCTGTACGGTTGTTGAACCTACCCTGTGTATGTATGTGTTAGTGCATTGCCTGTATGTATGTAATTGTAAGCATTAAAAGCCTTACAATTCCAGTGGGACGAGTCTAGTAGTCTACACTGACCTCTCAGGCAAGGAGCCACATAGACAAGTAGGTGTGGGTAGTGTGGTGATATCAGGGAGCCTAGCTGGTGTGATGGTTCGCACACTGGCCCGGAATGCAAAGAGATGTGGGTTCGAGTCCCGCTCTAGGCACAATATTTCCCATTTTCATCACCCCCATGACACTGGTTGCCATGACCAGGTTCCTGTACAAGCTATGCGATGTATGGTTGTTGAACCTACCCTGTGTATGTATGTGTATGTGCATTGCCTGTATGTATGTAATTGTAAGCATTAAATGACCATTTAAAAGACTTGCAATTCCAGTGGGACGAGTGTAGTAGTCTACACTGACCTCTCAAGCAAGGAACCACATAGACAAGTAGGTGTGGGTAGTGTGGTGATATCAGGGAGCCTAGCTGGTGTAATGGTTCGCACACTGGCCCGGAATGCAAAGAGATGTGGGTTCGAGTCCCGCTCTAGGCACAATATTTCCCATTTTCATCACCCCCACGACAATACCTTACACCCATGCAATTACTGTTTTAATCTAGAGATACAATGTTAGTTTTTTCCCGTTTTTGCTACACATTTGAAGGTTAGATTTGTGCTTAAATTGTACATGTTTCAGGAACTCCATTTTCCTTTTGTTTTCAGCTATTTCCGCTTTAGATAAATGTACGTTAGCAAACAGGGTGTAAAAATATATGGTCTTTCGGTCGTAATAGCCGAGCTTGGAATCATATCATTATCTCAGGCGACGGAGTTGGGGACCATTGATATGTAATAGTGATGCAATGTGTGCCCACTCGCTGTGTGACATGGAAATAACTATGTGTAAATGTTATGACGCACGGTGACCGGGATTGCGGTATGATGTCCGGATATTACGGTTACTAATATTACACGGTTCCTAATTACAGAAATGTTCCCTCCATGCATCAGGAAGAGTGCAAATGGAGAGGGGCATAGATTATTGTTTACTGTAACTGTATGACGACTACTTGTTACCACGGGATCACTGGGTAAGCACACCCAGCCATTCTGCACACATTATGGACACCACCTGCTCTGGGGTTGAGTGACAGGTGCCCCCTCTTGGGCGCCACCCCTCCAAGGCTGCAGAGGTGTCTGATTGGCTGGCTGTGTGAGCCCAGTCACCCTTGAACTCCTTGCACTTTCTGGAGAGAAACACACTCACTCTAGAGATACCAAAGGAAGCAGTTCACCTCTGAGCTGTGTGTAACACCCATAGGACTTAGGTTCATTGGGATGTAGGCACTGAATTAGACTGAACAAGCAGAATCTATGTGGGTCTGTGCAGCAGGTTGTAAGTGAGTCAGGGTGGCAGGTCACTAGTAGGTGAACAAGAGTTGTAGCAATAAAGCTCAACCTTATCACTGTCAATCTTGTGTGACTTGTCTCCCTTTCTTTCTTATGAGTTGTGTTTTGGTATTTAGTGTGTGTGTGTGTGTGTGTGGGGGGGGGGGGGGGGGGCATTGCAATACCTTCTGTATGCAGGTATTGCAGGTATTGCAGGTATTGCAATACCTCAGGGAGTTTGAAGCCCCTGCCCTGCAGAGTTGTAAACCACTGCCTTGTGGTAGAGGTTCTTGACAGAACCGAAGACAAACAGAACCAAACCCTAAACAGAAAACCATGTCACTGTGACAGCATTAAGGGTGGTTGATGTACGGAACTCCCAACATCTCCCGACCAGCCACTGCAGGGACAAATAGTTTTGCGCCTGTCTGGACATGTTCTTTCCGGTGTGAAACCTCTGTTTGCTCCCCGAGAGAGTGCCGCTGGTAACTTGCAAAAGCCAGCAGCACTTCAACACTTTTGCAGGCAGCTTTCATGAAAAGCTTTCAATGTGTGTGTGTGTGTGTGTGTGTGTGTGTGTGTGGGGGGGGGGGGGGGGGGGGGGGGGGGGGGGAAACAGACAGTTGGCAGGATCCTCCTGATAGTAGTGAGTATAAGAGGAGTAACTGCAACGGCCAGCAGTAGATTCTCCAAGGGGTCAGTATAGTCGCCACTGTGTGGTTTGTTTCTTTGCTGTTGTTTTACGTCCTAGGAACATCGAAGGTCATATCAGAACAGGTACCGACTTGTGACAGTGCACACTACCAGCAACTTTATAGTGCTGCCTCACTGGGAGACAAGGCCACCAGCACCATGACCCTGTCTTGTCCATTATCCTGACACTGTGCAAACCAGTCCATGCCCTATCCTATAAATGCCGAGCACCAGGCTAGGAAGTGACAAGTACCAATTTTTAAGTCATTGGTTTGACTCGACCAGGGTTCGAATCCCACGATCTACCAAAACGGGAGACGGACACTCAACTCATTCGGCCATCCCGTCCGGTCGATCCCGTGCGGGAGATCAAGAGTTTGATTCCCGGTCAAATCAAACCAATGACGTACAAAATTGTCACTTCCTAGCTTGCCGCTCGCCATTAATAGGATAGGAAAAGGACTGGTTATTTCGGTATCAGGATAATGTGACTGAGTGGGATATCAGATCATGGTGCTGGCAGCCTGATCTCCAAGTGGAGCAGCATTATAAAGTCGCCATGAGTGCGCACTGTTACACGTCTGTAGGTACCCATCCTGATATGACCTTAGATGTTGCCAGGATGTAAAACTCAAACAACCAACAATTACGGATTACTACAGTTATTCACAAGACATCACCGCCAAGAGGCTAAAGTTGGTGTCCACCCAGCCACTAGTGGCTGGTTATGCACATGTATGCAAACAGTGGGTTTTGAACGCGCGCGAATAAAATGCAAAAACTCACCGAGTCCGGCTCAGGGAGATCGAAGTAGTGCAACACGACGAGCTGACCGTCCCTCCGCGCCATCACAGACATGGTGTGTACCAGCTGGGACAGGTACTCACTCTGAAGGTCAAAGGTCAACACCAAGGTCAACACCAAGGTCAACACCAAGGTCACTACGAATGAAAAAACCAAGGTCACTACGAATGCAAACACCAAGGTCACGACCAAGGTCAACACCAAGGTCAACATCATGGTCACTACTAATGTAAACACCAAGGTCACGACCAAGGTAAACACAAAGGTCAACTAAGTCTAAACACTGAAGCCAACAGCAGGATCAACATCGTCAACTAGGTCAATACCAAGGTCAACATCATGGTCAACAACTAGGTCAATATCAAGGTCAACATCATGGTCAACAAGAAGGTCACAACCAAAGTCAACACTAAAGTGGATATCAAATTCAACACCTAGGTTAAAAAGTCAACATCAAGGTGAACAACAAGGGACGACATCAGCTGTGTGAGTATTCCGTTGCCGACGTCACTAACAGCTGAGGAGCGTCAGGAGGCCTGAATGACCTTAATAGACATATATTGACCCCAGAGACCCCCAGCCTGAATTGGGCACTGAATAATAATAATAATAATAATAACGAATAATTAATAACAATAACGAATAATAACAATAACGAATAATAATGTAAATCTAAGTAACTGACCGCATAGAACCTAAGCCTCAATTGGGCACAAAATAATAATAATAATAATAATAATAATAATAATAATAATGATAATAATAATAATGTAAATTTAAGTCACTGACCCCATAGAACCTCATCCTGAATTGGGCACTAAAAATAATTATGATAATGAGAACTAATAATGATATGATAAATAATAACAATAATGATAAATAATCATAATAATAATAACCACGTAAATTAAAGTCAAAATAGTTGAAAATGTCATTTACAACATTTGCTGTTATTTGGAATGTTTTTCTGCAATTATTTTGAAAATGTTCACTTTTGGTTTCCATGTCACACTATATTTCCCAGTTTCAGAGAATGACCTAATTATTTAGTTTTAACAAAATAAATTTGATGTTTTCACCAGAATCTGCGGCTTTAAGTCGAGCCGCCCCGGTGCCATTACTGTACCTTTAAGTGGACCGCAACTGACATGTAAGCCTACCTGTGATTGGTCAGTCTCTGCCCGCAGGAGACCAATCAGCTGCTTCAGCTCTGCGGCTGTGATGGACAGCGTGCCGAGCGACTCGAGCATCTGAATCAGGTCACCTGTAAAGGAAAGTAATGCTATTTTATTTAACGACGCGTCTAGAGCGCATTGATTTTTATCATCGACTATTGGACGTCAAACATATGGTCATTCTGACATATTTCTCTGCAGGAGTTTAACCTGCTGCCGCCACATAAGCTACTCTTTCTGATAGGCAGCAAGGGGTCTTTTATATGCACTTTCCCACAGACAGGACAGCACATACCGCAGCCTTTGATGAACCAGTTGTGGACCACTGGTTGGAATGGAAAATAGCCCGAACTGCAAATGGGTTCACTGAGAAGGATCGATCGGATGACCGACAGCTTCACAGGTGGACACTCTACTGCCTGAGCTACGTCCCGCTCCATGCACAGGACACACAGGGTTCATACATTTATTCAGCAACCAAATTTAAGGCCTTTATGACATTATAATGATTATATACATGTCAACTCTTAATGGTCTTACTTCACCAGGTTTCTGTGCGCTATTTTTATGAAGCAAAAGAAGCAACTAGAGAATTAACATCTTTATTATATATATTTCTTTTTTTAAATTTTTTAATTTTTGGTGATGGGTGTATTTATGCTGCCCATAACAGTCAAGTCTAATGACTCGTTTTCTCCGCTAAACAGTAATAGTCTTGTGACTCCCCTTGTTTTTATCACTTTCAGTTGTTGTGTAGCTAACTACTGCAGGTATTCTTTCGCTGTTTGTATGCATTCTCCCACATCCCCCAAACCTCTGTGAGTTTGTTCGTTCTACAATCGGATAGTCATTTCGTTACCTATAGTTACTTTCTCTGACTGTCTTCACCTTGTTGTGTTAGTGATCATTAGATTTTTATTTTAAGTTTAAGGTTTACCTCCTGTATGTATCATACCTAGCACATATACACTCTAAGACTTTGCTTGAATTATCAGTGTATTTTCTATTTATTTATCTATCTTTCTTTCTTTTTCTTTTCGCCGTGAATATGGCCTATGCTGCCGACATGGCTTAAAAGAAACCACCAATCAATAAATCAATTCGTTTTCTTTTCTTTTTTAATTAATTGTATTTGTTGTCGTTAGTCTAACAGTGCATTTAGCTCTCTTTTGATTAATTTTTTATATGTTTCTATTGTCCCGGAAACAATCGTCCTAGATTAGTTAAGCCACCTGGCCATTCAAAACACTTTATTGTCAATCAAATTTGCCCTCTCTCCTCCCCCAAAATTTCAAAGGTTTCTTTCATCATATGGTCAATTTTCAAGGCTTTTTGAGAGCATTTTCAAATGTAAGCCCTTTTCAAGAGACCTTCAAATTCAAGGACTTTTCAGGATTGTACTAACCCTGAAACAAGTTAATTTGACCCGCGTTTCTCTGGTTAATTTGACTAGGTCACAGAGCTGGACCCAGCCAGCAAACTATAGAACAAGAATAAATAAAGTGGAGTTTTATTTTTTAATCTCCTATATTTGTGGTATTTGTGTCTGTATGGATTTGTCTGTGCGATGGTGTCTTTATCCATCTCCCCATCACCACCACCACCCGCCCCGTAATATATTCACAATTCATTCATACACATTACACAGCGCCACTGCGTTATAATTGTAAACAAAATGAGCAAAGTTTACGCAAGCCTCATTCGCCTTCAAAGCCCACACGAACAAAGTCTATCCTCGACTGGCCCCGAGACGGAACCGGAACTCACCGACTGCCTTGGGTGGGATCCGGGACGCCTGCTTGAGTACGGAGACAACTGCACCAACCAGACCTTCGCTGCAGGCCACCATGCAGTTCCGACTGTCACTCAGACACACAGTGCGCAGACTCTCCGCCAGCCACAGCTGTAGGTCACGTGACTGCAGGTCAGGCAACCACTCAACCAGCATCAACGCCGCCTGGGCGTTACTCAGCGGGTAGGTGGCGCCACCCTCAAAGGTACCCTCCACCACCTGAGGACAAGGTAAAAACAAAAGTAAAGCTACGCCTCTAGAGCGCATTGATTTTTGCATCATCGGCTATTGGACATCAAACACAGGTCATTCTGACATATTTCTTCGGAGGAAACCAGCTGCGAATAAAAGCTATCAAATATAATTATCACAATCAATTTGAGATCATCGTAAGGCCTCAGTCACAATATGGCTTATGACCACTTGCGACCACTTTGTGACCAAAAGCATGTGACCTCCTGGCAACCAAAGCAAAAAAAGCCGGGGAAAACAATGGTCGGCGATCGGTTGTGAGCGCTGAAAATAGTTGTCAACTTCCTTGCGACCATTTTGGTCGCCATGAGGTTTTTGGTGCAGCATCTGCAACCTTGAAACCAAAATAGTCACCCGGAGGTCACCGACCGGTCACTGATCAGTTTACAATCGCCCCTTTTTGATGGTCACAAAGTGGTTGCAAGTACTCACAAGCATAGTGTGACTTAGGGTTTTCTTCGCGAACACACAAACAAAGAAGCACACAGACGCATTCGCTTTTACTTATATAGAAAAAAAGGAAAGTTTGTTTTATTTAACGACGCCTTTAGAGCACATATGATAGTTATCATAGACTTTATCATCGCCTATTGGACGTCAAACATATGGTCATTCTGACATATTTCTTTGGAGCAAACCCACTGCCGGCATATAGGCTACTCTTTCCGCTAAGCAGCAAGGGCTCTTCTATATGCACTTTCCCACAGACAAAAACAGTGCATGCCACAGCCTCTGATGAACATATTTATATAGAAGACTAAAAACAAGACGCGGGAAGTGCACAGACCAGATCGAGCAGGGTGAGGAGCAGTTCACGTGACGGCTGACCGACACTCCGCAGGGCCTCCACAAAGCGCGCATAACCAACTTTCTCCTTGAACTTCTCCTGAAATATCGTAATGCGGGGCATTCTCAAAAACTGCGAACCACATTTTTGGTTTCGACGTTAGATTGTTAAAAGTGTTAATGATTTTGCCTTCTTTTTGCGGGGTAGTGTCAAATAGTTATTGTTGGTTCTGTGTAGTACTTATGTTAGCAATACTACATGTATTTAATCTATCCTGCAAAATGTATCCAAAATATGCCTATTGGTTGGTTGGTTGTTGGAGCTTTACGGCCTGGCAACATCTAAGGTCATATCAGGACGGGAGTTTGCTTATGTGACTTTTGTGTTAAAGTGAAAATATGAAAATTTGTATATCGACACGATACATGTACCCAAACGGTTTTTTAAAAACTGTTTTCCTGAAAGAACCGTTTGTTTATTTGTTTCTCGGAGTTTTATGTCCTGGCTACATCTAAGGTCATTTTTAGGATAGTTCTTGTAAAAAAACAAACAATTCTTTTGGCTTAACTGTAATCAATAAAATCTTGTTTGAATTTGTTGTATGTGTTCAAAATCATGTTATTGATTAGATAAAGGATTCCCCCGATACTCGCAGTACACAGGTGAAGACCAGCGTTATATAAAAACGGTCGAAAAATCGGGCTAATGAAATGAGTCTTTATGAGAGCCTAATTTTACAATCTAAGAAGAAACATTTAATCCTTGTATATGTTTTCATATTTCCCCGCTACCTTTGAGTTGAAAAATATAATAAAACATCTGGTTTAATAAGATTTAAAAGTGAAATCGACGGCGTTCTGTGGCCATCTTGTCTTTTTGCATTCTCTCCCATTTCACCAACTCTGTGCCTATATATGTAGCCATTTGATCTTGGAACCAGTTTCTAGTTCATGTCCCATACTAAAGCTATTTTTGCCCGTATTTAGACTACTTTGTCGTTCACACGTGTACTACACAAGTACTGGGTGAATCTTTTATCTA
This sequence comes from Branchipolynoe longqiensis, assembly GCA_030323885.1. NCBI lineage: Eukaryota > Metazoa > Annelida > Polychaeta > Phyllodocida > Polynoidae > Branchipolynoe > Branchipolynoe longqiensis. The sequence goes on from CM059203.1 coordinate 43,088,070, forward strand.
GTTATGGATGTGTTAAAGCAAGGTTATGGATGGATGTTACACAGTTAATTTTAACGGTTTTCTCAATTTGTATAAGATCAAAATAAGAAATTGGGAAAGAAAATGTCAACTTTGAATTATCCACAACATATAAACCTTCATATGAATATGGATTCCGCTATCATTTGAAATGTTTTCACTTTCCGTTTCCATGTCATGAAAGTGGTACACAGCTTCAGAGAATGACCCATATTGATTAGTTGGTTGTTTGTTATTCGTTTACGTCCTAGCAACATCTAAGGTCATATCAGGACTGGTACCGACTTGTGACAGTGCACACTCACGGCGATTTTATAGCGCTGCCCCACTGGGAGATCAGGCCGCCAGCAGCGTGGACTGATATACCATTCAGTCACATTATCCTGACACTGAGCCAACAAGTCCATGCCGTATCCTAATAATGCCGGGCACCTGGCTAGGAAGCGACAAGTATCAATTTTTAAGTCCTTGGTTTGACTCGACCAGGGTTCGAACCAGTGGTTTCGAATTCCACGATCTACCAACACGGGAGACGGATGCTCAACTCATTCGGCCATCCGGTCTGGTGTCTTCAAACAAAGCCAGACGGGATGGCCGAATGAGTTAAAGCATCCGTCTCCCGTGTTGGTAGATCGTGGGTTCGAATCCCAGTCGAGTCAAACCAATGACATAAAAATTGATACTTGTTGTTTCCTAGCCAGGCGCTCAGCATCATTAGGATAGGGCAAGGAGCCGTGGAATGAGGAAGACCAATTGTCCATGATTGAAATGTCCCCTGCTTACACAACTAATGTACCAACAACAACAAAAAAGTTAAAGCGCTATGCTTTACACAACAACTTACCTTCGCAGTGGCAGACCCAGCCATGATTGAACTCATTACTCGAACAATAGCCATTGCAAACTTCTGCGCCTCTCCACCAGTCAGCTGATATGGAAACAACAAAAAGTGGACTCAGTAATGGGTTCATTCAGCTATTCAGCAACAAAATTTCCTTTGGTCGTGAATTATAGTGATTATATACATGTCAACTCTTTATGGTCTTACTTCACCAGGTTTCTGTATGCTATTTTTTATAAAGCAAAAGAAGTATAGTAGCTATGACGATGCAAACCAGAATATATTATGCCAATATGCAGAATTGACGTATCTCGGTTCGGTCATTAGTCGATATTTCGTTGATGCAGCTGGTAACGAACACAAATGAAATCGCAGCTGCTTTTGAATCAGACTTCAATCAATCTAAAAATTCAAGCCCATTTCGGCACATTTGGTCAATTTCCAAGGCCGTTTCAGGGTATTTTCAAACTTAAAGCTTTTTTAAGATTGTGCAAACCATGAGTATTAATAGCCAGAGAAAATCCAGGGAACATAATTAATTATGCAGAATATTATAAAGAAAAGTTGTCATTACTCAAATCACAAATTACTATAAAAAAAACACACGCGGAAATCCGCCAAATGGCGGAGATTTTTCTTCCCTGATCTAAGCTGGGCATGTAGGATCAAATCTATGAAAGTGTTTCTGTTTTTAAGTCATTGGTTTGACCCATCTGGGTTTTTCCAGCACTACTGGTTCCATCTTCGCCACCAGGTGTCACCCTGGAAATGTAGGGCGGGACTTCATTTTTCATTCGGCAACCGCCTTAGTTATTCGACACATAAAAGCACATTTATTTTTTTAAATAGACATTAGTCGCTTAGACGAAATAAAATATGATTAAAAGATTCAACGTGAATATGAATCACACTGACTGGTGACTGCTGTAGGAAGGTGACGAAGCTGTTGAAGGTACCCTCTGCCACGAAGATCACTTGGAGCGCAGCTCGGTCAGGGCACTTCAGCATGTCGTGAATCGCGTCTGGAAGTAGCCGAAGAAAGAAACTTGGGAGTGGACCAGATATACGAAAAGGCAATGGTTGGTGACATAGTACTGTGTCACTAATATTCCATGTCGCCATCACCTCAGCACTGTCACTAAAACTTAATCACCATTTGGTATTATTTAAGACAATGTACGACAAGACGCGCCACGACACTCAGAGCTTTCACATAGCAATTTCTTAAATAATGATGCAGTGCTACCACCCAAAGTCAAACAAGGCAATTGGACAGGTCCCCTAGCCCAGCCTGACTGCTGTACCATTGAAACAAGGGGACATGTTCCTTAGCCCACCCTGACTGCTGTACCATAAAAGACAATGCACGACAATTATAGTTTAATTATATCAAGTATAGTCAACTATTATTCAATGGGGGACCTCCGACTTTTTAGTTCAAATTCCTGCCGTTCGCATCGCCACTGAACCAGTGGGCCTATTCGGCACACTGTCACACTGCAAACCCAATGGCTATGAGCAATCTTCATACAGAAGAAGTCAAATATCTCTAAAACCACATGACCTAGACACAAACCACTTGGTATACATATAGAAAACATACAACGAATACATTATATTAAATTTCTAAGGTTAGGGTTCTGTATTTCTATTAATTTTGAATAAAATAAACGTTTTGCACTGGGCGTACCGCCGAACTCAGTGCATTGTCAATGGCCGTGAGCAATCTTCATACAGAAGAAGTCAAATATCTCTAAAACCACAAGACCTAGAGACAAACCGCTTGGTATACATATAGAAAACATACAACGAATACACTATATTAAATTTCTAAGGTTAGGGTTCTGTATTTCTATTAATTTTGAATAAAATAAACGTTTTGCACTGGGCGTACCGCCGAACTCAGTGCATTGTCAATGGCCGTGAGCAATCTTCATACAGAAGAAGTCAAATATCTCTAAAACCACAAGACCTAGAGACAAACCGCTTGGTATACATATAGAAAACATACAACGAATACATTATATTAAATTTCTAAGGTTAGGGTTCTGTATTTCTATTAATTTTGAATAAAATAAACGTTTTGCACTGGGCGTACCGCCGAACTCAGTGCATTGTCAATGGCCGTGAGCAATCTTCATACAGAAGAAGTCAAATATCTCTAAAACCACAAGACCTAGAGACAAACCGCTTGGTATACATATAGAAAACATACAACGAATACATTATATTAAATTTCTAAGGTTAGGGTTCTGTATTTCTATTAATTTTGAATAAAATAAACGTTTTGCACTGGGCGTACCGCCGAACTCAGTGCATTGTCAATGGCCGTTTAGGACCACTGGTACCAATGCGCCATCTAGTGTCAACAAATGAACTACCCCGGATGTCCCCCATTATATAATATTATATAATTATTATTCAATTATAGCAGGAGATACACACTGTGTAAATCTCACGTTTTAATTGCCATTTAATGTGCACCTTATTGGCCGTGGGATGGCGCCACTGCATCTGTATTTCATAGGAAAGCGCTGAGTGGCACGTCTTGTCGTACATTGTCTTCGGTATTATATATAATTAAAACGTAGAACTCACTGAGCAGTTTTAGCTGAAGCTGCAAGTTGGGTTCGGTGGGCTGCTCCTCTTTCAGGTGGAGTAGAACTTGGAAGTACCCCTCCAACACTGCGCCCACCTCCACCTGCCGCTGAAAGGTCACGGTCAAGGTCATGGTCAAGGTCACTGTCACACAGGCAAGTGGGGGCATCTGAGTTGGAACACATAGGGGTGATTAAAATACATGAGTGTTTTGTTTTGTTTGTTTGTTGTTGTTTTACGTCCTAGCAATATCGTCTAAGGTCATATCAGAACGGATACCGATTTGTGACAGTGCGCACCCATGGCTACTTCATAGTGCTGCCCCACTGGAAGACCAGGCCACCAGCACCATGACCTGATATCCCACCCAGTCACATTATCCTGACACTGAGCCAACCAGTCCTTACCCTATCCTAATAATGCTGAGCGCCAGACTAGGAAGCAACAATTATCAATTTTTAAGTCATTGGTTTGACTCGACCAGGGTTCGAACCCACGACCCCACGATCTACCAACACGGGAGACAGACGCTCTAACTCATTCGGCCATCCCGTCTGGTCAAACCTGCTGCATGAGTGGACATATAAAGACCAAAAACCGCGGAAATCCGCGAAATCACGGAGATCTTTCATACCCAGGGTGGTTAAGTTGGGAATTGTAGGACAAATCTAGGTTTAAATGTTTCTGTTTTTAAAGATGTCATGATTTCTTCGGACTATGCAGCTTTAATGGAAGGTTTTGGCTTTACGGTAAATTCTGAATAGACCCCAGATTGCGACCACTTTGCGACAACAAAAAAACAACAACAAAGAACATCAGTCACCAACCTCCTTGCGACCAAAGCAAATTAATGCAGGGAAAAGAAAGAGGGTTGGCGACTGTCACCCAAGAACAGGGAAGACAGGTTTGCGATCGGTTGGGGATTGGTTTGCGACTGATCGGTATTTAAATGCAGATCAGTCCCTGACCACTCATCACCTGATCACCGACTAATCACTGAGTGCTCGCAGGTGGTTTAGCAGCGGTGCCACGTTCACTGATCAGTCGGCGACCAGTCGCCAATGGGCCCCGACTGATCACCAACCTATCAAAATGTTTAGCGATCTCCTGGCGACCATTTTGGTCGTAAGGAGGTTTTTGGTGCAACACCTGCAACCTCTTTGCGACCAAAATGGTCGCTAGGACTGAGGTAAGCGAGCTCTAAGGACCAAATATAGACCTCTCTACGACCACCCAGTTTCTGTTAGTCGCAAAGTGGTCGTAAGCCTGTTGTCAATGCAGAGACGCCAATAGATAAAAGATTTACCCGGTACTTATAGTACACGGGTAAACGACAACGTAGTCTAAATACGGGCGAAAATAGCTTTAGTATGGAACAGGGAGTAGAATGTCTGCCTCCAGTATCAAATGGCTACTTATATAGGCATAGAGTTGATGAAATGGGAGAGAATGCAAAAAGACAAGATGGCGGCCGCAGAACGCCGTCGATTTCACTTTAAAATCAAATTAAACTAGATATTATATTATATTTTTCAACTCAAAGGTAGCAGGGGCAATCAATAAGACATATGTAAAGAATAATTGTTGCTTCTTAGATTGTGAAATTAGGCTCTCAATTCATTGACCCGCATTTTCGACCGTTTTTATATAGGGTTGGTATTCACCCGTGTACTGCGAGTACCGGGTGAATGCTTTATCTAAGGCGCCAACTGCTCCGATTTTGTAGAAAGAGTTCCGATTTTGACTACTCTCTTCCGATATTATGATTCCATGTGCAAATCTCCCAATTTTCACTCGCACAGCCAAAATCAGCGACTCACAAGTTACAGCAGCTTAAAGACACCAGCAGCCTAAGGTGGGAAGCAGAGCATAGAAAATGTGTTGTTTTTTTGTTTGATTAGTTAACGACACCCCAGCACAAAAAGTAAACTTCGGCTATCAAGGGGTCATACGCATAGAAAATGACACGTAGACACATGGTGGGACTTGTATGAAAAAGTAAATAATATAATTATATATCCACATTAAATATTGCATGATTATGCTAAGTCATGATATATGTCCGACTGTCATGCCACACGTTTCCGCACAACAACTTATCTTCCCAATAAAACGTTAAAATCTTCCTATTTTTTGGTCACACAACATTGGCATCTGTTGTGTGACTGGCGTCTTGACGCGCGCGCGTTACCTGGTCGGGACTGCAGCAGTGGATCACATGCACAATGCGCACGACACAGCGCAGAACCATGTCCTTCAGCTCCATGACGTCATCGCTCTTGTCGCCCGGCGGCGATGACGTCACGGGCGACGCGAGCACCTTGAGGAGAACGTCAAGCGTGGCGGGGCAGATGGCGCGTAGAGCATTGTGCTGAAAGGGCGCAAACCAAGGGGACTGCAATGGGGTTTTGTGTCCTAGAAACACCCATGTTCACATCAGGAGGGGAGAAATTTGTGCATGATTCATTGGGGTTTTTTTGGTTTAAAAAAAAAAAAATTATTAAGATAAATGTGGCACCAATGTAAAGTTATTCTGCTTTAGTTCTGAATTAATTTCATAACTAGGTCATCTTGTCACTTGCTATAACAACCAGCGGGTTTTGATGTTCCTCAGACGTGTATTTGCTTGTTTGTTGGGGTTTTACATCCTAGCAACATCTATGGATGGTCATATGCTGAAAGGTCGCAACCGAGCGGACTGGAATGGCTTCATCGGGGTTCTGCGTCCCAGCAACACCCAAGGCCATATTAGGAGGGGTGAATTAAAGTTGCATAATTCATTGGTTGGAATTTGTTTTTCTTTTAATCTTTTTCCTTAAATAAATGTAGCACCAATGTAAACTATCCCACTTTAGTTCTGAATTAATTTGATAACTGGCTAAATATAGGACTGCGCAATAATTTTATGTACACACCAGTTGAAGCCAGCCCTCACAGTTGTTTACATTGTGGCCAAATTACACTCAGTGTAAGAACTTGCGCTTAAGAAAATAGTGTGTATTTTGTTTGTTTTTGATGGGTTTTTTTGTGTGTTTATTTTTTTTGTTGGGGGGTGGGGGAATATGGGATGTCCATAACATATAAGCTCGGATGGTCGAGCTTGTTTTCAATGCTGGGCAGTTATCGGTCTGTTTTCTTAAAGTTATGGTTTGTGGTTAGTGATCTATGTTAGTTTTTGGGGGTTTTCTGGGCAAGAATTTTCCTCTTCATTTTTTTCCTATACTTAATTCTAGACTAGCCTACTCTATTTACATATTATAGGCTTGCACGTAATAGGTGGTTGGGTTATGTTTGGAGTACATGTTATCTGGCTGTTTTCTCGCAGGGTTACCTATCATGGGCTGTCCAGGTGGAGGGCCGTGACATATCACATGCCCCGTTGTGGAGCAGCTTAGAGGGGGTTTCCTGGTTTTATTTTGCACAGATATTGTTTGTATGTTTCATTTAAAAGTTGTATTTATTTTTTATATTAAATGTTCTGAACATTCATTGCTAAGTTTTAAGAAAGTGGGGATATTGTCAGAGTTACAAAACAACCTACCCCGCGAACCAATGGAGAATATAGCCAATAGAGAGTTTGGGTATGTTCACAATGATAATTGTGAACCAGGAAGCTCCTAGGTACCTCTGAGATAAATACACTTGCAAATATTTATAAATCATTCATTGAAGTTCCTGAATGCTGAGTATAATGTGGATGAGGCCTTGCTCTTCAGACGCATACAGGGAAGCAGTACCAGAGGTCACTCCAAGAAGCTTTTCAAGCCAAGGTACAACAGCTCACTCAGAGGGGCCTTCTTTTCACAGCGAGTGATAAACATGTGGAATGAGCTACCGAAAGAAGCGGTGGAAGCAGCTACCATAAATCAATTCAAGAATGCGCTGGACAGGGCATGGTCCAGAGAAACATTCCTGTACGATTTTGAGGCTGCATACCACTAGAGCTGAGAGCTACAAGCTTTGTATAGGCGACCACAAGCATGCATCAAAGAAGAGGATAATAATAATAATAATAATAATAATAATAATAATAATAATAATAATAATAATAATAATAATAATAATAATAATAATAATAAAAAAAGACAAAGCACAAACTGATAATGTCAAAAGCTGTCCAGCATTGAAAACAAGTTATACCATAAACTTATATGTTATCATTTAAACAAATTCTTTTTTTTCAAGCAAATACAACAATTTTTACCAAAAAATAAACTTTCTTACCTGAGAGCCGGAGATGATGGCTCCGAGGACGTGGAAGAGACGCAGCTGGACGTCGGTGTCAAGGGTCACCTGCTGGAAACACTCTGTCAACAAAGGGTGGCGAAATGAGTGACAGTGTGACAGACGCATGAACTGACAGTTGGACAAAAGGTCAACACATTGTAACAAACCAGGGGTCGATCCCGGTTTATTGACACCATTAGAAATAGTGCCCTACCACTATGTGACAGACACCTAAACTGCCCGTTGGACAAAAGGATGTCACACTGCAACAAACCAGGGGCCTACCCCGGTTTATTGACACCAGTTGAAGTCACCTCCCATTGTGTGACAGACACATGAACTGTTGTTGGACAAAAGGACGACACATTGTAACAAACCACCAGTAGAAATAGTACCCCACCATTGTGTGACAGACACATAAATTGACTGCTGGACAAAAAGGACGACACATTGTAACAAACCACCAGTAGAAATAGTACCCCACCATTGTGTGACAGACACATAAATTGACTGCTGGACAAAATGGATGACACATTGTAACAAACCACCAGTAGAAATAGTACCCCACCATTGTGTGACAGACACATAAATTGACTGCTGGACAAAAGGACGACTACATTGTAACAAACCACCAGTAGAAATAGTACCCCACCATTGTGTGACAGACACATAAATTGACTGCTGGACAAAAGGATGTCACATTGTAACACACCAGGGGCCGACCCCATTTATTGCCACCAGTTGAAGTCACCTCTTGCTGTGTGACAGACCTATTAAGTGTGTTTGTTGTTTTACGTCCTAGCAACATCTAAGGTCATATCAGGACGGGTACCGACTTGTGACAGTGCGCACTCATGGCGACTTTATAGTGCTGCCCCACTGGGAGACCAGGCCACCAGCACCATGACCTGATATCCCACTCAGTCACATTATCCTGACACTGAGCCAACCAGTCCTTGCCCTATCCTAATAATGCTGAGCGCCTAGTATCAATTTTTAAGTCATTGGTTTTACTCGACCAGGGTTCGAACCCACGATCCCATGATCTACCAACACGGGAGACGGACGCCCTAACTCATTCGGCCATCCCATCTGGTTGACCTATTAAGTGCTTTTTGTATAAAAAGGATGACAACACACTGTAAACAGAAGCCTCAATTCAGGGGCCGACCCCAGTTTATTGACACCAGTAGAAATAGCAACCTACCCCTACATATCCAGGTTCTGATATAACATTTAAATCTGCATAGTCCGTTGAAGCATCAAATTTTCAAAACCAAAACAATTATCTGGAATTGATTCTACATATCTAACTTAGATCCTGATGCGTGTGTTAAGCATTTGTTGCCACATAGCAGGGAATACTGAGGCAATTTAATAGAACCTGTTACTGCTAAAGCCTATGGTGTCAGAGTTTTGGCAAGCTTGCCAAAACTAATTTGACATGTTTGCACTTCAAATATCTCAAAACATAACTGTTTAAAATAAACAGTACTTGAAGCTAAAGTAAGGTCGATCATAACGGTCAGGTTAATCTATTTATCTTAGAAAAATTACAGAAACTCAACACCATCGGACTATGCAACTTTAACTGTAGGTGGCCGCTAGCTGGAGGTGGATAGCAATACGCGATAGGGTGTCAAGTCTGGTGTGCTGCCACCTGTTGGTTCTTCTTGACATGACAAGGGTCATTGTGTGGGAGACTGCGACTGTGTGGTAGAGGGGCTGGCACAATAACCAAACACAAGAAGGATTCTGGGACACTTGACAATTCTAAATTTCAAGAACTATATTCAAGGTCAGCACATTCATTTTCAAACGTAGCCGAACAGAGTTTAGTGACGCGCTATTTCTTTGATTCATAACAATCTGACTGATTCACACTAATGGCTTCAAAATAATGTTACGTATATTTTATTTGTCGGTACCTAACCTGGATTACTAGAATAGCAAAAGGAGCACTTGACTCATTATCTGTTATTGAAATTTCCCCTGTTTGATCAACACATTTAACGAATACAAACAAGCAAATAAATCTCAACGTGCTTGGAAACTCTGTTAAGTCGTTTTTCACAGAAGATGAAAACTTCACAACAGGTTTAGTCAAACAAGGTTAGTTGGAGAGAAAGACGAGCTGCTTCAGTGTTATTTCGAGGGATAAAAGTGGGGAAAGTCAGGTCGAGACGATAGCGCCACCTAGTGTGTTCTGGAAAAATCAAGCCATGGTTATTAAACAGGGATGAAAGTGGTCTCTGGAGAAAAAAAGCGGAACTGCTGATAATCTCCCATAGCTTTAATATCGTCTGGGAATCGCGTAAAATTCCTGGAAGTCAGGTTTCATTGGTATACGCTGATAGTGCTGCGCCATTTGAAGCATGTATTAGTAGTGTACGCTGATAGTGCTGCGGCCTCAGCACCACATATTACTATACGCTGATGGTGCTGCGGGATTGAAAAATCCCGGAAATCCACGGAGATCTTTCATCCCTGGTTAAACCTACAGTGAATTTCCACGAAAACCCGGATATTCTCCCATAGGATTGGCACGGTCAGGGAATTGCGGGAAAATGCCAGAAGTCAGGTTTCAACTGTCCTTGTCACTATATTACCAGGCATGCGGTTTTGTTTCACTCGGTGCTGAATCACCATTGGTTACACAGGGTATTAATAGATCCTATCAAAAAGACCACTAATGAGCTTTAATGTGGTGTATGACAGACATATATTTAAAACAAAATCAAATTATGCCAAACATAAAAACACACCTCATGTTTCATTCAGCGTTAAAGGCAAATTTTGTTCAAGTAAATAAATATTAAAATATGAATATCTTGAAAAGTAAAAAGATAGAACCTTTCTCCTTTTTTTGGTGTTATTCTACATTTAACTAGCACTGTGTGATTAACCTTAATTAACTGCCCGTTTAAATCTCTAAAAAATGCTGGTACCTAGTGTTAGTGAATCTTTAACTGCTTCCCCACGTCCTAGTTACCATCTAGAATGGAAATGTGGGATTCTACAAACAAACTACATGGCAGTTATAGGTATCGCCGTGGGAATATTACGACAATGATGCATCAAATAGTGGACATGACTGGATTTCGCACACTCTCAGGAAACAGGGAAACACAGGAGAGAGCTGGTTAAACCAAGTCATCAGTGGCGCACCAATGATGCTTACGGGTTATACAGAAGTTAAGTGTGAAGCACAAAGTGACAGTTACTGGTAACCATTGGTTACATCAGAATCATGATCAGACTCAGTTTGCAACATTTTCAAGGTAGTACAATGAGTTCTACTTTTCCAGACCCTCCCCGCTCTCCACCCAAAGTAGTTACATCAACATTTTACTACAGACCCAGATGCCGTAGCCGAATAAATTGAGTACCCGTTTCTCGTTTTGTTAGGTTATGGGATTCAACCCCCCACCCCCCGGTTGCAAACCCTGGTCGAGTCAAACCGATGACTTAACAAAATTATACTTGTCACTACCTAGCCTGGCATTCGGCATTACTAGAATAGGGCAAGGAGCTGTGGAATGAGGAAGAACAATTGTCCACGATTGAAAATTCCCCTGCTTAATCAACTCATGTACAATTTTTTTTTTTTTTTAATTTTCACTGAAAAATATCAACATATTAATAAACATCCTGGCAACATCTAAGGTCATATCAGGATGGGTAGTGGCAGAACAGGCCGCCAACACCTAGATAAAAGATTCACCCGGTACTTTAAGTACACGGGTGAAGACCAGCCTTATATAAATACACCGAAAATAGCGTTAGTATGGAACAAGAAGTAGAATGCCTGGCACCAGTGTCAAATGGTTACTTATATCAGAACAGAGTTGGTGAAATGGGAGAGAATGCAAAAAGACAAGATGGCAGCCGCAGAACGCCGTCGATTTCACTTTTAAATCTTATTAAACCAGATATTATATTATATTTTTCAACTCAAAGGTAGCGGGCTATCAATAAGACATATGTAAAGAATAATTGTTGCTTCTTAGATTGTGAAATTAGGCTCTCAATTCTTTAACCCGCTTTTTCGACCGTTTTTATATAGGGTTGGTATTCACCCGTGTACTACGAGTACCGGGTGAATCCTTTATCTAGCCAACACCATGACCTGCTTTGTATGACCGTGAACCTGTTGAAAACTTTGGATGACCCCTTACGGCTTAGGTCAGTGGTCGGTCAGGAACTAATGATTGGGTAAACAAAAACAGGAATGCGGATGTCTTACCACATGGCGTGAAGTTTCCTGTAGCAAAGAAGCCATGATTATGATTATGGCCAAAATGGCAGCCATTAAGGCAGCCTTGTTCACACATGCACCGTAAGTCGCCTCAACTAATTCGCCTCATCTAATTTACCTCGCAAAGTGGTTTATATGAGGCGAACTAGTTGAGTTGAATCAGCCCTAATTCGCCTCAGCAAGGCGGGGGCGTTCACATGTGCAGTTTGAGGCAACTTAGATGAGGTGAATTAATTGAGGCGACTTAAGGTGTGCGTGTGAACGGGGCTTATGTTTTGTTTGTTTGTTGTTTTACGTCCTAGCAAGATCTAAGGTCATCAGGACGGGATAACATTAGAGAAAGTGACAAAGGTGGCTGGTGTGACTAGGCTAAAAGCAGACGACAAATTGTTCTGCAGTTGCTAGGGTAAGAGCAGACGACATTTACTACTAGTCGTGAACTTTTTTTAATAGCGAAAATGAGACAGATTTTCAGTGGGAAAAAGCTTTATTTCAGTGAATTTTCTCGGCAGCAGACGACATTCAGTGAATGAGAGCAGACGACAAATACGGTCAGACTTACCATAGAAGAAAGGCACCACCTCCACATGTAGAAGGGACGGGCGGAACTTGAATTGACTCTTATCCAAGCTCCACCTGGACACACAACAAAACAACAAATAGGGTCAGATTCACGACAACAAACCAACAACAAAAAACATCCCATTAAAGTTGCATAGTTCGATGGTTTTGAGTTTCTCTCAGTTTTCTGAGATAACTATATTAAATTTATTGTTATAATCTACTTTACTTTAATTTGAAGTAACTCTGTGGTGGAGTGGTTAGAGTGTCTGACCTTTTTCTAGGTCAGACTCCTAATCTGAGGGTCGGCGGTTTGATTCCCCGTGCCCCCAGCTCTGCCAATTTGGATTTCCACCGCTGTGTATAACTTACAGCGTCATCAAAGGCCGGTTGCTCTCATACCATGTCTATGTGGTGTGGGAGGTTAAAAATCCCTTGGGTCGGTAAAAGTGTAGGCTCGGGCTTTCTATCGACCAGCAGTGGAATGAGGAAGACCAGTCGTCTATGACTGAAATTTCCCCTGCTTAAACAACTAATGGACCAAAAAAAAAGAAAAAAAAAAAAGCTAACTTTTGAGATATTTGAAGGTCAAACATGTCAAATTAATTTCGGCAAGCATGCCAAAACTCTGACACTATAGGCTTCTGCAGTAACAGGTTCTATTAAATTGCCGCAGTATTCCTTTCTATGCGGCAACAAATGCGTAATATTCTAATAAGTTCATCAGTATCTAAGTTAGATATGGGTCATTTCGTGGTAAATGGGGCCAATGTACTTTTCAGTATGTAATGGTCAAAAACAATTATAGAGTAGAGGATGTATTTTCTTTATAGAACTGCTATTCTTACACTTTGGAGATATAGATATGAAAAAAATAAGGCATAATGTGACATAGTAAAAAAAAAAGCCAACATTTTCATTCCAAAAGTATGGTGTTTTAAAGGCATGAATTTGTTACATGGAAAATGTGGAATTTTCAACAGCCTACTAGACCTTTAATTTGCCCAGAATATTACCTATTAGTCAATGGAATAAAATAAGGAGACTCTTACTTGAAATAAATATTCATTTTGCATGCATATATTTTTTTCTATCTAATATTCCAGGGTGATTAAACTGATTCCGGACGTAACTGTGGTGTCCCCTGCTTGTCCCTTGTTTGCTAAATTAGGAAATATTTTATCCTAGGAATACCAGAGGTTCAGTAAAAAAAACAGTTGCTATTGTTGCATGTCTAAGGCTATTTTCTAGTACCATGGCTAGTAATATAATTTTTCTACAAAGCTTTATGAAAAGAAATTGAAGTTGAAGTTCCATATTATTTTTGGTGTCCCCCTTCTATTGTGTAACGTCCACAACTCAAAATTGGGAAGAATATAATGATCCTATGCAAATTTCTTTACAGTGCATTTCTATACTTAGGGGACCACAATGTAAAAATTAATTGTTTCATGCAATAAATTTGATCAAATAATTGTTTTGATTAATGAATCCGCACTTGTTGATTAATAAGTCCACACTTCGGGCTGGCTACTCAATTAGTTCTTGTTTTTTCTGACAAAATGGTCACCTCAACTATCTTTTCCTTCACGTTACCAGTATATATATATATGGACAAGAGTTGGCTACTCAGCGAAAAAATGAGGAAAATACACAATATTATTTGTGTACCCTCATGTAACACTTTGGCCCCCATTTACCATGAAACGACCCATATATTGAATCAAATCTAGACTATTGGCTTGGTTTTGACAAATGTGGTGCTTCATCGGACTATGAAGCTCTAACTAAAACCAGTACTATCCAAGATATGTAATTTCTTTTAAATCTTTTTTTTTTAAATAAATATTTTTAAGCGAGTATTTTGGATGGGTCAAAATTATATCAACTTTTAAAATTTAAAATAAATAAACAGTGGGAGTGTCTATAAATTATAATCAACTCAGTAAAAACATCTATCAACCATTGAACTTAGGATAAGGTATCCATTGACCAATCTCGTTGTAATTGCAAACAAATATTTCCAGTATCGTATACAATCATTAATTTATCATTTCAATGAATAATATAATAGTGATAACCTTTTGTTCTATTCAAAAAGTGTGATGAAAATATCAAATCCGACCTTTATTTCCATCTTAAAATTGATAAATATGTAATAGTGAAACATTTATTTCTGTCTTAAAGTGAATTTAAAAATTGCTGAATATACATGATAGCGAGACCTTTCATTCACATATCACCGTAAACAGAGAACTATAAGAGAGGGAGTGCTAACTCCCCCCCCCCCCCACCCCCCGTTTCCCCTTATTATCGTCCATTTTACTCCCGTTGTTCACAGCGCCCCCCGCCGGAATAGAATGGACATCACGACCATAACACATGGATATAAATGGATGCTGATATGCACAATCCAGCTCAATTTATACAATAATTGTTCCATTAACATTTATATTTTAAATAAGAAAACCTGACTCATACTAGATTTAAATCAAGACTTTTCTATAAACAAATTTATTTTAAAATGTTTAAAGCAGAAGTTAGGTTGGTTGTTAGAGTTTTACCTCCTGGCAACATCTAAGGTCATATCAGGACGGATACCGACTTGTGACAGTCCGCACTCATGGTGACTTTATAGTGCTGCCCACTGGGAGACCAGGCTGCCAGCACCATGACAGCAGAAGTTAGTTAATGTACGGTAAAGTTTGGCCCCTGCAGTGCACGTGCAGTTCTCTCAGCATTATTTCTGACTAATATTAAGTACTTATATTGATATCTGCTCTCCTGCAGAGTTGTGCATGAATTCTCTCTCACAATTATATAGCCGAATATGACCAGACGGGATGGCCCAATGAGTTAGAGCGCCAGTAGATCGTGGGTTCGAGCCCTGGTCGAGTCAAACCAATGACTTAAAAAATTATACTTGTTGCTTTCTAGCATGGCGCTCGGCATTAATAGGATATGGCAAGGACTGGTTTAGCTCAGTGTCAGGATAATGTGACAGTGGGATATCGGGTCATGGTGCCGGTGGCCTGGTTTCCCAGTGGGACAGCACTATAAAGTTGCCATGAGTGCGCACTGTCACAAGTCGGTACCTGGTCCACAAACTACAAGCACCCCAACTGAAAGTAATAAAACAATGGGAACCACGAGACTATTAGGAGTAATGTCTAGCGGCGAGAACAAGTCATTAGATTTAACCGTTATGCATAAATACACCCATCACCAATTTTTTCTTAATAAGTTGGTCTTCCAGTTTTCTTTATTTCTATGCACTAAGCAAAGTGAGTGAGTAAGTGAGTGAGTGAGTGAGTGAGAGTGGGTGAGTGAGAGTGGGTGAGTGAGAGTGGGTGAGTGAGAGTGGGTGAGTCAGTGAGAGGGAGGGTGAGTGAGGTAGTAAGTGAGTGAGTGAGTGAGTGAGTGAGTAAATAAGGCCTCAGTCACACTACGTCTTGCGATCACTTGCGACTACAGGCCGTCGACCTTGCGACCAAAGCAAAAAAAGGCAGGGGAAAACAATGGTCGGCGACCAGTCGCAATCGCTGAAAATGGTTGGTGACCTCCGGGCGACCGTTTTGGTCACAATGTTTTGGTGCAGCATTTGTAACCTACATGCTAGCAACATCTAAGGTTATATAAGAATTGCACTCAGACCAACCAGTTGCTGTCATATATATTGGCATTTTGTGAACATTGCTTACGTGATTGGTTATGTGATTAAGTGATTGATTGGGATTTTTAAATACTAGCGACATCTGAGGTCATATTAGGATCGACTCTCAGCAGCATTCCTTCTGGATTTATAGTGTTGCCAAACTGAGATACCCTACCCCTGACAGTATAATATGATATCCCACTCAGTAACATTATCCCGACACTGAGCCAACCAGTCTTTGCCCTGTGCTACCAATGCCGAGAGCCGGGGGAGGTAGCGACGTGGGAAAAATTCATCTGAGTCTTTGGTTTGACACGACTGGGGATCGAACCCAGGACCCTTCAGCTATTTTATGTTGTGAGCAGACTGAAGCGACACCAGGCGGGTGAAGTGTTAAATACTAAAAGCAGAAAATATACCACGCACACACAAAGCGCTGATAATACCCAGCACCACGTCATTATTACCTGATTAACTAGGTCACGACTCTTTAACTACCATTAAAATTACATAATGAATAAATTTGTAATGGCTTTTATTTAGCCCAAATAAAAAATATGTGATATATAAATACAATTATATGAATATTATTTAATGGAGGACCTATAGCTTTCGACCAGAAAATGCTCGATCGCCCGACCCGCTGGAAATGCAGCGGCCTGGGTGACTTGAGTTTGCACTAAGGTAGGTAAACCTGCTGCGAGCCACTACCGAGCAGGCGCGAGCACTACCATCACCCTCACTCTCGTTTGAAATTTTGACCATGAATAAAAGGTAGGCTAAATTGTTGGCCAGCTAGAGATATCGATCTCAACCAACATACGTGCTACGTTGTCTCTTACGGAGTCTATAATAATATACTGTATATGTCCCAATAGACACGCACTGCACGAGTGCAGACACATGGATCCGTGTCTATTCAAAGTTACAGAATTTCATTGATTTGATTTTGTCGTGCCTCTGAAATAAAGTGGGATTGTCTTATTTTATGTGCATTCAGTCGGAATACGATAGTAAATTTGTGTGTGCTTTCAATCTTGAAATGGGGGGTGGGGGGGGTTCTATTGGGTAGTGTGCTTCTATTCGGACATATACGGTAAATATACATTCTTATTAAGTGATCGTCTCCAGCTGTGCCTAACAAAAAACTTTTAAAAATCAGGGGCGGTCAATTTTTTAACTTAAAGATGTGTCGGGCTAGCAGCAATTCAACTTTCGTAAGTAAGTGAAGAGTTGTCAGAAGTCTTAGAAACCCATTACATAACGGTATGGTTGTTTTACATGTCAGGAGGCCTGAAACATGTCAAAATTGTAATATTTTATTTCCAAAATAGAAACTTGTAGAACTGTATGATATAATAAATTTCTAAATGAGAATACAGAGTTCATTGTTTGACTGAAAACATTGTGATGTGTACGTGATGACGTGGAATCCGTTTATCCATCTAGGGTGGTCCAATATATATATATATATTCTTTTTTTAAATACTGAAAACAAATACTAAAAATAAAAACCGGCCTCCCTACCCTGATTTGTGTGATCAAAAGGACGATCGCCTCCCTTTTCTTCCCCCTTAAAAATATTATAATTTGGCCTTATCAGTGATGAAAGTGATCCACCTAAAAGAATAATCGGAAAGTAGGCGGAGACCCTGGCGCCACCTAGCAGGTTCCGGCAGAACCATAGTTATCACACCGTCAATAAATTTCAACGAAAACTCGGATTCCCCCCCCCCCCCAACCCTCCAAATGATTAGCACTGTCAGGGAATGCGGGGGGGGGGGGGAATGCTGCCTGTCAGATTTCAACTGTTCTTGTTGTGACTGTATTATCGCCCATACCAAACTCTTTCTTGTTTCGGTTTTATGCGCTAGCAACATCTAAGGTCATATAAGAACTGCATTCAGACTAACCAGTTGCTGTCATATATATTGGCATTTTGTGAACATTAATCGGTGAATTACTGAATATAAAAAAAACCCGCATAAATATGCGAAATCGCATGAATCCACAAAACCGCAGAGATCTTTCATCCCTGATTGATCTTGATCTTAACTTCATCATTTACAAAAAGAAATTATGGCTTAAAAGGTAAACTTATTTAAAGTTGCATAATCCCTCTTTTTCTTAATCAAAATATTGACCTAGATTTGAAACTGCATTTAGTGCAGGGACACATTACTTCTTTGCGCTTTGCCCCTTATAGAAACTGGCTTCCTTCGACAAGCATTGCTTCGATTTAGTCAATATACTCAAACTACAAAGCGCATAATGGGGAATAACTGTACAAGTACGGATACATTTCTCCCCTCCCCTATTTCTTTTAAAGCATACCTTTTCCCTTCATTGAAGTCACTTCAATTAAATCAGGGCCCGTACACATGTGAAGATATGGAATTCAAGGCTATTTCAAGGCTGTTTTTGATAGGAAATAAAGACTATTTTCATTTTTATTTCAGGGGGGGGGGAAGCGATGGCGAATGACGATTTCTGACTAATTTAAATCATTGGGAACAGTTTAATGGAATTCAAGTCTTTTCAAGACTAATTACCCAAAATAGGTTAAATTCAAGTATTTTCTAGGCCTTGAAATGGGGCAAATGAAGTTCAAGACTTTCCAGGCCCCATACGGACCCTCTGAATGCCAAAGATGCAAAAACTAAACTTTTGCAACAGGAAGATGTAACTAAATCACTGTGCAAAAGATGTGCAATAAAACTTATTATAATCTTAAAAGAGAGGTTAGTTTGGTATTCAAGTTCATCAGGTATTAATAACAAGATCCCAGATACCAAACTCCCAGATACCAAACTAAAAAAAGAGGCTATACCAATCTTCCTCCGCGTGCTGTTCAATGCTGTAGGTAGAAATGTGGACATTTATGCAAATGACATGCAAATTTATAATCAGTTTTAGAACTATTAGTATAATTAAACAACACAATTTAAGAGAAATGGGGTAGCCCTGTGCAATTGAGTCTAGACCTAACTCAAAGTGGAGGAAAAAAACTCATGAAGTAGTCAGGAACTAAAAACTAATTACAGGGATGCATTGCGGCCTGCTTTCGTACACCACCACTGGAGGACTCATCATGCTGGAAGTAATCAATCATGGCCGACTACAGATAATTATTTCTGACTCATTGCTCCGGTGGCAGACACCCATGGCTGACTACAGATAATTATTGCGGACTCATTTCTCCGGTGGCAGACACCCATGGCTGACTACAGATAATTATTGCCAACTCATTGCTCCGGCGGCAGACACCCATGGCTGACTACAGATAATTATTGCCGACTCATTGCTCCGGCGGCAGACACCCATGGCTGACTACAGATAATTATTGCTGACTGATCATTCAGCGGTAAACAATCATGGCTGACTCACCCACGGAGCTGCTTCCTCCAGATGAAGTAAGGGTCGTAGAGACACTCGAAGAAGTGAAGCGACTCATTGATGAAGTGTGTCAGGTGAGTGACGTCTTCTGTATTCTCATGAGATAACTGAAACAATCCAATTATTTCAACACTATCACCTGTTTCATTCAGAGCTTTAGATCAATATAATAATTTCAACATTACCACCGCAGGGTCCATACACATGTGAAGATAATGGAATTCAAGGGATAATCAAGCCTTTTCAAGGCCATTTAAAAAAAATTGGAATTCAAGACTATTTTCATTTGGATCTAGTCGGAAATCGTCATTCGGAATGTTGATTTCAAACTAATTTAAACAGCTTTATGGAATTCAAGGCTTTTCAAGACTAATTACCCAAAATAGGCTTAAATTCAAGGCTTTTCAAAGCCTTGAAATGGGGCAAATGAGGTTCAAGACTTTTCAAGACTTTACAGGCCCCGTACGGACCCTGCCGCTGGTTTCATTATTGGAGGTTCAGATCCTAGCAACAACTAAGGTCATATCAGAAAGGGTACTCGCTTGTGACAGCCCACGCTGACGGCAACTTTATAGTGTTGCCACAATAGAATATTGTGTTGTTGGCCTCATTACCTGATAACCTGCTCTGTAACTTTATAGTGTTGCCCCAATAGGATACCGTGTTGCTGGCCTCATGACCCGATAACCTGCTTAGTGAAAATCATTC
This sequence comes from Branchipolynoe longqiensis, assembly GCA_030323885.1. NCBI lineage: Eukaryota > Metazoa > Annelida > Polychaeta > Phyllodocida > Polynoidae > Branchipolynoe > Branchipolynoe longqiensis. The sequence goes on from CM059203.1 coordinate 43,108,332, forward strand.
TCTTAACTGCCTGTCACACCTTACCGGATTGAGCAACAGACATAAACCGGACAAAGAATTTTCTAGTCCGGTGGTGTTCGGTATCAAAATGTACCGAAATGTGTCAAAATGTTGCAACGGCCGCCAGACGAAACAGACAAGAAACGTACATTAACGAATATCCACCGGACGATAACCGAATGGACCGAACACCAAACGGACACGTACCGGACTGTTCACAGACACGCCGAAAAAAACGACGGACCGAATTCCCCCAACACGGTCAACAGACTATTCAGGAAGCAAATCGGAAGGATGGGGACCAGACATGAAACGGACAAAACGGAATTAAACTGGACACCAACCATACACGTCAGTCCGGCGTTGTCCGGTACACGTTTTGTGCATGTTCAAATCTTCACCCCCTACACACCGGACACGCCGGAAGCGTACCGTATATCAAACGCACATTGACGTATTTCACTGGACAGTGTCCGTTTTCTATCCGTTTCCCCAGTCCGGTAAGGTGTGACTGAGCCTTTATTGAGTGAGCTAGTCCTTTCCCTATCCTAGTAGTGCCGAGTGCCAGCCTTGGAAGAGCAATGAGTTTGGTTTTCATTACTCAAATCTCAGAACTGAAAGATGTTTAATTGTTTGATTGTTTGTAAGGGTTTTACATACCAGCAACATCTGAGGTCATATCAGGACGGGTACCAACTTGTGACAGTGCGCACTCATGGTGACTTTATAGTGCTGCCCCATTGGGGAGAGCAGGCCACCAGAACCATGACCTGATATCCCACTCAGTTACATTATCCTAATACTGAGCTAACCAGTCCTTGCCCTATCCTGTTAATGCCAAGCGCCAGGCTAGGAAGCTACAAATACCAATTCTTCATGTCATTGGTTTGACTCGACCAGGAATCGAACTCCTGACCCTCCGCAGGGGAAGCCTTGGTTTAGAAAATTTGATGTTTTCATCGAACCATGCAGCTTTAATTAAAAATGTATTTGTTTTGCTGTCCAATCAGGAACAATCTCTTCACCCGCCACACCTGGTCTATTCCTATAAGCTACATTATCATCATCATCATCATGCTGTCGGTCGCGATGCTGTCAGTCGCGATGCGACAAAGACTGCTTTCATTACTTGACTGCCGCTCTCCGTTTAGCTCTCTGACATTTCATGAAAGCTGCCTGCAAAAGTGTTGAAGTGCTGCTGGCTTTTGCAAATTACCAGCGCACTCTCTCGGGGAGCAAATAGAGGTTTCACACCGGCAAGAACATTTCCAGACAGGCGCAAAACTATTTGTCCCTGCAGTCACTGGTCGGGAGTAAAACCTCTCTAAATCGACCAACCATGGGACCGACCTTAAATGGTCCATTTAGGGAGGTGGTTGGTTTAGGAAGTTGTTTTTAATCATTACAATGGTATTATGTGGGCGATTGTTCGGGACCCAAATAAAGTGTTCGATATAGGGGAGTGGTCGATCTGTGGAGGTGGTCGGTTAGAGAGGTTTTACTATATATTGAACCAGAATACAGTGCAATGAAATAGCACCGATGACCCCTTCAGCAAAGGTCACACTTACCTTAGAGAGAACTAGCGTTGCTATGGTTACGATATGGGTGACATATTCACAGGATGCAACGAGTGCTATGTTGTCAAGGTTTCTGAAAGAGAGAAGAAATGAGGTGGAGGAAAAAGGAGTCAAAAGAGAACTTCACATCCGCTTATATGGATCTCTAGAAAAGGAGAATGTGACTTAAAAAATATGTGTAGATATAAATATGAAATATTTCATAACGAAACAAACAAATCCGTATTCGATTCTGTGACAAATATGAAAGAATACAGAGGGTGCGCACGCCTGTTTTCTGTTGTGTTTTCTTTAATTTAAAAAAAGACCAGTTGTAAAATTTCCCGATATTTGAGACATTGGATATGGTGTAAACTATTCTATAATAAATTACAAATGGTCTATATAATGGTAAATGGTATGTAAAACCAAAGGCATATAAGGTATATGTGGTGTTGGTGATCCATTACTGATTTAAGATAGAAATTGTGTATTATAATCGATAGAGTGAGAGGGGCACTTCTTGAAATGTACAGTCTTTGGAGTTCTGCTGACATCCCCCCCCCCCCCAAGTGTTATTTACGGATCACTGCACACCAGACACAACCGGGCACTGTAGCCAGCCATAACCATGCCTTGGTTACAAGGTTCTTGAATATCATTGGTAGATATAAGAATGCTTGTTGCTGATTGGATAGTTTGATCAGGTGTGTGACACCATCTTGATTCCTGAAGACTATATAATAATAAAATAAGCAAGCTCTTTCTGGTTCCTTCTGCACACTCTATCTCTTGCCTTCCTTCTCTATACTTGCCTGTACTGATTTCCTATTTAGCCTGCCTACACAACCACAGCTGCCACCCGTCGACTTTACACAGTGCCTCTGCGTTTTTATATTCTGATGAATAAACTGTTTTACCACCCCAAAGAAAATTAGTTGTTTTAACAAATTTATTTTTAATATCAACGACAGATTTTTTTTTTTTTAAATATATATTTTATAAACATATAAATATTGAATTATCTTTTCGATAATTAAAATAGCTATTAAATTGAAAATAAATGTTTAAATAACCATGAAATTAAATTACTTTGTAATTAATCAACTATATTTTAATCATGAATTAGCTAACAAAAAATTTAATGGGGGGTTCAGCTTTAATTTTTTTTTTTTTTTTTTAAATGACCAACCTGCAGATTGCTATGAGGCAGCGAGTGAGGCGCGACGCGTACCGGAGAATGTCGGTACTAAGCCCGGCGCGACATGCTTCGCTGCAGATGAGCAGTTGCTTGGTGACGAGTTGCAGGATGCCCTCTGGGAGTCGCGTCAGGTGAGGACCCTCCGCAGTGTATCTGCAACATGGTCAGTCAAGAAGCCGAAAGTCAAGACCTCAAGTGATGTTCTATGTGGCGGAGTGGTTAGAGTGACTTTTTTCTAGGTTGGACTCCTAATCTGAAGGTTGACGGTTCCATTCCCCATGCTAAGTAACACACCTTTCAGATCGGATTTAATTGATAAATGTGGGTTCTGTGTTACTTAATAGGAAATTTGAAGCTTGAGGGCTGTGCGCTGGCCTAGTTTCTGATTTGTTTCTACTCCAACAATATCAATTATCAGTTCAACTCGAATCAGTGCACGCAATGATAATTGAAACCTGCCATTTGTAAATTATGTGGGCCGTTCTCTGAAGCTGGGTACCACATATTTGCAGTCCATGTTACGGTGGATGTAATTAATTCTTTCTTTTAATAGCAAGTCAAATAATTATTGTTGCCTCTTGTTATTAAGTATGTCAGCAATACTACAGGTATTTAACCGATCCCACAAAATGTATCAAAGGTATATTTATATGATTTTGTGCTGAAGTGAAAATTTACACATTTACATAAAGATTTACACAAACATTTTGGATCCAACTTTGTTTGAACTTTTTTCTTGTATGACATAATTTTGCTTGCTTAACTATAATCAATCAAATCTTGTTTGAGTGTGTTGTGTATCTTAAAAATGATGTTGTGGACATGTGTTTAATTTCAATGTTACACAGGACATTTTAATGTATTGTTTAATTTGTATAAGATCAAAAGTGAAATTATACATTTTTTTCAACTCTGACATGTCCACAACATGTAAACCTTCATAGGAATATGAATTCTGCTATTATTTGGAATGTTTTCTGCTATTCATAACTCTATGCATATATCCATCCTGATCATTTTAACCCAGTGTTTTAACCAATCAAATCCCAGGACGTCAAGTGAGGCAGTGGGTCAAGAAATTAGGGAAATAGGGATTTTTTGGTCAGAAAAATATGGATAAAATAGGGATTTTCCCCACAAAATAGGAATCTTGTATAAGACATTAAGAGCAAATGTACCAAAATAGTGGATAGAGGCCGTCAAATGAGCGGTCACCTCAAAAAGTAGGAAAACAGGAAACAATTGATTGAAGTTCAAATTTTAATGTATGGTATATCATACTGTGCTACTTGTTCAGGTCTCGTTCTATTGGATTTGTAGTCTACCGCATTATCCAGCTTAGTAGGCAACCCCTGCTTAGTAGGTGCCCCCTATTGTTCTTTAAAAATAGAGATTTCCTGACAAAAATGTTGCAAAAGTGACATTCTCAAAACGTGGTTTCTAATAATCCAGAACAAATAGTGCGCAGAGCAGAGACAAATTATGGCGTTCCGAAAAGAAAAAAAGATACAATTGGTCAAAAGATCTTTCAAATAGGGACAAAATAGGGATTTTTAAATGAAAATAGGGCCTCATTGAAAAAATAGGAAAAAGTAGGACACTTGACGGCCTGAAATCCTTCAGTACATCCCTTAGCATTTTACCAAAACCCAGACTGTCCTATACTAATGGACACACTGAACAGCCAGAACTATTTGTGCAATGAGGAATGCTCGAATTTAAGTGTTTGCTTCAACATTCAAATATCCATGCAAACGATGAGAGATATTAGTAGTGGAAATTTGCTGAAAACTGTGTCATTTTTGTTGTCGCTTAGCTGTGGTTTTTTCAGTGGCGCCCCAAAAAACAAATAATAAATCGAAGCTCTCACCCGACGTCGAGGTGTGTAAAGTCGACGTCGATCAACTCTCCGTAGTGGGCGAGGAACTTGTCCAGGTAAACCTTGAATAACACAGCATCGCCCTGGAAATGAAGAGAAAAATACCTATTTTATTGTATTTTTGTGTGATGTGTGTATTTATGCTGCCCATAACAGTTAAGTCTAATGACTTGTTTTCGCCGCTAGACAGTAACAGTCTTGCGACTCCCCTTCTTTTTAACACTTTGAGTTGTGTAGCTATCGACTACATGCATTCTTTTTCTGTTTGTAAGCATTCTCCCACATCCCTCAAACCTCTGTGAGTTTGTTCGTTCTACTATCGGATAATTGTTTGGTTACCAATAGTTACTTTCTCTGACTGTCTTCACCTTGCTGTGTTAGTGGTCATTAGTTTTTTTATTTTAAGTTTAAAGTTTACATTCTATATGTATCGTACCTAGCATGTATACCCTCTGAAACTTTGCTTGAATTATCAGTGTATTTTCTATTTATTTATTTATCTATATAGCATTAGATTCTTTTTTCAACATTTTTATTCCAGTTGAATAATAGCTGTTTTCACTAGTCTTCCAGTCTTAACAATTATGGTGCATATGAACTATCTATGGATGAGATCATGAAATAGTATGAACAAAATAGACAATATCATGTTGAAATCAGGATTTACAAACATAAATGTACAGCACATTTCGTCACACCTGACTGAACAAAGGGAGAAACAGTTGTTGGTTTAAGAGAGCAGTTGACGAGGTTAAAGGTGAGGAAAAAGTGTTGTATATGAGAGCAGTTGAAGGGGTTATAGGTGAGGAAAAAGTGTTGGTATATGAGAGCAGTTTAAAGAGCTATAGATGAGGAATAAGTGTTGGTATACGAGAGACGCTGACTAAGAATGAGAGAGAAAGATAAAGAGAAAGAATAGAGAGAGAAAGAGACAGACAGACACGCACACATAGGCGGATACAAACGGGTGCATGTATTGAGCTGGGAGATTCCACAGCCCTACAGCTGTCAATCAATCAATAATTCCACTGTTGAACTACACAAATACTGAGTGTTGTCTATAGTAGTCTGTCTTCAACAAACGAATCTGCATCTAAACCAATGTTATTCTGACATGGGAGGTGTCCTGTCATTGGGAGGTGGGGGTAGGGAGTCAAATGAGACATAACCAATTTGTCATATGTGATATGTCACGGCCCACCAGCGGGACGCCCAATGGAAGGTAACCATGCCAAAAGTAGCCAGATAGCACACCACACAGCTACGTACAAGCCTATGATATGTAAATAGGAGTAGGCTAGTCTAGTGGTAAGACTAAGAGTAAGAAAAAATCAAACACATATATGACAAGAAAATCAAAACAAATTAACATTGTCTACTAACCAGACCAACCACCTATCTATCTGCCACTGAAATGCAGGCAATCAAATACCTTATGAGCAGCTACTGTGTGATAGGATAACACCAACACTACAGCTGGCCAGCATTGAAAACAAGCCTGAATACCCAGGTGTATATGCTATGGACAGTATAAATACAGCCTCAATAAAAAAAAATATATTTAAAAAATGTGTACATTGAACAATGCTGGGCTCCAGGAGTTGGTCGAAGACAGGTTGCAGGCCTACTGTATAATTAAAAACCAGACACAGAAATTCAATTTGTTGGGCCAATACATTTATTAATCAGGCTTAATAAATTTCACAGTAGCCATTGAAATTTCTATCACTAGCTAACATTCCTTTGAAAACCGTAATTCCTTTGAAAACCGACCACTGCCATGTCCATGAGTCTTCGTAACTCTAGGCATCCTCTCGACATCAGACATAATATCAAACTTTCAACCCCTATAATTCTCACTGCGTACAGCCACCCAGGTGTTCACAATTCGGTGATGCGGTGAGGAAGGATTTTAAACGGCTCGGGCAACCGGAAATCGACTCTGGTCAGGGTTACCGAATGCTCTACTGCATTTGGTATCTAAGGGGAGCATCACTATGGGGCCCGTGGTCAAGGGTTTGAATTATGGATGTTACCGGCAACATGGACAATACGTTTGTTTGTTGTTGTTTTAAATCCTAGCAACATCTAAGGTCATATCAGGACGGGTACCAGCTTGTGACAGTGCGCACTCATGGTGACTTTATAGTGCTATCCCACTGGGAAATCAGGCCGTCAGCACCATGACCTGATATCCCACTCAGTCACATTATCCTGACACTGACCCAACCAGTCCTTGCCCTGTCCTAATAATGCCGAGTGCCTGGCTAGGAAGTGACAAGTATCAATTTTTAAGTCATTGGTTTGACTCGATGAGGGTTCGAACCCACGATCTACCAGCACGGGAGATGGGCGCTCTAACTCATTTGGCCATCCCGTCTGGTGACAATACTACGCATCTTGCCATAACTCATTAAAGGTTTATTCACAAAATCAGAGTGAACTGAAACTGTTGACTGTTTATAAACAATTCAGGTAAGGAACGACTCAAATGTTAATGAGGTTAATATTTACTAGAAAATACTTGATCTTGTCTGTGATACATTTCTCGGTGGTGTTTACAACTGACCTCCAATAAATTGAATAATTGCAATGTCTTTATTAAATGCTTATAGTAATTTATATTTTAATTATTTAACATCTACGATGCTGGTGAACATACCCTAAGATGATAGTTGAGACAAGATACTTTGTAGGGACAGGGTCAGAGACAGGGAATGGCAAACATAATGAAGACTTAATTTAAAGTCGCCTGGAATACCTCACCCAGGAACAAACAAATCCAGCATCAAAAGCTCTTCAAACATACCTTTGCTTAGTTTTTTTTCAGTTCATGCAACTGAACATGTGGGAGCAGAGTATTGAGGTCTGTGATGTATGAATGACATCATAGGTGGGATTCCCTCATCACATGACCTAGAGGGGTTCCCCACACACAGGGGAATCCATTGCAACCACCAAGATGGCAGCCACAGAAAGCTCTCAATTCAACTTTTAAAGTCTATTAAAGCTGCATAGCCTAATGAAAACATACAATTTTCAAAACAAAAAAAATTATCTAGATTTTATTCTACATATCTAACTTAGATGCTGGTGCACTCATTAAACATTTGTTATCACTTAGAAGGGGATACTGAGTCAATTAATAGAACCTGTTACTGCAGACGCCTATGGTGATAGAGTTTTGGCTAGCTTGCCAAAATTTAATTAGCATGTTTCCATTTCAAATATCTCAAAAGTTAGCGATTTAAAATAGAAGTTACTTGAAACTAAAGTAAGGTAGATTATAGTGAACAACCTAATAAAATGTTTATCTCAGAAAATGAGAGAAACTCAAAACCATCGGACTATGCAACTTTAATCTACATGATTTAATCAATTATTCACACAAAAAGTAGCTGGTTATGAGAAATAAACATTTGAACTTTATATTTTTAGCATTTTAGATTGCAAATTCTAACATTTGTCTATATGGTTGTCTAAAAGCCTTGGCAGTGCTGCTGGACTAACTACAACACAACAGGAGCAACCAATTTCAGCACTCTCCCCCCATGTATACAGTTGCATAAACTGAAAAGCTGCAACGCTATGCTTGGAGAGCATTTGTCAGAGTACGGTACGAGTCTCAGCAGCCTATTATCCTATACCAGGTCTGTTTAAGTTAATATTTGGCAGCAAAGACTGGGAATGGCCGAGAGATCAGGGGGTGGGGGCAGGGTCTTACAGGGTAAATCTTTTATCTAGTATTTCCTCCTCCAACTCTTGGAGGCCAACCTGTGGAGTGTGGCTGTGTGAGGCAGAGGGGCGGGGACCCAGCACACCGTGACCAGGAAGCAAACTCCCCCCACCGACACCGAGCCACCTGGGAACACCTGCGACAAGCATGCACGCGCCAACCATATGCAACCATCATAGCAGCCATTTTCCTACGACTAAATTAACCACACCTTCTGTGCGTACAGCATCCATGTCTGGTACAGCTCCTCGTCCGGTGGGGAGGCTGGTTTTGTGGACCCCCTCTCCGCGCCTGACTCACTCCTCTGAGACTCCATCCCTTCGAGTCCTCACCCGATGGCGGGCCACTCACTAACTCAGCTCCGGCGCGCATTCAACAACATGATTCAAGGCCAGAATTCCTAGCTCGGCCACCGCAAGCCGGAAGGGGTGGTTCGTCAAGAGATGACTACATTCCACTGTTGTGTTGTATTTTTTGGCAGACGACGGGCAGGTACTGTCCTGGTGAAATTAGACGGAATGTTGTGGAATGTGTGGGTGGCCGTGGGGCGGTACTGGCACCTGTCTCCCGTCAACATAACAGTCCCGCACTCGCGCTGGCTGCAGTCCCGCACACGGCCCCGGTCACACTGTCCTGACGAGATCTGCGCAACACCTAACACTTTATGGGGGATCTTTCATGAGCCATTTCTCTTGCTATACACTTGGTGGCAGCACCCATTCCCGGGCCAAGTAGGGTGGTTGGGGTGGGGGTTAGGGATGTGTGTGTTGGTGGTGTAGGTGTGTGTTAGTGGGGGTGTGGGCATGTGGTGACGGGTTTAGGGGTGTGGTGGGGGCGTAGGGATGTGGTGGGGGTGTAGGTGTGTGTGTGGTGAGGGTGTAGGTGTGTGTGTGGTGGGGGTGTAGGTGTGTGGTGGGGGTTTAGGTGTGTGGTGGGGGTTTAGGTGTGTGGTGGGGGTGTAAGGGGTATTGGGGGCATAGGTGTATGTGGTGGGGGGTAGGGGGCATAGGTGTGTGATGGGGGTTTAGGGTGTAGGTGTATGGTGACGGTTTAACAAAAGTTGTCTTGAAATATATTCCAAAGTTTAAAAGCTAAGCCAGTACACCATAATATCATAAATAGAGTAGACTAGTACTTAGGCCCACTCTAGTTCTATGGTAATATATATGTATAGCTCAAAAGGTCTGACGCTGTAGTATGGGATGAATCTTTTATCGACATAATATATGTTGTTCGTCTCTTTTGGGCATTTAGTATTGGTTGCAATACATGTGTGTTGTATAAATCAGCTATGTGGGGGGGGGGGGGGGGGGGGCAGGTCACTAGACTATGTTGCTGGTTGGTTGAGTTTTGTAGTTTTAAGTCCTCGCAACATCTAAGGTCATATCAGGACAGGTATTGACTTGTGATAGTGTGCACTCATGGTGACTTTATAGCGCTGCCCCACTGGGAAATCAGGCTGCTGGCACCATGACCTGATATCCCACTCGGTCAGATTATTCTGACACTGAGCTAACCAGTCCTTGTCCTATCCTATTAATGCCGAACGCCTGGCTAGGAAGTGACAAGTATCAATTTGATATGTCATTGGTTTGAATCGACCGTGATCTGAACTCCCAATCCTCCGCACGTGAGGCATGCACTCTACAGATATGGCCAATATTTACATTTGGGGTTCAAGAAATGAATATTTTCCAAATTAATAGGAGGACGATCAAATAAAAGTTGAGTTTGTTTTGTGTGTGTTTTTTAAGTAGTTATCAACGCCAGAGCATTGCGTTTTCCAAGCCATACATAGAACTGCTTGGTATATAATGGAAACTATTAGCTTAAATAACGACACACATTTTCTTTCGAATTGGGGGTCGGGGGAGGAGAATATGTGGGGGAGAGCGGTTTCTTCATCCATTGTGGTTATAGGGTCTATTCATTTAATAAAATCAAGACACCCATTGATATTGTCACGGGGGTGATGACGATGGGACATATTGCACCTAGAGCGGGACTCGAACCGACATCTCTTTGCATTCCGGGCCAGTGTGCTAACCATTACACCACCTAGGCTCCCTGATATCACACATACTAGCCACGCCTACCTGTCTATAGTCGTGTTTACACGGGCGAGTTAAAACACTTCATATAAAACCACTTGCCTAGATCGATTTACATTTGCCATGTAAACGCGACACTGTGGCGTTTTAGGGCTGAATCGATTCATGTAAATCGGTAGATGTAAACCACCTTGCGAGGTAGTATAGATGAAGCGATATAGCTGGTTCCCGGGCGGTGATAGTGTAAAATAGCGGTGCTCGCCGGCTACAGGCTCAGCTGTAACTATACACTGGTGCCCGGCAGTGTTAGGGACCGATTAGGCCGAAATCTATTGAATGCGATCATATTTAACAGAATTACATACTCAAATAATGAAATTTAATTTAATTAACCCTAAATTCCAAGCGATATTAACGTAGCCGCTACATTGGCATCGTTATTCATATTGTGAATCGATGAATGTAAACTAAACAAATAGCAGTGCTCGCCGGCTACAGGCTCACCACTAAGGGTGCTGGTCCCCGGGCGTCGATAGTGTCAAATAGCGGTGCTCGCCGGCTACATGCTCACCACTAAGGCTGCTGGTTCCCGGTCGCGGACACAGTTTCAAATTTGTCGTGTAAACGTGCCACTACATCGCTTCATATAAATCGCTTTGTCTACATCGGTTTAGAATTGCCCGTGTAAACACGGCTTATGCGGCTCCTTGCCTGAGAGGTCAGTGTAGACTACTAAAATATGTTGATTTGATTGTTGTTTTATTCAAATATTGCTGTTCATGTCATAGCTGAAGTTCTGGTTATCAGTAAGTGGGGTTTTTTCAATTGAAAAGGGAGAAAGCAGAAGTTTTATACTTATGAGGTGCTTTCCCCATTTAAAAATAATACATATACATTACTTATGCCACAGAAATAGTAAATAGAAAAATAAAAGTAAAAAGCATATCAAGATTACCCTCAATACTGTAAATTACATCTCAATATTTATGTATTAGATTACTATGTATTTTCCCTCTGGTAACGCTTAAACATTTTCTTTTAATACATTCGTTGAAACATGTAGATGTTTTTTGAACATTTCAGATTATCATCAAGTGAATTCCATATTCTTATACCACATCTACATTGACACTTTAAAGTTGTTCTTGCAAATACTTTATAAAATAGTGGGGGCGATGATATATGTAAGTTAATCTGTAAGTTGATCTGTAAGTTGATGTGTAAGTTAATCTGTAAGTTAATCTGTAAGTTAATCTGTAAGTTAATCTGTAAGTTTATCTGTAAGTTAATCTGTGAGCTAATCTGTAAGTTAATCTGTGAGCCTCAACAAAACTCAGCAAAACCTAGTTTGAACTAAAAGTAGTTCAACAGTTTTACACCAGGGGGCTACCAAAGAGCGCTGGAACGACGCGCTGCGCCTCATGTTGTGAGCAAACAAATATGGCTACGGCTAAGATAACACGCAGATCTTGGCTGCAGGCTACTTCGAACATATTTAGCACGTTTAAAAATAGCAAACCTCTGTGTACACGCACGATAATATTAAACGTGCCCCAAACGTAGAGATAATATCCCATATATAATAGTATGTTTTTTTTACATTTTGAAGTGAGCTGGTTCCCGCGTTTCAGTGGACTTGTTTTGTATAAAAACGGAAGTTGACACGTGTTGTTTTCAGCAAACTTTGAAGAGCAGACGTGAATAGTAAATAGTGACGGTTTATTTATCGAGGGTCTGCTTAATGATAGTTCTCTCTCCCATCCTTTAAAAAAATATATTATAAATGATGACACGTGGTGGTTTGGTGGTGGTGGTCCTCGACTTGCATTGACAACAACCGCTGGGCCCTGGCCCTGGCCCTGGGCCTGTGGGGGGGGGGGGGGGGGGGGGGACCCTGGCCCACTCAGTTACATTACATGACCTAGTTGAAGCTGCACAAGCTCCCCCAAGTCCCATACTCTACCAAAATGTTAAGATGTTTATCTTGATGTTATTTGTTAAATTGTTTAGGTAGCCCTACATTGGTTCGTTAAAGTTGCATGGTCCGATGGTTTTGAGTTTCAGAAATTTCCTGAGATAAATACATTAGGTTGATCGTTATAATGTACCTTACTTTAGCGTGAAGTAACTTTTATTTTAAGTGGCTAACTTTTGAAATATTTGAAGTACAACCATGCAAAATTAATTTTGTCAAGCTTGCCAAAACTCTGACACCATAGCATTCTGCAGTAACATGATCTATTCAATTGCCTCACTAATCCCTTCTGTGTGTTGACAAATGCATAAAGCCTCATAGTCCGATGAAATATCAAATTTTCAAAACAAAGCCAATTATCTAGATTTGATTTTACATATCTAACTTAGATACCGATGCACTTATTAAGCATTTGTTTCTGCGAAGAAGGCAATAATGAGTCAACCTTTTACTGCAGAAGTCTTTGGTGTCAGAGTTTTGGCAAGCTTGCCAAAACTAATTTTCCATGTTTGGACTCAAAATATCTCAAAAGCTTACCATTTAAAATAAAAGTAACTTTGAACTAATGTAAAGTAGATACTAGTGATCGATCTAATATATTTATCTCAGAAAAAAAATACAGAAATTCAAAACCATCGGACTATGAAACTTTAAAAAGTGCATCAGTAGCTAAGATAGATATGTAGAATCAAATTTAGATCATTGTTTTGGTTTTGAAAATCTGATGATTTCATCAGACAATGCAGCTTTAACAATTGTTAGTTTGTACAGGGAGGAATGTCAGCTTCTTAGCCAGGGGATTGACCCAGCGCGGGCCTCGCGTGCGGAAGATCGGGGGTTCGGTCGAGACAAACCAATGAATTGATACTTGTCGCTTCCTAGCCTGGCACTTGGCATTACTAGGATAGGACAAGGACTGGTTGGCTATGTCAGAATAATGTGGCATTGGATATCGGGTCATGGTGACGGTGGCCTGATTTCCAAGTAGGGCAGCATTATAAAATCACCATGAGTGTGCAGTCATAAGTTGGTACCCATCCTGATATGACCTTAGATGTTGCCATGACGTAAAACTCCAACCAACTTAGGGGATGTCAACCAGACTCACCCTACTCTATAAATCTATTAAATTGTGATATTAAAAAAAATATCAATTCAAAATCGGTTGGTGGCATTGCCATTAAGCTTACTTACTCCCATAACCCATACGATGTTGAAAATACTCTTTATCAACAACATCTTATGCTATTTCCGCTGACTACTTTTCAAATAGAAGCTGGTGGTTTTGAGTTTCTGCCTAGGTGGTGTAATGGTTAGCACACTGGCCCGGAATGCAAAGAGATGTGGGTTCGAGTCCCACCCTAGGTGCAATATTTTCCATTTTATCACCCCCCCCCCGAAGACATATCTAACTTAGATACTCACGCACATATTAAACATTTGTTACCACATCTATAGAAGGTAATACTAAGACAATTTAATAGAACCCGTTACTGCAGAAGCCCAGGGTGTTGGCATACTTGCCCAAATAAAATTTTGTGTGGTTGCACTTCAAATATCTCAAAGGTTTGCCATTTAAAATAAAAGTACTTCAAACTAAAGTAAAGGAGATAATAACGATTTAGTAATCCAATATATTTTTCTCAGAGAATGACGGAAACTAAATACCATCAGACTGCAACTTTAATTAAGGAAAATTGGAGCGCGGGGCCAGGGGTGGGGCTATGCAGCAATTATCCTCCCACTATTTCCTGATGCCATTTACTCCTACCCCTCTCTACCTACCCTCAACATGTGCTTTATGTACGATCCTGTATACTGGGCCCGGTGGCCGAATTGGTAGAGCGCGGGCCTCACGTGTGGAAGCTCGGGAGTTTGGTTCCCGGTCGATTAAAAGCAATGACTTGTAAAATTGATACTTGTCGCTTCCTAGCCTGGTGCTCAGCATTAATAGGATATGGCAAGGACTGGTTAGCTCAGTGTCAGGATAATGTGACTGAGTGGGCTATCGGGTCAAATGGCTGCGGGAGAAACTAACAAATCTAGCACACAGCATTGATTGCTAGGATAGACCAGTGTGGTCAGTATCAGTATCAGTATCAGGATAATGTGACTTCAGTGGGATACTGAGTCATGGTGCCGGCGATACGGTATCCTCAAGGAACAACACTATATGTACACCATCAGTACTCACTTCCATATGTTCTGATATGGCCTCAGATGTTGCTAGGACGTCAAACCACCCTCCCTCCCCCCCCCCCCCCCCCGACATACACCCTCCTCTGTAGCTGATACACACCGGCACTGCCACCTATCGGGAAAAGAGCAAAGTGAGAGAATGCCAGAATAGTGTTAGAATTTCTCACCAGTGGTCAGCTCTAAGCATCAGCAGAGACCGTCAATAGACGGGTTCGTCATTCCGACTGCGGATGCGCTGAAAACGGCGCCGAGAGCAAAGCAAAGGCGCCCGGCCATTGAGTTTGCTAATACGCGTAGGGCAAAACTAGGATTTTATTCAAAATTAATAGAAATACATAACAATTTGGCATAAACATGGATGCACACTAGCCATAGTTAAAGCCCCAGTTACACCTACCCGGATCAGGGGCCGGACCGTGATCCGGCATGGTCCGTGGCATTCCGGCATGGTCCGTGGCTCATCCGTGTCTGGTCTGTGGTGATCCATGGCTGGTATGGCCTCGTCCGGGTCCGCCCTGGATGTTTTAAAATGTTTAAAACATCCGGGGCGGTCCAGGGCATTTTGGGATCCGTTCTCGATTCGACATTGTATGGGATGATCCGGGGGTAGTCTGTGTACCGTCCGGGGCCACGGTTTAACCCGGACTAGCCCCGACATCACCACGGACCACTCGTGGACTGCCCGGATAAGACACGGACAAGCCGGATGAGCACGGATTAGCCACGGATAGCCTCTTTTACCACGGATCAGTCCAGGATGAGCCCCATTTTTGTATATATATATAGCAGGAGCAAGTCCACTTCAAGTCCGGGACTACTCCGTGGACACACCGGGTAGTCCGGGGGGTGGTCCGGCTCAGTTGGGGGGCAATCCGGCCTCTAGTCCGGGGCTAGTCCGTGGCTCATCCGGGTAGGTGTGACTGCGCGGCCAAAAATGACCAAAATAGCGATTTTATCCGAGACAGTCCACGTGACTGGTCCGGGGGTGGTCCGGCTACAAATCCGGGGCTCGTCCGGGAAGGTGTGACTGGGGCTTAAATGACTTAGGCTGTCACATATGACGTTATCATGTGTATTTATGTAAACTAACTTTACCAGGAAATTGTGTCACCGATTCCCAAAATACCAAACGCAACCACTTCATCGTGGTTCTATTCTTGCTTCTTCTAGTGTTTAATGTTGCGCATACCTGCGTAATGTCTGTGACAAATACAACTAATGAGTCATGCCAACCGCTACACTATCTCCTCACTCCTAGCAGAACAGGCCACATTTCTAATACATTTATGTTATCCGTGGCACAACCGCTATCATCTGCATCTCTAAAGTAGTGTCCCAACTCGACATGCTGTGTATTCTTACTTTTCCCGAAGAAACTTGCTACCAAGGCGGATTACCGTGTAGGGCCCCGAACCCTATTAGCGAAGTGTTGATGTAGACCCACACCGCTGGAGTGGTTGTCGAAATTATTCTTGCGTGGCAGTTAAAAACGGCCGCAGACTGCAGCCACCAGTGGCGATCTTCCCAAAACTCTTTATTTAACCGCACCTTATGGTGATTTCTCCTGGCGGAGGCCATCAGGTCATGGACCCGCCTGGAAAAGGTCCTGCTGTCATGGACTACTTTACAGTAATGTGCCAATATGCCACCCAGCCCTTCCAGTTCTAAAGCCCCAGTCACACATACACGGACGAGCCCCGGATTTTTAGTTGGACCACCCCCGGACCACCCTCCTGACTGTCCCGGACAGCCCCAGAGAAAATCGCTATTTTGGTCGTTGTTGGGCTCGCAGTTACACCTACACAGTCTAGCCCCTGGTCTAGCCGGACCACCCCCGGACTATCTGGTGTATCCACAGAATAGTCACGGATCAGTCTCAGACTTGAAGTGGACTTGCTCCTGCTATATATACACAAAAACGGGGCTCATCCTGGACTGATCCGTGGTAAACCGGGCTACCCATGGCAATCCGTGGCTGATGCGTGCTCATCTGGCTTGTCCGGGTCTTATCCGGGCAGTCTGGGAGTGGTCTGTGGCTACGTCAGGGCTAGTCCGGGTTAAACCGTGGCTAAAATGTGGCTCATCTGGGTTAAAAAATGCCTGGACAGGCCCGGACTGGCCCGGATGCTACATTGACTACCCCCGGTCCACCCCCGGACTACCCGGACCATCCCCGGATTACACCCGGATCATCCCAGACGATGCCGGATTGAGCCCGGATCGCAATATTCCCCGGACTTCCCCGGATGTTTTAAACACATACAACCCCGGATGAGGTCGGACCAGCCACGGATCACTAAGGATCACCAAGGTTCACCAAGGATCACCAAGGACCAGCCACAGATGAGCCACCGATCACGCCGGATCGGCACGTACCACACCAGCTCACGGTCCGGGGCTCGTCCGGCCCCTGATCCGGGTAGGTGTGACTGGGGCTTTGGATTGTTATAAGAACATTGCACGAGTGAGGGACGCCGACGTGGCGATGAGTCTGTGTTGCCATGACATCTTTCACTGTTAATTGCCATTGCAGACTGGGAGGCCTTGGTCAGAGAGCGCAGATACTTTGAGAGGGCGCACTACATGGCCTCCACACAGAGAACTAGGTCAGTCCAAGTACACACATACTTGAATTTCTGTGAAACGTTTGAGGATAGATTGGATCCTTATCCATGTGGTGGTGATCACATTTGCCTTTACATGACTTTCTTACCGAGGCGCTTGTTCTACTCATCTATCAGGAATTATTTAAGCGCACTGTGCAACCACTTAAAGGACCTGGAATGTCCACCAATAAATTATGCATGCCATAAAATTAAAAAGCGTATGGCGGGAATCTGCAGGTTAAAAGGGGACGCGATGAGCACCGCTGCTGCCGCCAGGCCTGTTGAGATTATTTGGGATGCTACTGTCTACGTTGGCCCACACTGCAGTGAGGGCGGCCATGATCTTGTCATTTAGGGCCCTGTTGAGGAAGGGTCATGTCACCTTGTCTGACAATGCGTTCACTAGAAGAGATGTCACTTTTCACCCTTGGGGGTTGATGTTAAATATTACAAAGTCAAAGACACTCGGTCCCGCTCACTTACACATTCTACCTGAAGGTGATAAAGCAGTTGTGTGCATTAGAGGGTATGAACCCAGCACTCTTTTCAACACACAGTCTGAGAAGTGAGAGTGCAAATTTCCTACGATTATATGGAGCATCTATTGAGGTGATTAAAGAGAGAGGGTACTGGAAGTCCGATGCTGTGTACTTATATCTCGAGGCCTCTTTGGCCAAGAGATTGACCACTGACATGTGGGTGGCTTTGATCTTGGATCAATTCGTTTAAGCTCTTTGTTGGGGGGTATTTGGGTCTTAAGGGCCACCCAGAGTTATAGGGTGGATCCATATGAATCTGACTTGTCTCATTTTCTGTTATCTATTTATGTTATGGAAGGAATTAATAATGTGAGGTATAAAGTACTTATGCAAATATTATTATGTATGTAATTCTCCTGTCTTCTTATTGTTCTTATTCAAATATTGCTCCTGTAACCTTCCTTTTGATATGTTCCTTTCTACTATGGGTTACTGGAGGTTGGGATGCGGCCTGGAGACGGGGAGGCCTGCTTCCAAGCAGCTCCCCTAATTCCCCTCATTTCCTCCAGGCCGCGCCTCACCCCCCCCCCCCTACTAACGGCCCATTTCGGCAATGATTTAGTTCAATAAAATTAACGGTAGGTCTAAAGGGCCAGCCAGAGTTATAGGCTCGATCCATACAGATCTGACTTGTCTCCTTTTCTGTTATCTATTTATGTTATGGAAGGAATTAATACTATCTTGTTATCTATTGTTATATCCATCATTATATATTGTTATTGATATTGTTATATATTGTTATATATTGTTATAATATATGTTAATATACATATATACATGTTATTCATATATCTATATATTACAAACACTGTCAGTGTACCACTACGAACCTCGTCCTCGACGGTGACTATTTTGACGCCCCTACATAAAAAACTATAAAAATCACATGAGGAAACCCCCACAAAAATAACTCCAGACCATCGTTCCACCTCCCCTTCACCATCCCTCCCGCTCCCCCACATCACCCTCCCCCTCCCCCACATCACCCCTCCCTTACACCACCCCCCCTCCCCCACATCACCCCTCCGCCTCCCCTACACCACACCACCCTCCCCCCACTCCACATCACCACCCTCCCCATTCCCCCACACCACCTCTCCCACACCACCCTCCCCACTCCCCCACACCCCCCCCTCCCCACTCCCCAACACCACCCCTCCCCACTCCCCAACACCACCCCTCCCCACTCCCCAACACCATCATTCCCCCTCCCCCACACCACCACCCTCCCCCACACCACCGCACCCCCACTCCCCCCCCACACCACCCCTTCTCCCCTCCCACACCCCCCACTCCCCTACAACACACCTCCCCCACCTCCCCCACCCCTCCCCCCCACACCACCCTTCCCCACACCACCCCCCTCCCCCACTTCTCCACTCCCCCCAACCCACCATTCCCCCCTCCCCCCCACACCACCCCTCCCCCCACTCCCTCACCACCGCTCCCCCACTCCCCCACACCACACCTTCTCCCCTCCCACACACACACCCCACTCCCCTACAACACACCTCCCCATTCCCCCCCCCCCCACTCCCCTACACCGCCCCTCCCCCACACCACCCCACCCCCCCTCCCCCACCCCACCCCCTCCTACCCCCCTCCCCAGCCCCACCACACCACCCCTCCCCACTCCCCCCACCACCCCACCCCTTGCCCCCCCTCCCACTCCCACTCCTCCCCACACCACCCTTCCCACCCACTACACCACACCACCCCACTCCCCCACGACCCCCTCCCCACTCCCCCACACCCCACCCTTCCCCCACCCTCACACTACACCACCCCCTCCCCCACACCACCTCTCATCCACTCCCCCCCCCCCCACACACCACACCACCCTTCCCCACTCCCCAACACCATCCCTCCCCCACCCCACCACCCCTCCTCCGTCCCCCATCCCCCCCGCTTCCCCCCACTCACCAACCCGCCGCCCGCCCCCACCCTGTCCCCCCATCACCTCCCCCCACCCCAATGCCCCTACACAGCCCCTCTCCACCCCCCCCCCCCCCCCCACCCCCCCACCCCACCCCCTCATCGAACCCCCTCCCTCCCCACCACTGCTCAGCCCTCCCTCCACCCACTGAGAAACCAACTCAGCGATTTCACCCCGGGCCGGTGGCAAGCAGCGCCCTCTGGATATCTCCCCCACCCCCACCCCGACCCCCCACCCACCCGTACACCGGAAGTTTGATAAGCTTCTGCCGCTGACTTCAACTCCGAGCTGCTGCTCATTCAGACTACAAGCCAGGTAAGTCGTGCACGTGTGTAATGTCTCTCCTCCAACCCTCTCCCGGCATCACGAAGAGGCAAGGGAACCAGGAGGAAGCTACTCACATACCAACCGAAGTATGCAGGGGAGGAGGAGAGGATACCAGGAGAGAGACCGGGGGGTACAGGCTATTTAGGCACTAGGGCTAGGGTGTCTGCTGGCAAGGGGTTGGTTGTCTACGTGCCTTTCGTTGTGTGCGCTCTCCCGGTGAGACGAGAGGGGGGTTGGGTGGAGGTGGGGGTGGGGGTGGGAGGGAATTGTATTCTATTATGGCTTGATATCAGGTTTGGTTTTTGGAGTTTTACATCCTGGCAACATCTGCGGTCATATCAGGATGCCAGCACCATGACCCGATATCCCATTCAGTCGGTTGGTATTTGGAGTTTTACATCCTGGTAACATTTAAGGTCATATCCGGACGGGTACCGAATTGTGACTATGCAAAATCATGGCGAGTTTATAGTGCTGCCCCACTGTGAAATCAGGGTGCCAACACTATGCCCTGATATCCGACTCAGTCACATTATCTTGACACTTAGTCAACCAGTACTTGCCTTATCCTAATAATGCCGAGAGCCTGGCTAGGAAGCGATAAGTATCAAGTTTATAAGTCATTGGTTTGACTCGACTGGGAACCGAACTCCCGATCTCCCGCATGCGAGGCCCGTGCTCTACCGATTCGGCCACCGCGCCAGGTCAGGTTCAGTTAGGTGAACTCAGTGACTCCCAGCTGACTCACAGTGGAGTCACAATTGACTCACAATTGACTCATCAAAGGAAGTGTGGTTTACTCGTGCTTTGGCAAGCACGAGTAAATTGTGTGAGGGTCAGAGGTCACTGACACCCAATGAATTCTTGGCGGAATGGTTCCTGGGGCGTAGCCAGGTTCTAATAGTCAGGATTATGAGCACACAAAAAGGTGCCACAACACATACCAAATAAACTTTCAAAACAAAAATATTTATCTAGATTTGATTCTACATAATTACCTAGACTAGACAGGACGGCCAAATGAATTGAGCATCCGTCTCCCGTTTTGGTAGATCGTGGAATTCAAACCCACAGTTGGAACCCTGGTCGAGTCAAACCAATGACTTAAAAAATGTATACATGTCACTTCCTAGCCAGGCACTCGGCATTAATAGGATAGGGCAAGGACTGATTGGCTCGATATCAGGATCATGTAACTGAGTGTGATATTAGGTCATGGTGCCAGCAGACTGATTTCCTTGTGGGGCAGCACTATAAAGTCACCATGAGTGCACACTGTCACAAGTAGGTATCCATCCTGATATGACCTTAGATGTTGCCAGGACGTAAAACTCCAACAACCAACCAGCTTTCTGTCAGTTTACAGCGAAACCAGAATGCTTAGTAATCAAACTTGGTCAGCTGGCGACGTTCTATTCTATTTGAGCAGACGACATCAGTCACTCAGTCACCAGCAGACCCACCACGCATGCGCACACACCATTTGTTTAGTACTTATACCCGGCATGCATCTGTCAGAGTTCAGGATGGCTCAATGTTCAACGCACCCAGGAATGTTGTATTTCCCCCAGGTGTTACACCAAGCAACAGGGTCAAGCACAATCACAATGGGATTGTTCAACCTCAGCATAAAGAGTAACACCAGAGGCTAGCGGTATAAGATCTTCAAGGAGAGGCCCAGACTTGAGGTCAGGAAACACTCATTTTTTTCTTTTGAGTGAGAGGTCCATGGAACAGTCTTCCAGAACCAAGTGTTTAAAGCACCAACGGTAGAAGCATTTGAGAGAAGGCTGGATAGACATTGGAGAGGACACCCACAATTATATGACTTCATGGCTCCGTTGACCTCCATATGTGTTTTTGACTATAATGAGCTGCCATTAGAGGCCCGATAGGTCTTAATCAGCCAGAAGAGGATCTGTAAGTTAATCTGTAAGTTAAAAAAGCTACGGTGGTACTACTGGTAGGGTGCTACCCCCTGGTGTTGAAAATGCATGGCGGATAATTCACACACGCCCTCTGATGATAGTGATTGTGTTTACAGATTCCCTTTTTCATCGCCCCACGACACTATTTTTGCTTTCCTACTGGCGCATGCCCATACTAAAAAACCCACAAAAACCATGGTTATTGATGCATGGCTATTGACACATGCATGTTATGTATAGATAGACCTATGCCTATTGTTATGTGCCTTATGACATGGGCCTATTGTTGCATGCCTATTGACACATGCCTACTGCTCTATCATATTGACACATGCCTACTGTTACATTTTTATTAACATGTGCCTATTGACACGCACCTATTGACATGCATATTGGGACATGCATATTGTCATGCATCTTAACACGTCTATTATTGCATGCCTATAAACACATGTGTATTGACAATTGCCATGCCTATTGACACGTATATATTAACATATGCTTATTGTTACATAATTATTGCCATATGCGGATTGACATGCCTATTGGTACATGTCTATTGACACATGCCTATTGACACATACATACTGACATTATGCCTATTGTTACATATTTATTGTCACATGCCGATTGACATGCCTATTGACACATGCATATTGACACATGCCTATTGACACATGCATATTGACACATGCCTATTGACACATGCATATTGACATTATGCCTATTGTTTCATATTTATTGTCACATGCCAATTGACATGTCTATTGACACATACCAATTGACATGCCTATTAACACATGCCAATTGACATGCCTATTGACAGATGTGTGTTGGCACATGTCTACTGACACATGTCTATTGACACATGTCCACTGACACATGCCTATTGACACATGTCTATTGACACATGTCTATTGACACATGCCTATGGACACATGCATATTGACATGCATGTTATTACATGTTTATTACCACATGCTTATTGACATGTGTCTATTGAAGCATGCTCTTGGTAATTCCTATTGTTCCATGTCCATTTACGCCTGTACATTGACACATGCATATTGACCCAAGCCTATTGGCTCATGCCCATTAACACTTGCATACTGATATACGCCTATTGTCACATGCTTATTACCACATGCTATTGACACATGCATATTGACACATGCCTATTGTTATATACATGTTTCCACATGCATATTGACATGTGCATATTGACATATGCCTATTGTTATATACCTGTTTCCACTTGCATATTTACATGTGCATATTGACATATGCATATTGTTACATACATTACCACATGTTTATTGACACATGCATATTGACATATATCTATTGTTACATACGTTACCACATGCTTATTGACACATGTATATTGACATATGGCTCTCCTATGTTCCCTGATGCTTACCATTGCATAACTATTGGCACATGGTTACTGACACATCGCTATTGACCTATGTCTATTGACACATGCCTACTGATGCTTGCCAGTGACACATGCCACTTGCTCCATACCTATTGACACATGTTTATTGACACATGCCTACTGATGCTTGCCAGTAACATATGCCGCTTGCTCCATACCTATTGACACATATCTATTGACACATGTCTACTGATGCTTGCCATTGACACATGCCTCTTGTTCCACACCTATTGACACATGTTTAATGACACAGCCGTACTGATGCTTGCCATTGACAAATGCCTCTTGCTCCATACCTATTGACACATGTTTAGTGACACATGCCTACTGATGCTTGCCATTGACACATGCCTCTTGCTCCACACCTATTGACACATGTTTAATGACACATGCCTACTGATGCTTGCCATTGACACATGCCTCTTGCTCCACACCTATTGACACATGTTTAATGACACATGCCTACTGATGCTTGCCATTGACACATGCCTCTTGTTCCATACCTATTGACACATGTCTATTGACACATGGCTAATGAGCCATGCCTATTGACACATCATCCCTATTGACACATGCCTAATGATGCTTGGCATTGACACATCTATTATTCCATACCTATTGAAACATGCTTATTGACACATGGCTATTGGCACATACTGATGTCTGCCACTGACACACGCCTATTCTTGCTTTCTTATTGATTCATGCCAACTGGTTTGTGTGCATTGCCACACAGAAATTGGCACATGACAATAATTGTGGGTGTCCCGTAATGTGACATAATGCTAAAAACAGACTACCCTTTTTTCACATTGCGTCAATTTAAATTTGAGCATACCCCTATGTTTGTACAATCACTCTCACAACATAATGCAGCTATCATACTGTTTATCACTCTCCTAACATAATAACATAATGCATCTACCTTGCACTCTCCATCACTCTCCTAGCATAATGCAGCTACCGTTGCACTGTTTATCACTCTCCTAACATAATACATATACCTTTGTATTGTTTATCACTCTCCTAACATACACACCTACCTTTGTACTGTCAGGGGTGTAGCTAGACCTTTAACGATGTGTAATCCTAATTTCGGCAGGGGGTTTAGGGAGCCGCTTAAGCTTAAGCTGGCGGATTTTACACATTTTAGATTTGAGTTTTTGACACTCCGGACTACTACATGCCTTCTCTCTCTCTCTCTCTCTCTTTATTATTTTTGTTGTTTTTTTGTTGTTGACAAAACGATGTGGAAGTTTTGGCGTATGCGCATACGCCTAGCTACGCCCCTGACTGTCTATTACTCTCCCAACATAATGTACCTACCTGTATACTATCACTCTCCTAACACCCACCTGCCTTTGTACTGTTAATCACTCTCCTAACATAATGCCCTCTGTACTGTCTGTCACTCTCCTAATATAATGCATATATACCTTTGTTCTGTCTATCACTCTCCAAACATACACCCACCTTATTTCCCCCCCCCCCCTTTGTACTGTTTATCACTCTCCTAACATAATCCATCTACCTTGCACTCTCGATCAGTCTCCTAGCATAATGCAGCTACCTTTGTACTGTCTGTAACTCTCCTAACATAATACATACCTTTGTGCTGTCTATCATTCTCCTAACATGCAGCTACCTGTGTACTGTATGTCACTCTCCTAACATAATACATTACCTTTGAACTGTATATCACTGTCCTAACATACACACCTACCTTTGTACTGCCCATCACTCTCCTAACATAATACACATACCGTTGTACTGGTTGTTTTTTGTCTACCGCTCTCCTAACATATACATACATACCTTTGTACTGTTTATCATTCTCCTAACATAATGCAGCTACCTTGTATTGCTTATCACTCTCCTAACATAGCTAACTACCTTTGCACTGCCAGTCTCCTAACTCCGAACATAATGCAACTACCGTGTTGCCTTCAGTATCCGTCTCCTAACGTAATGCACTTACGTTATACTGTCACTCTCCAAACATAACACAGAAATCCTTGCATCTTCCATCACTCTCCCAACACATGCTTGCACTGCACAGAGCGCTGCTGGAGAGCATATGTCTGAGTACCCATCAGGCTGTGGGGGTAGTTCATAAGAACTGTCTTTAAACTTAGTCAGTGAAGCCTCAGGTTACAGGCAACCTCCTCACTCAGGGTTATAAATAAAGCTCATCCTTGTACTCACTCGGTTAGTTCATTGAAACACAGCCTGGGCTAGATAGATCTAATGCCCGCAGTACACTTATCATCATCGTAAACAGTGTAGCAGTCTGCACTGACTGCTCAGGCAAGGTATGAAATCCCGACTTTTCTAGTTGCGGGCCCCCTTATTTATATGGGGTTTTGAATGCTATTGATGGCCGATCCCGTTAGGTGGTCCATGGAGGTTATGGTTACTGTCATTATGTTTTCCATCATGTCATTAGCTGTACTGCTCAACCAGGCTATACTGCCCTGATATCTGGTGTAATGCTTATGGTTCATAGCTCCCCTTTTCTCACTGTATTATATGAATTATATATTAAAGCTTACCCCATAGTACATATAACACACGACACAACATGCGATCCGAGTTCAGCACCAGCAGAAGTGTCAATAATAGATCCTGAATGCTTAGTTTTATTCACTTATATAATGTTTTCAGATACATACAACAGAGGATGTTATAGACCTCCTTATTGGCTATTAGACTCATGCACATCAGTCATTCCTCTCCCGCATGATCTCTCCCTAACATAGTTCACCATTGGCTGCCTTCAGGACTCACCCCCCCTCCCACCCAGCTCTGGCCACCACCTAGCCATCGTGGGACTCAATACATACTTAATCAGAGAATTTTACAAAGGGACCGGGCGCGGTGGTCGAATCGGTAGAGCGCGGGCCTCACATGCGGAAGATCGGGAGTTTGGTTCCCAGTCGAGTTAAACCAATGATTTATCAAATTGATACTTGTCGATACCTAGCCTGGCGCTCGCATTAATAGGATAAGGTAAGGACTGGTTGGCTCAGTGTCAGGATACTATGACTGGGTAGGATATCAGGTCATGGTGCTGACAGTAAGCCTGGTCTCCCAGTGGGGCAGCACTGTAAAGTCATCATCAGTGTGCACTGTTTTGAGCAGTTTGGCCTCATAAGTTGTTGCTAAAATGCTGTAAGTAAACACATTGGATGTAAAATGCACAAAACCTCCCAGAACACAAGAAAACTCTGTTTTACTGCATCTGCATGCATTCACAACATGGCTAGGGAGGGTGTTTGTAATCTAAGATGGCTGGCCGCTGACCGCTGACTGCTGGGTGATGACATCACGTGCACTCCCTCTATGGTGTCAGAATTTTTACATGTTTGCCCAAATCAATTTTGCATGTTTGCACTTCAAATATTTCACAAGTTAGCCTTTTAAAATTTGCATAGTCTGATGGTTTTGAGTTTCTGTCATTTTTCTGAGAAAAATATATTAAATTGATTGTTATAATCGACCTTACTTTAATCTGGAGTAACTTTGATTTTAAATGACTAGCTTTTGAGATATTTGAAGTCCAAACATGGACAATTCATTTTAACAAGCTTGCCAAAACTCTGATACAATAGACTTCTGCAGTAACAGGTTCTATTAAATTGACTCAGGATTCCCTTTTATGTGAAAATAGATGCTTACTGAGTGCATCCGTACCCAAGGTAGATAAGTAGAATTAAATCTAGATAATTGTTTTCATTCTAAAAATGTTATGCTTCATCAAACTATGCAGATTTAGATCAAATTTACTTCAGATTTAAGTTGGATAGAGGGAGTGCACATGACGTCATCACTCAGCAGTCAGCAGTCACTGGCCAGCCATCTTGAATTACGAGCACCCTCCCTAGCCATGTTGTTAACGCTTGCAGATGCAGTTTTCTTGTGTTTTGGGAGGTTCTGGGCAGTTTACATCCAATGTGTTTACTTACAGCAGTTTAGTAACAACTTCTGAGGCCAAACTGCTCAAAACAGTGACAAATTAACCAACAAATCAGTAAATAAGCACAGTGTAGGCAGTTGCAAGCCTTCTGTATGTAATCCAATATGGCCGCCGAAAGTTGTCTTGTGACGTCATTATTCCCCTCTATACTCCGATGGCATTTAAATTGTTGCCATACTTTTTAGATAAATATATCAAGTTAATCATTAAAACCTACTAATCATTATTCCGGAGTAATTTGAGCGGAATGAATCGAAAATAATTTTGACAAGCTTCCCACAACTCCTCTTGCTATTGACATATCGTGATGACCACGTGATGTGGAATGACCTAATTCAAATATAGCCTGGTTGGAATGAGAGCAAGGCTAATGAGGCCACAAGATTGACCTAATTGGTTAGTGATGTCCCTCCTTGATGGCTCTCTCAAAGTAGGTGTCCAAAGAGATGTGGTAATAAAATTCACTGATTATTCTGTCCATGTTGTCCCACAACCTTAGCTAATGCACCAATATCTATGTTCGATATATATAATCAAATGTCGGAAAGTGTTTGAGTTTTGAAAAAAGAATTTCATCGGACCATGCAACTTTAACGTGAGGTAGATTACAATAACCGACCTAATGCCCCTGTCACACTATGACGTAATGTGATGCGCGAGAAGGAAGAACAGAGGCGGAGGTGGGAAAACTGAGGCGTTTATTGTGACGCCTCGGGCAACATACAGAGAAACAGTGAAAATAACAATAAATGACAAAGTAAGGTACAAACAGGGTAACTGAGGAGGTAAACAGGCTGAGGAGGCACAGAGCAATACAGGGGGCTCATGAGGAGCAGGGGGCTCGCAAGGAGCAAAGAGTCAGGGGCTCATGAGGAGCAGAGGATAAATAGTGAGGGGCTCATAAGGAGCAGTGTCAGAGTTGGTAGAGGGGGGGGCCGAGGAGCCCTCCGCCGCAGAGGGGGGAGGGTAGAGGAGGGAGAGTTGGGTGGGTGGGTGGAGAAGAAAAAGGGCAGAGAGCTGGAAGGAGGCTGGAGGCTGAGTGCCTGAGGGAGGCCGGCGGGCGGCCTTATAAGGGGGGAAGTGAGCAGAGGCAGGAGGGGGGTGAGTCGCTCAGGGCCTGGGGGAGGTGAGCAGTGGCGGGGGTGAGTCGCTCAGGGGCGGGGGGAGGTGAGCAGTGGCAGGAGGGGGGGGTGAGTCGCTCAGGGGGGGGGGAGGTGAGCAGTGGCAGGAGGGGGGGTGAGTCGCTCAGGGGGGGGGGGAGGTGAGCAGTGGCAGGAGGGGGGGGGGTGAGTCGCTCAGGGCCGGGTGAGTCGCTCTCCCTCCCCTCGCATCAAACGAAATGCTTCGCATTACGACCGATGCGCGAGAAGGAAGAACAGAGGCGGAGGTGGGAAAAACTGAGGCGTTTATTGTGACGCCTCGGGCAATATACAGAGAAACAGTGAAAATAACAATAAATGACAAAGTAAGGTACAAACAGGGTAACTGAGGAGGTAAACAGGCTGAGGAGGCACAGAGCAATACAGGGGGCTCATGAGGAGCAGGGGGCTCGCAAGGAGCAAAGAGTCAGGGGCTCATGAGGAGCAGAGGATAAATAGTGAGGGGCTCATAAGGAGCAGTGTCAGAGTTGGTAGAGGGGGGGGCCGAGGAGCCCTCCGCCAAAGAGTAAGGAGAGGGCTCGAGGCACGCCCGAGGCGGGGGCGCGGGGCGCCCGAGGCGGGGCCCGGAGAGGCAGGCCTGGATGAGAGGAGGGTCCGGGGGTCTAGGTGGAGGGGGAGCGGGGCGGCCAAAAGAAAAGGGTAGGCCCGCTCCTGAGGGCTGGGGGAGGAGGTCCGGTGAGGGTCGAGCAGGGGGGCAGCGAAACTCCTCAGGGCTGGGCTGGGTGGGAATGGGGGTCGGGTCGGGCGGCTTCATGAAGGCGGTGTCGTGAAGGTCGGTGCCGTGTAGGTCGGTGGCTGGGCTGTCTGGGGGGGGGTCTCCCGTGAGGCTGGGCTGAGTCGTCTGAGGTGTGAGGTGCGAGGTGGTGATCCTCGGCTTCGTCTCTGGGCGGCGTTTCGATCGGTGTTGCTGGGGGACCGTCGGTGGGCGTTGCGGAGCTGTCGGGAATGGTCGGGGGTGAGGCGCCGGGCTATGCCCCCGGGCCAGCCGGGGGGAGGCCGGCGGATCAAAAATCCGCCGAGGTGGCGGGGGGGTCTGGCGCTCACGGGCTTGCTTGGTGCGGCATGCGGCCTCGCTGTGCAATGTTAGTATGCGCCGGACGTTGGCGCAATACGCACAGACGTGCCGGTGCCTGTTTCCCACCTCGCCGTGAGCCTCTCCGAGGGGTGCCCGATCGCACGAGGTGGGATCGCGGTTCCAAGCGGAGCAGGGGGCCCCGTGAGCGTGCCTATCGTAGGCGGTGCGGGTGTTCGACCTGCTGCCGGGGGAGGTGTGCGCCTCGGGCCCCCTCGTCGCCTCGGGGAGCTGGTGTTGCCGGGGGTGGTAGGCGTGGTGAGGGAGTCGAGCCTGACCGCGTTGAGGGCGGACAGGGTCATGCCAGCCCTGGGGGAGCCTTCCGTCCGCGATCCAGGAAAATATGGTCTCTGAGTACTGGCGGACGGTCGGCCAGGGGTGGATGAGGATGTCCCTCATGACGGTGAGGTGGTGGTGGTGTAGGCCCTGGAGGGAGTGGGCCGGGAAGGAGGGATGGTTAACCAAGGTGAGGAGGGCGAGGCTATACTCGTCCCTGGTCGCCTCCCCAAGTTTTACCGCCTTGCGCCCCGGCCCCCTTTCCACGAGGTCGCAGGGGAAGACGTAGTCAGCGGGAATACCTCGGCGGCGTACGGTGTGTTGCGCCTCGGCGGATGCGAGGATGTCCCGGACTGCATCGGCCGCGGATGTTGGGGTGTGCTCCACGGGATCCTGACGGTAGGCGACCGACGGTGTCGAGCTGGCGTGGACGCGGCTGTACAGCTCGTACTGCGGGTGCAGGCCTCCGGGCTGAGTCGCGTGAGGTGGAGGCGGCGGCCGGCTCCCGGCTGCGGCGTGCGCCCGAGATGCCGGGACGGGTGGCAGGCTGTAGGCGGGCTCCTGCCGCGGCGCGGGTGCAGGCAGGTCCGAGGCTCCTCGGGCGATCCCCATCTCAACGGCCTGGACGCGGCTGGTGAGGCGGGTGATGGCCTGGATGAGGAGGGCGATCTCGCTGCTGGCGTGGCCCGAGGGTGCTGCGGGCGAGGTGGGGGCCGTGGAGGGGAGGGATCCCCCCGGGGAGCCCGAGGAGGGCCCCGGCGTAGCCATGCCGGAGATCTTGGAGGTTTTCCGGCTCTTTCCCTTTCCGCGCCCGGGCATGATGAATATCGGCAGAGGAGCAGCGATCCGAGGAGGAGTAGAGCCAGGCAGGAGAGCCAAAGATAGAAGAAAAAGGGCAGAGAGCTGGAAGGAGGCTGGAGGCTGAGTGCCTGAGGGAGGCCGGCGGGCGGCCTTATAAGGGGGGAAGTGAGCAGAGGCAGGAGGGGGGTGAGTCGCTCAGGGCCTGGGGGAGGTGAGCAGTGGCGGGGGTGAGTCGCTCAGGGGCGGGGGGAGGTGAGCAGTGGCAGGAGGGGGGGGTGAGTCGCTCAGGGGGGGGGGGGAGGTGAGCAGTGGCAGGAGGGGGGGTGAGTCGCTCAGGGGGGGGGGGGGGGAGGTGAGCAGTGGCAGGAGGGGGGGGGGTGAGTCGCTCAGGGCCGGGTGAGTCGCTCTCCCTCCCCTCGCATCAAACGAAATGCTTCGCATTACGACCAATGTGGTAGCATAAGCCAAAGTAAGTGAAATTTGGCCATTATGTCGAGATACGTTACTCGTTCATTAAGCCTATGTCGAGTTATGTCGAGATATGGTGACACATGTCAAGGTTTTGGACATACCCAAAACTTTCGATGTAGCTCGACGTGAAGGCCATTACGTTGGGTTACATTGGGCTTATGTTGTGCTCACGTTAGGCTTACGTCGAGATATGTTAGACGTTCATTAGAGCTATGTCGGTCTATGTTGAGCTATGTCGACTTACGGTAGACTGATGGAGAGCCGGGAGGAACGTGCAGCCCGCGCGCTGACAATATGGTGTTAACGTATCTTGACATAGGTCTAACGTGTGTCTAACGTTAGTCTAATGTAAGTCTAATGTGTCTAGATGTATTCGACGTAGTTGAAGAACGGCTGGCGGGCGCATAACACATGTAACGTGCTCCAACGTTCTTCGAACGTAAGCGAACGTGCTGTCAACGTGGTGTGAACGTTTTGCCTCGGTGTCCATACGCTGAGCACACTGGACTGTCGGTGCTCACCCACGGGCCTGATGTCGACTCACGTTACAAATTACACCAGAGTCACATGTAGCTACATTAGGGCGGGCGTAATTATGGGAGTCCTATGCTGAGCCGTCGCTAGGGTTTCGCTAGGCTGGTTAGCTTTACTTTGGGCCTTTTTTAAAAAAAAGTTCTAACTCGTTGAGACACGCTACAACTACGTTGGACCAACGTTTCGCCTACGTCCACTAAGTTGCACTGATGTCCAATTTGGCCCTGTAACGCCGAGAATTTCGACGTATCTCAACGTAAAAAAGTGATTTTTATGTTGCCCACTCGCTGGCCTGTTATGTCGTAGTGTGACAGGGGTATAATATAATTACCTCAGTAAATGACAGAAACTCAAAACCAACTATAATTGAGTGGGAATTCAGATTTTTTTGTTATATATGCACTCACATTTTTCTGAGCGTTCTCTTGTCTCGTTCCAGAAACAAAATGGCGGACGACGCAGCCGCGTTGATGGAGGAGGTGAGTGCTGAGGTAAGACGAAGCATTTATGATTTAATTCTTTCGGTGCCAGTCAAAAGCTGTGACGTACTGTGTCGTCCTGTGACGGAAGGTAGGCCTAACTATGCCGGTCTTTTTTTGCTATGTCTGTGACGTCATCATTGCAAAACAATGCAGCTCTGTAATACTTACATATCCTGTGACGAAAGGTACCTATGCCATTTTTTAAATATTTATGTCTGTGACGTCATCATTACAAAACAATATAGCTCTGTCAATATTTACATATCCTGTGATGAAAGATACCTATGATGTTCTTTTTTTTGGGTATATCTGTGACGTCATCATTGCAAAACAATGTAGCTCTGTCAATATTTACATATCCTGTGGTGAAAGGTACCGATGCAGTTCTTTTATTTGCAATGTCTGTGACGTCATCATTACAAAACAAGGCAGCTTTCTTTTTTCTCTATCTTGTTCTTTACCTGTCATTCATGTACTGATGTTTTGCTTATTTCCTTGTAATTGTCTATCTATATTGTTGGAGATTTGTTTATTGTGTAGTGGCAATTGTCATTAGGGCTGGAAGACCAGTGCATTAGCACTGACAACATGTTATTCAGAGGAATAAAAACACTTGAACAAAAAAAACTAAATACTAAAAACTTACATATCCTGTGACGAAACGCACCTACGACATGTAAAAAAAAATCTCCGTGACGTCAGCAGCATTACTAGGATAGGACAAGGACTGGTTAGCTCAGTATCAGGATAATGTGACTGAGTGGGAAATCGGTTCATGGTGCCAACAGTAGGCCTGGTCTCCCAGTGTGGCAGCAGTAGAAAGAAAGTTGCCATGAGTGTACACTGTCACAAGTCGGGACCCGTCCTGATATGACCTTAGATATTGCCAGGACGTAAAAAAAGTCTCAGATGACCTTATAACCACATGAAAGTTTGGTTTAACCGTACCGCAAGTGGCCTGGTGGCAGAAATTTTGTTTGAATTAACCAATAATTTGGATTAACCGACTTTGGTTTAACGAACTTTTTTATATGATAACCCTTGTGGTGGGTTTGATCAGCCCGGCTGCTGGTTGGTGTTTCACATGTAAACACATACAATTATATTATACATGAGATAGGTAAGTATGAATACACATCAATATGAAATTGCTATGAACAAATATGCATCATCAGCATCAGCATCAGCATCGCAATCATCACACATCTTTCACATTCATATATACATTTATACATATAATATAGCAACTGTTTAACCAAGAGAACAGCCAGCGCACCAAGTGGTGGGTTTGATCATTTTGATTACACAGTACAGGCTGAGTGAGCCATCTTAGTGTTAAACTGTTAGAGGGTCTTTGGTTTAATGAGGTCGTACTGTACAACACAGCAGCTAAGACGTAAAACAACAACAAACAAAACAACACAGCAGGAGCAACAAACCTCACCCCCCCCCCCCCCCGCCTGCCTCCCCCAGATACTCGGTTACACAGACTGAAAAAGCAGGGAAAGATGTGCTTGGAGAGTACAGCTCCAGTCTCTGCGGCCTTTACCAGATCAATTTTAACATGTACTGGGAGAGTGATGAGAAGAAAGGCTAAGGTCTCGCCACACAGTTTTTTGGTTTTACTTGGTGTGGGGTTTGTACTTAAATCGATTTTTGTTTGTTTTTAAATTGTATTTATATGGTTCCCACTGTTTACAAAGTTGTTGCTTTAAAAAATAATATTTGCAAGGACTTTTTAGGATTCGAGACAGCTCTTTATAAGGACCAAATACAAAAATCCTACAGCTATCTTTATGAAATTGTAACCCTGCAAGTATGCTGGAATCATCTACTGACCATCCAAAAGTTAATGAATCATGGAAAATTCAACAACAAAGGCTGAAAGGGTCACACAATTCATTTTTATTTGTAAACCAAGATAACGAAATGAAAACATATTGTCGTGGGAGTGATGAAAATGGGAAATACTGCGCCTAGAGCGGGACTCGAACCCACATCTCTTGGCACTCCGGGCCAGTGTGCTAACCATTACACCACCTAGGCTCCCTGATATCAACACACTCCCCACGCCTACCTGTCTATGTGGTTACTTGCCTGAGAGGTCAGTGCAGACCACTACACTCGTCCCCCTGGAATTGTAAGTCTTGTAATGCTTACAATTACATACATACAGGCAATGCACTAACACATACATACACAGGGTAGGTTCAACAACCATACAGCGCAATGCTTGTACAGGATCCTGATCACGGCAACCAGTGTCATGGGGGTGATGAAAATGGGAAATACTGCGCCTAGAGCGGGACTCGAACCCACATCTCTTGGCACTCCGGGCCAGTGTGCTAACCATTACACCACCTAGGCTCCCTGATATCAACACACTCCCCACGCCTACCTGTCTATGTGGTTACTTGCCTGAGAGGTCAGTGCAGACCACTACAATATGATTTCAGGTAACAATATTTTTATGATTTCTTTTTACATTTGGCTCTTAACCAGACATTTTAACTTGAAGGATTTTCCAGTACTCCATTTTTAAAATGGTGTATGTTAGTCTGCTTACATCAATTTAAGTACATTGTACGTTTTTAAGGACCAGAACGAACCCTGATTTGGATCGGTATTCAAATATAATTCACCTAAGATGGTTCTAACAAGATATGAACTTCTAAAATGAGATTAGCGTCTAATACAGAACCGAACTCTGTATATATTTACTGCTTGCTTTTCTATTCCATCAAAGACCCTATTATACTAAGACGGCTCACTCAGCCTGTACTGTGTAATCAAAATGATCAAACCCACCACTTGGTGCGCTGGCTGTTCTCTTGGTTAAACAGGTGCTATATTATATGTATAAATGTATATATGAATGTGAAAGATGTGTGATGATGGCGATGCTGATGATGATGTGTATTTGTTCATAGCAATTTCATATTGATGTGTATTCATATTTAACCTATTTCTTGTTGGCGGGGAGAGGGTCCCGGGCGGTGGAGGCGGTGCTGGCTGGAGCGGCTCCGGTGAGGTGGGCGGGGTGGACCTCGGGCACGCTGCTGGTGCCCGGGGCGGCCCTGTGTTTGGCCGGTCGGATCGGTCCGAGGAGGGGCGACGGTCCGAGGCCGGGATTGGTGGTATGGGGGCTGGCTAGCTTGTGGGTGTCGGCGGGGCTGAGCTGAGCAGTGGTGGGCCGGTTAAGGGCCTCCGAGCCGGCCGGGGGGCCCCGGCGGACTAAAAATCCGCCGAGGTGGCGGGCATCGCGCGCTCACGGTTGCGCTTGGAGTTGCATACATCCTCACTGTGCGCAGTTAACATTTTGCGCACATTGGCGCAATAAGCGCAGGTGTGCCGCTGCCTGGTGGCCCCTTGGCCGTGGGCCTCCCCCGGGCCGGCTTGGGTGCAGGATGCAGGGTCCCGGTTCCAAGAGGAGCAGGGGGCCCCGTGGAGGTCCCTGCTGTAGGTGATCCGGGCCTCGGGCTGCGGGCGGGTTTGTTGGCGGGCTCTGGCTGGGTCTGTTGGGCGGGGGGGGGGGGGCGGCTGCGGAGGGCTGCTGGGCAGGGGTGGTGAGGGAGTCGACCCTGAGCATGTTGAGGGCCACAGGGTCGTGCCACCCCTGAGGAAGCCTCCCGTCCGCGATCCAGGAAAAAATTGTTTCCGAGTACCGGCGGACGGTTGGCCAGGGGTGGATGAGGATATCTCTCATGACGGTGAGGTGGTGGTGGTGTAGGCCCTGGAGGGAGTGATCCGGGAAGGAGGGGTGGTTAACCATGGAGAGGAGGGCGAGGTTATACTCGTCCTTAGTGGCCTCTCCGAGCTTCACCGCCTTGCGCCCCGTCCCCTTCTCCACGAGGTCACAGGGAAATACGTAATCAATGGGGATACCTCTGCGGCGCACGGTATGCTGCGCCTCGGCGGATGCCAGTATCTCACGCACCGCGTCGGCCGCGGATGCTGGGGTATGATCCACGGGGTCCTGGCGGTATGTAGGCGGCGGCGCCGAGCTGGCGTGGGCACGGGTGTACCCCTCGTACTGCGGGTGTAGGCCTCCTGGCTGAGTCGCTTGAGGTGGAGGCGGCGGCCGGGTCCCGGCTGCGGCGGATGCCCGAGGCGCCGGGACATGCGGCAGGCTGTAGGCGGGCTCCCGCCTCGGCGTGGTCGGGGGGGCTCCCCGGGGCCCCTCGGGCTTGCCCCGTCTCTAGGGTGTCCATACGGCTGGTGAGACGGGTGATGGCCTCGATGAGGAGGGCCGTCTGGCTGGTGGAGTCCTCCGAGGGTGCTGCGTGCGACGCCGGGGCCGTCGACGGGACGGAGCCTCCCGGGAAGCCCGAGGAGGGTCCCGGCGTGGTCATGCCGGACGTCTTGGCGCCCTTCCGGCTCTTTCCTTTTCCGCGCCCGGGCATGGTGTAGATCGGCCGAGGAGTAGCGGTCCGAGGTGGAGTAGATCCAAAGAAGAAGGGCGGCGTGGAGGAGACTGGAGGCGAATGGCTGAAGGAGGCCGGCGGGCGGCCTTATAAGGGAGGAAGTGAGCAGTGGCAGGGAAGGCGTGAACGCTCAAGGCCGGGGGAGGGCGAGGGTGAGCAGCGGGTGTCGCGCGAGGCGCGAATGCTGCGCGGCAGGGCGGGAGGCGAGGGACTCTTCCTTTCCTCGCATCAAACGTAATGCTACGCATTACGACCAACCTATTTCATGTATAATATAATTGTATGTGTTTACATGTGAAACACCAACCAGCAGCTGGGCTGATTAAACCCACCACAAGGTGGCACTGCGAAATTTACATTACCATGGGAGAGATAGGGAGTGAGCCGTCTTAGTATTATAGGGTCTTTGATTCCATCTAAAGGATATTAGCGAAACCAAAGAATGCTAGAGAGCACATTTGTCGGAGAACGATTAAGATTGGTTGGTTATTGGACTTTTACATCCTGACAACAACTAAGGTCATACAAGGATGGGTACCGACTTGTGACAGTGCGCATTCATAGCGATTTTATAGTGCTGCCCTACTGGGAGACCGGGCCGCTAGCACCATGACTTGATATCCCACTCAGTCACATTATCCTGCGACTGAGCCAACCAGTCCTTGCCCTATCCTAATAATGCCGCAGGTCTGTCTAGGAAGTGACAAGTATCAATTTTTAAAGTAAATTGGTTTGACTCGACCAGGGTTCGAACCCATGAGTTCGAATCCCATGATCTATCAAAACGGGAGATGGGCGCTCCACTCATTCGGTCAATCCGTCTGGTCACTGGGTAAGAGAGTACTGTAGTAGTCTCTCAGGCAAGGAACCACATAGATAGGTGGGCATGGATTGGGTGATGACATCAGGGAGCCTAGGTGGCATATTGGTTAGCACACTAGCCCAGAATAAAAGAGGTGTAGGTTCGAATTCTGCTCATAGTGCAATTTTTCCTATTTTCATCACCCCCTTCTCCATGACACTGGTTGCCGTGACCATGATGCTGTACAAGCTATGCGCTGTATGGTTGTTGAGCCTACCGTGTGTATATGTATGTTTAAGCCCATTGCCTGCATGCATCAATTGTAAGCATTACTTGACTATGGATGTCAACCATATAAAAGACTTACAATTCCACAGGGGACGAGTGTAGTAATCTGCACTGACCTCTCAGGCAAAGAGCCACATAGACAGTTAGGCGTGGGTAGGGTGATGACATCAGCGAGCCTTGGTGGTGTAATAGTTAGCACACTTGCCCGAAATGCAAGAGATGTTGTTCAAACCCTGCTCTGGGCTCAATATTTGCCATTTTGATCACTCCGATGTCAATAGGCCTACTAATACTATACACCAGAATCATTGGTACCGGAACTGGAAATCCTAATGTGTATCAAATGATTTGATAAACAAGACTTGTGTGTGTAGCCAACGCTGCTGTACCGATTCAGTCCTGGCAAGTTGCCAAGGATATGTTTTCTGCGATAAGATTTGAGGGCAGAACTTTCTTGTGCCACCGGATGTGTTGTTACTCAGGTAGCAGAGCGAGTGAGGGCGTGGTTCAGAGAAGGTTCTGTGCTGGATGTTGGATGGCTACTGCTCACAACAAGTTTACAATAACTTGCTCGTTGGTTGGTTGTTGGAAACCAGTGGTCCACAACTGGTTCACCAAAGGCTGTGGTATGTGCTGTCCTGTCTGTGGGAAAGTGCATATAAAAGAACCATTGGTGCTTATCCGAAAGAGTAGCCTATGTGACGGCAGTGGGTTTCCGCCAAAGATATATGTCAGAATGACCATATGTTTGACGTCCAATAGCCGATGATATGAAAATCAATGCACTCTAGAGGCGTCCTTAAATAAAACAAGCTATACTTGTTTTTGGTTGGTTGTTGGAATTTCATGTCCTGGCAACATCGGAAGTCATATCAAGATGGGTACCGACTTGTGCCAGTACACACTCATGTCGACTTTTATAAGTGTTGCCCCATTGGGAGACGAGGCCACAATTCATGTGGTGATGGCCATAACCTAGCTAGTCAACACTTTGTTTTCTCTATATTTTGTTTAGCAGCCCCCCGTAACAGGGTTGTGGGAGTAACTAGTTTGTATGGAGTCCGGTGTGGCGGTTTCAGCGTGTTCCCGTGCTCAGACGTGTACCTCGCTTCTGCGCATGCGTCAGAATCTAATAAACAGGGCCGTAATCGATTAACACTACCCGGGCGACTCGGGTCATCCCAGTCGTCAGAATTTCAAATAGAACACGGCGAGTGGAGTCGACAAATACACGTGCCGTGTGCAAAAAAAGAATAACTTAGATTAATTAAATGGAAATATAGGTAAACTAGGCCATCATAAAATACTTTAAATCCTATTTTGCTGTATTTTTTATCGGTTATTAAAAAAAAAAAAAAAATTGTCCACCCGAGCGCGGAGAAGCGTATTCAATTATTCGACCCGAGTTTGTAGGATGTGCGCATGCGCCAATAAGTGTCTCGGGTGATCCGAGTTGATGCGAAATCCGCGCATGCGCAGAAGCAACGGGACACGGCTGAGCACGGGAACACGCTGAAACCGCCACACCTGTGGAGGGGGGGGGGGGGGGGGGGGGGGGGGAGGAGAGAGATGGGAAGGAGTGTGTGGGAGGATTGTTTGTTGAGGGGGTTTTACATCCTGCCAACATCTCAGGTTTATATGACTCGTGCCTTATTTTGAATGATGTCGTTATATGATTGATGCTTTTCTTTGACTGATGTCTTGATATGACTGATGTTTTTCTTTAAGTGATGTCTTTATATGACTGATGCTTTTATTTGACTGATATCTTTATTTAACTGATATCTTTATATGACTGATATTTTTCTTTAACAGCTGTCTTTATATGACTGGTGTATTTCTTTAACTGATGTCTTTATATGACTGATATTTTTCTTTAACTGATATCATTATATGATTGATGCTTTTCTTTGACTAATGTCTTTCTTTAACTGATATCTTTATATGACTGATTTAAAAAAAAACTGCTGTCTTTATATGACTGATGCGTTTCTTTGACTAATGTCTTCCTTCGCTACTACATTCATTCACACAGCTGTACGACCAAGAGGTGAAGCGGGGACTGCCAGCCGCCCTCTTCAAATGGATAGACCAGGTTCTTGAAGGAGATCAGATGGTCAAGAAATGTGTAAGTATCGACAAAAGCAATCAATCGAAAACAGGTGTTTGGCAAGCAGTGCACAAATAGGTCTGGCGGGCTGGCAGATATAATGCTGGGTGGCACTTGTGTACTATCAGCACATACTCTTAGTGTACTATCGATAAGGCCAGGGGACCATGCTAACAGGAGCCCCACCCCACCAGTGGAGGAGACCAGGGGACCAGACTACTCTGCATCTCACATCGCAGATCATTCAGTGAAAAAGTGGAAACAGTCAACAATAAACAAAACCACTTCTCCTGATTCTTAAGGTACATCTGACCAAAATAAGTTTAATTATGCCAATTTTGGTTAGCGTAGCATACATAAAAAAAGAACAATGATTCTGAGTTAGCTAATAGTACACAAAGAGTATGGACTGAGAGCACCACCTAGCGTTATCTCGGCTGGCAAGCCCTATTGTGATGTCTTCATTTTTCCACTTGTTGCTGTGTTCAAAGTGTTTTATTAACATCAATTGATTGTTGATATTTCTTTTTGCTGTGAATAAACCCATAAGGTTTTCTGTTCAAGGATGAACTACATCTTGACTAAAGCTGCAAAGTCCGATGAAACATCAAATTTCCAAAAACAAAACAACTACAGTATAACCCCGTACCCTAGAAATTTCTTTGGAAATCACCGATCATTAGTTTAACCGAGCTTTGGCTTTGACTTTGACTTTGAGTAAGTGTGTATTGCACATGTATTATACAATACAATGTATATGGACACTTTGCTTATTGTTTTTTTAATGTATATACAGTATAACCCTGTTAAACCAAGCTTGGTTAAACCAAATGATCGGTTAATCCAAACTTGTTTCGGCGGCCCAGCAAAGTACTACCATTTATTATATCAAAAAGTTGGTGGGGTCTCAGATGACCTTATAATCACATGAAAGTTTGGTTTAACCATACCGGAAGTGGCCTGAGGTCCGACAATTTTGTTTGGATTAACCGATAATTTGGATTAACCGACTTTGGTTTAACAAACTTTTTTATATGATAAATGGTAGTGTTTTGCCGGGGCACCGAAAAAAGTTTGGATTAACCGATCGTTTTGGTTTAACCGAGCTTGGTTTAATGGGGTTATACTGTATCTAGAATTTATTCTGCATATCTGACTTAGAAGTTAGATACTGGTGCTTTTACTAAAGTTGCCTCAGTGGTGGCAAATGTTTGATAAGTGCACCAGTATCTAAATTAGATATGTAAAATCAAATCTAGATAATTGTTTTGATTTTAGCAAATATTTTTTTTTCATCGAGCAACGCAGCCTTAAGCATTTGTTGCCACATAGAAAGGAAAACTAAGTAAATTTAATCAAACCTGTTACTGCAGAAGTCTATTGTGTCAGAGTTTTGATGTGTTTAGCCAAATAATTTCGACATGTTTGCACTTCAAATATTTAAAAAATCAGCCATATAAAATATAAGTTACTTCAAATTAAATTAAGGTAAATAAAATTAAGGTAGATTATAACGATCAACCTAATATATTTATCTAAATATTACATTTTATGTAACTTTTATTTTAAATGGCTAACTTTGGAGACATTTGAAGTGCAAACATGCTAAATTAATTTTGGCAAGCATTTCTTTTTTTTTTCTTGAAGATTTATACTGTCTATCATGGCTAAGTCTGAATAGACTTGTTTTCACCATTAGACAGTTTGTCGATAGAAAGCCCGAGCCTACACTTTTACCGACCCAAGGGATTTTTAACCTCTCACCACATAGACATGGTATGAGAGCAACTGGCCTTTGATGACGCTGTAAGTTATACACAGCGATGGAAATCCAAATTGGAAGAGGTGGGGGCACAGGGAATCGAATCACCGACCTTCACATTAGGAGTCTGACCTAGAAAAAAGTCAGACACTCTAATCACTCCGCCACAGAGAACACCAAGCATGTAAAATCTTTGACATCATCGGCTGCAGCAGCAACAAATTCTATTAGTATTCCCTTCCACATCGCAACAAACGCGTAATAAGTGCACGAATATCTAATTCAGATGTATGGAATTAAATCTAGATGATTTGGGTAGTGTTAATGTTTTACTACAAGCATACATTATGGTGAATGGTGTTGGGAGATTTGTTTATAAATTAGTCCTGTTTTATTTTCTCGTTCACATGTGTTAGTTTCAAATTCCTAGCTCTATTTGGTGATTGCTGTGGTGTATCATTAACAGTTTGTTGTTGGTTTTTGTTAAAATATTAATTCTTCAGAATATTTCTGTGTCAGAGCTGGGGCTTTTGTTTTCCCAGCCAAACGTGATCAGTTATTTACTTTATTTCACATAATTAGGTGCATTGGAATGATACTTGAACAATTATTAAGTAAAGAATATAACAGTTTTTGGTCCAATTTGTAGGTGTTGCGTTTGATTTTGTTGTTTTGTGCATTCTTTAAGTGTGTTTTGCTTATACAGCATTAATCTATGGCTGTGTTGGAGAGCATTTATATATATGAGATATAAAATACTTATGCAAATGTTATTCATATATGCAATTCTCCTGCTCTGTTATTAATCTATTCTTGTCGCTTTTTTTGGCGGGGGTAAAGTATTTATTCATCTGAATATGACATTTGTCAGCGCAGGAGCACTGGTCTTCCGGCCATCTTACTATTGGAATTGACAGTCTATATAATCTAAGTTTGATCAGTGCTGTGATAGTTACAGCACCGATCCTGTGGAATTAAGGGAGTGGCTCGTGCTGTATAATGTACAGCACCAGTCACTGTAGTTCATGCAGAAATTGGGCACAGCACCGAGTTGAAAGTGTATACTTGAGGCAACTCAAACAATCGTTGAGGGTTAGACTTTTTCTCTTATAAAACATGCTAAGTTTATAGTTGACAAGACATTTTGTCTGTCTTATATAATATTCAATGTGTTTAACCAGATTGATAGGTGTGTAGGATGTTCGGTGTGTTGATGGTTTGTCTATGATGGTGAAGGGTGGTGGCAGGGGAGGGGGCCCATTGGTGTGGACTCCTATAACCTTTGATATGCTCCTTTGTTTTGGGTTGCTGGAGGCTGCAGTGCAACATGGAGAACGGGAGGTCTGCTACCAAGCAGCTCCCTAATTCCCCTCCTGCCTTCCAGGTGCCGCCTCACCCCCCTACCATTGCCCATTCCGCCTCTGATTTTGCTCAATATAATGTAACGGTAGGTCTTAAGGGTCAGGCAGCGTCTTAAGCTCGGTCCAATGCATTTTTGTTGTCTTCTAATTTGTTATGGAAGGAATTAATAATGTCATGTAATATATTATGTGAGTATAACAAGCTACTTTTTTACATTATATTTGAACAGTGTGTACTCATGATGGCCCAATGGACATCACCAAGGGATATAATCGTCACCATTTAGATAGTAACTGACGTATGAGCTGAAATACATGACACTTTCAGTTTCTACTAATCGAAACTGTTGTGGTTTAGAAGTTTAAAATCGTCGAATTAGTAAATGTGTTATCGTCAATATACTCCATAGGGTCTAAGTATATTTAAAGCTGCATAGTCCGATGAAAAATCAAAT
Organism: Branchipolynoe longqiensis; assembly: GCA_030323885.1. Classification (NCBI taxonomy): domain Eukaryota; kingdom Metazoa; phylum Annelida; class Polychaeta; order Phyllodocida; family Polynoidae; genus Branchipolynoe; species Branchipolynoe longqiensis. The sequence continues at coordinate 43,151,680 of CM059203.1, forward strand.
TTTCAAAACCAAAGCAATTATCTAGAATTGATTCTACATATCTAGCTTAGATACTGATGGACTTATTAAGTAAGCATTTATTGCCAAATCGAAGGGAATAGCGAGACAATTTAAAAGAACCTGTTACTGCTGAATTCTACGGTGTCAGAAGTTTGGCATGCTTGCCAAAACTAATTTGACATGATTACACTTCAAAGATCTCAAAACTTAGCCATTTAAAATAATAGTGACTTCAAACTATAGTGTAGATTTTAGCAACCAACCCAATATATCTATCTCACAAAATTACAGAAACTCAAAACAATCTATAAAGTCCACGGCTCGAATCTGTGGTTGTGTAGGCAGGCTATAGTGAAATCAATACAGGCAAAGAGAAAGGAAGAGTATAAAGAGTGAAAGAAGAGAGAGAGACAAGCCCTCAGGTTTATTATTTATATGGTACATGGATCCAGTATATTATATCACCCTACCACATTCTCCCAATGAAAATCAAGCATTTCCAGCTCCACCAATGAGAAACAAGCATTTCCGGTCCCCATGGTTACAGTGATCTGCCCACCAACACCAAGCGGCGTGGCTCCCCTGGCCACCACCTGCCTTGAGCTGAGTGTGTGGTGATCCGTGACTAGCAGAGGGGGGAGGGGGTAGTGGGTAAGGCTCTGAGTGCCCCTTACACACTATCTTAGTAGCACTACAATGTCTATTTACCAATGAGTCAAGTACCACCAGCAACTACATAAACACATCTATGCACCTGGCCCTATATACCTGTTTCACAAATAGAACATTTGCATTCCTCCACCAATGCATCATTATCGGAATATTTTACAAATCGAAGTATGCAACGTTAACATTTTTTGGGTCGTTCTCTGAAACTGGGCACCAAAGTGTGAGATGGAAACCAAAAGTGAAAACATTCCAAATAATAGTAGAATCCATATTCATGTGAAGAATTAATTGCATGTTGCGCATATTTCCGAGTCAGGACAAAATCATACGAGCATACTTTTGATACATGTTGTGGGATAGGTTAAAATACATCTAGTATTGCTAACATAGGTAACATACAGAGACAACAGTAATTATTTGACTTGCTACCAAAAACAAGACAGAATTAATATCACCATCATAACATGGAAACCAAATATGTGGCACCCAGTTTAGGAGAATGACCCATTTACTCATGTCGCACAATAACCTAAATACATGATTTTAATATAGGCGTAGGACTATGTAATAGTCTGAGTGGCTGCGCAGTGATTTCACATGGGACGAAGGCTGAGGCCCATTTGAAATTACTTCGCCCACCCACGAAGGCGAATAAGATGTCGTCAGGTACGTACAAGCGTGTCTTTTATGTTGCGTTACACATGTACAGAGCTATTCCATTATTTGCAACGGAACTATATTCTAGCAACTGCATATGGAACTAGTGTCATTCTGCTGAGCAGAACGCTCCACTGTATCAAAGCAACGCATGCGCAATAAGTACACCAAAGATTGGCTTAAAGTTGCATAGTCCGATGCTTTTGAGTTTTTGCTATTTTCTGAGATAAATATATTTTACTAATCGTTATAATCTACTTTTCTTTAGTTTGAAGTAACTTTAATTTTAAATGGCTAAGTTTGGAGATATTTGACGTCAAAACATGCAAAATAATTTTGGCAAGCACGTCAAAACTCTGATACCATAGACTTCAGTAGTAACGGGTTCTATTAATTGACTTATTATGCCCTTCTATGAGGCAACAAATGTTTAATAAGTGCTCCAGTGTCTAAGTTGAATATGTAGAATCAAATCTAGATGAGTGTTTTGGTTTTGAAAATTTTATGTTTTCAATACAAGCATACAATTTTCTAAAGCAAAACAATCTAGATTTGAACTTACATATCCAACTTGACTATTAGTGAACGTATTGTAGTAGTCTGTACATTAGCCCTACTACCATGCGGTAGCGGCGGAGACTACGCCGCACACCTACGCAGTTACACTGAACTGCGCTAGGTGGCGGCAGGCTAGCCACCGGGCAGACCCCGACTGGACTGCCCTCTACTGTGTTTGGCTAGCTCACCCCCCACCCACCTATAGAGTCGATGTGGGGCCTAGCGAGTCAGGGGGTGGGTCAGATGACTGTGGACGCCGCGGAGAGCAGATTGGTTCAATAAACCAAGGTGAAGCGTACTTATATTGGATCTTGGCGTTCTTCCGTGTGCGCGTGGCAGGGTGAGAGTCGGACGGCCGTGGGCCATTACATTGGTGCCATGACCAGGAGAATATTAATTATTTGATGATGCATAAAAAGGCACACTAAGACACTTAAATAGAACCTTATTTAGTCAGAGTTTTGACAAGCATGCCCCCAAAAGAATTTTCATGATTACACTTCAAACATCACCGAAGTTAGTGAACCAGACGGGATGGCCGAATGAGTCAGAGCGTCCGTCTCCCATGCTGGTAGATCGTTGGGTTGTGGGTTCGAACCCCGGTTGAGTCAAACCAATGACTTAAAAATTGATACTTGTCGCTTCCTAGCCAGGTGCTCGGCATTATTAGGACAGGGCAAGGACTGGTGTGCTCAGTGTCAGGATAATGTGACTGAGTGGGATACCAGGTCATGGTGCTGGCAGCCTGGTTTCCCTGTGGGACAGCACTATAAAGTCGCCATGAGTGCGCACTGTCACAAGTCGGTACCCGTCCTGATATGACCTTAGATGTTGCTAGGATGTAAAACAACAACAAACAAAACAAACCGAAGTTAGTTGTTTTAAATCAAAATTACTCCAAACTAAAAGTAAGGTTGATTATAATGACCAAACTAATATAGATTTATTTCAGAAAATGACAGAAACTCAAAACCATCGGACAATGCAACTTTAATCGCAAAATATACAAGCGTCATTTTAATGGACCAATGCTCTCTAAGGTTAATAGGACAATGCTTTATTCGAGCTAATTGCTTCCTTAAGTTGTCTTTATTTTTTCTCTTGTAGCCAGGCCTAAATTGGGACCAGGTGAAGGACTTCCTACAGGACGGCGTGGTGTTGTGCAGGTATGAATATTCATGAGCCTAAGCATGGCCTAACATCTACATTACATCTGGATAATCAAAGGCTGTGTTATGTGCTGTCCTGTCTGGAGGAAAGTGCATATATGTGCGAAAGTGGAAAGTGTGAAAATGGGAGACAAACTGACTGATATTTGAGATATGGGCTATGGAGAACTATTCTATAATAAATTGCAAATGGTCTATATAATGGTAGATGGTATGTAAAACCAAAGGCATATAAGGTATATGTGGTGTTGGTGATCCATTACTAATTAAAGATAGAAATTGTATATCAATATAGATAGTGAGAGAGGGTCACTTCTTGATATGTGAGAGAGTCTTTGGAACTCTCCTCACATACCCCCTCGCCCCTAAGTGTTATTTATGGATCACTGCACACCAGACACAACAGGGCACTGTAGCCAGACATAACCATGCCTTGGTTACAAGGATATTGAATGTTCATTGGCTAATATAGGAATACCTGTTGGTGATTGGAGGAATTGATCATGTGACCACCACCATCTTGATTCCTGAAACTATATATACAATAAATGAAGGAGTCTAACTCTCCTACCTTTCACTCTATATATACTTTCCTTCCTTGCCTGTAGTGAATTCCTATTAGTCTATCTACACCATCAAACTGCCAGCCGTCGACTTTACACCTGGCTCGCATCCCGCCAGGGCTCAACACAACACCCCCTCGCCCCCCCCCCTCCGCCCCCCCCCCCCCCCCCCCCCCCAGACCGAGAGCCCCGTGAGGTCTCAACCGCACAAAAGCCCCCCACAGGAAGCTCCGTGAGGTCCCGGACATTGCACTCACACGGGGATCCCCGTGTGGTCCCATACACACCGGGTGTGCCAGCCTCAGTCCCCGCACTCACAACGTCGGTTCCCACTTCGATCACAGATGGAATGGGTGCTGGGACCATGGACACTAAGCAACCACCCACCAACAAACTCCAGTCCAGGAGCACCGTGTGGTCCTGGATCACCCACACTGTGGCGGAGTCCTGGAGGACCAGCACACCGTCTCCGGCCCTTCTGCCAACGACACCGGTTCCCGCTTCGATCACCGGTGCCAAAGGCACAGGGCCGTGGGCCCCAAGAACGTGTTGCCACCGCCGGGCCACCACCGCTCTCCCATCTACAAGCGCACCCATCGCCCAAAGAGCCCCCCACCCCCTCTCCTGACATGCCTGAAGAATAGAGAATGAGCGAAGAAAAAGGAAAACAAAGAAGAAATGACCAAAAACGGTCCGTTTTAACGGCGCCGTTTCACAATGCTGCAGAACTGCAGCCAGTAACCATTAGGTCACGAACAACCCACTAAGTCAAGTGCATATAAAAGACCCCTTGCTGCTTATCGAAAAGAGTAGCATATGTGGCGGAAGTGGGTTTCCTCAAAAGAAATATGTCAGAATGACCATATGTTTGACGTCCAATAGCCGATGATAAAAATCAACACGCTCTAGAGGCATCGTTAAATAAAACAAACTTTCCTTTTAGAGGTGCATAGTCTGATAGAAACATCACATTTTCAAAACCAAAACAATTACAGTATAACCTTGTTAAACCAAACTTGAAAGGACCCTAGAAATTTGTTTGGATTAACCGATCATTGGTTTAACCGAGCTTTGGCTTTGACTTTGACTTTGAATAAGTGTGTATCACTGTGTATTGCACATGTAATAATAAATGTATGTGTTCACTTTGATTATTGTTTTTTTATGTATATACAGTATAACCCGGTTAAACCAAGCTCGGTTAAACCATACAATCGGTTAATCCAAACTTTTTTTCGGTGTCCCAGCAAATTACTACCATTTATCATATAAAAATGTCTGTGGGGTCTCAGATGACCTTATAACCACATTAAAGTTTGGTTTAACCATACCTGATTGGCCTGTGGTCCGACAATTTTGTTTGGATTAACTGATAATTGGGATTAACCGACTTTGGTTTAACCAACTTTTTTATATGATAAATGGTAGTATTTTGCCAGGCCGCCAAAAAAAGTTTGGATTAACCGATCGTTTGGTTTAACCGAGCTTGGTTTAACGGGGTTGTACTGTATCTATATTTAATTATACATATCTAACTTAGTTACTGGTGTGATGCACTTACGTGTATTAAACATTTGTCGCCACACAGAAGGGAACACTGAGGCAATTGAATAGAACCTGTTGCTACAGAAGCCTATGGTGTCAGAGTTTTGGCGTGCTTGCCAAAATTAATTTTGCAAGGTTGCACTTCAAATATTTCAAAAGTTTGCCATTTAAAGTTACTTCAAACTAAAGGAAGGTAGATTATGACAATTTTGATGGGTTCCGCCATCCTCCAGGAACTTGACCCTCACACAGTAGACCCACCCCCCACACGAAGTAGGAGGAACGAGGACGTCTGCTTCCACACGTTTATTGTATTACCTCCGCTCACCGCAGGACCTTCAGTCAAGTTTTCGCCTCCTGGTCCATTAGGTCCCCCGTCACCTTCCTTGGGGGAGTACGCTAGCTGCTCGCAGTAGATGGAAACCCAGTCGTGGCACTGCCCGGCGGATACCGTAACGCCACCTGACACAGTAAACTGTGACGGTGATGGAGCAGTCCCTGCTGCCACCATATAGTAGTGGAGCTCATGTATGAACTACTACACAATCAATATTATACATTTATCTCAGAAAAATGACAGAAGTTCAAAAGCATCTGACTTTCAGCTTTAAGGCTCGCTGATTCTGGGTAGTTTTAATAGCCATTCACCTCCATGGCGCCCTTGTATGACTAGAATATCCGCCATCTTGGTTTTTATTCAAATGGAGATTGAAAGGGTAGGAAAATACAGTTAAAGGACAAATATTTACCCAGACACTCACCCCTCCACCACCCACTCACCCCTCCAACACCCACTCACCCCTCCAACACCCACTCACCCCTCCACCACCCACTCACCCCTCCACCACCCACTCACCCCTCCAACACCCACTCACCCCTCCAACACCCACTCAACCCTCCACCACCCACTCACCCCTCCAACACCCACTCATCCCTCCAACACCCACTCACCCCTCCACCACCCACTCACCCCTCCAACACCCACTCATCCCTCCAACACCCACTCACCTCTCCAACACCCACTCACCCCTCCAACACCCACTCATCCCTCCAGCACCCCTCCACCACTCCACCACCCACTCACCCCTCCAACACCCACTCACACCTCCACACCCACTCACCCCTCCAACACCCCTCACCCCTCCAACACCACGCATCCCTCAACACCCACTCACCCCTCCAACACCCACTCACCCCTCCAACACCCACTCATCCCTCCAACACCCACTCATCCCACTCAACACCCCCCCCCCCCCACCCACCCCCCCCCCCCACCCACCCCCCCCCCCACCCCCCCCCACCCCCCCCACCCCCCACCCCCCCCACCACCCCCCCCCCCCCACCCCCACACCCCCCCCCCACCACCCCCCCACCCCCTCCACCCCACTCCCCCCCCCCCCCCACCCCCCTCCCCCCCCACCCCACCCCTCCCACCCCCTCACCCCCCCCCCCCCCCCCCACCCCCCCCCCCCCACCCCCCCCACCCCCACCACCCCCCCCACCCCCCCCTCCCCCCACCCCCCCCCCACCCCCTCCCCCCCCCCCCCCCACCCCCCCACCCCCCTCCACCCCCCCCCCACCCACCCCCCCCCCCACCCCCCCACCCCCCCACCCCCCCCCACCCCCCCCCCCCCCCCCCCCTCCCCCCCCCCACCCCTCCCCCCCCCCACCCCCCCACCCCCACCCCCCACCCCCCCCACCCCACCCCCCCCCCACCCCCACCCCCACCCTCCACCACCCCCCCACCCCCCCCACCCCCCCACCCTCCCCCCACCCCCCCCCCACCCCCCACCCCCCCACCACCCCCCACCCCCCCCACCCACCCCCCCCCCCCCCCACCCCCCACCCCCCCACCACCCCCCCACCCCTCCCCCACCCCTCCCCCCCCACCACCCCTCACCCCCCCCCCCACCCCCCCACCCACCCACCCCCCCCACCCCCCCCCCCCCCCCACCCCACCCCCCCCCCCCACCCCCCCCCCACCCCCCCCACCCCTCCCCCCCACCCACCCCCCCACCCCCCACCCCCCCCACACCACTCCCCCCCACCCCCCACCCCCCCCCCCACCCCCACCCCCCCCACCCCCCCCCCCCCCCCCCCCACCCCCACCCCCTCACCCCCCTCCCCCCCCCCCACCCCCCCCCTCCCACCCCCCACCCCCCCCCACCCCCCCCCACCCCCCCTCCACCCCCCCCCCCCCACCACCCCCCCCCCCCCACCACCCACTCACCCCACCACCACCCACTCACCCTCCACCACCCACTCACCCCTCCACCACCCACTCACCCCTCCACCACCCACTCACCCTCCAGCACTCACTCTCCCCTCCAACAACCACTCCCCCTCCACCACCCACTCACCCTCCAGCACTCACTCTCCCCTCCAACACCCACCACCCTTCCAACACCCACTCCTCCCTCCACCTCTCTCCTTCCCTCCCTCCACCACCCTCTCCCCCTCTCTCCATCCCCTTCCCCCTCCTCTCTGATTCTTACTCTGCCGCTACCCGGTGGCACGCAGCCCCATAGTTCCTGGCTCCGCCGCATGGCGCTCTGGCAATCCTCCTAGCCGTGTTCTATTTATAGCCGAGCAGCTCGCGGGTGATGCCCTTTGCTGGCAAATCGAGGCGACCTCTGACGGCGAGATGTGCAACTACAATGGAACTAGGCATAACGATTGTGAAACTACCGCCGGGGTGCCAACTCTCACGAAATTCCCATCAGAGTCACGGAAATTGAAGGTTCTGACCAGTCCCCTCACGAGTCATGTTTCAACCCCCAAAATCCCACGAATTTCTATACCTTTGTACAAAATCCCATGAATTTCTGTGTCTTTATACAAATTTATGTATTTTTGATTAAATACAACAATACAAGTAAAAATTATGTTATACATATGCTAAAATATCAGCTTATAGCCCCTTGGAAATGCCCTCAAATAGGCCATCTTAAACCAAACGGGATGGCCGGATGAGTTAGAGCATCCATCTCCCGTGTTGGTAAATCATCGGATCGAACCCTGATCAAGTCAAACCAATGACCTAAAAATTGATACTTGTCACTTCCTAGCCTGGCGCTCAGCATTCTCAGGATAAGGCAAGGAGCAGTGGAAGAGGAAGACCAATCATCCGCCATTAAACTTTCCCCTGCTTAAACAACTAATGTACCAAAAAACAAAACAAAACTACTTTAAAAATCAATTATAGGCAGCAGGTCCCCAGACCCCATTAGCAAGCTCACAACTACTGCGACTCGGGTTCCACGCAATGCCAAACCTCAAGGATTCTCAGTTCCTCCAGGTTGGCAAACTTTGCTACCATCAAATTCACAATACAGTACAACCCCATTAAACCAAGCTCGGTTAAACCAAACGATCGGTTCATCCAAACTTTTTTTCGGCGGCCCGGCAAAATACTACCATTTATTATATAAAAAGTTGGTTAAACCAAAGTCGGTTAATCCAAATTATCGGTTAATCCAAACAAAATACTCCAGTATGGTTTAACCAAACATTCATGTGGTTATAAGGTCATCTGAGACCCCACCGACTTATTTATATGATAAAAATGGTAGTATTTTGCTGGGCCGCCAAAAAAGTTTGAAGTAACCAATCGTTTAATTTAACGGAGCTTGGTTTAATGGGGTTATACTGTATATACATAAAAAACAATGCTCAAAGTGTCCACATACATTGTATATTACATGTGCAATACACGCTTACTCAAAGTCAAAGTCAAAGCCAAAGCTCGGTTAAACCAATGATCGGTTAATCCAAACAAATTTCTAGGGTCCCTTCAAGTTTGGTTTAACGACGTTGTACTGTAGATGATTTCCACCACCAAGCTGCCCTCTGAAATAAACATATTGGGCTGTTCATTATAATCTACCTTACTCTAGTTTGAAGTAACTTTTATTTTAAATTGCTAACTTTTGAGATATTTGAAATTGAAACATGCTAAATTAATTTTGGCAAGCTTGCCAAAACTCTATCACCATAGGCTTCTGCAGTAACAGGTTATATTAATTGACTCAGTATTCACTTATATGTGACGACAAATGTTTAATAAGTGCACCAGCATCTAAGTTAGATATGTAGAATCAAATCTCAATAATTGTTTTGGTTTTGAAAAGTATATGTTTTCATCGGACTATGCAACTTTAATCAATGCACCAATATCTAAGTTTTGCTTTTGAAAATCTGATGTTTTTATTCTATAAAAGACATTTTCCACAGAGACTGCTGCACAGTGAGCTGTAACCCAGATTAGTTCTACCGCTGCTCATCAGATGGCAGGCTGGAGTGGAAATCATCTATTATACCAAGTCAGGGGTGTAGCTAGACCTTTAACGATGTGTACTCCTAATTTTGGCAGGGGGTTTAGGGGGCCGCTTAAGCTTAAGCTGGCGGATTTTACACATTTTAGACTTGAGTTTTCGACACTCCGGACTACTACATGCCTCCTCTCTCTCTCTCTCTCTTTATTATTTTTTAATTTATTTATTTTTGGACAAAACGATGTGGATGTTTTGGCATACGCGCATACGCCTAGCTACGCCCCTGCAAGTTATAACCAAGGTATTATTATCTATAAATAGCTTGAAATTCTAGAAGACTCCTTGTCTCAGCTCATTAGTAGATTCTAACATCTCCGAAAGAAAGAAGTTCAACCCAGGCAAACCTTGCACCTGGTTAGTATTTGCCTACCGGGCGCGGTAGCCGAATAGGTAGAGCGCGGTCCTCGCATGCGGAAGGTTGGCAGTTTGGTTCCCGGTCGAGTCAAACCAATGACTTACAATATTGATAATTGCCGCTTCTTAGCCTGGCATTCAGCATTAATAGGATAGGGCAAGGACTGTCAAATGAGCACGTGTACCGACTTGTGACAGTGTGCACTCATGGTGACTTTATAGTGCTGCCCCACTGGGAAATCAGGCCGCTGGCACCATAATCTGATATCCCACTAGTCACATTATCCTGATACTGAGCTAACCAGTCCTTGCCCTATCCTATTAATGCCACCTGCCAGGCTAGGAAGCGACAAGTATCAATTTGATAAGTCATTGGTTTGACTCAGCTGGGAATTGAACTCCCGACCTTCCGCATGGGAAGCCTGCGCTCTATCGATTCGGCCACCGCATCCAGTCTCCACAGAAAGGGTCCGTTAAAGACTAATTGAGGCAAACTATAATTAATTCGACAAATATATAGCATGATTGAGGGGTATTGAAATAAGAATTTTAGGCGCCACCTGTGGCAAAATTGAGAACTAACTGGGACTTGGGTGGAAAATGGTTTCAACTCAGACCACCTCATGTAGTATATTAAACCAATTTGATCAATTAACGCCCATTAATCTTTCCCGTGGCCACAAATTATACAATTGTTTTATTTAACGACGCCTCTAGAGCACATTGATTTTTATCATCAGCTATGGGATGTAAAACATATGGTCAATCTGACATATTTCGTTGAAGGAAATTGGCTGCCACCACATAGGATACTCTTTCCGATAAGCTGCACTTTCCCACAGACAGGACAGCACATACCACAGCCTTTGATGAACCAATTGTTGACCACTGGTCATGACAGTGTCAAGTGCACTGTCAAACCTTTGCCTTAGGATTTGAACCCATGGGTTCAAACCCTGTTCGAGTCAAACCAATGACTTAAAAATTGATACTTATCGCTTCCTAGCCAGGCGCTCCATATTACTAGGGTAATAAGCTTCCCAATAAGCTGGTTGGCTCTATGTCAGGATAGTATGACTGAGTGGGATATCGGGTCATGGTGCTGGCGGCATGGTCTCCCAATGGGGAAGCACTATAAAGTCGCCATGAGTGCACACTGTCACAAGTCTGTAGGTACCCGTGACAGTGCACACTCATGGTGACATTATCGTGGCTGCCCCACTGGGAGAGCAGGCCACCAGCATCATGACCAAATTTCCCACTCAGTCACATTATCCTGATACTGAGCTAACCAGTCCTTGTCTTATCCTATTAATGCCGAGCACCAGGCTAGGAAGCGACAAGTATAAATTTGGTAAGTCATTGCTTTGATTCGACTGGGAATCAAACCCCTGACCTTGCGTGTTCCAGTATTGACTTAAGCCTGTGGTCATGTTCCTCGATTGTGGCCCCGTATATTAGTACGTCATCTGTTACCACTCCTACTCCTGGCAGATCCCCTAGTATCCGCTGCATTTCTTCGATAAAGATATCCCCAGCTGTCTTAATGCCAAAAGGCAGCCGAGTATATCTATACCGCCCCCATGGGGTGTTGAAAGTGCAGAGATGTGAGCTTTGTTCATCTAGGATCTGCCAGTACCCTGACTTGGCGTCTAACACAGAGAAATATTTAGCATGAGCGGTGTTTGCTATTATTTCATCTACTGCGCCGATGAATAAGTCCGCCTCCTGACTGGCCACACTCGATGCCGCTGCTGCTCCTTTGTATCCCATGTCGCACATGTGGTCTGGGTGACCTGTAGATATTTCATTCACTTGTGTAGACTTGTTTCTGCATACAATCTCGAAGTGTCCTAGCTTGCGGCAGTAATTACATGTTTTGCCACGGGCCGCACATGCTCCCCTATGGTGATCGTAACTGCAGTTGCCGCACGTGGTGTTGCCGGCCCTGTTGTTGTTGTTGTTATTTTTCGGACCATGTGGCTTCCAAGATGGCGTCGTTGTGGGCCTGCCAGCATGTGCGCCGGCGCTTCCAGAGATGGTGTCTACTTCTTTTAAGTGGTATTCGGGCTTTTCGTTCAAATGTCTGGCATTGTACTCACTCAACTGGCATATTTCCATGCATTTTTGTAGAGTGAGGTCCGCCTCCGCTGTTTGAAGTAACTTGTTTTGTAATTCCCTGTTCCGAACGCCTGCTACTATTCGGTCACATAATAATGTTTCCTCCATTGGACCGTACTCGCACTCAGACACTTTGTCATGGAGAGCAGTGATATACGCAGTGGTGTCTTCGGAAGTTTGGTTATGAGTGTTGAATCGAAATCGGGTCATAATGATGTTTCCCCGACCGATACAGCACCTTCGAAACGCGTTGACTAGCGGTTCTATCTCGTCTTCGTCCTCGGGTGGCAAGTCCAAGTTGTCATACACTTTGTGGGCTTCATGGCCTGCCACGTGCAGGAACACGCAGCACTGAACGTCTTCTGGTTTCATTTTTACTCCTGCGGCCGTCGCATATATTCTGTAGGCCCTGTACCAGGTTTTCCAGTTACTGCTTGCATTTGCGTCTAATATTAGTGGTCCTGGCGGCTTTAGGCCTGTCAGTGCCATATCGGTAGTTGACATCTGACATCATGTAAGGAGAACGTCTGTATGCTTCAGTCGATGTATAGCAAGTGGTTTATTTATGGAACTCCCCGTACACCTTCCGCCCGGGTGCTCCGCACATATACATATATGACACTAATCGTTTCACGCAAATCCTCATATTGGCATGTGCCCTGGGCGCCACATTAACTAAGTGTGAGGGTTGGGGGTGGGGGAGGCGCCTTGAGCTGATATTATGGTAAAAGTTATCTAAGAGATGGGTGTCAGATATTTGGACAGGGGCACAATTTCAGTGCTTGCCATAGGCACTATTCTTCGTAGATACACCACAGCAGCCAGGAACAAGGATAACTGCGGCGGTGCAAAGTTTTCGAAACTACACCGAATTGTAAGCGATGTATCACATTCTCCATGCCATCACCTCTGCCAATTTGGATTTCCACCGCTGTGTATAACTTACAGCATCAGAAAAGTCCAGTTGCTCTCATACCATGTCTATGTGGTGTGGGAAGTTAAAAATCCTTTGGGTCAGTAAAAGTGTAGGCTCTGTCTAATTATGGTGAAAACAAGACTATTCCGACTTATCCATGATAGGCAGTTTAAATAAATCTTCAAGAAAAAAAAAGAAAACATTACCAACATTGATTCACACAATGTACGGCTGGCTTAATAGGTGTGAATGGACGTCCACCTGTAGGGTGTTGTTGGCGTGGAAGCTGCCGTGGTGTTATCATGATGAATAGATGAGAGGATGCAGCTGGTTTAGATAAGACATATAGATAAACCTTATCGTATTACTGTAAACGCCTGGTACCAGGCGTGGTGGCCTAATCGGTAGAGTGCAGGCTTCCCGTGCGGAAGGTCGGGAGTTCGATTCCCAATCGAATCAAACCAATGACTTACAAAATGTATACTTGTCGCTACCTAGCCTTGCACTTGGTATTATTAGGATAGGGAAATGACTGGTTAGCTCAGTGTCAGGATAATGTGACTGAGTGGGATATCGGGTCATGATGCTGGTGGCCTGGTCTTCCAGTGGGGCAGCTCTATAAAGTTCCATGAGTGCGCACTGTCACAAGTCATGGCGACTTTATAGTAGCCCAAGCCACTGGCAACATTACCCGATATCCCACTCAGTTACATTATCCTGATACTTAGCTAACCAGTCCTTGCCCTATCCTAGTAATGCCGAGAAGCTAGTTTTATTTATTCTGTCAGTCTTGTTTGTTCAACACATTGAAGTGCAGATATTTCAGATCTGTATCAAATGACAGCAACACCAAAATTATCTCCAAAGTGGGGTAAATTTGTGTAAAAAAAAGGAAAGTTTGTTTTATTTATCGACGCCTCTAGAGCACATGGATTTTTATCATCGGCTATTGGACGTCAAACATTTGGTCATTCTGACACATTTCTTTGGAGGAAACACACTGCCTCCACATAGGCGGCTCTTTCCGATAAGCAGCAAGGGGTCTTTTATATGCACTTTCCCAGAGACAGGACAGCACTTACCACAGCCTTTGATGAACCAGTTGTGGACCACTGTTTGGAACAGAAAATAACCCAAACTGCAAATGTGTCCACTGAGCAGGATCGATCGGATGACCCACACCTACACAGCTGGACACGCTACTACTGCCTGAGCTACGGCCAGCTCCCTAATTTGTGTCAAATGACACCAACATTGAACTCAGTAAATACAGTAAAACCTCTCTAACGACCACCCCCACAGATCGACCACTCTCCTATATCGATCGCTTTACTTGGGTCCCAACTATACTAATGTAGTAGTCTGCACTGACCTCTCAGGCAAGGAGCCGCATAGACAGGTAGGGTGGGTAGTGTGGTGATATCAGGGAGCCTAGGTGGAGTAATGGTTAGTGTAGTAGTCTGCACTGACCACTCAAGCAAGGAGCCGCATAGACAGGTAGGTGTGGGTAGTGTGGTGACATCAGTGAGCCTAGGTGGTGTAATGGTTAGTGTAGTAGTCTGCACTGACCACTCAGGCAAGTAGCCGCATAGACAGGTAGGCATAGGTTGTGTGGTCATATCAGGGAGCCTAGGTGGTGTAATGGTTAGCACACTGGCCCGGAATGCAAAGAGATGTGGGTTCGAGTCCCGCTCTAGGCGCAATATTCCCATTTTCATCACCCCTATGACACTATTGTACCCATATTCTAACCCGCTAAACCGACCATCTCCGTAAATGGACCACTTAAAGTCGGTCCCTAGGTCGGTTGATTTAGAGAGGTTTTACTATAGCTCAAATTACAGGAGGTGATTTAGATAACAGATTCACCCCGTACTCGCAGTACACGGGTGAATACCAACCCTATATAAAAGCTGTCGAAAAAGCGGGGAAATGAAATGAGAGCCTAAATCCACAATCTAAAAAGCAATACTTATTCTTTACATATATATCTTAATATTTCCCTGCTACCTTTGAGTTGAAAAATATAATAAAACATATAGTTTAATAGAATTTAAATGTGAAATCGACGTCGTTCTATGGCCGCCATCTTGTCTTTTTGCATTATCTCCCATTTCACCAACTCTGTGCTAACATAAGCATCCATTTGATATTGGAGCTAGGCATTCCACTTCCTCTTCCATACTAAAGCTATTTTCGCCCGTATTTAGACTATGTCGTCGTTCACCGGTGTACTGCAAGTACAGGGTGAATCCTTTATCTAGAGGTGATTAAGCTCAGTTGTTCTGAGGAACTTTATAATTTGCTAATACACCATTAATGTGTGGCATGTGGCATTTCTGAAGATAATGTCTGAAGATAATGGAGAAATGTGTTGGTGAAATTAGAGAGTGGACGAGGAAAAATATGCTCAAACTCAATGATGAGAAGACTCAGGTTTTAGTCATCTCCACTCCCTATTTCACTGATAGGCCACTTGAAACCCATCTCAGAATTGGTGATGCTAGTGTTTAAGCTAGTGAGTCAGCCCGTAACCTTGGTGTGATCTTTGACAATACTCTTGATATGTCTAATCACATCAGGTCGGTGTGCGGGGCATCATTTATGCAGCTGAGACATCTCAGATCCATCAAGGATGCCCTGACACATGACTCGTTAGAGAAGGTTACTCATGCTTTCATTGGTTCATGCCTGGATTATTGTAATGCTCTCTTGTATGGTCTGCCGCTGTCAAGTATCTCAAAACTGCAACGTATACAGAATGCGGCTGCCAGGTTGTTGATGGTACACATCACTCCTGTGCTGAAATCATTACACTGGCTCCCTGTAGAGAGGAGAATTGATTTCAAGGTGCTGCTTCTTGTATATTGTGGTGCCTTGCATGATCAGGCTCCAGAATATATGAGAGATATGCTCCAGGAGAGAACAAATGTTCGAACACTGCACTCCAGTCTCCAGCCAGTTAGCAGTTCCTCGGAGCAGACTCAAAGGCTTTGGGGATCGTGCTTTTAGTATTGCTGCCCCGAGACTGTGGAATGCTCTGCCAGGATATATCACAGATTGTAAATCTGTTGGTGCTTTTAAAAAACGTCTTAAGACACATTTGTTTAAATCCGCTTTTAACTAGGTGAAATTAATTTTCCTGTATATTTGTTTGTTATGTAAAGCGCCTGAGAACGGCTTGCTGGATCGGGCGCTATATAAATGTTTTATTATTATTATTATTTTATCTCATGTAGATTATTTTCTCGGATAATTTCACTGCAATCTACATTAGACACAAATGTATGGCAAGAAGCCCACAAACATTGGTCATCGGGGGGGACGTAGTTATAGGTACAAATTTGTAATTGGGTGGTTGGTTGTTGGATTTTATGTACTCGCAACACCCATATTGTCATATTGACCAGATGGGATGGCCGAATGAGTTGAGCGTCCGTCTCCTATTTTGGGAGATCGGGGGATCCGAACCCATGGGTTTGTGGGTTCGAAACCCTGGTCGAGTCAAACCAAAGACTTAAAGATTTATACCTGTCACTTCCTAGCCTGGCGATCGGCATTAATAAGATAGGGCAAGGACTGCTTTGCTTAGCTTCAAGATAATGTGACTGAGTGGGATATCAGGTCATGGTGCCAGTGGGGCCGCACTATAAAGTCACCATGAGTGCACACTCTCACAAGTCGGTAACCATCCTGATATGACCTTAGATGTTGCCAGGATGTAAAACTCCTATAAAGTTTGGTCGTCAGGAGTTTAATTGGTCTTTTTTGGAATTTTACGTCCTGGCAACATCTAAGGTCATATCAGGATGGGTACCAACTTGTGAAAAATGCAATCATGGTGACTGTATAGTGCTGCCCCACTTGGAAATCAGGCTGCCAGCACCATGACTCGACATCCCACTCCATCACATTATCCTGACACTGAGCTAACCAGTCCTTGCCCTATCCTATTAATGCCGAGCGCCAGGCTAGGCAGCGACAAGTATCAATTTGTAAGTCATTGGTTTGACTCGGCTGTGAATCATACTCTCGACCTTCCACACGGGAAGCCTGGCGCTCTTACCGATTCGGCGGCAATGTCCGATGAGATGTGAGATGTGAGATGTGAGATGTGAGATACAGAAGAGAAACATTCCACACACAGCCAGGCCTCAGCAGCTGCCTGTGAGCGCTGAGCCACATTGCCGGCCACCAGAGGGCGTGGGCGGAGGGGAGGGGAGAGAGGGGAGGGGGTTAGGGGGGAGGAGAGGGGGGGGGGAGGAGCAGGTGATCTAGTTTCAGGACAGTTGATAACTATTCCCTGGTCCGGCTGGTTTCGTGGGAGGAAGGGCGGGGGCGTGAGGGGTGGGGGTGAGGGGGGGTGGGGGGGTGGAGTTTTTGTTTTTGTTGTTGTTTTACGTCCTAGCATCATCTAAGGTCATATCAGGACGGGTTCCGACTTGTGACAGTGTGCACTCATGGCGACTTTATAGTGCTGCCCACTGGGAGACCAGTCCACCACCACCATGACTTGATATCCCACTCAGTCCTATTATCCTGACGCTGAGCTAACCAGTCCTTGCCCTATCCTAATAATGCAGAGCGCCTGGCTAGGAAGCGACAAGTATCAATTTTTAAGTCATTGATTTGGCTCGACCAGGGTTCGAAACCACGATCCCATGGTCTACCAACACGGGAGACGGACGCTCCAACTCATTCGGCCATCCCGTCTGGTCTTAGTGCTGCCTCACTGGGAAATCAGCTCATGGGTGCCATAAACCGATGTAAAGTCGTCGGCTGGCAGCTGTAGTTGTGTAGGCAGGCTAATATGAAATCATTACAGGCAAGTAGAAGTGAGGCAGAGTATAGAGTCATAGGTAGAGAGAGCTTGCACCTCAGGTTTATTATTATATAGTGGTTTTAGAATTCAATATGGCCTGTCACATGACCAGATCCTCCAATCAACAGTAAGCATTCACATGTCCACCAATCAACAGTATGCATTCTAGTAATCCCATGCCTGGGGCTTGTTTTGGCCCTATCCTGCCCTGGTTGTCGTCTAGATGTGAGCAAGTTGATCCGTATCCTAACCAGTTGTATGAGGGCGCGGGGGGGGGGGGCAGGGGGTGGAGGGGGAGGTCGGAGGCTGAGCAGAGGCTGTCGCTAAGGGCCCTACCTATCACACTAACAGTAGTGCCCCTCTCACACTATCTATAGAATACACAATGTCTATTTAATCTAGGTAAAGGATCACCAGCACCACATAATATATTAATGCCCCTGGCCCTATACATCATTTACCTTTATATAACATTTGTAATCCCTTATAGACCAGTTCACATTACCCACCAATGTGTAATTATCGGAATATTTTACACCGATATCCCACTCAGTCACATTATCCTGGTGCTGAACTGGTGAGTGGTGTTGATGGTGGAGGTGGGTTGAGGTGGTTGCTGGTGGATGGGGTGAGTTGGGGTGAGAGGGTTGGTTGGTTAGTTTTTGGAGTTTTATGTCCTGGCAATATCTAAGGTCATATCATGACATGTATCGATTTGTGACAGTGCACACCGATGGCGACTTAATAGTGCTGCCCCCGTGGGAGACCAGTCCACCACCACCATGACTTGATATCCCACTCAGTCATATTACCCTGACGCTGAGCTAACCAGTCATTACCTAGATACAAGATTCACCCCGTACTGCTGCAGTAGGGGTGTCGAAGCTGTCGAAAATGCGGGTCAAAGAATTGAGAGCCTAATTTCACAATCTAAGAAGCAACAATTATTCTTTACATATGTCTTATTGATAGCCCGCTACCTTTGAGTTGAAAAATATAATATAATATCTAGTTTAATAAGATTTAAAAGTGAAATCGACGGCGTTCTGCGGCCGCCATCTTGTCTTTTTGCATTCTCACCCATTTCACCAACTCTGTGCCTATATGGGTAGCCATTTGATACTGGAGCCACAGTTTCTAGGTCATGTTCCATACTAAACCTATTTTCGCCCGTATTTACACTACGTTGTCGTTCACCCGTGTACTACAAGTACCGGGTGAATCATTTATCTAGTCATTACCCTAACCTTATAATGCCGATCGCCAGGCTAGGAAGTGATAAGTATCAAGTCATTGGTTTGACCCGACCTGGGAATCTAACTGCCGACCTTCCGCACGAGACGCCTGCGCTCTACCGATTCGGCCACGGCATCCGGTTTGGGGGGCGGGGGGGGGGGGGGGGGGGGGTTTGGAGGGACAGGGTTAGTCCGTTTTGTGGTGGTTGGCCTGCTCTGAGGCGAAGATGTTTGGGGTGTGTGTGGGGAGTGGGGGGGGGGGGCCACATGTCTAGAGCCTAAATTGTTTCTATGTGGTGCAAAGTGTGCACAAAAAGCCAGATGGGAAGGAGGCCGAATGTGTTGAGCACACGCGATCGAAGATTGTTTGTTGTTGTTTTACGTCCTAGCAATATCTAAGGTCATATCAGGACGGGTACCGACTTGTGACAGTGCGCGCTCATGGCGACTTTATAGCGCTGCCCCACTGGGACACCAGGCCGCTAGCACCATGTCCTGATATCCCACTGAATCACATTATCCTGACACTGAGCCAACCAGTCCTTGCCCTATCCTAATAATGCTGAGCGCCAGCCTAGGAAATGACAAGTATCAATTTTTAAGTCATTGGTTTGAGTCGACCAGGATTCGAACCCACAAACTCATGGGTTTGGATCGCCGGATCTCCTAAAACAGGATGTAATATTTACTGGAATCCCTGGTCGTCAGAGCCCTAGAAATACCACTTACTCTTCCCAGGTGCGTTCTGACATCTGTCTGTCAGTTCACACCTGATGCCCCTCTCCAACAAACTCATAAGCAAGAAAGGGAAGACAAGTCGCCCAAGAAGGTGTGCTTTATTGGCATCAACTCCTGTTCACCTACTAGCGACCTATCACCCTGACTCCTTACCTTCTGTCCACACAGAGCCTCATTACTCTCTTTAGTATGTATAGTATCAGTGCCTACAGCCCATTGAACCGGAGTCCCATGGTTGTTGCACACAGCTCAGTTTGTATATGAAAGGTGGAGCCTCATACAGAGTGTCTGGGTTCCTGGCCAAGAGAAGAGTGTGTTCACTTCAAGAGTCCATCCAGAAGTGTGTCTCTCTCAAGAGTCAAGAGTAGAGTGAATCAGTAGTGCCTGTAGCATCATATAGATCAGAGTTTCTAGAATAAACAATATCAAAATGAGGCTTGGGTGGTCAGGTGGGGCAAAGGGGTGCAGGTGACTGGGCCTCCCACAGCCAGCCAATCAGACACCCTATACAGCCTGGGGAACAATGCCCTAATAGGGGCTGCTGTCACTCAAGCCCAGCTGCAGGTGGTGTTCATAATGTATGCAGAGTCGCTGGTTGTGCTTGCCCATCGGTCCTGTGGTAACAGGTAGTTGCAGACAGTTACAATAAATATATAGTATATATTAAAAATGTCCTTTTCCTCCACTTGCACCCTTACTGGTGCATAGAGGGAACATTTCACGAAACATTAACTGTCTCTTATATAGGAACATCTCGTCATAATCTCGGGCACTATGTATTAACATATATTTCACATAGCCTAATATGACACACAGCGAGTGGGGCACCCATTGCTTTTCTATTACATAACCTTGGTCCACACTCCATTGCCCGAGGATAATAATGCTCTCTGCCAATATATAATTCCGAACCGAAAATCCGTATATTTTTACAAGGAGACGGACGCTCTACTCATTCGGCCACCCCGTCTGGTCATAGATCAAAGAAGTTTGTTTTATTTAACAATGCCTCTAGAGCACATTGATTTTTATCATCGGCTTTTGGACATCAAACATATGGTCATTCTGACATATTTCTTTTTGGAGGAAACCCGCTGCTGCCACATAGGCTACTCTTTCTGATAAGCAGCAAGGGATCTTTTATATGCACTTTCCCACAGACAGGACAGCACATACCACAACCTTTGATGAACCAGCTGTGGACCACTGGTTGGAATGGAAAATAGCCCGAATTGCAAATGTGTCCACTGAGCAGGATCGATCAGATGATCCAAACCTTCACAGGTGGACACTCTACCGCCTGAGCTATGTCCCGCTCCCTCTCGTAGATCGTGGGTATGAACCAGGGCCGAGTCAAACTAATGACTTAAAAAATGTAATTGTACTTACTGCTAAATAGACTGGCACTCGCCATTATCAGGATAGGATGGGGCGATGACCCCAATCAATCAATCAATAGTTCCGTCCTCTAGTCGAGGGTTGGATCCAATGGTTCTCCACTTGTCCCGATGGTGTGCTGTTCTGATAGACTGTGAATAATTCAAGCCTGTCCACTGTGAAATATTTGTAAACCATGATGTTCTTGGTCTCCCTCTCCCTCTGCTGCCATTCACCTTCCCTTCCAACAATGTACGGTATATTGAACTCTGACGAATGATGTGGCCAAAATAAATAAGTTTCTTTGTCTGTATAGTGTCAAACAAGCTTTTCTTATTTTTAATTTTTCTGAGAACTTCTTTGTTGGTGATCTTCTTTGTCCATGATATTTTCATCATCCTTCGATAAGTCCACATCTCAAATGCTGCTAAACATTTGTACATTTTCTTAGAGATTGTCCATGTCTCAGCCCCATATATTAGAGTAGACCACACATAACACTGAAGAATACGCTTCCTTGATGACCCCATCCCAGCAAATTTAGCAGATTGACGGGATGGCCAAATGAGTTGAGCGTCCGTCTCCCGCTTTAGTAGATCGTGGGATTCAAATCCTGGTCGAGTCAAACCAATGACTTAAAAATGTATACTTATCGCTTTCTAGCCAGGCACTAGGCATTATTAGGATAGGGCAATGACTGAGTTGCTGTGTCAGGATAATGTGTGGAATATCAGGTCATGGTGCTGGTGGCCTGGTCTCCCAGTGGGGCAGCACTATAAAGTCACCATGAGTGTGCACTGTCGCAAGTCTGTAGGTACCCATCCTGATATGACCTTAGATGTTGCTAGGATGTAAAACTCCAACAACAAACAGCCGTTGCAGGGTTGACAGCTTGCACCCCATACTATGGGGTGCTGTGTTCACAAGCTGTCCGATTTTAGCTGAATGTCTGTCAGGGGTCAGTGGAAACAGCGTTCAACCAGACTGACAAAATAGACGATAAAGGGGCTGTCACATTATGACGCATC
The DNA here is from genome assembly GCA_030323885.1 of Branchipolynoe longqiensis. NCBI lineage: Eukaryota > Metazoa > Annelida > Polychaeta > Phyllodocida > Polynoidae > Branchipolynoe > Branchipolynoe longqiensis. Next base: position 43,173,766 of record CM059203.1, read on the forward strand.
GCGCCAACATACGCCGACGTGATTTTTGCCAGCTACGTCGGGATACGTCGTTATGCGTTATGAGTGCATTAGGTGCTCGTTGGTATACGTCAATGTACGTCAACGTTCATCGAGATATGGCGTCGCGCATCAGGGGGTCGGCAAAGTTTTGTGCATGCGCAAAACTTTTGACGTATGACAACGTTCGACAATGTGTGGATTTTACATCAGTCGTACATTATCTATATGTTAGGCGTACGTTGATGTATGTTAGACAAATGTTGTTCACTACATTGCACTATGTTGACCTACATTAAAGGCAGTGGGAACGTAGAGTCTGCGTACTGAGAACATACGGATAACGTACGTCTAACGTACATCTAAAGTACATCTAACATACATTTAGCATTTCTCCAGCATGTCTTGACGTATGTAACGTATGAGGCGTAGTTCTGGCGATCGAATAACATATATAACGTGCACCGGCGTTCTGCAAACGTACCGTGAGCATAATTCGAGCATTTTTCGCCTGGAAGCACATTAGCCATACTTTGGTCATACGTAGGCCATACGCTATGTATACGGGATGTATACGTCCAACTTTGCCCCCCATGCCGAAAAGTTTGATGCTTCTTGAAGTAAAAAAGTGATTTTATGGGTTGGCCACGCACTTGCAAGATGCGTCGTAATGTGACAGGGCCTTTACCATAAAAAAAACACGCCCTCTGTCGGCAGTGGCCAGAAACCAAAGAAGTCAGCACAACATGTTACTAAGCTAGAACAGAAATATAAAATATAATAGCACATTGTAGAATGGCTGGTGTAAGAAGCCAGAATAATAGGCCCTGCCCAGACTATGCTCCGTGTAGGACGTTCAAAACACTACTGTAGTGTTTTAAACTTAGGTTCAAGTTAGTGAGGCAATGATGTGGCGTTTGAAGCACGTACAAGTTGGTTTGGTTGTTGGGAGCTTTAGGTCCTGGCAACATCTAAGGTCATATCAGGAGGCACGTACTAGTAGTATACGTTGATAGCGCTACGGCGTCTGCAAAACGTATTAGTATACGCTGATGGTGCTGCAGCGATTGAAGCATGTATTACTAATACTAGTCGACTACGCTGAAGCAAAGACCCTATAATACTAAGATGGCTCACTCCCTATCTCTCCCATGTGACAAAGACTGCTTTCGTTACTTGACAGCCGCTCTCCATTTAGCTCTCTGCTGTGAGAGTTATGTCCATGAGTCGGTCTTAATGTCTCTCAGCTTCAGGTTTCTCTTCATGGTCATTTCATGAAAGCTGCCTGCAAAAGTGTTGAAGTGCTGCTGGCTTTTGCAAATTACCAGCGGCACTCTCTCGGGGAAGAAATAGAGGCCTCACTCCGGCAAGAACATGTCCAGACAGGCGCAAAACTATTTGTCCTTGCAGTGGCTGGTCAGGAGATGTTGGGAGTTCCATACATCAACCGCCCTTGATGCTGCCACAGTGACATGGTTTTCTGTTTAGGGTTTGCTCCCTTAGCCTTCGGTTCTGTCAAGAACCTGTACCACAAGGCAGTGGTTTACAACTCTGCAGGGCAGGGGCGTCAAACTCCCTGAGGTATTGCAATACCTGCATACCATTCAAAACCATATGGGTTATAGCCAATACATTATATAAATATTATTTAATGGAGGGCCTATAGCTTTCGACCAGAAAATGCTTGATCGCCCCGCCCGCTGGAAATGCAGCGGCCTTCGAAACTTGGGTTTGCACTCAGGTAGGCAAATCTGATGTGAGTCACTGCTGAGCTGGTGCGAGCACTACCATCACCCTCACTCTCGGTCGGAAATGTTTACCATAAATGAACGGTAGGCTAAATTGTTTGCCAGCCAGAGGTATCAATCTCAACCAACATGTGTTACGTTGTCTCTTACGGTGTCTGTAATAATACCAGGGTATACTTTTGCTGGGGTTATTCTATTACTTACATCCCCTAACTTGCCCCAGCCACTTCCAACCACCCGAACCCTCTCACCCCAACCAGTCTGCCAGTCTGCTCCATCCCAATGTTCAGCTGTGTGCGCATGCTCCGCTGAAATCGTCTATTCTGTCAATCATTCGGAGTGGTGGGTGGGCGCACGTCACTATAAGCATTAGAGCAGTCACCAAAATTATCACCAAAATTAATATTCATTTCGCAAAATTGCCCAATAATTTAACATGGTAGCTGTATAACTATAAGCCATTATACGAGTATAACAAGGCCGGAAGGTTTCATCTGTTCCTCGGCTGTAACTCCTCCCTCAGTCATCGACTGGAGGAGCCTTGATCTCATCATCTACTGTTCCTGCCTATTCAACCTAAGAGCAGTTAGAGGGCGCCACCTGTCTGTTCATGCGCCAACTGCCCCCCCCCCCCCCCCCACCCCGACCAGACGGGATGGCCAAATGAGTTAGAGCGTCCGTCTCCCATGCTGGTAGCTCATGGGGTCGTGGGTATGAACCCTGGTCGAGTCAAACCAATGACTTAAAAATTGATACTTGTCGCTTCCTTGCCAGGCGCTCGGCATTACTAGGACAGGGCAAGGACTGGTGTGCTCAGTGTCAGGAAAATGTGACTGAGTGGGATATCAGATCATGGTGCCAGTGGCCTGGTTTCCCAGTGGGACAGCACTATAAAGTCACCATGAGTGCGCACTGTCACAAGTCGGTACCCATCCTGATATGACCTTAGATGTTGCTAGGATGTAAAACAACAATTAATACACATCAATATGAAATTGTTATGAACAAATACCCATCATCATCAGAATCGCCATCATCACACATCTTTCACATTCATATATACATTTATACATATAATATAGCAACTGTTTAACCAAGAGAACAGCCAGCGCACCAAGTGGTGGGTTTGATCATTTTGATTACACAGTACAGGCTGAGTGAGCCGTCTTAGTATTATAGGGTCTTTGCCTATATCTATAAGGAATCCTAGCTTAACCCGTCCTGGTAGGCCCTTAAATGTTGCGAGGACGTAAAACTCCAACAAGTAACAAACCTGGCTTAACTTAGCAACTACCATGACCACCCCGTGTTAGTATAAAACTAAAAGTCCTCAGAATTGGATCAATTAAACAGTAGTCTAGTGAGGCAACACTATAAATCCATCGAGGATTATTGTGCCACCATCCATCAATTAGCATCCTACTTTGGTGGTCCGTGACGGATGGCTGAGTGGGTAGAGCCCCCGCTTCCCATGTGAGAGGTCGTGGGATCAATCCGCGGCTGAGTCAAATCAATGACTTGAAAAATTGACAATTGTTGCCACCGTGACTGGTGTTCAACATTACTAGGATAGGGCAAGAACTTGTGGACTGGGTGTCAGGATAATGTGACTGAGCATCATAGTGTTTGTGATACTAGATTTCAGTGAGGCAACACTGTAAAGCCACCATGAGAAGTCACAAGTCCATATACATCCTGTCATGACCTCAGATGTTGCTAGGGTGTATTTGGAATAACCCGCCGAATAAATCACTCACACTCCAAACATGGTTGGCGGCATCACATGGCTGGCGGAAGGCCGGGAGTTTGAATTCCAGTTGAGTCAAACCAATAACTTACACAATTGATACTTGTCGCTACCTAGCCTGGCGCTTGGCATTAATAGGATAGGGCAAGGACTGGTTAGCTCAGTGTCAGGATAATGTGACTGAGTCGGGAAAGTGGGTCATGGTGCTGGTGGCCTGATTGATCTCCCAGCAGGGCAGTACTATAAAGTCACCATGAGTGCGCACTGTCACAAATCGGTACCCGTCCTGATATGACCTTAGATGTTGTGAGGAAGTAAAACTCCAACAAACTACAAGTACAACAACATGGTCACAGCGTAAACTGAGTATCCCTATAACACTAGTTTTATGGGGTAAGTACATTCCAAAATGTCGCAAACACGGCACCAAAATTCGACCAACTATTTAATGGTGAAAACAAGTTTATTCAGACTTATCAGTGGGCGTAATCGATTAATCAACTCGGCTCACCCGAGCCACTTTTTGGCACATGCGCACATCCTAAAGACTCGGGTCAAATAATCTAATATGCTTTCCCACGCTCGGGGTGGAAAAATAGTGGCTTAATCCAAAACTTTTTAAATTTTGTTAATAGCCGATATAACTACAGCAAAATAGGATTTAAAGTATTTTATGATTGCATAGTTTAGTTATATTTCCCTTTCATTAAAAACATGTAGGCCTGGTACTGGTAGCTATTATCCTGCAGGATGGTACCAGCACAAATGTCACGTCATCGTTCCTAGCAAACCCCAGCCAAGAGGTGGGTTACTGGGGTCGGGTCGTTTTGCACACGGCACATGTTTTTGTAAACTCCACTTGCGGTCTTCGATTTGAAATTCTAGCAAATCGGGTGACCCGAATCGCCCGGGTCGTGTTAATCGATTACGGCCTATGATACAGCGTAAATCTTCAAGAAAAAAAACCCTAACATAATTAAGGCTCGCCACTAACAGCTAAGATGACATGGCAACTACCAAATTGAGATTATTGCTGTTCAGCGATGAAAACAAGCTATGATGCAACTTATTCGGTATGGGCAGGGAAAATAAGCCATCACCAAAAACAAAAAATGGCGTGTGGGTCCTTGTCATTTACTAGAACATATTGCACTGGTACTATCGCTGCATCACCCCCAAGTTCCAATCGAATGTCGTGTAGTGTACGCCTGTCTTTCTTTACCGACATATCTCTTCAAATCAGCCGACATTTTAGCCATATCTCTTCAAGTCAGCCGACATTTTAGCCCTCAACACACAACAACAAACGCTAATGTGCCATTTTATCGCGCGCATGCGCTACAGTGGAAACACTAATAAGCTGGGGCGGGGAGAGTGTGTGTGTGGGGGGGGGGGGGGGGGGGGGGGGTACGAGGGAGGCCCCAGGGAGTTATTCATAGCTAGAAGCCCAGCCACGAAGAAACGGCGACATTCCAGGATGTCGTCTGCTCGGATGGAATGTCGTCTGCGCAAAAAAGCACCCCAAAAAACACACACACATAAACGACATTATTCTCACGAGAAGTCATTGAGGAACTCACTAAAAACTTAGTAGTGTATTCACACTAAGGCCAACTTTCTTTTTATTTAATTGGTGATCATCCCCGACCGTGCCTGAAAAATCGCCCGCCCCAAATTTTTTAATAAATATTTGTTAAAAATGTGACGGGCTTAACTCGGCCAGGATTCGAACCAAGGAGTTCGAATCCCACGACCTACCACAACGCGAGGCGGACGCTAAACTCATTCGGCCATCACACCTGGTTATGTATTACGTCTACGTCAAAAATAAAATAAAATAAAAACCGCCCGCCCGACCCTGGTTTTTATTTGAAAATGACGATCACCAAGTTTTGTTTTGTTTTGGCCTAGGTGTCGTCTGCCGTGATTTCAAATCAGAGCAGATGACATCTAGTGACTTCAGGCTCCAGACGCTGCTATAGTGTAACCTCGTTAAACCAAACTTGAAGGGACCCTAGAAATTTGTTTGGATTAACCGATCATTGGTTTAACCGAGCTTTGGCTTGGACTTTGACTTGGCTTTGGCAAAAATGCAGGTGCATTATGAATGCAATACACAATGTATGTGAACACTTTGATTATTGTCTTTTTTTATGTATATACAGTACAACTCAGTTAAACCAAGCTCAGTTAAACCAAACGATTAGTTAATCCAAACTTTTATCGGTGGCCCGGCAAAATACTACCATTTATCATATAAAAAAAGTCTCAGATGACCTTATAACCACATGAAAGTTTGGTTTAACCATACCGGAAGTGGCCTTGGGCCTGACATTTTGTTTGGATTAACCGATAGTTTGGATTAACCGACTTTGGTTTAACCAACTTTTTTTATATGATAAATGGTAGTATTTTGCCGGGCTGCTGAAAAAGTTTGGATTAACCGATCGTTTGGTTTAACCGAGCTTGGTTTAATGGGGTTGTACTGTAAATGGGTTCGAGTGCGCGCCATTAGAATAGACTACATCATGGTTCCGACTGCACATGCGCTGAAAACGGCGTTGGGAGCAAAGCAAAGGCATACGCCCATTGAGTTTGCCGATACGCGTAGGGCAAAACTGGCATTTTATTCAAAATAAATAGAAATTATACATAACAATTTGGCACAAACATGGATGGAAGGATGCAATATAATAATATAATGAATATGCTTAAGACACAACTCTCCATAATTAAGCATTTTGAGCTAAGAAACATACAATTTACAGGCTGATGTTTACATCACCATTGATTAGCCAGAAGTAATTCTTGTTCTAAATATTAAAATGTCAAATGTGCCGACAAAAACTTGTTTCAAAGAAATATATAACCAATATCTGATTAACCCTACCCATTTTCTAATTCTACACATGTCATTAACCATAGGAAATAAAAACATGAATAAAATAAATAAAACTGGCTATGGCTCTACTAGTCTGGGTGCCTAGATTTGTCTAAATCTAAATGCACATGGCATAAGATGTGCTGATTATATTGATATAAATGCAATGCTGGATAAAAGATTAATATCTTAATTTATCATATATATTTTTTTAGTTGGTATTCTATGTTTCAAACAAGAGCTGAGATGAGCTGACAATAGCACATTTCATTACTGCACCCAGTGTATTAGCATGTGCCATGTGCTTCTCGCAGCTTTGTTTTGCTCTGACACATCCCACAATGCACCGCGCCGCTGGAACCGTGATGTAGTCTATTAAAACTAGGAGAAGAAAACACCGAAAGTAGCTTTTTTTTGCCAACTGCGTCTATAAAGTATAAAACGTTGTGAATAAAAAGAGGAGGAAAAAATGGTTGATGTACTCGTCCTTACTGGCTCAACCGGTTATTCTAGAAAGCTCTCCCGCCCACGCTCAATGAGCCACCAGGGGGCGCACGGTGCCTTGATGCCTCGGACAGATGCCTGAGGCACACATACAATCAACACCTGGCGGGTGGTAACGGAACTAAGGCTACTCGGGGTGGTGTGTGTAAATCTGTCGGCCCCAGGGTGCATTTCGACCGGAACGCTAGCAGTTCATGGTGGTAGCGCCACCTGGATATAATGTTTGAATTATAGTTGTGTGATAGACTGCGTCTTGCTCCGCTTGAGGAATAAAAGGAATAACACCGAGATAACTTCAAACCCCAGGCGCTCCCTTGGTTTATTCTGCCAAGGTCAGAAAAAAGACGACCTGTCACTGCCCGGCCGGGTAGCAGGTAAACCCAATTTGGGGGGAGGTGGGGGCTAGCAATATTTAAGTGGAATAGTCCACTCTCGGGACTGTTCCTGCTGGTGTGCTTAGCTTATGGGGGCGGTTCGTAACCTTACAACGGTTACCGGCTGAAAAACTGCAGCAATATAGAAAGGCTCCGATAAATCGGTCCAATCTTTGGTTGAAGATTAATCTTCAGGTGGGATGGTTGTAGAAGCTGGGGATGTCTTTAGAACATTCAAAACGGTGAAGCTTTGGGGCGGCCCTGAATCACTCTGGTCTGGGAGTAGCAGAGACTCGTATCCTGCAACAGCGGCAAGGGTTCAGGACGAAGGGACGGGTAAAGGTGGGTCCAGCAGGTTCCAGCAACAAGAACAAAGCGGGAGAGATGATAAGGTACAGGACCCCACCCAAGCAAACAACTCCCTTGATCACGGGGAGAAGTAAGCCTGGGAGAACATAAAAGGGTAGAGTATAGGAAAGAGAAATGAGGACAGTTGCGTCAAAGGACCGTGTCTATTTGCTCTATGGTGACCAGCCGGCGAGCCAAAGACACGGACAGATTAAGAGTAGAAAGTGAAATGCTGGTGGGCTCCCCCTCCTGGAACTCTTTTCAGACATTATCAAGGAGGAGCATGGCCAGCAGAGAGGAGATAGAGAGAGGTGTGGACTAACCAACCGTTTAACTGTACCCCTCCATCACCCCACTCTTCACCTCCACCCCAACCTCACTGGACATGGTGCCGAATCGGTAGAGCGCAGACTTCCTGTGTGGAAGGTTGGAAGTTCAAATTTCAGCCGAGTCAAATCAATGACTTATAAAAATAGATTTTTGTCACTACCTACCCTGGCGCTCGGCATTAATAGGATAAGACAAGAACTGGTTGGCTCAGTGTCAGGATATTGATAAAGCAACGCGTATAATATGGTGCTGTCACACTACGATGTAATGGCCAAGGTGAGTTCGACGTGGGTGACTTTTCGTCATTACGTCGAAGAACGTGAGATCACGTTAGAGTCACGTTAAAGTCACGTCGCGTCTCGTCCACTCGCGTCGAGCTACATCAGAGGACGTTGAGGTTTTGGACATGTTGAAAACTTTCGACGTAGCTTGACGTGATGATAGGACGTTCGCGTCACGTTACGGTCATGGTACGGTCACGTTAGGCGCTCGTTATGAGCACGTCATCTACGTTAGGTCAATGTCGCCTCGTAATGTCGGTAATGTGTCACGTTCCGGTCACATTGCGACGACATCGAAGTCTCGTCAAAGCCCCGTCGAAGCCTCATCGCGATCACGTCGACCACGTTAGCGCCACGTCAGAGCAACGGAGTGACGACGTTAGTCCATCGTTATTCTCTCGTTGCGCTAAACCGTTGAGTTGGACGTGTCCACGCTGGGACGGACGTCATCATGCCTGCTCGACGTTATGCCGCCGCTAGGGTCCCGTTTCCACGACGTCGAGCGGGTCAGGATCTCGCTGCCTTCACGTTCGCCAAATTAATATCTTCTACGTCCTCTCTCGTTCCGACGAATCTAGACCGACGTTACGACCTCGTCGACCATGCTGCGGTGTCATCTAACTTGGGCCCATATTTGCATATCACGTCGGGATTTTTGATACATTTCACGTTGCACCCACGTCGGCGCGTTACGTCGTAGTGTGACAGCACCATATGGTAGCGCCAACGCCGTGTGAACGTATGCAGTGTAACTAGTGGAAGCGGCCGGTGCTCTGCACATGCCGACCCTATGGACTACTAATAGTATTCATCATAACTCTCTGAGTTATTCATGGATCGTCATGCATTAAACTGTGATGTAACCAATAATAATATATCTATTATGGAGTAAAAGAGTTTGTGTATAGATATATATTTACTATTTTATAAAGAACCCTGGAAGTATGATCATGAGATTGTTTTAGAAAATGTGATATTTTTCTACATTAAATAAGGGGAAATAAGGACCTTCAGCCTATGTCTTAAAGTTGCATAGGCCGATGGTTTTGAGTTTCTGTCAATTTTCTGAGATAAATATATCAAACTGATTGTTATAATCTACTTTAGTTTGAAGTAACTTTTATTTTAAATGGCCAACCTTTGAGATATTTGATGTGCAAACATGTCAAATTAGTTTTAGCAAGCACGCCAAAACTCTGGCACCATAGGCTTCAGCTGTAACATGTTCTATTAAATTGTCTCAGTATCCCCTTCTATGTGGCAACAAATGTTTAATAAGTGAATCGATATCAAAGTTAGATGTGTAGAATCAAATCTAGATAATTGCGTTGGTTTTGAAAATTTGATGCTTCATCGGACTATGCAGCTTTGAGTATAGGAAAGAATGGGTCTCCACGGACCAGGGATATCCTGATTTCAGACAAAAAATGGAATATTTAAGATTATATAGCCAAATACACAGATTCTAATGTAGACAAATATCACATTTTCTAACATAGCTCTGGATATTATTGGTCTTTTTTCATGATTCAAAAAACATATTATTGCTCTCACTGGGCCCGAGCTAATAATAATAGATGATATTTGAACACAAGAAGACGGATCTTTCTTTTTCCTGTTGCATCATAATGTAACTGTGTGGGATATCGGATCATGAGCTGTGTTTACACGGGCCATTCCAAACCGATTTAAGACAAAGCGATTTATATGAATCGATTTAGTGGTGCGTTTACACGGACCGAGTTTGAAGGCGGAAATCGATATCTGCGCATGAGCAAGTCCATACGAACCAGCGCCAGTTTCGGTTAGTCGACGTCCCCAGTAGAGAGTGGGTTCAACCTAGATCTGTATGGACTGAATCGTATTGGTTTGGAACGGTCAAAACTTCTGCTGGGCAGTGAAACCCTAAAAATAAATGATGAAAAAAATATCTGTGGACAGCTAGCGGTTTCATAGACTAAATTCTATAATATGCGCTTTTGATCGACCGGAAAGTCAACAAACTAAGGTCTAGGCTGCGCATGCGTGTGACGCGCTTAAGCTAGATTGATTCATAAAAACCACCTCGCGACCCGGTATACATGAAGTGTTTCATATGAATCGATTCAGCCCTAAAACGCCATAGCGTCGCGTTTACACGCCAAATGTAAATCGATCTAGACAACTGGTTTTATATGAAGCGTTTTAACTCGCCCGTGTAAACACGGCTATGGTGTCGGTGGCCTGATTTCCAAGTGAGACAGCACTATAACTATAAAGTCGCCATGAGTGAGCAGTCACAAGTCGGTACCCTTCCTGATATGACCTTAGATGTTGACAGGATGTAAAACAACAACAAACAAACCACCCCACTCCCACCCCCACCCCGTTTTGACATAAGCATACTCAGCGCAGAAAGGAGCGGGACAACCAGCCACGTTTGAACTCGTCTGAGCCCGTTTGAACTTGCCTGAAATAGACTTTCCTCTTCTCGTGTTCACGAGAACTCAGTGAAGTAGAATTTACCGATACTCGCAGTTCAAAACTTAGATTTTATTCCAAATTAAAAGAAATTAAAGAACAATTTGGCATAAACATGGATGCACAAATGAAATATTAATAGTTTATTCCACGGAAACGATGGCCGCCATCTTGACCTGATTTCCGATTGCAGGTAAACAAACGCACATGGGGTTGTTACAAGTGTTATTTTGTGTATGGCTGAACCAACATTTATCTTTATACGCTTCTAAAAAAATTATTAAAGACTTTTGCACAGATTAAAGTGTTTGAAGTATATTTGAAATTTATCTATATCAATTTCTGTTTAAATCACACAATATCAGTAATTACAGAATGGGAAACTCATCCTGCAATGGTATGCTCGATATGGGACAGTGGTCACCCGTTTTTCCTCCTTTCCTCGCTGTGAACCCTTCACCGTTTTCGAGAAGGGTCCACAGCGACGAAAGGATGAAAAACGGGTTACCACTGAGTAATATCGAGCATACCCTTGCAGGATGAGTTTCCCATTCATTAAGTCGTGATATTGTGTGATTTAAACAGAAATCAATGTAGATCAATTTAAAATATACTTCAAACAATTTAATCTTTGCAAAAGATACATAAATATGTGATAATATCTGAACAATAAACTAGTAAAATAATTTGTACTACACTGCTAGCTCTGTGGAGGTCTAGCCTGGTCCCCTGGCATTTATTTGCTCTGGCAGAGGCATAGGAGTTTTCATCTATTATCGCTCAGTTTCCAACCTGGTCCCCTAGCCTTTGTACCGGAAACAAGTTTAAACGAGCTCAAACGTGGCTGGTTGGGTCGCACCGTGGCTAGTTGGGTCGCTCCGTTTAGCGCTGAATATGCTTATGCCGTTTTCAGCAATGACCAGCCTCCCACGTACAGCCTCCACTTTGCGCATGTGCAGTACACATTTTACGACATCCTGTACCAACTTTCAGCAAATGGCTTTCTGCGCGGTTTGAGGTAATCAGGTTCTCGGACCCCACTTACAAATGGGTCGGGCACCTAAATACCTTCTTCTTTTTTATAAAAGTTGCGTACCCCGAAGGTTTTGAGTTCCTGTCATTTTTTAAAGATAAATATATATTAAATTGATTGTTATAATCCACCGTACTTTAGTTTGAAGCAACTTTTATTCTAAATGGATAAATGAGTTTTGGCAAGCACACCAAAAGTCTGACATCATAGGCTTCTGCAGTAACAGATTCTATTAAATTGACGCTGGGACATCAGTAACTAAGTTAGATATGTAGAGTCAAATCTAGTTAATTGTTTTGGTTTGAAATACAGTAAAGCCTCTCTAACCGACCACCTCCACAGATCACCCGACCACTCCCCTATATCGATAGCTTTATTTGGGTCCCAAACGATCGCCCATACAATACGATTGGAACAATTTTTAAAAACTCCCTCAACCCACCACCTCCCTAAATGGACCATTTTAAAGTCAGTCCCATGGTCGGTTGATTTAGAGAGGTTTTACTGTATACGCATGCTAGGTACACATGTACTGGAACTGTGTGTGCCCTGGTGGGTAATACGGGAACTAGACACTAGTCAGGTACAAGTGCCCTTCAGGTGTCCATGTGGTGGTGGGGGCACCTGGCTCACGTTGCCAAGGTGACTGGTTGTGAGGTAATGAGGACAACACGTTCAGCATATCCTGGTGCCCAGAGAAGGAACACAGTACCACGCCATCTATAACCATTTGTTTGTTTAACGACCCCCCAAGCACAACAAGTAGATATCGGCTATTGGGGGGGGGGGGGGGCATCTATAACCAATGTGGTGATCTATGTGGTGGAGTGGTTAGTATGTCAAACCTTTTTCTAGGTCAGACCCCCTAATCTGAAGGTTGATGGTTCGATTCCCTATGCCACCACCTCTGCCAGTTTGGATTTCCACCGCTGGGTACCATCATAGCGTCATCTACAATTCCAAATTTAGGTATTAGTTGGAGTCAATGTTTATATTTCTTATCAAGAAGCCAAAATCTCACACATTGGTGGCCACTCTCTTATTTTATTCATTTATTATTATTTATGCATGGTAGGGGTAAATAGAAGATTGGGTGGGAAATGGGGGAATATATATATATATATATATATATATATATATATATATATATATATATATATATATATATAGTTTATTCCACAGAAACGATGGCCGCCATCTTGACCTGATTTCCGATTCCGGGTAAACAAACGCATGTGGGGTTGTTACACCGTTATTTTGTGTATGGCTCAAAAGGTGCTAACTCTTCGTTTTTTTGTCCATAATAACGATTGACACAAAACAGCACAGAAACGGTTACACTGAAAACACAAGGACATTTGCTTCAAATCAATATGTATTCTATTGGGATTATGAAACACCATGTAAATAACAAATCAGTTTATCCTGAGCAAATACATAAGTAGATAGTGTGTTGATCGTCACAATGGACAAAGTTTTGTCCCATATTGCTTAGCACCTTTTGAGACAGTCTCATATATATATATATATATATATATATATATATATATATATATATATATATATGTGCAATATAATCTATTATATAAATATAAAATGGTGGGTGAGGTTATTATAATATTATTTATTATCCTATGATCTTATAATATTATTTATTATCCTACGACTTCATGATTATTTCTTGTCCATGATATATATTTGCTGCGGGTCAGCACTCTCTTGCTGCTTCCCCTCCCCCCACCTTCTACACTCCTCACTTCTGCTGTTTGCTTGGCACACTACACACCTATTTTTACTTTTAGCTTTGTATAGGTAGGGCGTTTATTGCTCGGCCAAGAGCCTTAACAATAAATTAGGCTGTTCACCAACCTTCCGTCTCGTCCTCTTCCTTTCACTTAGCCTGACTTTATATATATATACAGTAAAACCTCTCTAACCAAACACCTCCACAGATCAACCAGTCCCCTATATCGATCGATTTATTTGGGTCCCAAACGATGTGCCCATACAATACCATTTTAATGATTTTAAAAAACTCCCTGAACCGACCACCTCCCTAAATGAACCATTGGAAGTCGGTTCCATGGTCGGTCGACTTAGAGAGGTTTTACTGTATATAACTGAAATAAAGCTTGCAAAGTATTGTCTGAAATGTGTTGGCGGTGTTTTGTATTTTAAGGCTAATCAACCGGCTGCGTGATTCACTGAACATGCGCCCTGCAAAGACAAACTTGCACCCAGACGGAGAGGATGACATCTGCATCCAGAACGTAGAGAGCTTCCTGGAAGCTGCGCATGAGTGAGTATCTAAGTAGGCCAACTAGCGTATCATAGCAATCCAAGATGAGCGCCTGTCCCACACCTACATGCTGTAGCGATAGGCGGTTTGATGTCTACATAGGTCAACTAGCGTATCATTGCAATCCAAGATGAGCGCCTGTCCCACACCTACATGCTGTAGCGATAGGCGGTTTGATGTCTATGTAGGTCAACTAGCATATCATAGCAATCCAAGATGAGCGTATGTCCCACCCCTAGACGCTGTCGCGATAGGCAGTTGGAGGTCTCAGTAGGTCAACTAGCGTATCATACCGATCCAAGATGAGTGTCTGTCCCACACCTATGTGCTGTAACGATAGGTGGATGGTTATATCAGTAGGTCAACTAATGTATTATGAGAAGCTATAGAATGTTGCAACAGGCAGTTGCAATGCTCAGTAAGTCAACTAGCGTATCATAGCAATCCAAGATGAGCACCTGTCCCACACCTACACGCTGTAATAATAGGCAGTTAGATATCTCAGTAGGTCAACTAGCATATCATGACAGGCTATAGATTGTTACGATAGGCAGTGGGAGGTCTCAGTAGGCCAACTAGCGTATCATGAGAAGCTATAGAACGCTACAATAGGCGGTTGGTTGTCTCAGTAGGTCAACTAGTGTTTCATAGCAACCTAAGATGAGCTCCTCTCAAACAGCTACAAGCTGTGCAGACACACCGAGCCACCAGGTGGCAGCACTGCCAACTGGGAGAATCCAAGTCAGACTAGCGGCAACCCTCATGAGAGGTTATAGAATGTTGCAGATGGAGGTCAGTTAAAGTTCCTTAATCCGATGGTTTTGAGATCGTTATAATCTACCTTACTTTAGTTTGAACTAACTTGCATATTTAATTGCTAACTTTGGGAGATATTTGAAGTGCAAACATGCTAAGGTAACTTTGGCATGCACGTCAAAACTCTGACACCGTAGGCTTCAGCAGTAACAGGTTTCTATTAAAGTGTCTTCAATCAATCAATCAATCAATCAATCAATCAATCAATAGGATACAGCTATAATAGGCCTTGGACCTGTTAGGCGCTCTTAATTAATAGAAATGGAGACAGTTCTTCAGATGTGGTCGATCGTAGCAACTGTCACTGGCTCCAAGATATATGTAATGCTTGACCAGTATGCATCCAGGACTTGAAACAGTTCACCGACTCTGCTGCTATGACACTCTCTGGCAGGTCATTCCACAGGTCAACCACCCTAAAGCCGAAAAAGTTGTGTCGCAGGTCCAGTCTGGAGTACCGCTTCCTCAGCTTCAGGGAGTGCCCTCTGGTCCTGGTGTTGGAGTCTCTGATAAGGGGGCCGCCTGTCTTGTAGATACCATGGAGATATTTGAATACTTCAATCATATCCCCCCGGCCCCGTCTGTAGTACATGCTTGGGATCTTCAAATGACTCATACGTTGTTCATAGGGTATTGCATCGAATCCATGTACAAGCTTCGTTGCCCTTCTTTGGATCCTCTCAATTGACTCAGCATCCTTCCTGTAGAGTGGTGACCACACAACATTTCCATATTCCAAAAGTGGACGTGCAAGGGATGTGTACAGTCTGCGTACAACATCCTCGTCTAGGTATGTGTACGATCTTCGAATGATAGCCAGTATTCCATTAGCTCTGTTGGCGGCTTCCTGGATGTGGTCACTGAGTGTCAGTTTGTTGTCCACCTTGACACCCAAGTCCTTTTCTATCATTGTCTTAGTACGCCCTTCGATGCAGTAACAGATGCTTAAAGCTGTATAGTCCGATGAAACCGTACAATTTTCAAAACCAATAAAAAGATATCTAGATTTTATTCTACATACTGGTGCCACCCACATAAAATCCAAATGGCAACATGAGTGGGGTGAAAACATCAATAAACTTAAAGAAATTGAACCATCTGTGGGAAAACCACCACAGACTCATGCGGGAGGTCGGCGGGATCAAGTGGTCCTTAGCCGCTGCCGTATTGGCCACTCGTGGCTTACACATGCTTTTCTGCTCAAGGGGGAACCTCCCCCTGAATGTATTGGGTGTCAGTCCCCGCTGACACTCAAACACATTTTACTAAGTTGCGTTGATTTTTTGGCCCGGCGCCAACAGTTCTACACTGCAGACAGTATGCATGACCTTTTCACTAAGGTAAAACAGGAAAACATTTTAGCCTTTTTGAGGGCAGCTGGACTGTACCACCTCATATAGTTTAGTAAATAGATTCTATCAATTATTAATAAAACTTTTCTTTTTCTATGGGAATTTGTTTCCCTTGACCACAAATACATGATTGTGAGCTTTCTAATTTAATGAGTGTCTATTGGCACATAATTGATTGTCTGCTTTTACATGTAAAAGCAATGGTTTGAACAAAAAACAAACATTTCTCGCCGTGAATATGGCCTATGCTGCCGACACGGCGTAAAGCAACCACCAATCAATCAATCAATCAACATACTGGTGCACTTAGTAAACCTTTTGTCACCGCACAGAAGGAAATGCTGTTACTGCAGAAGCCTATGGTGTCAGAGCTTTGGCATGCTTGCCTAAATTAATTTTGCATGTTTGCACTTCAAATATCTAATAAGTTAGCCATTTAAAATAAAAGTTACTTCAAAGGCAAAGTGAGGTCAATAATAGCGATTAAATCGATACATTCTCAGAAAAAAATGACAGAAATTCAAAACCATCGGACTATGCAACTTAACAAATTGCAGCAGTATCTAATACCCCAGTCACACGAGGCCTGGGTTTGCTTACGATCAATTCGCGACGTCCATACGTCCTCCTTACGACTGCCTTACGCGCTCCTTACGCACTGGCGCCGCAAAGTCGCTGACCTCCCGGCGACCATTTTGGAAATTTTGGACGCAAGGAGGTTGCAGCTGCTGCACTTGCAACCTCCTTGCGACCAGTTCGGTCGGCGCCATTAAACAGTGGTTGGCAACCTGGCACCGACCCCTTGGTTGTCGAGTTGGCGCTGACCTGGCAGCGCCAACATATGCAATGCCGTGCTCACCATGTGAGCGCCCCCGGTGCTGTCCCAGCACTGATCCGGCGCCGCCCACGTTTTTTAATCACTGTATCAAGTGGGACGCTGGGTAGTTGGTGACCTTTTGGGCGTAAGGAGGTTGGCAGCAAACGCAGGCTCTTGTGTGACTGGGGTATGAGTTGAATATGTAGAATAAAATCTAGATAAGTACTTTGGTTTTGACAATTTTGTTTTCATTTACTAATTTAGTTACGGGGTGCGGAAAACGGCTTGCTTCGAACCTCGTGACCTGGTGGAAGGCCGGAAAGGCACCATGTTGGACATCCTCTTCTGCCTCACTACACTTGGACACACCGTAAGTTAAATCTTTTTCTAATTTCGTCGTTCGATGGTTTGGGGGTCATTTTCTAAGATAAATGGGAACACCATTGTCTGTCGTGTAAAAGCAAAAGCCATGTGGTGGACGCCTGTCCAAACAAGAAGTTCTGACTTAATCCGAGCGTTGGCACCATGGCCGTTGAGGAGTGTGATGACAGTGGTTTCGCGCTCATTTGCGACGCGAGTCAAGCCGCAACTTCTGAGGCCAGTGCGGGCGACAATCTATTTTATAATATACTTAATGTTGCATAGTCCGATGGTTGTGAGTTTATGTCATTTTCTAAGATAAATATATCAGGTTGTTCATTATATAATCTACCTTACTATACTTTGAAGTAACGTTTATTTTAAATGGCTAACTTTTGAGATATTTGAAGTGCAACCATGCATAATTAATTTTGGCAAGCATGTCAAAACTCTGACACCATAGGATTCTACAGTAACAGGTTCTCTTAAATTACCTCAGTATTCCCTTCTATTTGGCGACAAATGCTTAATAATTCCACCAATATCTAAGTTAGATATGTACAATCAAATCTAGGCAATGGCTTTGGTTTTGAAAATTTGATGCTTTCATCAGACTATGCAGCTGTAGGAATTTGTATGTTCATTTCATTTACCCAGGCTTTCGGCACTTTTTTTAATGGGTTGTTTTTCATCGCTACTGCAAGTACGGGGTGAATTTTTTATCTACATGAAAGCTGAAAGCTGCCTGCAAAAGTGTTGCAGTGCTGCTGGCTTTTGCAAGTTACCAGCGGCACTCTCTCGGGGAGCAAATAGAGGTTTCACACCGGCAAGAACATGTCCAGACAGGCGCAAAACTATTTGTCCCTGCAGTGGCTGGTTGGGAGATGGTGGGAGTTCCATACATCAACCGCCCTTAATGCTGCCACAGTGACATGGTTTTCTGTTCAGGGTTTGCTCCCTTAGCCTTCGGTTCTGTCAAGAACCTGTACCACAAGGCAGTGGTTTACAACTCTGCAGGGCAGAGGCGTCAAACTCTCTGAGGTATTGCAATACCTGCAATACCTGCAATACCTGCATACCTACACCACAACTGGTTCATCAAAGGCTGTGGTATGTGCTGTCCCGTCTGTGGGAAAGTGCATATAAAAGACCCCTTGGTGCTTATCGAAAAGAGTAGCCCATGTCGATAGTATGTGGCGGCAGCAGGTTTCCTCCAAATAAATATATCAGAGTGACCATAATGTTTTACGTCCAATAGCCGATGATAAAAATCAATGCGCTATAGAGGCATCGTTAAATATAACAAGCCTTACTTTATGTACACCGACTCATGTTCTGGTGCTGTATTAATTCATTCTCCACAGGCCAACAGCCAAGACTTCGAGATCAGATATGAACCGCCGAGCCACCCCGCCCCACCACAACCGGAAGCCGAGTAACCACCATTTCCGGTCTCCCAGCATTCTCATCACCGGAAGACGCTGACACACGCCCACTTCCGGTTCCAACCATCCTGTCATCAAACTTGCAGCCAATCGCAATTCACTCTGGCATCACGTGACCATTTCGTCCAATCACATCTCCTCATTGACTTCTTACTCTTCTTTCCATTTATTTTTCTTTTTCAAGTTTTGTTCAATTTATTTCTTATGGAGCTTTAATTCTTTTGTTCCAAATGGCTACACAGTTGTAATTTCTTGAGTAAACATCCAAGGGTCTTGCCTTTTAGTTATAGTAATTTAGTAGCAGCAGACCTTGATCAATCATGATTGTTCTAAACAATGCATTGTACTAGAATATTGTTGGGCTGTTATTCACTTATTGTTGCTGTTTATTGTTATGTTCAAGTTGTGTAATAATTAGTTGCCACTTTGAAGACCCTACACACATGACTAACCCTGTGTAATGCCGATATGCTTACTTTGTTTCACTAATCCTCTCACCGCAAACATGATATAGCTCCCATTCACATATGACGTTCTTGTGGAAGAACATGTTTACTGCTTACACAAGGCTATACTGCGTGACAGCATTACACAGTGTGGCACAGTGTTGCACAGTGTGACTAAGTAAGACAGTGTGACAGTGTTACACAGTGTGACAGTCTTGCATAGTGTGACACGGTGTGACACAGTGTTACACCATGTGATACACTGTGACACATTATGACAGTGTGACACAGTGTTACACAGTGACAGTGTTGCATAGTGTGACACGGTGTGACTCAGTGTTACACAGTGTGATACAGTATGACAGTGTGACACAGTTACACAGTGTGACAGGGTTGCATAGTGTGATAGTGTTACACAGTGTGGCAGTGTTACACAGTGGTACATGGTGTGACACAGTATGACATAGTGTGACAATGTTGCACAGCATTACACTTTTCCAAACAGTGCAACAGTGTTACACAGTGTGACAGTGTTACACAGTGTGACAGTGTTACACAGTGTGACTATGTTACACAGTGTGACTGTGTTACACGGTGTGACTGTGTTGCACACTGTTACACAGCATGACAGTGTTACACAATGTGACAGTGATACACAGTGTGGCAGTGTTACACAGCATGACAGTGTTACACAGTGTGACAGTGTTACACAGCGTGACAGTGTTACACAGTGTAGCAGTGTTACACAGTGTGACAGTGTTACACAGTGTGACAGTGTTACACAGTGTGACAGTGTTACACAGTGTGACTGTGTTACACAGTGACTGTGTTGCACACTGTTACACAGCATGACAGTGTTACACAATGTGACAGTGATACACAGTGTGGCAGTGTTACACAACGTGACAGTTTTACAGTGTGACAGTGTTACACAATGTGACAGTGTTACAGTGTGCCTCAGTGCTACACAGTGTGACTGTTATATGGTTACACAGTGCAACACAGTGTTACACAGTGTGACAGTGTTACACAGTGTGACAGTGTTACACAGTGTGACTGTGTTGCACACTGTTACACAGTGTGACAGTGTTACACAATGTGACAGTGATACACAGTGTGGCAGTGTTACACAATGTGACAGTATTACAGTGTGGCAGTGTTACACAATGTGACAGTATTACAGTGTGACAGTGTTACACAATGTGACAGTGTGCCTCAGTGCTACAGTGTGACTGTTATATGGTGGTTACACAGCGCAACACAGTGTTACAAAGTGTGACTGTGTGTAACAATATGTTACAAAATGTTACTAGATGTTACTAGGCGTTACACAGCGCTGCACAGTGTGACAGCGTTACACGTGTTCATTTGTTACACAGTGGTGGATGAAACACTCAAACGTTCTGATTGCCTTACTGATCATTTATTAAACAGTAACAGTAATCAAGTGTATATGGACATATCCACAATGCTGTTGTATTTATCCTTTTTTATGTGAGGTAAAAGCGACTTATACTTATACTAGTAATAGCCTAGACGTTTTTATCTGTGGTGGCGCCACTGGTGGCAAACATGGAACTACACTACTAAATCAGAAAGGTCCAGACTTTCCTTATGTCCTATTATTCTATCAAAGGCGATATCAAAGGTGCTGTGACACTAAGATAGGTCATATGTGCTGTACCTATGGGCAATATCAGAAAGGTCCAGACTTTCCACATGCAACATTATTCTATCGAAGGCGATATCAAAGATACTATGAGACTAAGATCGGTGACAGTCAATATACCTATGGGAAATATCAGAAGGTCCAAACTTTGTGCACATCACATTATTCTATTGAAGGTAATAATAATATCAAAGATACCAGGACACTAAGATAGGGCATATACGCTGTACCTTTTAGAAATATCAGAAAGGTCCAGACCTTCGGCATGTTACATTATTCTATCAAAGGCGATATCAAAGACAAGATTGGTGATACACGCTGTACCTTTTGGAAATATCAGAAAGGTCCGAGACCTTCCCCATGTTACATTATTCTATTGAAGGCGATATCAAAGACAAGATTGGTGAGATCTGCTGTACTTATGAGAAATATCAGAAAGGTCCAGAGCTTCTGCATGTTACATTATTCTATCGAAGGCGATATCAAAGACGAGATAGGTTATACATGCGGTACCTTTTGGAAATATCAGAACGGTCTAGACCTTCCGCATGTTACATTATTCTATCGAAGGCGATATCAAAGATACTCGGACACTCAGATCTAGGTCATACGCTCTGTACTTATGGGAAATAGTGGCTGACGTCACGTCGCGCCACCTAGCGGCGATCACGTAATCCTATACTATTGTAGTAGTCTGGACTGACCTCTCAGGCAAGGAGTTTGGATATTGAAGGTTCCACAATCTGCAGCTTGCTGAGCACTGGGGTTGATGAAGATAATACGACAGTACACATAGCCATAGCTAGAATTTTTGTTTGGGGTGTAGATAAATTCTTGGAATGGACGAGTGCCGAAGGCGCGAGGTACTAGTGGGGGCGGGTTCCTCCATGATTTATCTTTAATCTAGAGGCTTTGAAATGCCATTTCAACTCATTCATTTCAGAGCTTCTAGATTTTAAAATTCCCTGAAGGGAAGCATAACCCCAGAACCCCCTATTGCCTCACTCCTTCAGTTCTCGTCTGTTCTAAGAATCTATCTCTCCACAAGTTAGATATGTACGATCAAATCTAATTGTTTTGATTTTGAAAAATAAAGATGTTTTCATCGGACTATGCTGCTTTAATTCAACTATCTGACAATGATCTTCAATGCACTTATTCTTGTATTGTGGTCATTCTTGTATTACTGCCATTCTTGTATTCTTGTATTCCTTTTATTCTTGTATTACTGAGCATGCTATGAGTATTTACTGTCTCATGTGGGTGCCCAATGTGTATAGCTTGTTAATCGTTTATCGGTTATATCCAGTATTCCATACTCTCAAACTAGTAAAACCCAGAGCCATTTCAAAGTTAAGGCAACACAGTTTCTCAAACAGGATCATAAATATATGGAACAGTCTCCCACAAAATGTTATTGATGCCGAGTCAATAAATTCATTCAAGAACAGATTAGAAAAAGCATGGGCTGATGATCCAGGGAAATTTGACCCCTTATTCACCACATGCTACTAATTATTCCTTGTGTTGCTTATTACTTGCACTCAAGCAAAAATGAGAGACAAATAAGTGTTCACACTTCCTGTCTACCATTCGCTATTTTGCCATTTCGCAGTATTACTTAACTCCTACGTCATATAGACAAGACAAGGCACGATTTGGATGAGAAGTTCTCTGGTAGCGCTTAAAGAAAAAGCCCTACCCTTTATTTAAAATCAAAATTTGAACGACAAGTGATCAGCAACAGCGTGTGTAACAATAATCAGTTCCTACCAAACTAGAGAGTTGTATCATCCCAACCATGGGTAATATACGCCTTCGTCATAAAATAATACTCGCATAATAAATTATACAACACAAAATAATAAGTCAACACAAAATCTCAAACATGGGACTAAGCAAGACTGTCGTCCCACGTCATTCATTTGAAAGTATTTAATCTAAAGCTGTATAGTCCGATGAAAGCATCAAATTTTAGAAAGCAAACCACTCATCTAGAAACCAATGTTACAGCGACAGACATTAAAGACGAAGGATTTGCACGACTTGTTAGAAAAAGCGGCTTGTCACAGCTGCGAAAAAACTTGTAAATTGTTAAGTCGCGAATACTAATATGAATTGATGGTCATCTGCGCCAGACGCAAAACCAACACCAGCTTATTGAAGGTAACTTGCTAAGTCACGAATGCTAATATGAATTGATGGTCATCTGCGTCAGGAGCAAAACCAACACCAGCTTATTGAAGGTAAATTGTTAAGTCACGAATGCTAATATGAATTGATGGTCATCTGCGTCAGGAGCAAAACCAACACCAGCTTATTGAAGGTAAATTGTTAAGTCACGAATGCTAATATGAATTGATGGTCATCTGCGTCAGGAGCAAAACCAACACCAGCTTATTGAAGATGCAAAGTCTGATGAAAACATCAAATTTTCAAAACCAAAGCAGTGATCTAGATTTGATGTAATTTAGATTCTGGTGCACTTATCAAACATTTGTTGCCACATAGATTGGATACTGAGCGAATTTAATAGAACCTGTTACTGTAGAAGCCTATGGTGTTTTGGCACACTTGCCAAAAATTAATTTAGTACGTTTGCACTTCAAATATCTCAAAAGTTAGCCATTTAAAATAAAATTCATTTCAAACTAAAGTAAGGTCGATTATACCAATCAACTTTATCTTAGAAAATGACAGAAACTCAAAGCCATCGGACTATGCAACTTTAATTAATGAGGGAACTTACAAATTAGTCTTTAATTGTCCTTAATGTCTATTTGCATTGAAATACACCTTTCATTTATTTGATTGTTTCCTTTTTTGGTTATTTTAACTAATTTCAGCTGAATAAGCCGGCTGACTTTGTACCTTTTGTCCATTGAGATGGGCCACTTTAAATCCACCACTATGGTGTACAACACCCAACACTGAGACTGTGATTCACTAACTGTGCGCGATGCGAATAAATATCTTGTTTTAAAACTGTTTATGTGACTTTTATTACTCCGACCGCTTTGATATAGTGGGTCTTTCTCAGAAACTGTATACCACTTGAGGTAGTCTACTTGAAATGCATATTTCAAAGAAACCCATGATTGGAGTGTCAATATTTAGATTTCATCATTTAGCCCAATAATGTGGGAGATATTTTAGATCAAAAGTAAATGTTAATATTGTGTATTATGTATCTTATTGGGATGGATGTAGCTAAAGAAATAGAAAATTACAACACTAATTTGTGACATTGTCAACAGCATTGAAAATAAAGTGTCACAAACTTAATGAAAACCTCTGAACAACAGCTCATTTCACTTCAAATGGTCATATACAATGTCTTCATTAAGTTGAAGACATTTATTTCTTTACAAAATTATAAAAATGATTAAATAGTTAACCTTTTCTGGAGTCATTAACATCGTAACATTTTGTTTCCACTTGCAAGTACTATGAAACTCTGTATCAAACACTGAGTACCGATACAGTACAGGAACACTTTTCATGATTTGACACTCTATGCATTGACCCAGTTATGGTATAGTCAAATATAAATCCTGAAATTGCCCCTAAACATTGAAATTTGAGCCAAACATTTGTGTAAAATTGTTGATTCCAATTGGACAATATTTTTCTGCTTTTCTCTTTAATCATCACAAATAAGACAAAACCATAGCAATGAGGTTTCAAATTATTATTACTACTGTTTATAAAGCAAGTGGCACGTGAAATGTCCTAAAAATGTCAAGCGGAGTCAGATTGGTTTCCATGCTATACAGCTATTTACTGGGTGTGAGCATCATTTGACCTACTTAAAAATGTTAGATTATGTTTATTTTCAATTATTCAGATGCAAAAGGACATATACATTGAGGAAGCTTGTATATAGGACTTTAACGGCATTTTGATTGTGTGGTAGTGGTACTGATGTCACACTATTGGTACAGAACTTCTGAGAATGACCCATGTCCTTTTGCTAACCTTAGAACCTATGCTGCTGTGCACACACCCAGCTATGGCTACCAAAAAAGCAGTCAGTTTATACCAAACATATCTAGATCTAAATGTTGTTGGTTGGTTGTTGGAGTTTTATGTCCTGACAACATCTAAGGATGGGCACCGACTTATGACAGTGCGCACTCATGGTGACTTTATAGTGCTGCCCCACTGAGAGATGTTTGTTTGTTTGTTGTTTTACATCCAGGGATGAAAGTGGTCTCCAGGGAAAAAAAGCGGAAATGCTGATATTCTCCCATAGACTTAGCATTGTCAGGGAATCCCTGAAAATTCCCGGAAGTCAGGTTTCATACATATTGGTATATGCTGATGATGCTGCGGCATTTGAAGCACGTATTAGTAGTATACACTGATAGTGCTGCGCCATTTGAAGCACGTATTAGTAGTATACGCTGATAGTGCTGCGCCATTTGAAGCACGTATTAGTAGTATACGCTGACCCTGCTGGAGTTTTACATCCTGGAAACATCTAAGGTCATATCAGGACGGCCGCAACATATTAGTATACAATTATAGCTACAGGAAAAATCCCGGAAATCCGCGAAATCGCGGAGATCTTTCATCCCTGTACATCCTAGCAACATCTAAGGTCATATCACGATGGGTACCGACTTGTGACAGTGCGCACTCATGGCGACTTCATAGTGCTGCCCCACTGAGAAACCAGGCCACTGGCACCATGACCTGATATCCCACTCAGTCACATTATCCTGACACTGAGCCAACCAGTCCCTGCCTTATCCTATTCATGCCGATCGCCTGGCTAGGAAGCGACAAGTATCAATTTTTACGTCATTGGTTTGACTCGACCAGGGTTCGAACCCACGACCCCACGATCTACCAGAGACGGATGCTCTAACTCATTCGGCCATCCCGTGTGGTCCGCGCCCCACTGAGAGACCACCAGCACCATGACCTGATATCCTACTCAGTCACATTATCCTGACACTGAGCCAACCAGTCCTTGCCCCCACTGAGAGACCACCAGCACCATGACCTGATATCCCACTCAGTCACATAATCCTGACACTGAGCCAACCAGTCCTTGCCCTATCCTAATAATACTGAGTGCCAGGCTAGGAGCGAATAAGTATCAATGTTTAAGTCATTGGTTTGACTCGACCAGGCGGAGATCTAAATGTAGAATTAACTAGACCACAGTGCAGAAAATACTAGTCATTCTCTGAAACTGGGAACTAAAGCAGAGGCCCCAAGTCTCCCTATTATATAGCAAAATAACCCCAACCTCCTAATTTCCCACTTTTAATGTGTAATCTCCCACAAAAGAATAATTCGTAGTCAAAATGCACCATTTTGTATCACCTTTTAACCAATTTTACAGCGAAGGCTCCATAAACCCCCCTTGGCAGGGGGCAACCCCCTCCCACAACCTCTCCCAATCGAAAGTGCTATTTTCCCCTATTTACCTGGTATGCAGGTCTTGCAGGTATAGCAATACCTCAGGGAGTTTGACGTCCCTGCCTTGCAGAGTTGTAAACCACTGCCTTGTGGTACAGGTTCTTGACAGAACCAAAGGCTAAGGGAGCAAACCCTAAACAGAAAACTATGTCACTGTGGCAGCATTAAGGGCTGTTGATGTATGGAACTCCCAACATCTCCCGACCAGCCACTGCAGGGACATATACTTTTGCGCCTGTCTTGACATGTTCTTGCCAGTGTGAAACCTCTATTTGCTCCCTGAGAGAGTGCCGCTGGTAACTTGCAAAAGCCAGCAGCACTTCAACACTTTTGCAGGCAGCTTTCATGAAATGAGGATGTCATCAGACAGGCTACCAAAGCAGATCCTCTATTCTCAACTGTCTTCTGGTTACAGAAAGAGAGGGCGTCCTCATCTCCGGTTCAAGGATACCATCAAGAGAAACCTGAAGCTGAGAGACATTAAGACCGACTCATGGACGCAACTCTCACAGCAGAAAGCTAAATGGAGAGCGGCAGTCAAGTAATGAAAGCAGTCTTTGCCGCATCGCGACCGACAGCATGATGATGATGATGTATTAAGGAGATGTCCCTACTACTTAGCACTTCTGCTAAAGTGTGACATGGAAACCAAAAGTGAAAACCTAAATAATAGCAGAAGGTATTCCAGCTAATAACAGAATCCATGTTCATATGATGGTTTTTATATATATGTTGTACATATCTGAGAGTGCCCCCATCTCTGCCAATTTGGATTTCCACCGCTGTGTATAACTCACAGCTTCATCAAAGGCCAGTTGCTCTCATACCATGTCTATGTGGTGTGGGGGGTTAAATATCCCTTGGGTCGGTAAAAGTGTAGGCTCGGGTTTTCTATCGACAAACTGTCTAATGGTGAAAACAAGCCTATTCAGCCTTATCCATGATAGGCAGTATAAATCTTCAACAACAACAACGTTAATATCACTAGCGTAACACGGAATTCAAATATACACCCAGAACATTATTTTAATGTGCACAACAAATTCAAACAACATTTTATTTATCACAATTAAACAAACAAGATTGTCTTACAAACAAAAGTTGGAAAAGAAATAGTTGAAAAAAGGATTGGGTAAATGAATGGTGTTGATGTGTAAATTTTCAGATTTCCATTTTATCACAAAATCATACCTCTAATACATTTTGTAGGATAGATTAAATAGATATATATGTAGTATTTGCTAACATACTTAACTCACAGAGGCAACAATAATTATTTGACTTGCTAGCAACAACAATAAAATTTAAAAACCTAGCAAGCTCGTGGCAAAACCTCAAGGAGTCTCAGTACCTTCAGGTTGGCAACACTATGAGCACAATGTTGAAGTTCCTTCTAAGCTATTTCTAGTGGTAGCCATTTTTTTTGTAGTTGCATGTTGGTGTGCCTTTTTGTTATTGTTGATATAGTGTATTCTTTAACAGAAAATTCTCACATGCCTAATTATTGTAACTTAATGTAAGTGTACGCAGGTTCGGAAGAAGAAAATAAGAACGGAACCAAAGTTGGCGCATTAAAAAAAAGGTATTTATTTAATCACCCCCCCCCCCCCCACCCCCCAAGAGAAAATCTGTATGATGTGAGGTAGACAGTTGTGCCAACTTGTGGGGCTCAGATTTCAGTCACGAACTCGCATCTTGTGGAAGAAATTGGATAAAATACCTAAAATTAAATTAAAGATCCACCCCTTACCCTGACACAGAGACAGCTAGGGATAGTAACTAGGAATAAATATGCTCTCGGAAAACAGAATAAATCCACTTTTGCTCCTCAAACCGATGCCCACAAATCACTGATTGAGTAGGGACGACGGGAAGCTGTTTAATTGTTGCTGCTAATGTTTTTTGTACTTTTTCTAATTCTTGCATTGTTTTTGTTTGCGGTTTTACAATTCTGACGCGAGGAGGTGGATACGTCGGATGGGATTACTAACCTGTCTCATCTCGTTAGTTCAAGTCACTGCCAACATTCCCTGATAAAGAAACTTGTCAACAACTACAAACAGCAACTTGCCAAAAGTTACTTACCACCAAAGCTCCGACTGCTGCTAACCTGGTCCCCTGGCCTCTTTATTCATAGAGGGCGCCACTGCGGCCTTTTCAAGACACACCACCAAGCGGCAACAATGGGAACTGGAAGGGACAGGTGTTGCAGTTTCCGCAGTCTCCCAGTTTGCGAGGTACACATTGTCAATCGCCGTGAGCAAATCTTCATACAGAAAAAGTCAAATTTCTCTCAAATTACACCACCTAGAAACAAACCGCTTGGCACACATACAGAAAACATATTCAACAAACAGATTATATTTAATTTATATGGTCAGGGTTCTTGATTTCTATTAATTTTGAATAAAACTAATGGTTTGCAATGTGCGTACCGTCAAACTCAAGGCATTGTCAATGGTCGTGAGCAATCTTCATACAGAAAATACAGAAAAAGTGAAATATCTCTAAAACCACACCATCTAGAAAC
The DNA here is from genome assembly GCA_030323885.1 of Branchipolynoe longqiensis. Taxonomy (NCBI): domain Eukaryota; kingdom Metazoa; phylum Annelida; class Polychaeta; order Phyllodocida; family Polynoidae; genus Branchipolynoe; species Branchipolynoe longqiensis. The sequence goes on from CM059203.1 coordinate 43,202,636, forward strand.
AAATCGCGTGGTACACATATAGAAAACATCTTTACCAAAAATATTATATTAAATTTATAAGGTTAGTGACGATGCTGTTCGATTTTGACACATGCACAGAAGCGATGTGTCCCTCACAAACTGGCTTACCGCGGAAACTGCAACACCGGCCTAGACTGCTGTAGGGTAGACGGGTTCCAGGTCCTGTCCTGACCGCTTGGTGAGAAGGGTCAATACAGCGTTGGTTGTTGGGGTTTTACGGCCTGGCAACATCTCAGGATGGGTACCCACAGACTTGTGACAGTGCACACTCATTGCGACTTAATAGTGTTGCCCCACTGGGAGACCAAACCGCCATGCAGCGCCATGTTCGGTATCCTACATTATCCCACACTGTCACATTATCCTGACACTGACTGAGCCAAACAGTCCTTGCCCTATCCTAATAATGTTGAGCGCCTGGCTAGGAAGCGACAAGCATAAACAAAATGTAATTCAATGGTTTGACTCGACCAGGGTTCGAATCCCATGATCTACCAAAATGGGAGACGGACGCTCAACTCATTCGGTCATCTGTGGTATATGACCTTAGATGTTGGTAGGATTTAAAAACCCAACGAACAAATCCAGTTCAAATTGAGCGTAATAATGTGCCTGAGGCTATAGTAGGCCTACACGTGACTGGTTTATTTGCCCATGTTGATGTAAAGCCCCAGTCACACTACGGCCAGCGTTCGCTTGCGACCACCTTACTACCACAAGGGTGACGACCTCCATGCGACCAACTCACTACGTTGAATCAAAGATGTGGTCAGCAGACCACTCGCCGATGTTTAGGGAGGTTGGTCGGCAACCGGTCACCGACAAAAATTCTGATGCGGTGGTCGGCAATGTTTAGGGGGTTGGTCGCCGGGTCAGCGACCACTCGGCGACCAAAATTCTCATGCTCCTGGCACGGCAGTCGGTGAGTGGTCACCAACCACTCGCCGACCACACTGGTCGAAAGGAGGTTGCTAGTGCAGCAGCTGGAACCTCCTGGCAACCAAAATCCTCTGAAATGGTCGGCGAGTGGTCACACAAAGGTCGTGAAACGATCGCAGGCCTAGTGTGACTAGAGTAAAATCAGTGACGTTTGTACAGTAACAGCCCGCCTTCAGTAATCAGCGAACCATTGCCAGGTCTAGACAATTCATTTCTCCCTGTGCCTTTGTCTCACTTAAGCCGTGTTCACACGGGCAATGTAAATCGATTCGTAGAAATCGACTTGCCTAGTTTGACGCACATTTCACGTGTGAACGGGCATCTGAGTCGAATTAGGGCTGAATCGATTTCTGTGATGCGGATACTGTAAACCACTTGTGGAGGTCGATTACGTGAGTCGATTTCTGTGAAGCGATTTATTTTGCCAGTGTGAACCCAACCGACTTACTTGAGGCAGATTAAGGACGTGACAGTCGAGACCTGAGTGTGTTGACTTTCCGGTAAATTTGCTCTATGAAACTGCTAGCTGTGCACAGATATTTTTTTCATCATTTATTTTTAGGGTTTTACTGCCCAGCAGAAGTTTTGACCGTTCCAAACCAATACGATTCAGTACATACATATCTAGGTCGAACCCACTCTCTCATGGTGACGTCGGCTAACCGAAAAAACTGGCGCTGATCACACTGGACTTGCTCATGCGCAGATATCGATTTCCAGCCCACGTAGTGCCCGTGTGAACGGGCTGCTAATTCGACTCCTAGTATTCGCCTTGGCTGAATCGCTTTACTTTTTGCCCGTGTGAACACGGCTTTAGTGTTGTATATTGGGATTTGTTAGGAGGGTTGTATGTCAGGGGCATAGCTACATTGTCACAGTGTAAAAGGGTTGTGAACAATGTCTCTTATTGTGTCATTTTGTAATACTAAATCTGTTATAATATCCACTATTTTATTCGGTGCTTACAACAACAAAAACCTTTAAGCATGTGCAAACAATTCTGTGCCAATAAACAAACACAAAGTAACATCAAATTGACTTTATTGAAGCAAATGCTGACAGTTTTGATGTAGATATACATCAGATTTACACATATTTATTATGATGATGAGATTTGATGAAAATGATGACCTCTGGTAATGATGACGTCAGAGGTTACGTCACTAGTGCAACACTCACCGCCTCCTCTGTTGGACAGAGAGCTCCAATTTTACGCCACCCTTTCCGCCAGGTGCGCATGCGCAAAGGACATTCTACATCATGGGGTGCAAGAAACGGTGAAAAGATTATTAAATTATTCTAGCATTAGCAGGGTTCATACGGCTATTCAGCAACCAAATTAAAAGCCTTTTTAGGGCCTTTTCAGCTAAGGAAGTCATTTTTTTAAAGCTGCATAGCCCGATGAAATATCAAATTTTCAAAACCAAACCAATTATCTAGATTTGATTTTACATATCTAACTTAGATACTGATGCACTTATTAAGCATTTGTTTGTGCATAGAAGGCAATACTGAGTCAATTTAACAGAACCTGTTACTGCAGAAATCTATGGTGTCAGAGTTTTGGCAAGCTTGTCAAAACTAATTTTCCATGTTTGCACTTAAAATATCTCAAAAGTTCACCATTTAAAATAAAAGTAACTTTGAACTAATGTTAAGTAGATACTGGTGATCGATCTAATATATTTATAGAAAAAATACAGAAATTCAAAACCATCGGACTATGCAACTTTAAGGCTGAAAAAAATATATGACATTATAATGATTGTACACATGTCAACTCTTTATGGTCTTACTTCACCAGGTGTCTTTATGCTATTTTTTATGAAGCAAGAGAAGCAACTAGGGAATTAACATTTTTATTATACTTAACAATTGTCCTAGATTAGTTAATAAGCCACACACCTAGCCATTCAAAACACTGTTGTCAATCAAATGTGCCCACTCTCCTCCCCAAAAATTTAAAAAAGTTTTTTTTTTTGGCATTAGGTCAATTTTCAAGTCCTTTTCAGGGTATTTTCAAATGTAAGGCCTTTTCAAGAGACACCTTCAAATTCAAGGCCTTTACAAGATTGTGTGCACCCTGATTAAGGCCTTGGTGTTTTAAGAACATGGTACTTTGCTTGCCTTAGCGTTCCATTGGGTAGCTCGACCAGAGATTACAGAAGCACAGAATCAGCTTGGCGAAAGCAATCGTTATTCAAGCATGCGATTTTTTGTCTGCGGATTGGCAGATTTCCAAGCTTTTGATGGTGAAATTGGTCATTCTTGTGATTTGTGCAGATCCGGTCTAAAAAAATAGTTGACGTTATATAGGGGGACAGGGCGTATTATTAAGTGTTTCTGTGTACAAAGAAAGGAAAAATGTGCATTTTCCTGCTGAAAGTACTACTTTTAATGCCCTTAAAATGCTTAAATTACATGGGCTTAAAGAGGCGCTGCCACCTAGCCCCCTAGGGGCTCTGCACTGAAACCTCGCTGGATTTTTAGAGTTTTTTGCTGGTGGCCAATCATATCCCTGGTTATTTAAGACAATTAATTTAAATATATATATATATAATATATATATATTATATACATAATGTATTAATAGATATAGTGTATTATATATATAATATATATATAATATATATACCGGTAATATCTATATATAATTTCAGTCATTCACTACATGTCCTTTAGATGGTTCCAGTACATATTATTTCCCAACTCGCAGACCACAGCCCGCTATTTGGTCAAATTCATTCGATACTAATACATGGTGTCACAAATAAGCAAAGGCTGTGTAAGCCTCGTTTTCGATGAGGCGTGAATAAAGTTTATTGCGAGCCACCCAGTCTACTTCTACTTAACGGCAAAGTGGAGTAATGTTATCACACACAACATGCAAGACTGGGCTATAATGGAAATTCAACAACTGCGCATTTCGCAAAAGGGGCTGTCCAAAGTTGTCAACTTTCACGTTCGTGCAAAGCATACACGACAGGGAAGTGGGGGGTGTTAGCCAAGTATGACTTTTATCGTTTAATAAAATGTTGATACCAGCTTCGAGAAAACCAGCAAAATGGTAAAATGCTGATGTGTACTACTTTGAGGAGGTGGAGGGGGGGGGGGGGGGGGGGGGGGGGGGGGGGGGGGGTTCAGGGGGTCTGGAAAAGTAGTACTCTCTGTACAACCGTGAAAATGTTGACAACTTTGGACGGCCTTCAACTCAAACCCTCATGATGACATCACTCAGAAAGCGAAACCAATTTTATGCGAACAATTTATTCCCACCCTCCCCTCACTATTTGTTAACGAACAATGACAGGTCAATTTCCATTAAATGTGTTAACTTTCCAACACATTGAAACAAAGTAAGTTTTGCTGTGCACATGTCCTGGTGATCATTCGGATGATGTCGATGAATGAGGAATAATGAACTGCTTCGAAGACTTGATGCGTGACTATATTTTTTTTTCTCGCATGTAAAGGACATCACAATAACCCAACGTCTGCCATTTACACGCCTTTACACACTTTACACACTCGTTTCAATATAACCTAGCACTGACTCGTAACAAACTCCCCACCGTCAATCGACCAGTGAAACCCACACACTGAATGAAAATAAACACAAACTGAAAAATAAGAAGAAGAAAAGTTTCTTTTTTACCTCGCTACAAGCGCTTTTTACAAATTCAAATACAGTACAACGCGTAATTTACTTACTCCCCATGCACATACATGCCTTCGTTGTCACAGCAATGACTAACAGACACAACTGAACGAGGTCTCAGAAGAAATTCCCACTTTTTGGTTCGCATTTTTCTTAAGTTTTCAGCACATTCGACATAAGAGCATGCATCCATTCGCCTGGCACAAAATGTCATCTGCTGAGACCGATGTCTCCAGAGATGTCACTCTGTATCCGCAGACTACTCATTTAGTACCCCACAGAGTACTTAGTTAGTACCCGGAGTACTAATTTAGTACCCAAAGCCTAGTCACCTAGTACCTAGAGTACTCATTTAGTACCGAAATAGTACTCATTTAGTACCCGGAAACTACTCATCTAAAACCCACAGAGAACCCATTTAGTACCCAAAGACTACTCACTTAGTACTGACAGAGTACTCATTTAGAACTGACTGAGTACTCATTTAGTACCTGGAGACTACTCACATAGTACCCAGAGTACTCATTTAGTACCCACAGTATTCACTTAGTACCCACAGATTACTCATTTAGCACCCACAGAGTGCTCATTTAGTACCCAACAAAGTACTCATTTAGCACCAGGCGTGCTCACTTAGTACCCACATTGTACTCATTTAGTACCACACAATACTCATTTAGTACTCATTTAGTACTCAGAGTACTCATTTAATAGCCACAGAGTACTCATTTAGTACCCACATTTCTCATTTAGTACCCAGACTTATTCTGTACATGCAGAATACTCACTTAGTACCCAGACTGATTCTGGACATGCAGAATATTCACTTAGTACCTAGACTTATTTTGTACATGCAGAATACTCACTTAGTACATGCAGACTTATTTAATATCCACATAGTACTCTTTTAGTACCCACAGACTATTCATTTAGTACTCACAGACTTACTTTATACAAACACACTACTCATTTTATACCTGCAGACTTAATGTAGTACCCACAGAGTACTCATTTAGTACCCAAATTCATTTAGTACCCAGTCTACTCAGTGAGCACCTGCATACGGCTCACTTAGTACCCACTTACTTAGTACCACCAAACTACTCTGAGTACCCACAGCTTTCTCATTTAGTACACATATTATCCAGTCAGTACTGGCAGATATTCAATTAGTACAAACACTTTTTTAGTACTTGTACTCACTTAGTACCCACAGACTACTCATTTAGTACTTACATACTCATTTAGTACATGTAGACTATTTAGCGAGTACCCATAGACTATTCAGTAAGTACCTGTGAAATACTTATTGAGTACCCAAAGTACTCATTTAGTACTTGTCTACTCATTTAGTACTTGTCTACTCATTTAGTACATGCAGACTATTCAACGAGTACCCATAGACTACTCAGTACCCATGAAGTACTCAGTTAGTACCAGCAGACTTCTCATTTAGTACTCAGATTATTCAGTGCCATCAAACTGTTCAATTAAGTAGGTGCAGACTACTCAGTTTGTAGACGCAGACTACGCCACTCAGTAGTACATGCAGACAAGTCCTTTGGTACCTACAGACAGTTTAATTAATAATGCAGTGGCCATTATTCAATTGGCAACAGACTTTTTGTTTAAAGAGCATGTGACTGTTAAAGGCCATCTTACGCGTCTCTGATAGGTCCGTTGAAAGTTGCATTAGAAGACAACATTTGCACATTTGATTATTTATAGGGTCGGCGGTTCGATTCTCCGTGCCCCCAGCTCTGCCAATTTGGATTTCCACCGCTGTGTATAACTTACAGCGTCATCAAAGGCCGGTTGCTCTCATACCATGTCTATGTGGTGTGGGAGGTTAAAAATCCCTTGGGTCAGTAAAAGTGTAGGCTTGGGCTTTCTATCAACCAGCAATGGAATGAGGAAGACCAGTCGTCTAGGACCGAAATTTCCACTGCTTAAACAACTAATGGACACAAAAAACAAAACAAACAAAATGTGAATATTTCGCAGTCTATGGATAGTACATCTTCAACAAAAAGTATCATTGGCGCTTAATTTATTAGCGGAATAAAATGCGATAATTAAGCTATCATTATCGTGCTGACTCCGTATAAATAACCGCAACAGGATCTGGTAGTCTAATCTGCCAGCCATTTTCAGAGCTGATTTATGACAGACGTTAGTTGAGTCCATAAACAAATTTCATTAAATGCCAGCAAAATACATTGGTAAAGACATGAAAGGACATAATATGGTCGACTGTCTAAGTTATTAAATGTTCGAATACATTTCAGAATAATTATTGTGTTTAATTGTTAAAAGTTTTTTTGTTTTTTTTTTGGTGTTTTTACTGCAGTGCCACCATTTTATGGCAATTTTAAGTGTCAACCTCATCCAATCAGCAAAGTCAGATACGAGAAAGATGGCCTGCACATCATCATATAGGCCAGTATTTCGGTCATCACATCCATAAACCCGTGTGACACATTTGGTGACGTCATTGCAGTGATGCTGGGATCATCCTGCGCCCCTCACAGCACAAGCAGCTTTGACTCGAGGAAGGTACTTCCAAGGGTCTTTATTGACAATGAAATATAAATTTTTAGGTGTGCCCCACTATCAGTATGTTTGCCCCAACTACCATTAGGTCGATACTTTGAGGGAGATACTTCCAATGGTCTTTACTGACACTTAAATATAAATTATTAGGTTCACCCAGCTACCATTATGTGTGCCCCAGGTACCATTATGTGTGCTCCAGCTACCATTATGTGTGCCCCAGCTACCATTATGTGTGCCCCAGCTACCATTAGGTGTGCCCCCGCTACCATTAGGCATGGCCTAGAAACCATTAGGTGCCCAAGTAACCATTATGTGTGCCCCAGCAACCCTTCCGTGTGGCTTAGCAACCATTAGATGTGGCCCAGCTACCAATAAGTGTGGCCTAGCAACCATTAGGTGTGGCCCCAGCAACCATTAGCCAGGGCCCAGCTACCATTAGCCATGGCCCAGCTACCATTAGGTGTCCCCCAGCAACAACGTGGTGTGACCCAGCAACCACTAGTTGTGGCCTGGCTACCATTAGGTGTGGCCCAGCAACCATTATGAGTGGCCCAGCTACCACTAGGTGTACCCCAGCAACCACTTGATGTGGCCCACCAACCACTGGGTATGGCCCAGCTACCATTAGGTGTGGCCCAGCTACCATTAGGTGTAGCCCAGGTACCATTAGGTGTGGCCCAGATACCATTAGGTGTGCCCAGCAACCACTATGTGTGGGCCAACTACTATTAGGTGTGGAACAGCTACCATTAGGTGTGGCCCAACTACCATTAGGTGTGGCCCAACTACTATTAGGTGTGGCCCAGCTACCATTAGGTGTGCCCCAGCAACAACTTGGTGTGACCCAGCAACCACTAGTTGTGGCCTGGCTACCATTAGGTGTGGCCCAGCAACCATTATGAGTGGCCCAGCTACCACTAGGTGTACCCCAGCAACCACTTGGTGGCCCACCAACCACTGGGTATGGCCCAGCTACCATTAGGTGTGGCCCAGCTACCATTAGGTGTGGCCCAGCAACCATTAGTTGTGGAACAGCTACCATTAGTTGTGGCCCAGCAACCAATAGGTGTGGCCCAGCAAACATTAGGTGTGGCCCATCTACCATTAGGTGTCGCCTAGCAACCATGAGGTGTGGCCCAGCTACCATTAGGTGTCCCCAGCAACCAGTATGTGTGGCTCAGCTACCATTAGGTGTGGCCCAGCAACTTATAGTTGTGGAACAGCTACCATTAGGTGTGGAACAGCTACCATTAGGTGTGAGCCAACAACCATTAGTTGTGGTCCAGGAACCATCCCAGCAACCATTAGTTGTGGAACAGCTACCATTAGGTGTGGCCCAGCAACCATTAGGTGTGAGCCAACAACCATTAGTTGTGGAACAGCTACCATTAGTTGTGGCCCAGCAACCAATAGGTGTGGCCCAGCAACCATTAGGTGTGGCCCAGCTACCATTATGTGTCGCATAGCAACCATGAGGTGTGGCCCAGCTACCATTAGGTGTCCCCAGCAACCACTATGTGTGGCCCAGCTACCATTAGGTGTGGCCCAGCAACTAATAGTTGTGGAACAGCTACCATTAGGTGTGGAACAGCTACCATTAGGTGTGGCCCAACTACCATTAGGTGTGGTCCAGGTACCATTAGGTGTGGCCCAGCAACCACTTTGTGTGGCCCAGCAACCATTAGGTGTCGCCTAGCAACCATGAGGTGTGGCCCAGCTACAATTAGGTATCCCCAACAACCACTATGTGTGGTCCAGCTACCATTAGGTGTGGCCCAGCAATTATTAGTTGTGGAACAGCTACCATTAGGTGTGGCCCAGCTACCACTAGGTGTGGCCCAGCAACCATTAGGTGTGGCCCAGCTACCATTATGTGTCACCTAGCAACCATGAGGTGTGGCCCAGCTACCATTAGGTGTCCCCAGCAACCACTATGTGTGGCCCAGCTACCATTAGGTGTGGCCCAGCAACTAATAGTTGTGGAACAGCTACCATTAGGTGTGGAACAGCTACCATTAGGTGTGGTCCAACTACCATTAGGTGTGGTCCAGGTACCATTAGGTGTGGCCCAGCAACCACTTTGTGTGGCCCAGCAACCATTAGTTGTGGAGCAGCTACCATTAGGTGTGGCCCAGCAACCATTAGGTGTGAGCCAGCTACCATTAGGTGTGGCCTAGCAACCATTAGGTGTGACCCAGCTACCATTAGGTGTCACCTAGCAACCATGAGGTGTGGCCCAGCTACCATTAGGTGTCCCCAACAACCACTATGTGGCCCAGCTACCACTAGGTGTGGCCCAGCAACTATTAGTTGTGGAACAGCTACCATTAGGTGTGGCCCAGCTACCACTAGGTGTGGCCCAGCAACCACTAGGTGTGGCCCAGCAACCACTAGGTGTGGCCCAACTACCATTAGGTGTGGTCTAGCTAACAATAGGTGTGGCCCAGCAACCATTAGGTGTGGCCCATCTAACATTAGGTGTGGCCCAGCTACCATTAGATGTGGAACAACAACCATTAGGTGTGGCCCAGCTACCATTAGGTGTGGAACAGCTACCATTAGGAGTGGCCTAGCAACCATTAGGTGTGGCCAAGCAACCACTTGGTGTGGCCCAGCAACTATTAGTTGTGGAACAGCTACCATTAGGTGTGGCTGAGCTACCATTAGGTGTGGCCCAGCAACCATTAGGTATGGAACAGCTACCATTAGGTGTGGCCTAGCAACTAGTAGGTGTGGGCAAGCAACCACTTGGTGTGGCCCAGCTACCAATAGGTGTGGCCAAGCTACCATTAGGTGTGGCCCAGCAACCATTAGTTGTGGAACAGCTATCATCAGGCGTGGCCTAGCAACCACTTTGTGTGGCCCAGCTACCATTAGGTTTGGCCCAGCTACCATTAGGTGTGGCCCAGCTACCATTCGGTGTGGCCTAGAAACCATTAGGTGTGCCCCAGAAACCATTAGGTGTGACCCAGCTACCATTAGGTGTGGCCCAACCATGATTAGGTGTGACCCAGCTACCATTAGGTGTGGCCCAACCATGATTAGGTGTGGCCCATCCACCAGTGAGAGTGGCCCATCTAGTCCGCATAGTCGGAACTACCTTTTAATGATTTAAGCCCCATCAGAATTAATCATGAACAAGTGAAAATCTTTCGGCTATTTATTGGAGATTCAATAGAAATATTGCCATGTTTGTAGAACGCTACCCATTTTCGTTCCAACTTTGAAAGGTCACTGTAAAATAGAATAAAGTTAGGATTTCATGCGCATGGAAGCGGCAGACTATATCTGGATGTGGGGAAAATGGAAATGAATGCAGTGCGGGTTAAGTTTGGGTAGCTGAGCTGCATAGCCGCAGCTAGTAATTTTTGTTTAGCGTTGAAGTTAAATTTGTGGAACGGACGAGTATTGAAGGCGCGAGGGACTAGGGGGGGGTATTTTAAATCGATAGGCTCTGAAATGCCATTTCCCGCAATTTCAGGTAGGTTACATAAGGTTACTTACTGCGTGGTTTTATTTTGGTGGGGGTGGAGGGCAGGGCAACCCCCCCTTTTCCCCACCCCACCTAGCTACGGTTCTGGGCTGGCGTTCTGGAACACCGTTTGTTGATGTAAACTGGGGGTTCATTGAGACTTTACCAATCAAACGGCTTCTGTATGGAGTCATGCGCAGCCAACTACCTCCACCAAGGCCTTTCTGCGGTACAGCATTTCACACAAACACATTTACTCAGTAAGCATTCTCACTTTCTGGCCTCGCATTCTTTTATTAATGTTCAATCTGAGGCTACTAGTTGGGTCCCAACAATACTCCCTAAACCGACCACCTCCCTAAATGGACCACTTAAAGTTGGTCCCATGGTCGATCGATTTAGAGAGGTTTTACTGTATATATACATGTATGTCTATAGATGTGTATATATATATACATGTATATCTATATATATCTATATATATCTATCATTATATATACATATATCTATAGATATATCGATACATATATCTAGATTTATCTAGATACATATATCTAGATATACCTAGATATATATATAGATATTCATCTAGATAGATATCAAATACGTCTAGATATATATGTATATCTACATAGATATAATACATCTATATAGACAATATAGTGATATCTATACACATACATGGATATATATATTATATGTATATCTACATAGATAAATATATATTCATATATATAACTACATAGATATATACATATATAATATATGAACTCATTTGACTATAATGGCAACTCAGCAAGTGCTGACACAGTAAAGTCATATGCAACCTCCACACTTTCTTCGTAATAAAAGGCCTTTTATGCGACACTATATTTCATGACGTCATTTACACAGGCAACGTGTTCGTATGATGCTCAATGTTTTATGCTGCTTGCACAATTTATTTCCCCCCTTCATTGTCTTTATTTTGTTCAGTTTCCTAATCCTCAATCCCTCTTTTTTTTCCTTCGCTTTTTCTTTCTTTTTGTGTCTTGTGTTTGTGTGTGTGGTGTGTTGTCTGTGTATGTGTGTGGGTGTTTGTGGGTGTTTGTGTAATATCTGCGCTAACAATGCCCGTCGCACATTGTCAACTGTGCCGTCCGTATCTGGGTCAGCTATATGGGTCAGCTATCTGGGGTCAGCTATCGGGGTCATCTATCTGGGCCAGCTATCTGGGTCAGCTATCTGGGTGTGGAATGAGGTGTATCTAATTCCCTGTATTTACTTTTAGTTTTAGCCGCATAAATCTCCCTCAGTTGTAAGACTCGATACGAGTTTACTTTAGGGCACTGACGGCTAGTTGGTTGGTTGGTTGTTGGAGTGATACGTCCTGGCAACATCTAAGGTAATATCAGTTCATAGTTGGCTGTTTGTGATAGTGCATATTGACTAACAGATACTTCGTTCATTGTTTGTGATAGTGCACACTGACTAACAGTCTTTAGTTCATTGTTTGTGATAGTACACACTGTTGACTAACAGTTCTTAGTTCACTGTTTGTCCCAGTGCACACTCACAATTAGCGGGGTGGAAAATTGTCAAGGTGCTGCGGGCATTATTACTATCATTATCATCATTATCATCATTATCATCATTATCATCATCATCACCCCCCCCCCGCCTTTTCTGGCTTGCTACATTTGGACACGCCTACAGTCTCACTAAATGATGGGACACACATCTATAATATATGAACTTAGTAACACTCCATACTGGTCAAATGTGCACCAACAATACTTCAACTTATTCAAGTTTCTTCGATGAACAAACCAAATTCTTCTCCCCCATGTCCCCGCATATATGGGTCATTCTCAGAAACTGTGTACCACATTTTTAGTTTCTATTTTACATTGTTATGCCCGGTACACACCTACCGTTTACGATCGTTTTTCCGCACCCACCTACCGTATACGATCTAAAACTGCCCAAAAATCGTGAGGTGTGCACTCCCCTAGCACACCTACCGATTGCGATTCACGACTAAAAACTAATTTTTAGGGCTAAAACGGTAGGTGTGTACTACCATTACGATTGCGATTCGCGATTCGAAAAATGAATCGGCCCGTTTTCAGTTTTAAGGGGATCGGGAGTTTTAGTGCGCGAATCCTATACGTTATGTGTGTACCTAGCATTAATGATTTTACCTTCTTTTTGTGGGGTAGTAAGTCAAGTAGTTATCGTTGACGCTGTGTAATAATTATGTTAGCAATACTACATGTATTTAATCTATCCCACAAAATGTATCCAGAATATGCTTGGGTGATTTAGTGCAAAAGTGAAAATATGAAAATTTGCATATCGACACCAAACATCTACCCAAACCTTTTTTGCAACGTTATTTCTTGTACGAAACAATTCTTTTGGCATATCTGTAATCCTATAAATGTGTTAAAGTTAGGTTATGGACGTATGTCACACGATTAATTTTAACAGCTTTCTCAATTTGTATAAGACAAAAAAAACTAAAAGTGAAAAAGAAATTCAGCTCTTGCCATGCACAACGTATAAACCTTCATATGAATATGGATTCTGCTATTATTTGAAATGTTTTCTACTATTAAAAGTATTATTTGGAATGTTTTCACTTTTGGATTCCATGTCACAAAAGTTGTACACAGTTTCTGAGAACGCCCCATATCCGTACATATAATATCGCCCCTTATTTCCCGTCATTGTGCAATTATAGTCGATTACCGCAGATCACTTCTAAAATCCACATAAACTACAAGTTACTGAGTTTTTGTTGCTGTTGCCTTTTTTATATCAATAAAAATTTTGAAAAGAAGATAATATGATATAATGAAAAATCGAAGGATTTCGCATAATCCCTTTTTTTCATTACACATTTATTTATTTATTAATTTATTGAGGGATGAAAGTGGTCTCCAACAAAAAATATGGAAATCAAGCCGAGACATTGGCGCCAAAGGAGATCATCTGCGAAAATGCGGATTTCCCCCCATAGGATTAGCACTGTCAGAGAATCGCGGAAATAATGCCGGGAGTCAGGTTTCAACTGTCCTTGTTATGACTATTATCGCCCATGCCTAACTTTCTTGTTTGGGTTTTATGTTCTATCAACATCTAAGGCCATATAAGAATGGGATTCAGACTAATATTATATACATGTCTATATATATATATGTATTATATATATAATATATAATATATTGACATTTTGTGAACACTAACCAGTGAATCGTGGAAATCCGCTAAATCGCGGAGATCTTTCATGCCTAATTAGATAAGTGGAGATAGCCGGTTATTAAATTCTAAAAAAGTGCCAACACTGAATTCTGCATGGTGATACCTATTGTAAAACCCGGTGAGCACCACAGACCTAGATAAAAGCGATATCGGAACTGGCAGTTTGATATCCCTGTTTGGTACTGTAGTAGTCTGCACTGACCTCTCAGGCAAAGAGTCGCATAGACAGGTAGACGTGGATAGGGTGGTGACATCAGGGATGTAATGGTTAGCGCACTAGCCCGTAATGCAAAAGGTGAATTCAAATCCTGCTCAAGGTGCAATATTCCCATTTTCATCACCCACCACGACACTGGGTGCCGTGACCAGGATCCTGTACAAGCTACACGCTGTATGGTTACTGAATCTACCCTGTGTATGTATATATATATATATATATATATATATATATATATATATATATATATATATATATATATATATATATATATGTAAGTGCATTGCCTGTATGTATGTAATTGTAAGCATTGAATGACTTATGGGCGTAAACCATTTAAACGACTTAAAATTCCAGGGGTACGAGTGTAGTAGTCTGCATTGACCTCCCAGGCAAGGAGCCACATAGACAGTTAGGCGTGGATAGCGTGATTGCATCAGGGAGCATAGGTAGCAAAATGGTTAGCACACTAGCCTGGAATGCAAGCGTGGGTTCGAATCCTGCTCTAGGCGCAATAGTTCCCATTTTCATAACCACCCCCCCCCCCACCACATCACTTTGCTAAAAATACATTTAAATTTCAGCTTCAATGGATCAAAAGATGATTTTTTTAAACGGCTGATAATTTGAAAGCCAGTCATTAAATACGTACTCCATCACCCTGCTACAGGATTTGAACCATTAAGGCGCCACACCATCATATCGGTTAATAATTGCTTAATATAAAATCCAGTCTTCAAAGATTTCAAAGCCATATTTTGCTGTCGCGAATATTAAGAATCACTTTTGCAAAGCGTTGCACTAAAGTTGTTCTAATTTCTTTTTTCAGCACACCAGTTTTCACTCCGAACTTTTCATACCATTCAACATCTTTTACGCCAGGAACCAACCACCACAGAAACAGAAACTCACTAGATCCATCCCATAATAATCACTCCAAACCCACCCTAGCTCTCAACCAATCAGCTGCTGGACTGTTGGAGTCCAGTCGCGAACCGCTTCGTCCATTGGCGTGCAACACGGTCATGCTCATCTCGGTTCTGTGTGTACTGGGTGGCGATGCTGCCGACGAGCGGGTCCGCGGGGTTACAGTCTGTGAGCAGCGAGCAGATGGAGAGAAGCACTTTGGAGATGGTGAGTGCCGGACTCCAGTTCTCTTTGAGGATGTCGAGGCAGATGGCTCCAGCGCTGTTAATATTACAGTGATAGATCCGCGTACTGAAAGTCACCTGGAAGTAAGAAAAGGAAGCATTAAATAAACATTCGTCCATTTTGCCTGTTTATCTATAAAGTTATTTTCTATTTCATGCAAACGCAATTGGCTACCATTTGCCGGGTGTAAACAAGATGGTCAGTTTCACCAGAGTAAATGGGTGAATGAGTTGAGCGCCTACCTCCCACGCAGCAGGTCGTGGGTTCAAGTCAAATCAATAACTTAAAAGTTATAGTTGTTAGTAAGTAGCCTAGTATTTAGAACTGTGAAAAACCTTGGAATATACACGGGAAGAAACCTGAATTTTCTACCTGTTACTGCATACACCTCAGTGTTTTTGCATGCTTGCCAAAATTAATTTTACATGTTTCATTGTTTGCACTTCAAATATCTCAAATGTTAGCCATTGAAAATAAAACTTACTTCCAACTAATGTGAAGTAGAATTCCGATGTTAGTCACAGATTTAGAAACTGCCCTCCTCAGTCACTTGAATTAATTCCAATGATAATCACAGATTTAGGAACTGCCCTCCCCAGTCACATGAATTAATTCCGATGTTAGTCACAGATTTAGGAACTGCCCTCCTCAGTCACATGAATTAATTCCGACGTTAGTCACAGATTTAGGTACTGCCCTCCCCAGTCACATGAATTAATTCCGATGTTAGTCACAGATTTAGGAACTGCCCTCCTCAGTCACATGAATTAATTCCGACGTTAGTCACAGATTTAGGTACTGCCCTCCCCAGTCACATGAATTAATTCCGATGTTAGTCATAGATTTAGGAACTGCCCGCCTCAGTCATGTGAATTAATTCCAATATTAGTCACAGATTTAGTAAATGCCCTCCCCAGTCACGTGAATTAATTTGATGGTAATCACAGATTTAGGTGCTGCCCTCCCCAGTCATGTGAATTAATTCCAATGTTAGCCACAGATTTAGGAACTGCCCTCCTCAGTCACGTGAAATAATTCCAATGTTAGCCACAGATTCAGGTACTGCCCTCCTCAGTCACATGAATTAATTCTAATGTTAACCACAGATTTAGGAACTGCCCTCCTCAGCCATGTGAATTAATTCTGATGTTAGTTACAGATTTAGGAACTACCCTCCTCAGTCACATGAATTAATTCTAATGTTAGCCACAGATTTATGTACTGCCCTCCTCTGTCACATGAATTAATTCTAATGTTAACCACAGATTTAGGAACTGCCCTCCTCAGTCACATGAATTAATTCTGATGCTAGCCACAGATTTAGGAACTGCCCTCCTCGGTCACATGAATTAATTCTGATGCTAGCCACAGATTTCGGAACTGCCCTTCCCAGTCACGCGAATTAATTCCAATGTTAGTTACAGATTTAGGAACTGCCCTCCTCAGCCATGTGAATTTATTCCAATGTTAGTCACAGATTTAGGAAATGCCCTCCTACAATCACAGATTTAGGAATTAGCCTACTCAATCATGCGAATCGGTTCCGCATGAGACACAGATTTAGGTATGCCACCCCTCAGTCAGGTGAGCTAGTTCCGCAGCGAACCAGCAGGTGGCAGCACCAAACTCAGCCCCGAGCATGCTGTCATTAGTCAGTGGCAGTATTGTTGGTTTGTTAAAGCTGCATAGTCCGATGAAAACATCAAATTTTCAAAACCAAAACAATTATCCAGATTTGATTCTACATATCTAACTTAGATAGTGCTGCACTTATTAAACACTTGTCACCACATAGAAGGGCATTCAGAGCCAACAGTGGTGTTCTCTGTGGCGGAGTGGTTAGAGTGTCTGACTTTTGATCTAGGTCGGACTCCTAATCTGAAGGTTGGTGGTTCAATTCCCCATGCCTCCACCTCTGCCGATTTGGATTTCCACCGCTGTGTATAACTTACAGTGTCATCAAAGGCCAGTTGCTCTCATACCATGTCTATGTGGTGCGGGAGGTTAAAAATCCCTTGGGTCGGTATAAGTGTAGGCTCGGGCTTTCTATCGATAAACTGTATAATGGTGAAAAGAAGTCTATTCAGACTTATCCATGATAGGCAGTATAAATCTTCAAGGGAAAAAAACAAACAAATTTAATAGAACCTGTTACTGCAGAAGCATATGGTGTCAGAGTTTTGGCATGCTTGCCAAAATTATTTGTGGATGGTTGCACTTCAAATATCTCAAAAGTTAGACATTTAAAGTTAAAGTTACTTCAAACTAAAGTAAGGGAGGATATAACAATCAATTTAATATACATAACTCAGAAAATGACAGAAACTCAAAACCATCGGACTATGCAACTTTAGGAGGTTTTACGTCCTAGCAACATCTAATATAAGGTTATATCAGCATGGGTACCGACTTGTGATGGTGTGCACTCAGGGTGGTTTTATAGTGCAGCCCCACTGGGAGACCAGGCTGCCAGCAACATGACCTGATATCCCACTCAGTCACATTATCCTGATACTAAGATGACAAGGCAACTACCAAATTGAGACTATTGCTGTTCAGTAATGAAAACAAGCTGTGATGCGACTTATTCATTATGGACAGTGTAAATAAACCATCACCGAAAAACAAAAAAAAAAGCAGAAATCGGGCTGAGACATTGGCGCCACATGGTGAGCTTTGGCAGAACCAAGCCATGTGACGCCAAGCCATGTGGCGCCAAGCCATGTGGCCATGTGGCACCAGTTTTTTTGTGTTTTTTTTGTTGTCCATTAGTTGTTTAAGCAGGGGAAATTTCAATGATGGATGATTGGTCTTCCTCATTCCACTGCTCCTTGCCCTATCCTAATAATGCCGAGTGCCTGGCTAGGAAGCGACAAGTATCAATTTTTACGTCATTGGTTTGACTCGACCAGGGTTCAAACCCACGATCCCATGATCTACCAGCACGGGAGACGGACGCTCTAACTCATTCGGCCATCCCGTCTGGTTTTGGCTCTAACTCATTACTGATAGCGATTTTCGGCGAAAATGAAGAACCAAGCCATGTGGCGCCAAGCCATGTGGCACCAAGCCATGTGGCACCAGTTTTGTGTGTGTGTTTTTTTGTTGTCCATTAGTTGTTTAAGCAGGGGAAATTTCAATGGTGGATGATTGGTCTTCCTCATTCCACTGCTCCTTGTCCTATCCTAATAATGCCGAACGCCTGGCTAGGAAGCGACAAGTATCAATTTTTACGTCATTGGTTTGACTCGACCAGGGTTCAAACCCACGATCTACCAGCACGGGAGACGGACGCTCTAACTCATTCGGCCATCCCGTCTGGTTTTGGCTATAACTCATTACACCGATAGCGATTTAAAGCGAAAATGCAGATATCCCCCCATAGGATTAGCACTGTCAGGGAATCATGTAAAAATGCCGGAAGTCAAATTTCACCTGTTGTTATTGTGACTGTATTATCGCCCATGCAAAACTCTTTCTTATTTGGGTTTTATGTTCTCGTAAAATCTAAGGTCATATAAGAATGGGATTCGAACTAACCAATTGCTGTGATATATATTGGCATTTTTTAAAGTTAATCGGAGAATATAAAAAATCATGGAAATCTGCGAAATCGCGATCTTTCATCCCTGCATTATAATAATTGCAATATTGATGGCTGAAAGATTGGCATTTTAATTATTTAAGTATTTATATTATATTTATTAATACTAAGATTCCTCAAAATCTACTCCATTGAATGTTGATGTGAGAGATATCGAATTATATACACCTGGAAAATGATTGAATGCAAAGTACCGAACTATAGCATAACAATGTATCATTCAAAAAGATATGGTAGACTTGCTAAGGTACCAGCAATAAATTACAAAAGCCTCAGAATCAACAAGAACACTGTGTGATGGACGTCTTTCTGTCCAAAGGATCCAGCTCTTCAATACAATGCCAGCTTACATTAGAAATCAATCAAACTGCAGTGTACAATCATTCAAAAGGCAGCCTGACAAGGTGTTAACAACAATACCAGATGAACGACAGATTTCAGGATACACCCAGCTAACGCCAGCAGATTCAAACTCATTACTGCACATGACAAAACTGAACGGAGCATCATCACCACATGTAGTGGGCCCTGATGGTGGAATCTCCGACTTGGCCTGAGCATATAGCTTAAACACTCTAATCTAATCTAATCTAAAATGCCATTATCACTACAATAATAATATAAATTTAATAGAGAGCCCTAACCAGTAGGAGTCATTGTAAGGCACTGCGCAAAAATACATACACAGACAGATTTACAACCATTATCAGAACCAGACGACCATTAAATTGTCATGCCTGTCGTAATCTAATCCTTGCGATCGCTTGTGCCAGTTGGTCTAATATAAATGTGGTAAAGCCTGTCTAAACACATTTTCCAGGTGTTTTGTATATGGATGTATAACGCATTATACAAGTATAAATGATAGGGGGACATATATACTTTGCTACTTCCTCCATCGGAGCATTGATAGAGTGCCCCCCCCCCCCTCATCAGCTGTCGGGAGTTGTATACCGGTGCCCCCCCCCCCAAATATTTAATATATATATATATATATATATATATATATATATATATATATATATATAAAATATATATATATATATGAGTCAGCCTCACGAAAATGGGCCAATTGGTGGTTTATTTAAGATGTTGGCGTCGCAATTCTTAAAGTGTATTGCATTTCTTTGTTTTATATTAAATTATCCTAGAAACAAATAAGGTTGTTGTATTTTCTCTACCTTTGCATTCAGGATAAATTTAAGGACTTTGCAACACCTCTGTCAATGCTTAACTATAAGTATGCCGATCGACGCCGACATCCAATGCTTGACGCCGACAACTTTAACAGATGTCGGCGTCACAATTCTTAAAGTGTAGTGCATTTCTTTGTTTTCTATTAAATTATCCTAGAAACAAATAAGGTTGTTGTGTTTTCTCTACCTTTACATTCAGGACACATTTAAGGACTTTCCAATACCTCTGTCAATGCTAAACTATATTTATACTGTTCGACGCCGACATCCAATGATCGATGCCGACAACTTCCATCAATTGGCCTCTTTTCGTGATCTTGACTCATATATATATATACTGTATATGTCCCAATAGACAGGGACAGCACGAGTGCAAACATATGGATGCATGTCTATTTCAGTTTGTGTTCAGATTAACTTTCCGAAACTATAGAAACAAATTCTTTGTGGAACCCCGGACACAATTCCCCAATCGGTAAAAGCAGAGGCTTCCCATGTGGAAGGTCTGAAGTTTGAATCCCGGCTGAGTCAAACCAATGACTTACAAAATTGGTACTTATCGCTACCTAGCCTGGCGCTTGGCATTAATAGAATAGGGCAAGGACTGGTTGGCTCAGTGTCAGGATAATGTGACTCAGTGGGAAATTGGGCATGATGTTGGCAGTTTGTTTGTTGTTTTACGTCCTAGCAACATCTAAGGTCATATCACGACGGGTACCGACTTATGACAGTGCACACTCATGGTGACTTTATAGTGCTGCCCCACTGGAAGACCAGGCCACCAGCACCATGACCTGATATCCCACTCAGTCACATTATCCTGACACTGAGCCAACCAGTCCTTGCCCTATCCAATTAATGCCGAGCGCCAGGCTAGGAAGCAACAAGTATCAATTTTTAAGTCAGTGGTTTGACTCGACCAGGATTCGAACCCACGACCCCACGATCTACCAAAACCCTCTAACTCATTTGGCCATCCCGTCTGGTCTTGATGTTGGCAGTCTCGGCTCCCAGTAGAGCAGCACTATAAAGTCGCCATGAGTGCAGGCTGTCAATACCGATTTGGCCACTGCGTCCCCTCTCCCTCTAAATTCTCCTGAAGTTGTGAAAGAAAATTGCCGTAACTAACCTTCGGTGGTTTGAAGGGATAATCAGCGGTGAAGTGAATGTCGAGGAAGAAGACGCCGCCCTCGTAGACTGAGCCGGGCGGCCCCAGGATCGTAGACACCCACTCGTACAGGTTGTCACCCTTAGGGCCCGCGCTGAAAATAGAAAACCAACGATAAAATTAATTAGTGTTCAGAGCATCTTAATCACGGCAGTGGGTTTGATCCAAGGTTAATTCTAAATATAACCTTACAAATGACTTGCACTTATTAGTATTACTACATTGCCTAGGATTTGGTTTTACTAGGATAATGTAGTAGTCTGCATTGACCTCTCAGGCAAGGAACCACATAAACAGGTGGATGTGGATAGGGTGATTGCATCAGGGAGCCTAGATGGTGTAATGGTTAGCACACTAGGACGGAATGCAAGCTAGTTGGTTAGTTAGTGGTGATTGCTTAACGCTGTGTCAGCAGCAAAGGCCATAATCACGGCGAGAATTGTTCAGATCTTATTATGTCATATTATTTATTATCAGGCCGTCACTTTTAGTTTACAGAGAATGTAAAAGCACACAATCAACTATGTGTCGAGAGATACGTTTGAAGTCAAAGGCTCACAATTACAACGACAACAAATTTGAGGCCAGTTTTGTTTGTTTGTTGTTGTTGTTTTATGTCCTATCAACATATAAGGTCATATTAGGATGAGTACCGACTTGTGACAGTGTGCACTCATGGTGACTTTATAGTGCTGTCCCACTGGGAAACCAGGCCGCCAGCACCATGACCTGGTATCCCACTCAGTCACATTATCCTGACACTGAGCACACCAGTCCTTGCCCTGTCCTAATAATGCCAAGCGCCTGGCTAGAAAGGGACAAGTATCAATTTTTAAGTCATTGGTTTGACTCGACCAGGTTTCGAACCCACGATCTACCAGCACGGGAGAGGGACGCTCTAACTCATTCGGCCATCCCGTCTGGTCCTTGGGGCCAGGTAAAATTCTAGATAAATTGGTGAATGGAATGGAAGAGGCGTGGGTTCGAATCCTGCTATGTGCGCAGTAGTTCCCATGTTCATCATCCCCACGATAATAGGCTAAGAGCTGGCTGGCTCAGTGTCAGGATAATCTGGCTTGAGTTAGCTATTATAACATAGTGCTGCTGGTACGGTATACCATATGTGCAGCACTATAAATACACTGGTTCTATGCAGTCACAAGTCGGTGCCCATCCTGATAACTGAAATTGGAAGGATGACAAAGCCCAATCACTGAATCGGATAAATATCAATTGAAAAGGATTTAGTTTGTGTTTTGTTGGGGTTTTTCATCCTGGCAACATCTAAAGTCATATCAGAATGGGTAGTGACTTGTGACACTAACAGTAGAACTCATGGCAACGTTATAGTGCTGCCCCACTTGGAGACCAGGCCACCGGAACAATGGCCTGATTTCCCACTCAGTCACATTATCCGGGCACTGAGCTAACCAGTCCTTGCCCTATCCTAGTAATGCCAACCGCCAGGCTAGGTAGCGACAAGTATCAAGTGTGTAATGTAAGTCACTCATTTGACTCGGCTGGGATTTAAACTCCCGACCTTCCGCATGGGAAGCATTCACCCTGCCAATTCGGCTACCGCGTCCGGTCATATTATATATTTTAATTTATGCAGCACAGGACTTTTTGTTTGGGGTTCACAGATAAATCATTGGGGCGGACGATTGCCAAATGTACAATGCACTAGGGGGAGTCTAGGGGTACCTCGAAATCTAGAGGCTCTGAAATGCCATTCTAGCCATTTCAGGGAGGTTACATACTTAAAACGTCGAATATTGTGATAGCCCACGGTCTTCCACACTGCCACGCACTCACGGAAGAAAGCCAAGATTTAGTACAGTATGCTTCAACTGGTTTATTACAAAACCTATCTGCTCCCCGCGGCGTCAACAGTCAACTGACCCGCCCCCTAACTCGCTAGGTCCCACGTCGCATCTATAGGTGGGTGGGGTGGGTGCTAGCCACACGCAGTAGAGGGCAGCCCAGTTGGGGCCCTGCCCGGTGGCTAGCGTGCCGCCACCTAGTGCAGTTCAGTGTAACTGCGTAGCATAGTGTCTGCCGCCACCGCATGGTAGTGGAGCTCATGTACAGACTACTACAATATCAATAAACAGTAAATTGTCACGTTATGTGTGTTGAAGCTTAACGTGAGTTGTGAGTTGTTTTTTGTGAGAAGGGTTAACTGCCTACCTACTCTTCCCACAAAATAAAACTCATGCTAAGTTTAAACACAAATAAAGTGACAATTGACTGTTTATTGATATTGGCGTTTATTGATATTAACTACCGCATTTCCCCCCAACCCACGCTAGTTACGGCCCTGAAATATCTAATGTAGTAAGACTGGAATACCAGTGCGCAGGCGCTTAAAAAAGACAACATACAAATAATTTACATAGTATAAAAGCATTATATTAATATTATAGGAATGTAACGGCTATTGGTATGTGTGTAGGATAGGAGGTTGGTACTGGGCACGGTGGCCTAATCGATAGAGCGCGGGTCTCACGTGTGGACATTTGGGAGTTCGGTTCCCGGTCGAGTCAAACCGATGACTTATAGAATTGATACTTGTCACTTCCTAGCCTGGCGCTCGGCTTTAATAGGATAGGGCAAGGACTGGTTAGCTCTGTGTCAGGATAATGTGACTGAGTGGGATATCGGTTAATGGTGCCAGCAGCCTGATTTCCCAGTGGGGCAGCACTATAACGTTACCATGAGTGTGCACTGTCACAAGTCGGTAGCCGTCCTGATATGATTTTCGTTTTAAATAAAGAAAGCTGGTTGGGTTGATACCAGCCAGAGAATTGCTCAGCCATATTTGTTTTGATCTTGGTTTGTCTGTAATGAATAATAACAACAGAAACTCATTCACAGCACACAACAAAATACATCAGGCTGGAAACACCAGTTTTTTGTTTGTTTGTTTGTTGTTGTTTTACGTCCTAGCAACATCTAAGGTCATATCAGGACAGGTACTGACTTGTGACAGTGCGCACTCATGGCGATTTTATAGTGCTGCCCCACTGGGACACCAGGCCGCCAGCACCATGACCTGATATCCCACTCAGTCACATTATTCTGACACTGAGCCAACCAGTCCTTGCCATGTCAAAATAATGCCGAGCGCCAGGCTCGGAAGCGACAAGTATCAATTTTTAAGTCATTGGTTTGACTCGACCAGGATTCGAACCCAAAATTCATGGGTTCGGATTTCCCGATCTCCAAAACAGGAGACGGAAGCTCTACTCATTCGGCCATCCCGTCTGGTCAATCAAAACATTACATTGGTCGTTATAATCTACCTTACTTTAGTTTTGAAGTAATCTTTATTTTAAATGGGTTAACTTTAGAGCTATTTGAAGTGAAAATATGCCAAATTAATGTTGGCAAGCACATCAAAGTCTGACACCATAGCCTTTAACTTCAAGCATTAACAGGTTCTGTTAAATTGGCTTAAAGCTGCATAGTCCGATCAAATATCACATTTTCAAAACCAAACCAATTATCTAGATTTGATTTTTACATATCTAACTTAGATACTGATGCACTTATTAAGCATTTGTTTCTGCGAAGAAGGCAATACTGAGTCAATTTAATAGAACCTGTTACTGCAGAAGTCGATGGTGTCAGAGTTTTCGCAAGCTTGCCAAAATTAATCTTCCATGTTTGCACCCCAAATATCTCAAAAGTTTACCATTTAAAATAAAAGTAACTTTGAACTAATGTAAAGTAGATACTAGTGATCGATCTAATATATTTATCTCAGAAAAAATACAGAAATTCAAAACCATCGGACTATGCAACTTTAATATCCCATGATATGCAACAGCAAATGCTTAATAAGTGCATCAGTATCAAATGTAGATTCAAATTTAGATGAGTGTTTTGGTTTCAAAATGTTGATGATTTCATCGGATTATGCAGCTTGAAAAGAAAATACACTGCATTGCCCGATAAAAGCATCAAATTTTCAAAACCAAAACATCCACCAAGATTTGAACCTACATGTGCAACTGAGCTACTGGTTACCTCTTTAAACATTTATTGCGGCATATAATTTGAAGGAATACTAAGTTCAAGGAGAGGCAGGGTTAAAAAAAAGAAAAATTGACTTAGCACTCCTTCTATCCATCTCCAGCATTTTGGTATGCATGCCAAAATTAATTAGTTGGTTGGTTGTTGCAGTTTTACATCCTGCCAACATCTGTGTTCTCTGTGGCAGAATGGTTAGAATGTCTGACTTTTTTCTGGTTCAGACTCCTAATCTGAAGGTCAGTGGTTCAATTCCCCATGCCCTCACCTCTGCCAATTTGCATTTCCACCGCTGTGTATAACTTACAGCATCATCAAAGGCCAGTTGCTCTCATGCCATGTCTATGTGGTGTGGGAGGTTAAAAATCCCTTGGGTTCTCTGTGTTGGAGTGGTTAGAGTGTCTGACTTTTTTCTAGGTCAGACTCCTAATCTGAGGGTCGGCGGTTCGATTCCCCATGCCCCCAACTCTGACACTTTGGATTTCCACCACTGTGTATAACTTACAGCGTCATCAAAGGCCGGTTGCTCTCATACCATGTCTATGTGGTGTGGGAGGTTAAAAATCCCTTGGGTCGGTAAAAGTGTAGGCTCGGGCTTTCTATCGACCAGCAGTGGAATGAGGAAGACCAGTCGTCTATGACTGAAATTTCCCCTGCTTAAACAACTAATGGACCCCCCAAAAAAAAAAAAGTGTAGGCTCGGGCTTTCTATCGACAAACTGTCTAATGGTGAAAACAAGTCTATTCCGACTTATGCATGATAGGCAGTATAAATCTTCAAGAACATCGAAGGTCAGATCAGGACGGGTACCGACTTGTGACAGTGCACACTCATGGCGACTTTATAGTGCTGCCCCACTGGGATACCAAACCGCCCACCGCCCTAAAGGGAGCATTTAAAGTCGGTCCCAAGGACGGTCGATTTAGAGAGGTTTTACTGTATATCAAGAACATCGAAGGTCATATCAGGACGGGTACCGACTTGTGACAGTGTACACTCATGGCGACTATATAGTGCTGCCCCACTGGGATACCAAACCGACCACCTCCCTAAATGGAGCATTTAAAGTCGGTCCCAAGGACGGTCGATTTAGAGAGGTTTTACTGTATATCATAATACATATGTTTGTTTTTGTTTGCTTGTTATTTTGCATTCTAGCAACATCTAAGGTCATATCAGGATGACAGTGCACACTCATGGTGACTTTATAGTGCTGCTCCACTGGTAGACCAGGCCGCCAGCACCATGACCTGATATCCCACAATGTAAATAAAAAGATTCACCCCGTACGACAGTAGCATCAATAGGAGTGAAGAACAGCCCGGTACAAAAAGTGGAGAAAATGTGGGTAAATGAAATGAGAACATAAATTCTTGATCTAAAAAGCAAACTATATTCTTCACATGCATTGATATATTTACCTGCAACTTTTGAACTGGTTAGTAGATTAAGTCCAGGAGATAAATGAACTATAAAGTTTGAAATGATTGAGCGCACACATCCACATGGCAGCCATTGGCTGGAAGTTGAGAGGTTCCTGGGTAATGATCCAATCTAGACCATTGGCTGACGTAGTCAGGTGGTACAACCAGTTCATTCAAACATGGTGGATTTCATTCATGGACTCAATTTGAGTGATTTTGAACTGATTGTGTGTCATTTTGCCTTGATATTAAAAATATTATGTGGTTTGAACACTCTA
Organism: Branchipolynoe longqiensis; assembly: GCA_030323885.1. Lineage (NCBI taxonomy): Eukaryota > Metazoa > Annelida > Polychaeta > Phyllodocida > Polynoidae > Branchipolynoe > Branchipolynoe longqiensis. The sequence goes on from CM059203.1 coordinate 43,229,603, forward strand.
GAGGGCATATGTTGAGGGACATAAGGGAAAAGATATACAATCGGATTGTAGCTATTGGATGTAAATCACTGTACGGTAAGAATGCCAGACCATCAACAGCGAGACACATTTTCTCAACTTTTACATAGGGTTGTAATTCACCTCTGAACAGAGTCAGAGGTGAATCTTTTATCTAGGTTGAATGACAACCCAGCATAAGTCCGAGCAAAAACGGCCTCGGTATGAATCAACTATCAACAAGCTGTGGAGGTCCTTGTTCCAGTGCACACTGTGTATCTATAATGTTCCAGTGCACACTATGTACCTATAATGGCGTACACTGGAGGAACTCTGAGAGAATGGAAAACAATGGTGGCCACTGAATGTTTTCGATTTTACTTTTTAAGTCTATTATTTTGTGTATTAATCTACATGATTTAATCAATTATTCACCCCAAGAGTAGCGGACGACGATAGATAAGTACTGTAGTAGTCTGAACTGACCGTTCAGGCAATTAACCACATAGACAGGTAGGCGTGGGTAGTGTGGTGATATCAGGGAGCCTAGGTGGTGTGATGGTTAGCACACTGGCACCGAATGCAAACAGATGTGGGTTCGAGTCCAATATTTCCAATTTTCATCACCCCCACGACATTACTATTTATTAGATTGGTTGGTTGGTTGTAGGAGTTTTACGTCCCAGCAACATCTAAGGTCAAAGCAAGACAACAGATATAAGTATTTGAACAAGATATTATGCATATTAGATTGGTTGATTGGTGGAGTTTTACATCCTGGCAACATCTAAGATCAAATCAGGAAGGTTACTGACTTGTGACAGTGCGCACTCATGGAGACTTTATAGTGCCGCCCCATTGGGAAAAGAGGCCGCCAGCATCCTGACCTGATATCCCACTCAGTCACATTAGCCTGACACTGAGCCAGCCAGTCCTTGCTCTATCCTAATAATGCCAAGCGTCTGACTAGGAAGCAACAAGTATTAATTTTTAAGTCATTACTTTGACTCAACCAGGGATCAAACCCATGGGCTTGAATCCCATAATTTCGCAAAACGGCTCAACACATTCGGACATCCCATTTGGTTTGCATATTAGATTACAAAATCATGTGGTTATTTCCATAATCCAGTCTACCGACACTTTTTCTAGTGGCTTGTTTGGCAGCCCTGACCAGACGGGGCGGCCGAATGAGTTGAGCGTCCGTCTCCTGCTTTGGGAGATCTGGGGATCCGAACCCATGGGTCTGTGGGTTCGAATTCTGGTCAAGTCAAACCAATGACTAAAATGTTTATACTTGTCACTTCCAAACCATTAGCGCTTTCTCGCGCTCAGCATTATTAGGATAGGGGAAGGACTGTTTGTCAGGATAATGTGACTGAGTGGGATATCTGGTCATGTCATCTCCGGGCTGGTTTCCCAGTTGGGAAGCACTATAAAGTCACCATGAGTGCACACTGTCACAAGCCAGTACCCGTCTTGATATGACCTTAGATGTTGACAGGACGTAAAACTCCAACAACCAATCAACCAACAACCCTGTTCCCGAGGCAGGGCTACGGGAGTAACTAGATCCACTCTAACTTCACCAACTTGGCACGTGACCAACTACTGATCAAGTATTCTTGCAGTGGTTGAAATGCTCCGCACTTCCTGACCTCACGTGTGAAAGACAGACAGTACCAACGAGCAATCGACAACAGTCACCAAACGCAGCTGATCAAACGGCAATTCTTATCGAGCCTTATCCGCCATTCTTTGTAAGAACAAGAATTCAGTTCTTGTTAGTGATTCGCCCCCCGCCCTCGTTAACGGAGTTCAACTTTGAACCCTGTAACCAGGGCTCATCTAATTAGGTCAGGGAACGCTGCCTTCCCGGTGCGCGCTGCGCATGCGCAACGAGCACTTCCGCTGTCAGCGTTTGACGCGCTCACCTCAGCTGGTTGGTGGTTGGGAGTTTTCCGTCTTGGCAACATCTAAGGTCATATCAGGACGGCTACCGACTTGGTTGGTTGTTGGAGTGTTGTGTCCTGGCAACTTATAAGGTCATATCAGGACGGGTACTGACTTGGTTGGTTGGTTGGTTGAGATTTGCATCCTGGCAACATATAAGGTCATATCAGGACGGGGACTGACGTGTGACAGTGCACACTCATGGTGACTTTATAGTCCTGCCCCACCGGAAGACCAGGCCACCAGCACCCATGACATGATATCCCACTCAGTTACATTATCAGTTACATTATCCTGACATTGAGCCCACTAGTTCTTTGCTCTATCCTAATAATGCCAGGTGCCTGGCTAGGAAGCAACAAATATAAATTATTACGTCATTGGTATGACTTGACCAGGGTTTGAACACATGGGTTCGGATCCCACGATCTACCAAAACGGGAGGCGGATGCTTAACTCATTCGATGATCCCGTCTGCTGGACTTAATTAATGGAGCACCAGCAGGGACCGTCCTAATGAAGAATATCTGGTTTGGTCGTCTCAGTTACTCATCTTACTCACTACTATGAGGCAGATCCCGGCAACTGTCTACCAGTCACCACCTATACAATACCAGAAACAATTCATAAGAAAGAAAGGAAGACAAGTCACGCAAGATTGACAGTGATAAGGTTGAGCTTTATTGCTACAACTCTTGTTCACCTACTTGTTCAGTCTAATCAGTGCCTACAGCCCATTAAACCTAAGTCCCATGGGTGTTGCACGCAGCTCAGTGGTGAACTGATTCTTTTGTATCTCTAGTGTTAAGTCAGTCTGCATAGCAAGTGCAAGGAGTTCAAGGTGACTGGACTCACACAGCCAGCCAGTCAGACACCCCTGCAGCCTGGGAGGGGCGGCGCTCAAGAGCGGCACCTGTCACTCAACCCCGGTGCAGGCGGTGTCCATAATGTATGCAGAATGGTTGGGTGTGCTTACCCAGCGGTCCCATGGTAACAAGTAGTCGTCATACAGTTACAATAAACATTAATACTTGTTCCCGCTCCACTTGCACTCTTCCTGGTGTGTGGAGGAACATTTCTGTAATTAATAACCGCATCTTCATATCTGGACATCACATCACAATCCCGGTCACTGTGTGCCATAACATTTCCACATAGTTATTTATATATCACGACCAGACGGGATGGCCGAATGAGTTAGAGTGTCCATCTCCCGTGTTGGGAGATCGTGGGTTCGAACCCTGGTCGAGTCAAACCACTGACTTAAAAATTGATACTTGTCACTTCCTAGCTTGGCACTCAGCATTATTAGAATAGGGCAAGGACTGGTTGGCTCAGTGTCAGGATAATGTGACTGAGTGGGATATCAGGTCATGGTGCTGGCGGCCTGGTCTTCCAGTGGGGCAGCACTATAAAGTCGCCATGAGTGCGCACTGTCACAAGTCGGTACCCGTCCTGATATGACCTTAAATGTTACTAGGATGTAAAACAACAACAAACAAACTTTATATGTCACACCGCGAGTGGGCACCCATTGCATCGCTATTAGTATTACATAACAATGGTCCCCAACTCTGTCGCCCGAGATATTAATATAATTCCAAGCTCGTCTATCACGACCGAAAGACCGTATATTTTTTACACTAAGACAGGTTGGTTGGTTGTTGGAGTTTTACATCCTGGCAACATATAAGGTCATATCAGGATGGGTACTGACTTGTGACAGTGTGCACTCCTTGCAACTTTATAGTGCTGCCCCACTGGGAAATCAGACCACCGGCACCATGACCAGATGTCTCAGTCAGTCACATTATCCTGACAATGAGCGAACCAGTACTTGCCTTATCCTATTAATGCCGAGCGCCAGGCTAGGAAGGGACAAATAACAATTTTAAAGTCATTGCTCTGACTCGCCCGGGGACCGAACTCCCGACCTTTCGCACTCTACCTATTAGGCACCGCGCTCAGTCCTATGACACTGCAGAATGAAAGCACAGTATTGCAACCTGGTCAGAAAAAGTTAAAGGATGCAACAATTCCATTGACCCGAAAAGAAAACTTAAACAGCCGAGTCTTGGCAACAGATTTTAAATTATTCAAGATGCAACGCATTTCTTATCTCCATTGGCAACTTATTTCCTGAAGTGACATTTGACACACAAAAGACATGGGCCATGTCAATAACAATGTCCCTGAAATCAGCTCTTGGTAATTTGCCATAAGTGATTACATTGCTGGTTGATATGGCTTGCCCGTCGTGATATGACCTTAGATGTTGCTAGGACGTAAATCAACAACAAACAAAAGCTATGGCTTGCTATGTGTTAACATACACAGAAATTTCTACTTTTAACTGAGCAAATTTGGCTATCGTATGAAAAGTTAAAGCTGTATAGTAGCCAGGATGTAAAACAGTAATTACTAGCAAAGCCCTGAGCTCCTGCCCCCCCCCCCACCCCCCACACACATCCTCGCTTGCTCTCCTGTGGGTTCCCCCCCCCCCCCACCACCCACCCCAATGGGCCCCCCCTCCCCTGCCACCACCCTTAACCATCATGAACAAACCATCAATGCACCAAACATCGTACACAACTATCAACCTGTTTAAACACATTGAACATTATATAAGACAGACAAAATGTCTTGTCAACTATAAACTTAGTTTCTTTTATAAGAGAAAAAATGTAACCCACAACGATTGTTTGAGTTGCCCCGAGTATATACCTTCTACTCGGTGCTGCTCCACATTTTTGCATGAACTACAGTGACTGGTGCTGTACATTATACAGCAGGGCCCGTATGCATGAAGAATTATTTATCGCCCCTGGTGGTAAGGACCGAGTTCGGGGCAGCTATCGCCGGGGGTAAGAAATGGGTCACGGAGTATGCATGGAGCCAAAGCGGCGAGGAGGTAGCTACCCTTGTAGTTATTTATAGATTTGGGAAATCCCTCTGTGCCTGTTTACAATCGTCGATTCGACAATATGAATAACGCCACCAATGTGGCGGCGATGTTAATAGCAGTTCGAATTTAGGGTTAAATTGATAAAATTTCTCTTATTGCGTATGTAATTCTGTTAAATATGGTCGCATTGAATAGATTTGGGCGTAAAACATTGCCGCTGGCATTATGCCAGTATGGATATTGACGTCGCGGCGGCAGCGGCAATTTGTTGACTTTACATTCGTCGACTATTAATATCGCCGCCAATGCGGCGGTAGCCTTAATAACGGTTCGAATTTAGGGTTAAATTGATAGAATTTCACTTATTGCTTATGTAATTCTGTTAAATATGGTCGCATTGAATAGATTTGGGCGTAAAACATTGCTGCTGGTGTTATGCCAGTATGGATATCGACGTCGCTGCGGCGCCGGCGCCGATTTGTTTTGTGTACATTCGTCGATTTGACAATATTAATATTACTTTCGGTTCATTTTTGCGGTTAATTTGCTAAAATATCACTTGTACAGTATGTAATTCTGTTAAATATGATCGCATTGAATAGATTTGGGCCTAATATATTGCCGCCGATGCGGCGGCGGCGTTGTTTTGTTGATCTTCGCCAGTATGGATAGCGGCGGCGGCGGCGATTTGTTTACTTTACATTCGTCGATTCGACACTATTAATATCACCGCCAATGCGGCGGTACCCTTAATAACGGTTCGAATTTAGGGTTAAATTGATCAAATTTCACTTATTGGGTATGTAATTCTGTTAAATATGATCGCATTCGATAGATTTGACCTGAGTCGGTCCCTACCCCCATCCTTATACCTGCTACGGAGTGGGGGTAGCTTATCCGACTTTTACCCCCCGGGGTTTGCATACCCCGGTCACATGCATAGCGACTTTTTGCGCTACCCCGGATATCCGTGCTACCCCCAGGTTTAGAGCGCTACCACCGCTCCATGCATACGGGCCCAGGAGCCACACCCTTAATTCTACAGCATCGGTGCTGTGACTAATGGCCCTGTCACACTATGACGTAACTGGCGAGCGAGTGGGAAACGTTGAAATCACTTATTTACATCGAGATACGTAGAAATTCTCGGCGTTTCAGGGCCAAGTTGGACGTCAGTGCAACGTAGTGTATGTCTGCGAAACGTTGATCCAATGTAGTGGTAACGCATGAGAACTTTTTTTAAATCCTCACGGAACGCTTGCAGAACGCTGGTGAACGTTATATACATTATTCGATCGCCAGAAGAACGCATTTACGGTGGAGAAATGGCAAACGTATGTTAGACATACTTTAGACGTACGCTATGCGTACGTTTTCACTACGTTGTCAATACGCGGACTGAACGTTTCTGCCGGCTTCAATTACGCCTGACATAGTTCAACGTATGTATAATGTATGTGTAACATTTGTCTAGCGTACTCATGTGTCTAACATATACATAGCATATGTTAACGCATAGGCCACACATTGTCTTACGTCGAGCTACGTAGAAAGTTTTGAACATGTCCAAAACCTTGACCCGTGCTGGCGTAGCTCGACGTAACCTGACGTATCTCGACGTCAGCCTAACGTAATCATGACATAACCCGGCGTACCTCAACGTAATGACCAAAATTCACCTACGTCGGCTCACGTTAGCTCATTACGTCGTAGTGTGACAGGCCTATAATACAGCACTGACCAAACTTAGATCATTTAGACTGTCAATTCCAATAGTAAAATGGCCAGAAGACCAGTGCTCCGGTGCTGACAAATGTCATATTCAGATGAATAAATACTTTATTAAAAAAAATTATTTTTTAAAGTCCGATGAAAGCATCCAATTTTCTAAGCCAAAATACTTATCGAGATTTGATTCTACATAACCAACTTTAGATACTGGTACACGTATTAAGCATTTGTTGCTGCATAGAAGGAACTACTGAGTCAATTTAATAGAACCTGTTATTGCTTAAATCTACCGGGCACAGTGGTCGAATCGGTAGAGCTTAGGCCTCCCGTGCGGGAGATCAAGAGTTCAATTCCCGGTCGAGTCAAATCAATGACTTACAAAATTTATACTTATTGGTTCTAAGCCTGGTGCTTGGCATTACATGTAATAGGATAGGGCAAGGAATGCTTAGCTCATGGTCATGATAATGTGACTGAGTGGGATATCGAGGCATAGTGCTGGCTGCCTGATTTTCCAGTGGGGGCAACACTATAAAGTCGCCATGAGTGCGCAAGGTCGCAAGAAAGTACCCGTCCTGATATGACCGTATGTAAAATATTCCAATAAAACGCATTGGTGGGGGAATGCAAATGGTCTATAATGGTAAATGGTATATATTGCCAGGTGCATGAATGTATTTATGTAGTTGCTGGTGATCCTTTACTTATGCTCAATAGTCATTATGTATTAGGAAGATAGTGTGAAAGAGGCACTAGTGATAGTGTGTAAAGCTGGCGTCAAGTACAAGCGGGCGTCATGCGGTTCTCACGCGCAAATAGTGAACACACTGGACACGTCTGCCACGCGTCTAATCAACCAACAACCAACAAACCAACAACTAATCCACAACCAACCAACAACCAACCAACCAACAACCAATCCACAACCAACCAACAACCAACAACCTAACGAACAGATGGGAAGAGTAGGACGGTCCAAACATGTGCTCCAATGACTATCAAAAGCAACTACCTGTTAGGAAACAGTCTCCATATGATATATGAAAAAATGGGACGCTCCAAACATGTAGGACGGTCTAAACATGTGTTCTAACCACACAAATTCGGTCAAAAGCCAAGCATCATCACGCGTCAAGCGTAAAAAATCGCTCCGAAAGCAATTCATGATGCACGCACGACGCACACATGAGAAATGCACGCGCCAGTGTGTTCGGGTTCTCTTTATTAGATACATTTTGATTTTTGACGCACGCGTGACGCTTGACGCACGCGCCAGTTACGCGTCCAGTGTGTTCGCAGCTTAAGGGGCACTTGGGACTCTACTCACTACCCCCTCCCCCCTCTGTTAGTCACGGATCACCACACACTCAGCTCAGGCAGGTGGTGGCCAAGCAGCCACACCGCATGGTGGTAGTGGGAAGATGACGGTAGCCATGGTGACACAAGAATGCTTGATGTTCATTGGTGGACCTGTAAATGCTTGATTCTCATTGGAGAACACGGTCAGGTGGTATGCCATACCAGGTCCATGTACCACTATATAATAATAAACCTGAGGGCATTGTCTCTCTCTCTACGTTCATTCTTTATAATCTTCCTTTCTCTTCTTGCCTGTATTGATTTCATTATAGCCTGCCTACACAAACCACAGATTCCAGCTGAGGACTTTACACTTAGATACTGCTAGGAGGTAAAATCCCCAAAACCATTCCAACAACCAAGCTGCTGAAATCTTTGACAAGCACGCCAAAATTAAATTAACATGTTTACACAAGTTTCAAAGATGGCCAAATCTGTAGGTTGATTGGTTGTTGGAGTTTTGAGCTCTGACAATATTTAAAGTCATATTAAGATGGGTACCAACTTGTGACTGTGTGCACTCATGGTGACTTTATAGTGCTGCCCCACTGGGAGACCAGGCTGCCAGCACCATGACCCGATATCCCACTCAGTCACATTATCCTGACACTGAGCCAACCAGTCCTTGCCATATCCTAATAATGCTGAGCGCCTGGCTAGGAAGTGACAAGTATCAATTATTATGTCATTGCTTTGACTCGACCGTTGTTCGAACCCATGGGTTCGAATTCCACGATCTACCAAAACGGGAGACGGATGCTCAACTCATTCAGCCATCCCGTCTGGTGTATATCCCAGGTGGTGTATGCAGTGTGGCATCCTCTAGTGTCCTGCGAAATAACTGACTTCTGCACAATATCAGGGTTTGGACACCGATTTATCTAGCCATATATCAGATAATTAAAGTTGCATAGACCGATGGTTCCGAGTTTGTCATTTTTCTGAGATTAATATATTAATTTGATTGTTATAATCTACCTTGCTTTAGTTTGAAGTCACTTCTATTTCAAATGGCTACGTTTGGAGAAATTTGAAGTGTAAACATGTCATATTAGTTTTGGCAAGCACGTCAAAACTCTGACACGTAGACTGCTGCAATCACATGTTCAATTAAATTGACTCAGTGTTTGAGCTGTCTGCTCAGGCCAAGTCGGAGACTCCACCATCAGGGCCCACTACATGTGGTGAGGATGCCCTGTTTAGATTAGATTAGATTAGAGTGTTTGAGCTGTACGCTCGGGCCAAGTCGGAGCCTCCACCATCAGGGCCCATTACGTGTGGTGAGAATGTTCTGTTTAGATTAGATTAGATCAGATTAGAGTGTTTGAGCTGTACTTGAACTTATGGGGAGTTTGTAGCCGTCCAACGGTTACCGACTGCAGAACTGCAGCAATATAGAAAGGCATCGATAAATCGGTTGAAGATTAATCTTCAGGTGGGCCGGTTGTAGAAGCTGGGATCTCTTTACAACAATTAAACGATGAATCATTCGGGCGTCCTCGAATCTCTCCAGTCCAGCGGTAGCAGAACACCATGTCCAGCAGCAGCAAGGGTTCAGGAGGAAGGGACGGGTAAAGCCGGGTTCCAGCAACAAGAACAAAGAGAGAGAGCGAAAAGGTAAAGTGCCCCACCCAAGCAAACAATTCCCTTGATCAGGGGGAGAAGTAACCCCGTGAGAAAGAAAAAGGGTAGAGTGGAGGAAAGAGAAATGAGGAGAGTTGAGTCAAAGGGATATGTCTCTTTGCTCTCTGGTGACCACCTGGCGAGCCAGAGACACGGATGGAGTAAGAGTATAAAGTGAAATGCTGCTGGGCTCCCCCGCCTGGAAGTCTTTTTAGACATAATCAAGGAGAGGGGCCACCGGAGAGGAGTAGAGAGGTGTGGACGAAGTGCGGTCTGGATATCAAGTGTTTGAGCTGTATACTCATGTGACATCGGACACTCCACCATCAGGGTTGATTGATTGATTGGTGGTTGCTTTACACCGTGTCGGCAGCTTAGGCCATATTCATGGTGAGAAATGTTTGTTTTTTGTTCAAACCATCACTTTTACATGTAAAATCAATTTTGTGTTAATAGACACTCACTAAATTAAAAAGCTCACAATTATATATTTGTGGCCAAGGGAAATAAATTCCCATAAAAAAAATTAAAGGTTTTATTATAATGGATAGAATTTATTTAGTAAACTATATGAGGTGGTACAGACCTGCTGGCCTCAAGAGGCTAAAATGTTTTCTTGCTTTACTTTAGTAAAAAGGTCATGCATACTGTCTGCAGTGTAAAATTGTTGGCGCAGGGCCAACAAATCCACACAACTGAGTCAAAGGTGTTTGAGTGTCAGCGGGGACTGACAGCCAATACATTCACGGGGAGGTTCCCCCATCAGCAGAAAAGCATGTGTAAGCCATGAGTGGCCAATACGGAAGCAGCTAAGGACCACTTGGTCCCGCCGACCTCCCGCCTGCATCTGTGTTGGTTTTCCTACAGACGGTTCAATTTCTTGAAGTTTATTAATGTTTTCATCCCACTCATTTTGCCATTTTGATTTTATGTGGGTGGCTATTAGTGGCTTTAGATCAGAATGAGGGATCAGACACGGTTCAAGATCACAGTTCAGGGCCTTCTTCGCAGTTGGATCAGCTCGTTCGTTTCCTTGTATGCCGGCATGGCCAGGCACCAAGCACAGGTGGATGTCATATCCATCTGTTGCCAGGTGGTTCATTTTATAAATGACTGTTGCTAAAATAGGGTGGTCTGTTTTCAGTCCAGCAACAGCCATGAGGCAGGAGAACGAATCACTCTATATAACATAGTGTGGTTGGATACCTCGATACACTCCAACACGAGAAGGAGTGCTCGGGTTTCCGCTGTGAAAATCGAGCTCTGATCGGGCAAGCATATGCCAAATATTTTCCGTCGGCAGACTGCTTCAGCAGCTACCCGGCTTTGGTCTTTCAAACCATCGGTGTATATCGAGAGGTGGTCTGCAAACTGGTCTTGACTCTCTGTATGCAGTCCTTGATATTCGAGTGGATGTGTCCCAGACTTCCTCAGTTTGGTGAGTCAGAGGATAACCGACAGCTTCCTCAATGACCATGGGGGATGTTCTGGGACTTTGGCATCCTCCAACATGTCCAAATCCACGGCTAAGACCTCCAAATGAGGTCACATTCGGAGACTCAGTGGCCAGATGTAATTTGGCTTGGCTTCATACCTGGATTAGTCAAGTGGCTCGAATAGACAATTGTGTGCAGGATTCAATGCATTGGTTTTTATCTTGACTACATATTGCATGGCCCGTTTGATTCTCCTGTTGTTAAGTGATGGTTCAGTGGCTTTGACATAGAGGGTCTGAACCGGTGAGGTGTGGAAGGCCCCAAGGGCCAGGCCTGGTGGTCGACCGTGTCTAGCAGCCCAATATACGATTTCCTTGCGGAGCCATATACTATGCTGCTGTAATCCACTTGTGACCGAACCAAGGTTCGGTACACGGAGAGCAGAACATCTCATGATCAGACATCAGGGCCCACTACAGGTGGTGAGGATGCTCTGTTTAGATTAGATTAGGTTAGATTAGAGTGTTTGAGATGTGTGCTCAGGCCAAGTCGGAGACTCCACCATCAGGGCCCACTACACGTGATGAGGGTGGTCTGTTTAGATTAGATTAGATTAGAGTGTTTGAGCTGTATGCTCAGGCCAAGTCGGAGACTCCACCATCAGGGCCCACTACATGTGGTGAGGATGGTCTGTTTAGATTAGATTAGATTAGAGTGTTTGAGCTGTATGCTCAGACCAAGTCGGAGACTCCACCATCAGAGCCCACTACACATGGCGAGGATGGTCTGTTTAGATTAGATTATATTATAGTAGATTATATTAGATTAGATTTGAGCGTTTGAGCTGTATGCTTAGCCCAAGTCAGCGACTCCACCATCAGGCCCCCCCCCCCCCACTACATGTGGTGAGGATGCTCTGTTATGGAAAGAATTGAACGTCATCGGACTGCAACTTTAACGCCGAACACCAAGCACTAAGCTCGGAAGCGACAAGTATCAATTGTGCACGTCATTGCCATGACTGGACTTGGAATCGAACTCCCGATCTACCGCACGGAAGGCCTGCACTCTGCTGATTCGGCCGCCGGGTCCGGCGGCTGAGAGAGAGAGAGTGTGAGCGAGTTAGAGCGAGAGCGAGAGCGAGAGCGAGAGAGAGAGAGAGAGAGAGAGAGAGAGAGAGCGATGAATGGTTTGTAAACATAGACGTTTCCGAACGCGACCAAAGGGGGGAGGGAGGAGGGAGGGAGAAGGCGGGGGGGGGGGGGGGAGTTTCTTGGCACCGCGCCAATAACTGGGAATTAGCCCCGCCTTCCCCTGAAATACATGTACACGGACAAATGAGATTCGCCTGCAAACAGGGATGGAAGTCTAGTACAGTATAACCCCGTTAAACCAAACTTGAAGGGAACCTAGAAATTTGTTTGGATTAACCGATCATTGGTTTAACCAAGCTTTGACTTTGACTTGGCTTTGGCAAAAACAGGGGTGCATTATGAATGTACAATGTATGTGGACACTATGATTATTGTTTTTTATGTATATACAATTTAACCCCATTAAACCAACCTCGGCTAAATCAAACGATCGGTTAATCCAACTTTTTTCGGCGACCTGACAAAATACTACCATTTATCATATAAAAAAGTCTCAGATGACCTTAAAACCACATGAAAGTTTGGTTTAACTGTACCGGAAGTGGCCTGGGGGCGAAAATTTTGTTTGGATTAACCGATACTTTGGATTAACCGACTTTGGTTTAACCAATTTTTTTATATGATAAATGGCAGTATTTTTCTGGGCCGCCGAAAAAAGTTTGGATTAACCGATCGTTTGGTTTAACCGAGCTTGGTTTAACGGGGTTGTACTGTAGTAGAGCCTCGGGTCTTCTCGGGACGATGTTGGTTGCTTTTTTGAGTTTTACGTCCTGGCAACATCTAAGGTCATATCAGGACGGGCACCGACTTGTGATAGTGCACACTCATGGTTACTTCATAGTGCTGCCCCACTGGGAAATCAGGCCGCCGGCACTATGACCTGGTTAGTTGATTGGTTGTTGGAGTTTTACGTCCTGGCAACATCTATGATCATATCAGGACGGGCACCGACTTGTGACAGTGCACACTCATGGTTACTTTATAGTGCTGCCCCACTCGGAGACCAGGCCACCAGCACCATGACCTGATATCCCACTCAGTCACATTATCCTGACACTGAGCCAACCAGTCCTTGCCCTGCCCTAATAATGCTGAGCGCCTGGCTAAGAAGCGACAAGTATCAATTCTTAAGTCATAGGTTTGACTCTACCAGGATTTGAACCCATGGGTTCGAATCCCACGGTCTACTTCTTAGCCAGGCACTCAACTGCTTTGGCCAGCCCGTCTGGTCATTAAACAGGGCATCTCGAAGAGCTTCGAGTCTTTTCAGGAGGATATGCACCATTTAAACAATTTACGGCTTTTTTTTATAACAAGTTAAACAGGAAGGTGGGTGGTTTCGGCCGGTACTAATGAGTGATGTGATGACCACACTTCAAGGAGAGGCCCAGACTTGAGGTCAGGAAACTCTCATTTTTCTTTCGAGTGACAGATCTATGGAAGTCTTCCAGACCAAGTGGTAGAAGCGCCAACGGTAGAAGCATTTGAGAGAAGGCTAGATAGACATTGGAGAGGACACCCACAAACATATGACTTCAGAGCTGTCCACCTCCATATGTGTGCAAAAAAAGAGTTATTTTTTACCATAACGAGTTGGCACTAGAGGATAAATAGGGCCTAGATCAGCCTGAAAAAGATCTGTAAGTTAATCTGTAAGTTAAGTTCATGCTTCTGCCAGGCCCGTATGCATGGAGCATTGTTAGCGGCATGTGGTGTTATCCCTCTAACACCGGGTAGCTACCACCGGTTATCGGCGGCGTCGAGAACTATGTCACGCCGTATGCATGGGCGCTTAAATGGTGAGTGTTAGCTAAACGTAAATGTATTCCCGGCGAGCACCGCTACTTCACAATATCACCGCCGATTCGGCGGCCGGGAACCAGCAGCCTTCTTAGAGTGAGCCTGTTGCCGGCGAGCATGGCTATTTGTTTACTTTACATTCGTCGATTCAACAATATTAATATCGCCGCCTCTGCGGCGGCAGTGTTAATATTGCTTCGATTTTAGGGTTAATTTGATCAAATTTCACTTATTGCGTATTTAATTCTGTTAAATATGATAGCATTGAATAGATTTGGGGTCCATCCTGACACTAACCTAACACTAACACCACTGTAAACCTGCTATGGGCTGGGGTTAGAATCTCAGAGTTTAAACCCGCGGTGTTTGTCTAACACTGCTCCATGCATACCGACTTTTCGGCGCTAAACCAGAAATCCCACCCTAACAACGGTTTGCCTCGCTAACACCGCTCCATGCATACGGGCCCTGGTCCCTGGAAACTAACTCCCCCCCACCCCCTGCCCCGACCCCAGACCTGCAAACATAACAGGTTTCACATCTGTGTTTGTAGCTTCCAAGAAAGATTTATTGCTTATTTGTTTGTTGGGGTATTACATCCTAGCAGACCTGACGCGGTGGCCGAATCGGTAGAGCGAAGGCTTCCCGTGTGGGAGATCGTGAGTTCAATTCCCGGTCGAGTCAAACCAATGACGTACAAAATTTATACTTGTCGTGTCCTAGCCTGGCACTCTGCATTGATAGGATATGGCAAGGACTGGTTGGCTCAGTGTCATGATAATGTGACAGTGGGATACCAGGTCATGGTGCCGCCGGCCTGATCTCCCAGTGGGGCAGCACTATAAAGTTGCCATGAGTGTGCACTCTCACAGTTCGGTACCCGTCCTATGACCTTAGATGTTGGCAGTACTTAAACTCCAACAACCAACCAACATCTTTGTTTATTATCGAAATCTTTCAGGAAAGATTGTTTACTTATTTCTTTGTTGGGGTTTTACATCCTAGCAACATCTAAGGTCATATCAGGACGGATACCTACTTGTGACAGTGTGCAGTCACTACGACTTTATAGTGATGCCCACACAGAGAGATCAGGCTACCAGCACCATGACCCAATTATCCTGATACTGAGCTAACCAGTCCTTGCCCTATCCTAGTAATGCCGAATGCCTGGCTTGGTAGCGACAAGTTTCAATTTGATCATTTATGGGTCTCACTTGGCCAGGATTCAAACTCCTGACCTTCTGCATAAGAAGCCTGCGCTCTACCAATTTCGGCTAAGACGTCCGATCTCCAGGAAAAAAGATTGTTGGGGAGAAATACCGGTACATTCCATCATTGAGAACTTGTATTCATAAACGAACTGTCATTCCCAACTTCTACATATATATATCTAGTCAACATCATCATCATCATCATCATCATCTTCATCAATCCTTTAACCGTGAGTGTCATCGAGACACCACTGATGACTTTACAATGAGTTTCCTCCAGTTTCCCCTGTTCTCCACCGCCCTCTGGAAATTGCCGAACTCCAGGGGCCGTATGCAGGAGTCGGTGGTATTCGGTAGTAGCAAGCCAAAACGGTGGTAGGAGGGAATTTCCCGGGTAGGGGCGAAAAATGGTATGCACGAGTCGGTGATAGGCCTAACACCAAAAGCTTAACCGGTGTTAGCTTACCCCTGATAGATAGGAGGTATAGCGAGTTCATTAGGCCCAAATCTATTCAATGCTGTCATATTTAACAGAATTACATACGGAATCAGTGAAATTTTTTATTAAATTAACCCTAAAATCGAAGCGAGATTAACGCTGCCGCCGCAAAGGCGGCGATATTAATATTGTCGAACCGACGAATGCAAGCAACCGCCGCAGCCACCGCCAGTATGGAAAGCGACGTCGATGCGGCGGCTATTTGTTTACTTTACATTCGTCGATTCGAACATATTAATATGGCAGCGTTAATATTGCTTCGAATTTAGGGTTAATTTAATCAAATTTCACTTATTGCATATGTAATTCTGTTAAATATGACAGCATTTAATATATTTAAGCCTAATATATGGCTAAAGATGCAGCGGGATTTACGTTTAGCTATAATGAAAGTGTTACGCGCTCCTGCATACCACTTGACACAGTTCCTGACGTCGGTAATAACGACACGGTGATACGCGCTAACACCAAAACCCGCTACCACCGACTCCTGCATACGGGCCCAGGACTGTCCATTCCCTGATGTTGTCGTCCCACCTGTTCCTTTGTCAGCCTTTGTCTTCTTCCCCCTTTCACTGTGCATTGGAAGATGGTTTTTTGGACAGACCTGATGAACGGGAAACATTTTTGTTTGTTTGTTTGTTGTTTTACGTCCTAGCAACATCTAAGGTCATATCAGGACAGGTACCGACTTGTGACAGTGCACACTCATGGCAACTCATTCTGCCTCACTGGGAAATCAGGCCGCCGGCACCATGACCCGCTATCCCACTCAGTCACATTATCCTGACACTGAACCAACCAGTCCTTTCCCTATCCTAATAATGCCGAGCGCCAGGCCAGGAAGCAGCAAGTATCAATTTTTAAGTCATTGGTTTGACTCGACCAGGGTTCGAACCCACGACCCCACGATCTACCAGCACAGGAGACGGACGCTCTAACTCATTCGGCCATCGCGTCTGGTCAACGGGAAATATGACCATACCACTGCAGTTTGCGTCATTCAAGAGATCTTCATGCGGTTCAATTGCCTGCCGGATCTTGGCACAGACTTAAGGCCACGAAGAGGTTATGATTAAGTTTTTTTCTTTACGCAAGCTCATGCGAATAAACGCTCTATTTGCACGAGTTTGTCCGAAAGAGGCATCTGTTTACACAAGGTCATGAAAATAAAATGACACGAAGGTTGCTTGGTGGGTAGGTAGCACAAGAGAATAATATTGACACAAACTTACAATGTAAACATTGCAAATGGATACTATTTCCCTTGGGTTTGCTGTTGGAGTATTACATCCTGGCAACATCTAAGGTCATATCAGGAGTGGTACCGACTTGTGCCAGTGCGCACTCATAGCATCTTTATGGTGCTGGCCCACTTGGAAATCAGACCGCCAGCATCATGACCAGATGTCCCACTCAGTCACATTATCCTGCCACTGAACTAACCAGTCCTTGCCCTATCCTATTAATGCTGAGCGCCAGGCTAGGCAGTGACAAGTATCAATTGTGTAAGTCATTGGTTTGAGTCAGACCCCGTCCAATCATGTCAGCAAGAACAGTTTCTGTGACTGCATCGCTTCATGTAATTTTACCTGTCTTGGTCCGAACAAAACGAAGCTAAGGACTGCTTATTGATGAGCTCAAGTCATTTCCCCACGTGATGATGATAGTACTAGTATCGTAGTAGTGGTGGTGGTGGTGGTAGTACTACTAGTAGTAGTAGTAGTAGCATTAGTAATAATAATTATGATGATTATAATAATAATAATAATAATAACAATATTTTATTTAACCATAAAATATGGTACGGTGTTTTGGTTGGTATCCCATAAGCAGGGATGAAATTGGTCTCTCGCAAATAAAGCGGAAATGCGGATATTCTTCCATGGGTTTAGCATTGTCAGGGAATCGCGGAAAATTCCCCGGAAGTTGAGTCTCATATATGAGCCTGTCTCAAAAGGTGATAACTCTTCTTCTTTTTTTTTGGTCCATTGTAACGATTGACACAAAACAGCACAGAAACGGTTACACTGAAAGCACAAGGACATTTGCTTCAAATCAATATGTATTGTATTGGGATTATGAAACACCATGTAAAAACAAATCTGTTTATCCTGAGCAATTACATAGGCAGATAGTATGTTGATCATTACAATGGACAAAATTTTGTCCCATATTGCTTAGCACCTTTTGAGACAGTCTCATATTTTGATATACGCTGATTGTGCTGCAGCATTTAGAGCATTTATTAGTGGAGGAGTCAATGCGTACAATAATATAGACAATAAATTCCCTTCCACGCCTTTATACTCGCATAATTCGTTATACATCACATGTGGGTGTGTTGAAGAGTGGGGAGAGAGGACAATATTAAATAAGTGATATCGATAGGGGAATTATGATAAGCATGGACCATATTCCGTGGCCACCTGGTGGCTGGCTCAGGTACTATGCGCAATTAGCGCCACCTAGTTCACCTAATGACCTTGACCTTCCCAGAAATGCATAGTATACGCTGATAGTGCTGCGGCATTTAACAACGTATTACTATTAGTAGGGCTTATACATTGATCGTGCTGTGGGATTGCATTAGGGGAACTACAGGAAAAATCTCGGAAATACGCAAAATCGCGGAGATCTTTCATCCCTGCATTAAGAGGGTAAGCTTTCTGTCTGCACACCCGAAATAATAATGATGATAATAATAACAACAATAATAACAATAAAAACAATAATAATCTAATATTATCCTACCATAAAATATGGGATGGTGCTTTTGGTTGTCATCCCCCTAGTGGGGTAATCTTCCTCCCGGTACACCCAAAATAATAATAATAATAATAATAATAATAATCTATATGTCCCAATAGAAGCACGTTACCCAATAGAAGCACACACCCCATTTCAAGATTGAAAGCACGCACAAAGTTATGATCATATTCAGACTGAATGGACATAAAATAAGACAATCCCACTTCATTTCAGAGGCACGACAAAAACAATTCAAAATGTACGATCATATTCAGACTGAATGGACATAAAAAAGCACAATCCCACTTTATTTCAGAGGCATGACAAAAACAAATCCATGAAATTCTTTAACTTTGAATAGACATGCATCCATCTATCTGCACTCGCGTGTCTATTGAGACATATACGGTAATAGTAATTTGTCAAAAAGAGAAACAAGTTTGACCATGAAATGTGGTAGGATGTTTTCGTTGTCATCCCCAAGGGCTTAAACTTCTCGGCTATACACCCGTAATAATAATAATAATAATAATAATAATAATAATAATAATAATAATAATAATAATAAGAACAACAACAACAATGATCTAATTTTATCTACTAAAATATGGTATGGTGTTTTTCTTGACATACCCAAGGAGCATTTATTAGTAGTATTCTTCCTGCCTGTACACCCAAAATATAATAATAATAATAATAATAATGATGCTGCTGATGATGATGATAATAATAACATTAATACGCTCACTAACAGCAGACATTGCAATGTGATGTTCAATAACGTTAACACCACAGAATGAAATATGTACAACCGGGTTAAAAAGATTCAAATGTCATTCATCAGAAAAAGCAAATGGAAACAGGTGAGTTTTCAGAAGCGATTATAATCTGTCAGGAGACGATGCCCTCCTTAGACTTAAAGCTGCACAGTCTGATGAAAGCAGAACATTTTCAAAACTACAACATGTGGTGTTCTCTGTGGTGGAGTGGTTAGAGTGTCTGACTTTTTTTCTAGGTCACAGACTCCTAATCTGAAGGTGAGTGGTTCGATTCCCCATGCTCCCATCTCTGCCAATTTTGATTTCCACTGCTGTGTATAACTTACAGCGTCATCAAAAGCCAGTTGCTCTCATACCATGTCTATGTGGTGTGGGAGGTTAAAAATCCCTTGGGTCGGTAAAAGTGTAGGGCCGGGCTTTCTATCGACAAACTGTCTAATGGTGAAAACAAGTCTATTCAGACTTATCCATGATAGGCAGTATAAATCTTCAAGAAAAAAACCATAGATTAGATCTTCAGCAAACTTAAATTGGTTAGTTGTTAGAGTTTTATGTCCTGGCAACATCTAAGGTTATTTACATCAGGACGGGTGCTGACTTATGACAGTGCGGACTCATGGCAACGTTATAGTGCTGCTCCACTGCGGAACCAGGTTGTGAGCACCATGACCTGATATCCCACTTAGTCACATTATCCTGACACTAAGCTAACCGGTCCTTGCCCTATCCTATTATTAATGCCGAGTGTTTTGGTTGGAACAATGTGATGCTTTCAGGGAACGGTGCAGCTCTATGATCTTAAAGCTGCATAGTCCGATGAAAGCACAAAATTTTCAAAACCAACAAAATATATCTAGATTTGATTCTACATATCTACATTACTGACATACTTAATATGAATAAGCAATGCTTAGGACCGACCCACCGATATAACTACAGCAAAGCATTAAAATTATGCTTTTTCTTTTACTCCACTCGCGGTGTTCGATTTGAAATTCTATCAACTCGGGTGACTCGAATACGGCCGTCGTTTCCGCGGAGTAAACTATTAATATTTCATTTGTGCATCCATGTTTATTCCAAATTGTTATTTATTTCTTTTAATTTTGAATAAACTGCATGTATCGGCAAATTCTATGACAGCGGGCATTTGTTTTGATATATTATTAACCAATAGCTGTCGTCCACCCTGCTGGCTGCTGAACGAAGTTCGACAAGCGATTTCCGTTTCCGTTTGCTGGATTTGGATTATTCTGTTAATCAGAGATACAATTTTACAAATGGCAGCGCCCATAGAGGCCTATTTCCGTTTCCGGTTGCTGGATTTTGACGAAATCCTGTGTGGGTATAGTTTATGTATATATTGTTTATGTATATATGTATATATATCTACATGCGTTAGTCTTAAGCCTCCCCGTGGGTGGGTCGGTATAAAGCATTTGTTGCCACATAGAATGGAATACTGAGTCAATTTAAAGCTGCAAAGTCCGATGAAATATCAAATTTTCAAAACCAAACCAATTATCTAGATTTGATTTTACATATCTAACTTAGATACTGATGCACTTATTAAGCATTTGTTTCTGCGTAGAAGGCAATACTGAGTCAATTTAACAGAACCTGTTACTGCAGAAGTCGATGGTGTCAGAGTTTTGGAAAGCTTGCCAAAACTAATTTTCCATGTTTGCACTCAAAATATCTCAAAGGTTTACCATTTAAAATAAAAGTAACTTTGAACTAATGTAAAGTAGATACTAGTGATCGATCTGATATATTTATCTCAGAAAAAAATACAGAAATTAAAAACCATCGGACTATGCAACGTTAATAGAATCTGTTACTGCAGAAGTCTATGGTGTCAGAGTTTTGGCATGCTTGCCAAAATTAATTTTCTATGTTTGCACTTCAAATATCTCAAAAGTTAGCCATATAAAGTAATGGTTACTTTAAATTAAAGCAAGGTTGGTTGGTTGGTTGGTTGTTGGGAGTTTTATGTCCTGGCAACATTTAAGGTCATATCACAATAGGTACAGACTTGTGACAGTGCGCACTCATGGCAACTTAATAGTGCTGCCCCACTGGAAAATCAGACTGCTGGCACCATGACCCGATGTCCCACTCAGTCACATTATCTTGACACTGAGCTAAACAGTCCTTGCCCTATCCTATTAATGCTGAGCGCCAGGCTAGGAAGCGACAAGTATCAAATTTAAGTCATTGGTTTGACTCGACCAGGGTTCAAACCCATGGATTCGTATCCCACGACATACCAAAACAGGAGACGGATGCTCAACTCATTCGGCCATCCCATCTGGTCGGAAGAATACTATGGGTTGTTTTGGTGTGCTTGCCAAAATTAATTTTCTATGTTTGCACTTCAAATATCTCAAAAGTTCTGATATGTCCTCAGATGTTGCTAGGACGTAAAACAACCACAAACAAACATGATCAAGGTCCTGTTGTTGAGCAGGATCGACAGGATGCAGGACACCTCAGACTTATACCTGAGCTACATCTCGCTCCAAGAACAAAATCTAGATTTATAAGTGTTTTGGTAAGGACAATGTGAATCTTTCATAGGACTGTGCCACTTTAAGATCTTAACTGAAATACCTTGAAATAGGTGCTTACACACTTTAAGATCTTAGCTGAAATACCTGGAAACAGGCACCTGTGCAGCTAAAGTTTAAGATCCTAACTGAAAGACCTTGAAGCAGGCACCTGTTTAGCTTTAAGATCTTAACATAAAGACCCTGAAGCAGGTGCTTGTGCAGCTTTCAGATCTTAACTGAAAGACCTTGAAGCAGACGCCTGTGCAGCTTTCAGATCTTAACTGACAGACCTTGAAGCAGACGCCTGTGCAGCTTTCAGATCTTAACTGACAGACCTTGAAGCAGATGCCTGTGCAGCTTTCAGATCTTAACTGACAGACCTTGAAGCAGGCACCTTTGCAGCTTTCAGATCTTAACTGAAATACCTTGAGGTGGACGCCTGTGCAGCTTTAAGATCTTAACTGAAAGACCTTGAAGCAGGCGCCTTTGCAGCTTTCAGATCTTAACTGAAATACCTTGAGGTGGGCGTCTGTGCAGCTTTCAGATCTTAACTGAAATACCTGGAAACAGGCCCCTGTGTAGCTAACATTTAAGATCCTAACTGAAAGACCTTGACGCAGGCACCTGTGTAGCTTTAAGATCTTAACTTAAAGACCCTGAAGCAGGCGCCTGTGCATCTTTCAGATCTTAACCTACAGACCTTGAAGCAGATGCATGTGCAGCTTTAAGATCTTAACTGAAAGACCTTGAAGCAGATGCATGTGCAGCTTTAAGATCTTAACTGAAAGACCTTGAAGCAGACGCCTGTGCAGCTTTAAGATCTTAACTGAAAGACCTTGAAGCAGGCGCTTTTGTAGCTTTCAGATCTTAACTGAAATACCTTGAGGTGGACGTCTGTGCAGCTTTCAGATCTTAACTGAAATACCTAGAAACAGGCACCTGTGTAGCTTAAGATCTTAACTTAAAGATCCTGAAGCAGGCGGCTGTGCAGCTTTGAGATCTTAACTGACAGACCTTGAAGCAGGCACCTTTGCAGCTTTGAGATCTTAATTGAAATACGTTGAGGTGGGCATCTGTGCAGCTTTGAGATCTTAACTGAAATAGCTTGAATCAGGTGCCTGTGCAGCTTTAAGATCTTAGCTGAAATACCTTGAAGCAGATGCCTGTGCAGCATTAAGATCTTAACAGAAAGACCCTGAAGAAGGCACCTGTGCGGCTTTAAGATCTTAACTGAAATACCATGAAGCAGGTGCCTGTTGCTGACAGTAGAGGCCAAAACGTGAATGAAGTTTGTTTGTTGTTGTTTTACGTCCTAGCAACATCTAAGGTCATATATCAGGACAGGGGGGAAACTCACCTGCAGTTCGGGGGAGGGTCGATCGTAATTTCCGCCAGTTCTTTCTGAATCCTACAGAGCAAAGAGAGAAAGGCGATATTAACTCAGGACTGTCGCTGACATGTAAATAAATGCAGCGCTTAAAAAGGAAACAATTATGTAAGCGTTTATGCAAATAATTATGTCAATTGATATCAAATGTCAATAAATAAATGTAAGGGCATCAAAATGCATTTATGATGTTTGGGAGTGGAAGAGTGGTTTGTGTTTGTTGTTGTTTTACATCCCAGCAACATCTAAGGTCATATCAGGATGGGTAGCAACTTGTGGCAGTGTGCACTCATGGTGACTTTATAGTGCTTCCCCACTGGAAGACCAGGTCGCCAGCACCATGACCTAATATCCCAATTGGAGGGGAGGAGGGAAAAGGGCAGCCGAACCACAGTCTTGTGAGAGGGCAGGGGGAGGCTGGGTGGTTGGTTGGTGTAGTTCCTGGTTAAATTCCAACTAAGTCCGCGCCGTGTTCCGCCGCTCCTCCCCCCACACCCCGCGAGGCCGAGGTCGAACCGAGACAAATCTCACGAATGTTTGAATCAATTCTCGCGGTCCGAGACCTGGGACACCTGGAGGAGACCAGGGGTTGAGTTGCCGCCAGAGGGCGCCAAATTCCAAGAACGCGTTTGCGAAATCTGGCTGAATCAACCTTATATGCAAATGAGGCCGGTATCCCCGTCGGCGGGTCCGAATTCGGAGGGGGGAGCTCGCGGTGACATTATACGGCGCGGAGCGGTTGCTGCGCTGGCCTGACCATGTGTATGTGTATGTGTCTGTGTCTGTGTCTGTGTCTGTGTCTGTGTCTGTGTATGTGTATGTATATGTGTATGTATGTATGGCTTCGTTCATATATAAATAGCGTGACATGTGGTTTGGTGTTCGTGTTGTTAGTTTATATATGAACAGTGTAAATCAGGGAATTAATTAATTGTCTCTAACTGAGTCTTGTCAGTTGTCAGTACAACTCCCCCTCCACTTCCCCACTCACACACCCCACAAACTACACCTCTTCCCCATCCCACCTCCTCACCCACCCACACACCAGTCCCCACTCCGTCTCACCCCCAACCTCCCCCAACACCTCTTCCCACCCCTACCTCCTCAGCCCCACCTCCACACGCCCCATCGACCTCCTTCCCCTACCTCCTCCACCCAACCACAACCTCTACCCTCGTCCTACACCTTATCCCCCCCCCCCCACCCACCACACCCTCTAATACACCTCTTCCCCACCTCTACGTCCTCACCCTTACCTCCACCCACAACCTCCACCCTCCCGCACCCACAACAACCTCTACCCTCGTCCTCCACCTTTTCCCCACCAACAACCTCCTCCTCCCCCACACCTCTTCCCCACCCCTACGTCCTCACCCCCACCTCCAGCCTCCCCCTACGTCCTCCCCCCACCCTCCCCCTACTTCCTCCTCTCCTCCCCCCACCCACAACATCTACCCTCCCCCTACCTCCTCCCCCAACTACACCCTCTACCCTCCCCCACACCTCTTCCCCACCCTACGTCCTCCCCCCCCCCCACCCTCCCCTACGTCCTCGCCCCCACCTCCCCCCACCTCCAACCTCTACCCCCCCCGCCCACAACATGTACCCTCCCCCTACCTCCTCCCCCCAACTACAACCTCTACCTCCCCCACCTCCTCCCCCCCCCCCCCACCCACATACCTGTCCCCACGCTCAGTCTCATCCACAAACCACCACCCTCCCCCAACACCTCCCTTACAACCTATGTTCAAGGGATGCACCTGTGAGGGTAACGGTTGGGTGACGATGCGTGACAAATGTCCTGACGGTTGGTATCAGTGTATGATTACAACTCCGCTCACCCTCACCCTCCCACCACCACGTCATGCGCGCGCACCTACAGGCACCTGCATGCACTCACTCACACACACACACACACACACACACACACACACACTCACACAACCACACACACACGCACGCACACACAACCACAACCACAACCACACACACACAACACACACACAACCACACACACACAACCACACACACACACACACACACAACCACTACCCGTTCCTCTGCTATCTTACGAGTATAGTAAAACCTCTCTAACCTGTGCCGATACTGGAACCAGGGATTCCATTTCCTGTTCCATACTAAAGGGTACATTCCTTACACACGGCATGCGGCATGTGGTATGCGAATGCAGCAAAAAATCGAAACACATTGAAGCCTATGGGCTACATTCCTTACACGCGGTATGCGAATGCGAATGCGACTGCGACAACTCGATCAGTCCCTGTAGCGATCGGTGCGGCATGCGGTATGTGAATAGAAACCTCAGTCACACTTGTCCATTAGTTTTAGACTAGGAGAGGTGACTGATCATTACGGAACGGTCACACACAGGGGTGCGGAGGGGAAACATATGGTAGTGGTGTTGGTGGGGGTTCGGGTTGGTAAAAATGCTACTATAGCCACAAAAATATGAATATTTAGGCTGGATCGGTTAACCGCGGGTCCTGGTCATGGCACCAGTTTAACCGTCGGGCTATTCCACACCCGCTTAAGGCGAGCCTACGTGTTAATATAAATAATTGTTTCCATGTGAATGTCTTGTGCCTCCCGCCGCCGGTTGTCTGTCCCTCCTGCCAGCCTGACCCTTGACTAGCAATGTCCGAGGTGGAGAGTTCGACTCCTGACAGACCATGGGCAGAAGGCCCTTAATTAAATAAGATTATAGAGCAATCCAACTAGCAATCTGAAGTTGACCATAGCGGTTAATAATATAAGTCTGGAGAACAGTAAAGAATGCAAGGAACGTTCATGTCACTTCTTAGGAGCTCATCCTTTTATTCTTACCTCTGACTAACAGAATGAATTGATCAATATAACCTATGTTCTTAGTTAAATATAGTTCAACAGTGGAATGTATGTTATAAGTCAAATCCCCTCCCATATAATTAAGTTAAATAAGTTTGGAATTTCCATAATAAAGGCCTAAATCTCGGCTAAAACATCGGAGCGTGCAAAAACACGTCCGATGGGTCTGGGTCGGAATGCCCGACCTCCTATCGTTGCTAGGATAGTCACAATCGACGTATCCAAGCAACGCTTTACAGCAGGGAACCCGGCAGTTGCGAGCCTGCGCAAAATGCGAGCCTGTGCAAAATGCGAGCCTGCGCAAAATGCGAGCAAATAATCGGTCGAGTAGTCTCGCCCACTTCACTTATCTATAATTTGGTAATTATAAAGGTAGGAACCCCCATGTGACGTACCAAGAGGTACATAGATATAAATGCCATATTAGGTCATATACAGTGCAGTATTGAGTATACTTGTTTATTTTTATTTTTTAAATAGAGCCAGTCGTGTGCCACATGCCACATACCGCGTAGAAGGAATCATGCCATTCGCACACCGCGTATAAGGAATGCAATAGACTACATCGCCATTCCAGCTGCGCAGTGCATTGTCGGGATGCGTGTAAGAAAAACAAACCCGCGAGAAGCACATGGCACATGCTAATTCACTGGGTCCAGCTATGAATTGTGCTTGTTTCAGCTCATCTCAGCTCTTGTTTGAAACATAGAACACCAACTAAAAAAATATATATAATAAATTAAGACATTAATCTTTTATCCAGCATTGCATTTACATCAATATAATCAGCACATCTTATGCCATGTGCATTTAGATTTAGACAAATCTGGGCACTCAGACTAGTGTTAGAGCCATAGCCAGAGTCAGTTTTACTTATTTTATTCATGTTTTTATTTATATCCTATGGTTAAGGACTATGTAGAACTAGAAAATGAGTAGGGTGAATCAGATATTGGTTATATATTTCTTCGAAACAAGTTTGACATTTTAATATTTAGAACAAGAATTACTTATGTCTAGTCAATGGTGATGTAAACATTAGCCTGTAAAGTGACTGAAATTGTATGTTTCTTAGCTCAAAATGCTTAATTATGGAGAGTTGTGTCTTAAACTTATTCAGTATATTATTATATTGCATCCATCCATCCATCCATCCATCCATGTTTTTGCCAAATTGTTATGTATTTTTTTATTATTAATCTTTAATAAAATCGAAGTTTTGCCCTACGCGTATTGTCAAACTCAATGGCTGTACGCCTTCGCTTTGCTGCCAGCGGCGTTTTCAGCGCATGCGCAGTCGGAACAGTGATCTCGTCTATTGTCGCCCGTATATAAACTATGTTGCCATTCATCCCTACTCTGCATAGGCGTGAATCTAAAACTAACGGGAGTTAAGTCACCTCAACTAGTTCGCCTTGTCTAGTTCGGCTCACATTGGCCTTGTGGACGCGACGCTGAAGCAGATTAGGGCTGAGTCAATGCATCTAGTTCACTTCAAGTAAACCACATCGCGAGGTAGTCTAGGTGAAGCGAACTAGCTTAAGTCGGCCCAACTTCCTTGTGTGGACGGTAGCGGATTAGTTGAGGCGGCCTAAGCTCATGCCATGCATGCGCAGTCGAGACCTGAGTTTGTTGATTTTCCGGTCGATCAAAAGCACATATTATATAATTTGGTCTATGAACCGGCTAGAGGTGCACAAATATTTTTGTCATGATTTATTTTAAGGTTTTCACTGCCCAGCAGAAGTTTTGACCGTTCCAAACCAATACAATTCAGTCCATACATATCTAGGTCGAACCCACCCTCTCTCGTGGTGACATCGACGAACCGAAACTGGCGCTGGTTAGTATGGACTTGCTCATGCGCAGATATCGATTTCCGCCTTAAACCGCCCCAAGTACTGCATGTGTGGACACGACAGACTTTCACGCCTAGTTCGTCTCATCTAGTTCGGCCTAAAGTTGTGCTGTGTGAACGGGGCTTAAGCTTCCATACATGCAGGTATGCAGCGGCGTACCACCTGAGATTACAAATATATTAAAAGAAATAAAATATATGATGTTTCATTACATTTTATTCCATTGTGTTTTATTCCAGTAGGGTTTTATTCCATCTGCGTACCACCTGAAAAGGCACGGTCGGCCCTAGATAAAAGATTCACCCCGTACTTCCAGTACAGGGTGAATGACAACGTAGTGTAAATACGGGCGAAAATAGCTTTAGTATGGAACATGAAGTAGAAACTGTGGTTCCATGATCAAATGGCTACATATATTGGCACAGATTTGGTGACATGGGAGAGAATGCAAAAAGACAAGATGGCAGCCATAGAACGCCGTCGATTTCAATTTTAAATCGTATTAAACTAGCTATTTTATTATATTTTTCAACTCAAAGGTAGCGGGTAAATATGAAGACTTCTAGAAAGAATAAATGTTGCTTCTTAGATTTTGAAATTAGGCTCTCACTTCATTAACCCGCTTTTTCAACCATTTTTATATAAGGCTGGTCTTCACCCGTGTACTGCAAGTACGGGGTGAATACTTTATCTAGCTCGGCCCTTGAGAGGTGAATACAGCCACTTCTCTACCTAGGACTGACAGGACCGAAATAACTGGGAGACCAAGCCACCAGCACCATGACCTGATATCCCACTCAGTCACATTATCCTGACACTAAGCTAAACAGTCCTTGCCCTATCCTATCAAAGCTGAGCGCCTGGCTAGGAAGCGACAAGTAACATTATGAATAGGGAGTTTTATAACCAGATACAAATCGTTGTTAGGGGATAAGATGAGTTCAATATTATTATTATTTGCTATAAATCCTGACTGCATTCAATTTGGAAACCTGCTTAACCCAGTGATTGACCGGGCAGTCACCATAGCAACTGTACACGCAGTGTTTGTAAATAGCCATCGAATTGTCAGAAACCACATGGGGCCACTCAGTGTCCTGATTGGTGGGCTATAAGCACCACATGACCTCATGACGTAGGAACCAGACGATTTAGCCAAACAAGTTGAGCGTCCGTCTCCCATTTTGGTAGATGGTGAGATTCAAACCCTGGTCGAATCAAACCAATGATTTAAAAATTAATACTTGTCGCTTTCTAGCCACGTGTTCGGCATTATTAGGATAAGGTGACTGAGTGGACATCAGGTCATGCTCCCAGTGGGGAAGCACTATAAAGCCACCATGAGTGTGCACTGTCAGTGTCACAAGGTGGTAGCCATCCTGATATGACCTTAGATGTTGCCAGGATGCAAAACTCCAACAACCAACCAACCTCCCACCCTGAAGAAGGAGCTCCAAATGACCACATTATATAATTTAGTTTTTTGTTGTTTTTTTCCCTCCTAGCAACATCTAAGGTCATATCAGGATGGGTACCGACTTGTGACAGTGCGCACTCATGGCGACGTTATAGTGCTGTCCCACTGGGAAACCAGGCCGCTGGCACCATGTCCTGATATCCCACTCAATAACATTATCCTGACACTGAGCCAACCAGTCCCTATATAATGTTAAGCAAATAGGGTTCCACAATTTTGCGGTTTGTTTGTTGTTTTACATCCTAGCAAAATCTAAGGTCATATCAGGACAGGTAACGACTTGTGGAAGTGTGCACTCATGGTGACTTTATAGTGCTGCCCCACTGGAAGACTAGGCCACCAACACCATGACCTGATATCCCACTCAGTCACATTATCCTGACATTGAGCCAACCAGTCCTTGCCGTATCCTAATAATGCCGAGTACCAGGCTAGGAAGCGAGAAGTATCAATTTTTAAGTCATTGGTTTGATTCGACATGGGTTCGAACCCACGATCCCATGGTCTACCAACAAGGGAGATGGATGCTCTAACTCATTCGGCCATCACGTCTGGCGTCAATTGTGTGGTAGTTGCTAAATGTCAGTGAAATGCAATTCCCAAGGATGCAAATGGTCTCCTGCAAAAAACACAGAAATCAGGCCGAGACCTTGGCGTCACCAACCAAGCTGTAGATATTATGCCAGCGGCGAAATTCCGCCAAAACGTGGATTTTCCTCCTATAGGATTAGCATTGTAACGGAATCGAGGAAAAATGGCGCTCGGCATTAATAGGATAGGACAAGGACTGGTTTGCACAGTATTATGGTAATGTGACTGTGAGGGATATTGGGTCACAGTGCCAGTGGCCTGGTCTGCCAATGGAGCACCACTATAAAATTGCCACAAGTGTGCACTGTCACAAGTCAGTAGGTACCCATCTTGATATGACCTTAGATGTCGCTAGCACGTAAAATAACAAAAAACCAACAACCATTGGTGAATACCAAAAATACCAGAAATCCGCAAAATTGCAGAGATCTTTCTCCCCAGAATTGCTCGTCCTTTTCCTTTGTCCGTCTTCTCTCTTCTCCCTTTCACTGTGCTTCGCAAGATGGTTTTGGCCAGAACTGATGAACCGGAAATCCGACCACACAACTGCAGTTTGCGTCTTTTATGATCGTCAGAAAAAGGAAGAGGTGGGAAGACAACATCAGGGAATGGACAGGCCTTGAATTGCAATAGATATCGTCATAGAACCTGTGCCACTGCCCTTATTTAGCAGACCAATAGTCTGCTTTGCAGAGTTGTAAACCACTGCCTTGTGGTACAGGTTTTTTACAGAACCGAAGGCTAAGGGAGCAAACCCTGAACAGAAAACCATGTCACTGTGGCAGCATTAAGAGGGGTTGATGTATGGAACTTCCAACATCTCCCGACCAGCCACTGTGGGGACAAATAGTTTTGCGCCTGTCTGGACATGTTCTTGCCGGTGTGAAACCTATATTTTCTCCCCGAGAGAGTGCCACCAGTAACTTGCAAAAGCCAGCAGCACTTCAACACTTTTGCAGGCAACTTTCATGAGAAAAAGCTGCCTGCCTTCATGATGCGATATCTGCGTTCGATCATGAGGCTAACCTGGAGGGACAAAGTGACAAATAAGAAAATACTCGAACGGACAGGGCTGCCCTCTCTGGAAGATCTTCGGATCAAAAAGAATCTCCGGTGGACTGGACACCTCATGAGGATGTCATCAGACAGGCTACCAAAGCAGGTCCTCTACTCTCAACTGTGTTCTGTTTACAGAAAGAGAGGGCACCCTCGTCTCCGGTTCAAGGATACCATCAAGAGAAACCTGAAGCTGAGAGACATTAAGACCGACTCATGGACATCACTCTCACAGCAGAGAGCAAAATGGAGAGCGACAGTCAAGTAATGAAAGCAGTCTTTGTCGCATCGCAACCGACAGCATGATGATGATGAGTCTATTTTTTAAAGCTTACAGGTGATGAAGCAAATATCCCACTGCACACTGGAGACTGTCATGTGATATTGATAATTGATCCGGTGACTGTCGACATGATGAATGAGTGCAGCTGAATAAAACTAGGTCATCCAAATAAAATTAGGTCACCCGAATAAAACTAGGTCACCCGAATAAAACTAGGTCACACAAATAAAATTAGGTCACAATAATAAAACTAGGTCACAACACTAATAAATTGATTGGTTGGTTGTTGAAGTTTGACATCTATGGCTGGGGGGTCGTTAAACGAACAAACATGTACGGCAACATCTATGGTCATATCAGGACAGGCACCGATTTGTAACTGCATACAAATGGCGACTTTATAGTGCTGCCCCACTGGGAAATTAGGCTGCCTGCACCATGACCAAATATCCCGCTCAGTCACATTATCCTGACACTGAGCTAAACAGTCCTTGCCCTATCCTATTAATGCCTAGCACCAAGATAGGAACCGACAAGTATAAATTTTGTAAGTCATTAGTTTGACTCGACCAGGAAGCGAACTCCCGATCTCCCACATGGCAGGCCTGCGCTCTACCGATTCGGCCAGCGCACCAGGTACCACTAATAACTCAAATAGTTTTACCAACGTAGAGCAAAAATAAATTTAAGATTTCCGGAGAACAATTTGGCTGTACTGGCTCCGGTAATCTTTGCTATGTTTCGTGAGTTACATTTTGCCATCAGTTTACACAAATCTAACCACATCAAAATTGCATCGGAGATCACTTTTGCTGTCATTTGACATTGATCTGACCATTTCAGCATTTCATGTCAATTCAATGTAGGCGCGTGAATGTGATTAACGCGACCGATGGATTAGATACCACTAGTTTTTCACTGTGAATATGGCCCTTGCTGCTGACACGGCATTAAACCGGCAATCAATCAATCTAAGCACAATTACATACTTATAGTTATTAGGTCTTTACTGCACAAAAAGTCATTAGACTTGCGGATCCAGATGTTATTAGACCAATCTGTGTAACATTGAGACGTTCAGAGCCGCTTCGCAATTATATACAATATCTTGATCCCTCCGATCAGTCGGCGCTTCATCCCAATGCCGCAATACTCGACACCTCCACAACATGACTCCGGAGGCTGTTGCACACAGTGGTAACTCTCAGAACTCTCAGGGCAAAGATTGATTGATTGATTGGTGGTTGCTTTACGCCGTGTCGGCAGACAATCAATTATGTGCCAATAGACACTGATTAAATTAGAAAGCTCACAATCATATATTTGTGGTCAAGGGAAACAAATTCCCATAGAAAAAGAAAAGTTTTATTAATAATTGATAGAATCCATTTAGTAAACTATATAAGGTGGTACAGTCCAGCTGCCCTCAAAAAGGCTAAAATGTTTTCCTGTTTTACTTTAGTAAAAATGTCATGCATACTGTCTGCAGTGTAGAACCGTTGGCGCAGGGCCAAAAAATCAACGCAACTTAGTAAAAATGTGTTTGAGTGTCAGTAGGGACTGACACCCAATACATTCAGGGGGAGGTTCCCCCTTGAGCAGAAAAGCATGTGTAAGCCACGAGTGGCCAATACGGCAGCGGCTAAGGACCACTTGGTCCCACCGACCTCCCGCATGAGTATGTGGTGGCTTTCCCACAGACGGTTCAATTTCTTTAAGTTTATTAATGTTTTCATCCCACTCATGTTGCCATTTGGATTTTATGTGGGTGGCTATTAGTGGTTTCAGATCAGAGTGAGGGATCAGACATGGTTCAAGATCACAGTTCAGGGCCTTCTTCGCAGCCCGATCAGCTCGTTCGTTTCCTTGTATGCCGGCATGGCCAGGCACCCAGCACAGGTGGATATCATACCCATCCGTTGTCAGTTGGTTCATTTTATAGGCAGGGCAAAGAAGAGTTGCCTAAAGCGGCTTTTGGTTCTCCCTTTTTTGGGGTACAATTTCTTTGGATATCCTCGAATGCACCTCATCCACTTTCTAATCATAAGTATTGTATTTACTTGTCACCTCGTACCTAGTACTTGGATGGGTGACCACCTGGTAACACAAGGTGCTGTAGACATGCTGATACAGGCTTATAGTCTACCAAATCAGTAGTGGATAAGCAATACTTGAGTCTCGTCAGTACTTGGATGGGTGACCACCTGGGAATACAAGGTGCTGTAGACATCCTGATACAGGCTTATAGCCTACTAAATCAGTAGTGGATAAGTAATACTTGAGTCTCGTCAGTACTTGGATGGGTGACCACCTGCGAATACCAGGTGCTGTAGACATCCTGATACAGGCTTATAGTCTACTAAATCAGTAGTGGACAAGTAATAGTTGAGTCTCGTCAGTACTTGGATGGGTGACCACCTGCGAATACAAGGTGCTGTAGACATCCTGATGTAGTTGAAGATGCGTTCCTCATGCATCATACCCCTCCGACTGTACGACTTCATCATTGTCAGGCATAGGGCGAAGGCATCGTCACCGATCAGGAAGTAGGGTACAGCATCCTGGCCGTTCACGATAGGCTCGCTGGCAGGGAGACCGAAAGTACCATCTTTGATGCCCGCCTTCAGCTCAGTCATTGAAAACATGCGCCTCTGATGCCGAACCCGTTCCACCGACATCCACCCAGATTAACTTGTAGTCTGCATCATCGAGCGCCAGGAGAACTATGGAGTAGAATCTCTTATAGTTGTAGTCCAGGGATCCACTCTTCGGGGGACACCAGCAGGCAATATGCTTCCCATCTAGTGCTCCGCATGTGTGGGGGAAGTTCCACCTCCCCATGAACTTTTCCGAGATGGCATGCCATCCATCAGGGTTTGTGGGGAAGGTCATCATCTCGTCAATGTATTCGGCGATGACTGCTTTACACACCTCTCTCACGATGATTGATTGTGTGTTGTGGGGGACCCTCCACCCAAACTTCATGGAGGCATACTTGCTCCCAGACTAGGTGACCCAGAGTGAGGGGCAAGCTTCAGGCCAGGCTCGATCGGCTCTCAGAAGGTTGTGCACTTTTTAGTTATCTGAGGACCCACTCTGGCTAGCATCTAGTCAAACACCTGGGCAGGCATCAGCATGAAGTTGATGAAAGAACCTGTGTCCTCATTACGGAGTTCTTCCAGAAGCTGGTCGTACAAACCAAACTGTCGCCGTCTCCTGATCCAGGCTCTCATCCACATTCTCCTCAGTCGACATTGTCTCCTTCTTCTGAGATGGTAAAGTATTAATTGGTAAACATTATGGTGATGTTGGAGAATGGCTAGTTGGTATTCCTGCAGGAGCCTTGCAGGGACATCCATCATGTCCGAAGAGCTAAGCTCTTCTGGTCAAACATGAAATCCGACCCCTTTATATACTCCAAGCCAAAACGCTCACAATACGTTTGCAAATCGCTCACGGCTCATTCACAGAATGCCTGCCAACGTTAAGTGAGCACCAGAGACGCGCCCTATATGTCAAATACGTCGAGACACGGTGGAGAAACACCAACCGCGCGTCTGCCATACGTTATGCGTACGTTAGAACAATGTCATCATATGTTGGCATTACGTTGCCAAAGTGCTGACTGAACACTCTCCATCAGAGGAACGAAAGTCAACGTAGGACAATGGAAGAACACTGTTCCTCCAACACGCGTCTAACGTATCTCGACGTACGCCTAACGTAGGCGTAACATAAGCACCCATGCGTTGTCATACGTAGAAAGTTTTGTGCATGCACAAAACTTTGCCGACCTCCTGACGCACGCCACCGTATGTCGCCATACATTGACGTATACCAACGCGCCCCTGATGCGCGCATAACGCATAATGACGTATCCCGACGTAACGGCAAAAAAAATCACATACGTCGCTGTACGTTTGCGCGATGCGTCATAATGTGACAGCCCCATAAGTAATTGATGAACAGTGTGTTCGACAGACACCGTCCTACAACTCCCTATATTGGGCAATAACTGAATAATAACAGTGC
Organism: Branchipolynoe longqiensis; assembly: GCA_030323885.1. Lineage (NCBI taxonomy): Eukaryota > Metazoa > Annelida > Polychaeta > Phyllodocida > Polynoidae > Branchipolynoe > Branchipolynoe longqiensis. Next base: position 43,264,906 of record CM059203.1, read on the forward strand.
TACTTAAGTAATTGATGAACAGTGTGTTCGACAAACACCGTCCTACAAATCCCCATATCGGGCAGTAACTGCATAACGACAGCACTACTTAAGTAATTGATGAACAGTGTGTTCGACAAACACCGACCTACAAATCCCCATATCGGGCAGTAACTGCATAACGACAGCACTACTTAAGTAATTGATGAACAGTGTGTTCGACAGACACTGTCCAACAAAACACAGCATCTGACAATAACTTCATAACAACAGCTCTACCTAAGTAATTGATGAACAGTGTGTTCGACAGACACTGTCCAACAAAACACAGCATCTGACAATAACTTCATAACAACAGCGCTACCTAAGTAATTGATGAACAGTGTGTTCGACAGACACTGTCCAACAAAACACAGCATCTGACAATAACTTCATAACAACAGCGCTACCTAAGTAATTGATTAACAGTGTGTTTGACAGACACCGTCCTAGAAAACACAGCATCTGACAATAACTGCATAACAACAGCGCTACCTAAGTAATTGATGAACAGTGCATTTGACTGACCTTCTCAGGCTGGCGCTGTTCGTCTTGGTGGCGCTGACGTTCTTTGGCGGAGACTTGGGGGACGGTTCTGGAGAGTCGTTGTCTGCCCTGCGTCTCGAGTTCCGACCCCTGCCACCGCTCGTACTCGGAGTAGCCGCACGCTCAGACATCGTAATCTGCAACCAACGACACTCATAATGACCAACCAAAGCTTTCCTTTCGCTTTTTGTTGTTGTTGTTGTTGGGGTAAATGAATGTTATGTGTAGTATAAAGCATTTATACACATATTATTATTAAGGAACCTTGTATTATATATTTTGCATATTCGATTCGAACCCGCAATCCCCCTGGTTAGCACGGTGTCAGGATAATGTGACTGAGTGGGATATCGGGTCATGGTGCAGGCGGCCTGATTTCCAAGTGGGGCAGCACTATAAAATCGCCATGAGTGCGTACTGTCACAAGTCGGTACCCGTCCTGATATGACCGTAGATGTTGCTAGGATGTAAAACAACAACAAACAAACTTTATAACTTTTGTCAGTGTTGTAGCGTTGGTCTTCTGACTGTAAGTGTTACATGTATACAGGTATTTACACTTTTTTGTTTACATGGTTAAAATAGTAAAAGGAGGCCTGAAGTAAATTCTGGATTTAAGTGTACACAATGCAATAAGTAACGAGTATGAGGTACATTAAATCATTTTACATTTACATGCAAGGTTTTAGTTGTTGGCTTAGGTTTTCCAATTCAATAGATACTAATACCTATAAAGCTGTACAGTCTGATGAAAATATCTAATCTTAAAAACCAAAGCAAGTATCTAGATTTGATTCTACATATATAACTTAGATACTGGTGCACTTATTAAATACTTGTCGCCACACAGAAGGGAATAAATACTGAGGCACTTGAATAGAACCGGTTACTGCAGAAGCCTATGGTGTCAGAGTTTTGGCGTGCTTCCCAAAATGTTACTTCAAGCTAATGTACAGTAGATTATAATGATAAACTCAAAACTATTTGCATTATTAGGATAGGGCAAGGACTGGTTAGCTCAGTGTCAGCATAATCTGACTGAGTGGGATATCGGTTCATGATGCCAGCAGCATGGTCTCCCAGTGAGGCAACACTATAAAGTAACCATAAACGCTCACTGTCACAAGTCGGTACCCATTCTGATATGACCCTAGATGTTGCATGGACGTAATACTCCAACAACCAACCAACCACCCAAACAACCAATTCGGCAACCGTGTCCTGTAAGAGATGGCTACAATAGACAATATCCACAATGCATGCGACATCTGACGGCGACGGCGAACACTACGGTTGTGTGACCATTGCCACAGCGCATAGAAAAGCTATGGAAATTACTAACTTTCAAATGCATGTAAGTCAGTCAAATATTGCGATATTTTGACAATTCCACAAGTATATTGCTTTTGGATCATTGGAGCTTCCAAGAAAAATTTTAATGTTCCATGTTTGGACCCTTTTGAAAATTTTAGGAGGGTACCAAACTAGTCAGTCACTATTAATACACAATATCCACAACGAATGTGACATCTGACGGTGACGATGAACACTGCGGTTGTGGGACTGTTGCCACAGCGCATGCGTGTGAATATCGTGTATTCTTCGCCCCACCCCTTATAATGAATCCTTGTAATGAAGATTGAAAATTGAGGACACCGATAAGGTTAACGGCACTTCTGCGTGATCTCCACCGCACACACAGTGCAGTGGTGGGCAGACATAAAATCGTGGTATTTGCAGTGTTTCCTGAACATAGACCTGGGGAAATGGCCGCGCTCTACTGATTTCTACGTTCATGAGATGCGCAACAGCTGATTGTCGACGATTGTCTTTTTTGGGGCCATGTACAGTAAGACCTCTCTAAATCGACCTCTCTAAATCGACTTTAAATCGTCCATTTAGGGAGGTGGTCAGTTCAGGGAGTTTTTAAAAATCAATACAATGGTATTTATTGTATGGGTGATCATTTGGGACCCAAATAAAGCGATCGATATAGGGGAGTGGTCGATCTGTGGAGGTTGTCGGTTAGAGAGGCTTTACTGTATATGTCTAGTGAAGGAGAGGATTGTTTGTTTCTGGTTGTTGTGCTACGTCCTAGCAACAATTAAGGTTATATCAGGATGGGTACCAAATTGTGACACTGACAGAGCGCACTCATGGCGACTTTATAGTGCTGCCGCATTGGATATGAGGCCGCTGACACCATGACCTGATTTCCCACACAAGTCACATTATCCTGACACTGAGCTAACCAGTATTTGCCCCATCCTATTAATGCCGAGCACCAGACTAGGTAGCGACAAGTATAAATTTTGTAAGTCATTGGTTTGACTCTGTCAGGGTTTTATTTTAACCCGTGACCTCCTACATCCTGTCAGCTGGGCTAAGCAGTCCATACAGGCCATTGCCTGTGGTAGTCATCTTACGGAAGTTGTCTTTACTTCAATGCATTATGCAGGCCACTCCCGGTAGAGTTAAACCAAACTTTCATTTGGTTATAAGGTCATCTGAGACCGCACCGACTTTTATATATATGATAAATGGTAGTATTTTGCAACTTTGCCAAATAAATTTTGGCAAGCACACCAAAACTATGGAACCATAGGCTTCAGCAATGACTGGTTCTATTAAATCGCCTCAGTATTCCGTTCCATGTGCTGACGAATGTTTAATAAGTGCACCAGTATCTAAGTTAGATACATAGAATGAAATCTCGATCATTGTTTTTTTTCCCTTGAAGATGGAGACTGCCTATCATGGATAAGCCTGAATAGGCTTGTTTTCACCATTAGACAGTTTGTCGATAGAAAGCCCGAGCCTACACTTTTACCGCCCCAAGGGATTTTTAACCTCCCACACCACATAGACATGGTATGAGAGCAACTGGCCTTTGATGTCGCTGTAAGTTATACACAGCGGTGGAAATCCAAATTGGCAGAGGTGGGGGGGGGGGGGCACAGGGACTCGAACCACTGACCTGCTTTGGTTTTGAAAATTTGATGTTTTCATAATCATATAACTATACAGCATTAATGACAATTCTGGTTTGTTTATTCTGAAAGGTGCATAGTCCGATGAAGCATCAAATTTTCAAAACCAAAACAAGTATCTCAATTTGATTCTACATCAATCAATCAATGGGTGCCGTCTTCTCGAAGAAGGTTGGCTGCAATGGACCTCCATCTCTTCCTGTCATTCGTTCCTCTCACGCATTCCGCATAGCTCATTGCTGTCCACTCAGTGATGTTGTCCATCCATGTTGTTCTCCTTCTCCCTCTTGGTCTTTTCCCTTCTATCTTCCCTTCCAGTATTCTTCTCTGTGATTCCTGGGCCGCGTTCAGGCACCGTCTCGGAGGCGCCTCGGCGACGGGCATGACGTCACGCCAGTCTGAACGACAACAGTAGTTGGTCGCCTCGAAAATGGCCGCCCCCATAGGCGGCGGCCATTTGCAATGGACAAGCTGCGCTGTGATAGGCTGAAAACTACTGGATACTCTGGAAATGCTTCGCTGTGATAGGCTGAAAGTACTGGATACGGCGGCCATTTTCGAGGCGCTTTTTGTCTCCTGATTGAAAAGGGAGGCGTCGCCGAGACGCACCCTGAACGCAAATAGAACAAAAAGCATCGCCGCAACGTCTCCGAGACGTACTCTGAACGCGGCCCAGGTGTCGTATCATGTGGCCAAAGTATTTAATTTTTCTGTTTTTGATCGTTTGTATTATCTGTCTCTTTATTTTCATTCTTGTTAGGGACCTCCACGTTGCTTATCATTGCTGTCCATGGAATTTTTAACATTCTTCTGTATTGCCACATTTCAAATGCCTCAAGCTTTGTTGTTATTGCTTTCTTCAAAGTCCATGTCTCGCAGCAATATAAAAGTGTAGACCACACATAGCATTTTAGCAGTCGGAGTCTTGTTTTTATATTTATGTCTCTAGATGTTAGTACTTTCTGCATCTTTAGAAATGTTGTTTTGGCAATGTTTATTCTCCGTTTAATCTCTCTTTCACATCCGCCATCACTAGTTATTAAATGGCCCAGATACACAAATGACTCTACCTGCTCCAAGATTACACCATTAACTTTTATCTCTGCTCTTGGTTTGTATTCCTTTCTGCTGACAACCATGGATTTTGTCTTCTTTACATTCATTTTGAGGCCACATCTCTCACTTTTTTCTTTTACTTCATCCACTATATCTTGTAGTCGATTTGACGTTAAGGCTAGCAGTGCTGTATCGTCTGCGTATCTTGTGTTATTGATATTTCCACCTCCAACAGTTATTCCTATGATGTCGTCTATTTCTCTGAAAATCATTTCCGTATAAATGTTGAAAAGACTAGGTGATAGAACACATCCTTGTCGCACTCCACATTTGATCTTCACTTCTGGTGTCAATGAGTCTCCAATTCTTACAGCAGCATACTGTTCCCAGTAGAGATTGGCCACAAGCCGATTCTACATATCTAACTTAAATACTGGTGCACTTGTTAAACATTTGTCACCACATAGAAGGGAATACTGAGGCAATTTAATAGAACTTATTACTGCAGAAACCTATGGAGTCAGAGTTTTGGCGTGCTTGCCAAAACTAATTTTGCTTGTTTGCACTTCAAAAATCTCAAAAGTTAGCTAAGTAAAATAAAAGTTACTTCAAGTGAAAATAGGGTAGATTATAACGATCACCCTAATATGTTTATCTCAGAAAATGACAGAAACTCAAAACCCATCGGATTATGCAACTTTAACTTTGTTTAAAATATTACTCCTACACAGTCAATAGAAAAGAAACGGTGGCCATTGTAATGAGCTGGTATTGCAAAAAAAAAGGGAACCTAGAGTGGGACTCGAACCAAAATGTCTGCCATTCTGGAGTGAGAGGTCCTAACCATTAGTCTATCTAGGTTCCCTGATGCAATCACCCTTGCCATACAGATCTATTCATGTGCATTTCACCTGGGGAGTTGAGTGCACCTCACTACACTCATCAAGCAACCCAGTAAGCGTAAGTTGGTGCTCCAAACTGAATTTTTCTTCTTTTCATGAAATTAATGTGTAAATTGTATAGTTAGAAAGCTCTTATCATTCTGATTAAATATATATATAATAATGGGAAATTTGTGTATTAGTCCCTGAGTTATGAATTTTGTGATATTTAATTTTTGCTTTTAAATTCACATTTTTTTGTGATTCTGCAAATGCTTAAATTTTGTTAACATGTTTGAGGCTGCCTGCTGAAGGCAAATTACATTTTATTCACACCATTATTCTTTTAACTTATTACCATCTAGTACAAATTCTAATCTCAATATTTTTGAGACCGTACAAATAAATATTTGTTGAGCAATTTGACATCAAGCATGACAAATCATGCGATTTTCACTAATCAATCAATAGTTCCGTCCTCTAGTCGAGGGTTGGATGCAATGGTTCTCCACTTGTCCCGATGTTGTGCTGTTCTGATAGACTGTGAATAATTCAAGCCTGTCCACTGTGAAATATTTGTAAACCATGATGTTCTTGGTCTCCCTCTCCCTCTGCTGCCATTCACCTTCCCTTCCAACAATGGACGGTATATTGAACTCTGACGAATGATCTGGCCAAAATAAATAAGTTTCTTTGTCTGTATAGTGGCAAACAAGCTTTTCTTATTTTTGTCGTGGGGGTGATGAAAATGGGAATTATTGCGCCTAGAGCGGGACTCGAACCCACATCTCTTTGCATTCCGGCCAGTGTGCTAACCATTACACCACCTAGGCTCCCTGATATCAACACACTACCCACGCCTACCTGTCTATGCGGCTCCTTGCCTGAGAGGTCAGTGCAGACCACTACACTCGTCCCCCTGGAATTGTAAGTCTTTTAATGCTTACAATTACATACATATAGGCAATGCAACGCACTTACATACACAGGGTAGGTTCAACAACTATACAGCGCATAGCTTGTACAGGATCATGGTCACGGCAACCAGTGTCGTGGGGGTGATGAAAATGGGAATTATTGCGCCTAGAGCGGGACTCGAACCCACATCTCTTTGCATTCCGGGCCAGTGTGCTAACCATTACACCACCTAGGCTCCCTGATATCAACACACCACCCATGCCTACCTGTCTATGCGGTTACTTGCCTGAGAGGTCAGTGCAGACCACTACATTTTTAATTTTTCTGAGAACTTCTTTGTTGGTGATCTTCTTTGTCCTTGATATTTTCATCATCCTTCGATAAGTCCACTAACCATCCTTTAGAAAATCTTCAGAAAATTAAAATATCTCGTTCTATTTGAGATATTGACTTGATTTTTGTATCAAAATGATCAGAATGCAAATATCTATAATGTGATTACATTGTCTTTAAGCTATATCCACATGTAAAAAATCCTTAAAAAAGAGGGGTAGTGTGCTGAGAGCAAGGCTCCTATTTTTCCAGTGGCCAGTCAGCATCAGCAACCAGTCTTTTGTTTGGAGTATAAATATCCAAACAGTGCGCTTCGCTTCCATTACATACACAGGGTCAGTTTCACACCATACAGCACTCAGCCTGGACAGCATTCAGGCATGGAACCGGTTTCATCGCGGAGTTGCGAACAAAGAGAAACATTACACCTAGAGTGGGACACTTCCACCATTCGGAGGCGAGCATCCTAATCATTATATTACCTAGGTTCCGTGATGCAATCACCACATCCAAAGCAGGGGCGTAGCTAGGCGTAAGCCAAAACGTCCACATCGTTTTGTCAAAAAAAATTTAAATCAAATAAATAATAAAGAGAGAGAGAGAGCGAGAGAGAGAGAGAGAGAGAGGGGGGGATTACTTAGATATGATTTCATATTCGGAAGGGTGTGACACCGTAAGCGGCCCCCTAAACCCCATGCCGAAATTAGGAGTACACATCGTTAAAGGTCTAGCTACGCCCCTGCAAACCTACTAGTCACCGGTCGCTGTGGCCCAATCGGTAGAGCGCGGGCTTCGCGGGCTGGAGATCAGGAGTTCGGTTCTCGGTCCAGTCAAACCAATGACTTATCAATCAAATTGACACTTGTCGCTTCCTAGCCTGGCGCTCGGCATTTAATAGGATAGGACAAGGACTGGTTAGCTCAGTGTCAGGATAATGTGATTGAGTGGGATAACGGGTGATGATGCCAGCAGTAGGCTTGATTTCCCAGTGGGACAGCACTATAAAGTCACCATGAGTGCACTGTCACAATTCGGTACCCGTCCTGATATGACCATAGATGTTGCAAGGACATAAACCCACAACAACCAACCAATAAATACTTGTGTATGTGGTATGCGGAGGTAGGTGCGTACACCTCAATTCAATTAACTAGTCCTAAGCAACTTATCGACACCAAAATGCAGAGTTTATAAGCAATTGTTTATCTTCTTCATCAAAGCCTTCGCTGAATTCAAAAGTTTCTGAATTATAATCAAAAGTATTTATTTATTTCTAGTCCATTCGTTAACACCACAAAACCCACCTCACTAAGAAACCAACACTGGCTTCAGCTCAGGTAACCATAGAAACCACTTAATAAATACCCAAATTTTGATTGAAAATACTGTTTAACTGAGCGGGTTTTCTCCGATGGTAAATAAGAGCATCTCACAAAATGGCAGTCCTCACTTGAAAGATTTCTTTGTAACCAGTGCATCCATCAATAATTGATCAACAATGAAACCCCGATTTTATGAACAACGATTTAAGGCGAATTCGTTGACAACACGATTCATTGAACAGGGATGAAAGTGGTCTCTGGGGAAAAAAAGCGGAAATGCTGATATTCTCCCATAGGCTTAGCATTGTCAGGGAATCACTGAAAATTCCCGGAAGTCGGATTTCATACATATTGGTATACGCTGATAGTGCTGCAGCGTTTGCACCACATATCGGTATATGCTGATAGTGCTGCGGTGTTTGCACCACATATTAGTATACGCTGATGGTGCTGCAGCGTGAAAAAACATATTGGTTGGTTGGTTGTTGGAGTTTTACATCCTGGCAACCTCTAAGGTAATATCAGGAAGGGCGCATCGTATTAGTATACACTTATAGCTACAGGAAAAATCCCGGAAATCCGCGAAATCGCGGAGATCTTTCATCCCTGATTGAAACCAGAATTCTTTAATTCAAAGGTAATCCATTAAACTGAATCCCGACCCCCGTCCTGATATGATCATAGATGTTGCTAGGACGTAAGACCCCAACAAATAAACAAACAAAGCTGAATCCTGATTTAGCATTAATTTTTTTTTGCGATTTTGTTGTTGTTTTTAAATGGACCCCAATGATCACGTTGTAACGGGGGTTCACTGTATCTATTATTTTATTGCCTAATCAGATACTGGACAGTGGTCGAATCGGTAGAGCGCAGGATTCCCGTACGGAAGGTCGGGAGTTCGATTCCCAGTCGAGTCAAACCAATGACATACAAAATTAGTACTTGTTGCTACCTAACCAGGTGCTCGGCATTACTAGGATAGGGCAAAGACTGGTTGGTTCAGTGTCAGGATAATGTGACAGTGGGATATCAGGTCATGGTCTCCCTGTAGGGCAGCACTATAAAATCGCCATGTCTATGCCATATCCTAATAATGCCAAGCGCCTGGCTAGAAAGCGACAAGAATAAATTTTTCCGTCATTGGTTGGACTCGACCAGGATTCGAAAGATGTATAAAAATGGGAGACAGACGCTCAACTCATTCGGCCATCCCGTCTGGTTAATAAATGCCTAGATAAATGTTGGTGTTGTTTTGTTGTTTGTTGTTTTACGTCCTAGCAACATTTAAGGTCATATCAGGACAGGTACCGACTTGTGACAGTACGCACTCATGACGATTTTATAGGTGCTGCCCCCCCTGGGAAATCAGGCCGCCGGCACCATGACCCGATATCCCACTCAGTCACATTATCCTGACACCGAGCTAAACAGTCCTCGCCATATCCTAATAATGCCGAGCACCAGGCTAGGAAGCAACAAGTATCTATTTTTAAGTCATTGGCTTGACTCGACCGGGAACCGAACTCCCGAACTCCCGATCTTCCACCCGCGAGGCCCATGCTCAACCCATTCGGCCACCGCTAGATAAAAGATTCACCCCGTACTTACAGTAGGGGTGAATGACAACGTAATCTAAATACGGGCGAAAATTGCTTTAGTATGGAACAGGAAGTAGAATTCCCGGTCCAAGTATCCAGTGGCTACTTATATCGTCACAGAGTTAGCGAAATGGGAGAAAGCACCACAGAATACTGTCACTTTTAAAGTCCATTAAACTACACATTTTATTATATTTTTCAAATCAAAACTAGCGGGTAAATATTAAGATATGTGAAAAGAATATATTCTAATTCTTAAATTAAGAATTTATCTGCTCATTTCATTTACGAAGCGTGTAGACAGTTTTCGCCAGCTTTTATATCGGGTTGTTCTTCACCCCTACTCAGGCTCCTGCAGTTCGGGGTGAATCCTTTATCTAATAAATATCATGAGTATAGGCGTCTCTTTCGGGTCAGCGTCGGTCAGTCACCGGAAGTGGAGTAAACTTTCGAACCATGTCACTTCCGCTCATGTAAACAAAGCATGAGCGAACTCAGTGGAGACCTTTCACCAATAATCTACACGCACACAATTTTTGGACATTTGCCAGGAATCGCCAGCTACAATTGTTTGTGCCACAGATTGAAATGCTAGTTCTGCTAAATACTCCCCAAGATGGATACAGGGTCCATACACATGTGAAGATATGGAATCCAAGGCTATTTCAAGACTTTTCAAGGTTGTTTTTGATAGGAATTCAAGACTATTTTCATTTGAATTTCAGGAAAGAAAAAAAACAATGGCAATTTTGGACTAATTTAGATCAGTGAGGACAGTTCAATGGAATTCAAGGCTTTTCAAGACTAATTACCCAAAATAGGTTAAATTCAAGGCTTTTCAAGGCCTTGAAATGGGGCAAGACGTACGGAGCCTGTGAATATGGGGGTCCTTCACAATTATCAACATTTTCACAAGCGTACAAACTGTACATTGGTGGTGGTTTGTTTGTTTGTTGTTGTTTTATGCACTAGCAACATCTAAGGTCAAATCAGGACGGGTACCGACTTGTGACAGTGCACACTCATGGCGACTTTATAGTGCTGCCCCACTGGAAGACCAGGCCACCAGCACCATGACCTGATATCCCACTCAGTCACATTATCCTGACACTGAGCCAATGAATCCTTGCCCTATCCTAATAATGCCGAGTGCCTCGCTAGGAAGCGACAAGTATACATTTTTATGTCATTGGTTTGAATCAACCTGGGTTCGAACGCACGATCCCATGGTCTACCAACACGGGAGGCGGACGCTCTAACTCATTCGGCCATTCCGTCTGGTCTAGTTGGTGGTGGTGGAGGGGAGAGGTGGGGGGGGGGGGCCTCACCGGTTAGACCGCCTGCTCCCCCTGTACGTTTTCTAAAACTGATGAAAATGTCAGGTAAATGAAGCAGGATTCGAACCCACACCTTGCCATTCCGAGGCTAGTGTGGTAAACATTACACTACTACTCTAGGTACCCGCATAGTTACCCATCTACAAAGTAATGTTCATGGCCGGACCGGATGCGGTGGCCGAATCGGTAGAGCTTAGGCTTCCTGTGCGGGAGATCGTGAGTTCGATTCCCAGTTGAGTCAAACCAACGATTTACACAATTGATACTTTTCGCTTCCTAGCTTAGTGCTCGACTGGTTAGTACAGTGTGAGGATAATATGACTGAATGGGATATCCAGTCATGGTGCGGGCAGCCTGATTTCCCAGTGGGGCAGCACTATAAAGCCACCATGAGACCAGACCGCCAGCACCATGACCCGATATTCTACACAGTCACATTATCCTGACACTGAGCTAACCAGTCCTTGCCCTATCCTATTAATGCCGAATGCCAGGCTAGGTAGCGACAAGAATCAGTTTGATGTCATTGGTTTGAATCGGCTGGGATTCGAACTCCCGACCTTCCGCACAGGAAGTCTGCACTTTAAAATATACTAATCATGTCCATCAAATAGCTGACCGGACGCGGTGGCCGAATCGGTAGAGCGCAGGCTTCTCGTGTGGAAGGTCGGGAGTTCGATTCCTGGTCGAGTCAAACCAATGACTTATCAAATTGATACTTATCACTTCCTAGCCTGGTGTTCGGCATTATTAGGTTAGGGCAATGACTGGTTAGCTCAGTGTCAGAATAATGTGACTGAGTGGGATATCACGTTCAGACGGGATGACCGAATGAGTTAGAACGTCCATCTCCTGTGCTGGTAGATCGTCTGGGATTGTGGGTTCGAACCCTGGTCGAGTCAAACCAATGACTTAAAAATGTATACTTGTCACTTCCTAGCCAGGCGCTCGGCATTACTAGGATAGGGCAAGGAGCAGTGGAATGAGGAAGACCAATCGTCCGCGATTGAAATGTCCCCTGCTTAAACAACTAACGTACCAACAACAAACAATGGTGGTGGTTATCACATTAATTAAATAGTTCTGCAATATAAAATCACAGAGGGCCCTAAGTAGGGCATTGAAACCCAATACTACAATCAGCACCTGTTGGCAATGCATATACAGTAACAGTAGCTAAATTCTTAAAGTTGCATAGTCCGATCATTTTGAGTTTCTGTTATTTCCTGAGATAAAGATATTAGGTTGATCATTATAATCTACATATTAGATTGACGGGTACTGCAGGTATTGCATTACCTGAGGGAGTTTGACGCCCCTGCCCTGCAGAGTTGTAAACCACTGTCTTGTGGTACAGGTTCTTGACAGAACCGAAGGCTAAGGGAGCAAACCCTGAACAGAAAACCATGTCACTGTGGCAGCATGAAGGACAGTTGACGTATGGAACTCCCAACATCTCCCGACCAGCCACCGCAGGGAGAAATAGTTTTGCACCTGTCTGGACATGTCCTTGCCAGTGTGAAACCTCTATTTGCTCCCCGGGAGAGTGCCGCTGGTAACTTGCAAAAGCCAGCAGCACTTCAACACTTTTGCAGGCAGCTTTCATGAAATGTACAACTGCGCAAAACGGAGAGCGACAGTCAAGTAATGAAAGCAGTCTTTGTCGCACATTTTCTAAAAACAAAACCTACATTTCAAATGTTCAAAGTGGAAATTGCGAGGTACTTATCCTACAGAACAAGTGTGTTGTGAGTGGACATAGAGCCGTGTTAATCATATGGTTGTTGGAGTTTTACATCCTGGCAACATCTAAGGTCATATCAGGATGGGTATCGACTTGTGACAGTGCACACTCATGACTTTATAGTGCTGGCCCACTGGGAGACCAGGTGGCCAGCACCATGGCTCAATATCCCACTCAAGTCACATTATCCTGATATTGTTCTAACCAGTCCGTGTCCTATCCTATTAATGCCGAGCGCCAGACTAGCTAGCAACAAGTATCAATTTCATAAGTCATCGGTCGGCTGGGATTTGAACTCCCTACATTCCACACGGGAAGCCTGCTCTCTACCCATTCGGCCATCACGCCTGGGATAAAGGAAATACTAAGTCAATTTAATCAAATATCTAACTGCCAAGGTACAGGATTTCAAAGAAACATGCCAAAGTTAATTTTCTATCTCTTTTTTATTTACTTCAAATATCTCCACAAAATTAACGCTTTAAAACAAAGGTAAAGTAGATTATAAGGATCAACACAATATACTTATCTAAATAGAAACTCAAAACTTTATGGCATAAAATCAAAACCTAATGACCACTAACACAGCAAGGTCAATGAACATGCAGGAGACAATGTCATATATTCGTAAGGCCCATCACACCTTATCCGACTGGTGTAGAACAGACAAAGTCACAGAGGTTCGGCGGATGTCGGGAGAAGTTTAGAACATGCACAAAGAATTCATGCCGTAGTTAGCTACACAACAACTGAATGTGATACGAAACCACGTAAATGTCACAGGACCTATTACGTGTCTAGTCAGTCCGGAAACAAGTCCGTTAGATTTAACCGGTACTGGTCAGCATACGCCCGGCATCAAACAACAACAACAATTTTAATATGGCAATATATGGCAGAAAATCAAAACGAGGGACTATGTGACTTTAAAGGTCAACTAACACGATGGACACAGCGTCATATATTCACAAATGTCATCATCGAATGACCAGACGGGATGGCAGAATGAGTTGAGTGTCCATCTCCCATCTTGGTAGATCATGGGATTCGAACCCATGGGTTCAAACCCTGGTCGAGTCGAACCAATGACTTAGAAATTGATACTTGTCGCTTCCGGGCCAAGCCAGGCGCTCGGCATTATTAGGATAGGGCAAGCACTGACTGGCTCAGTGTCAGGATAATGTGACTGACTGGAATATCAGGTCATGCTGATGGCATCTTGGTCTCCAAGTAGGGCAGCACTATAAAGTGGCTGTGAGTGCACACTGCCACAAGTCAGTACCTGTCCTGATATGACCATGTCCTGATATGTTGCTAGGATGTAAAACTCCAATAACCAACCAACCAATGATCATCGAATATGACTCAGGGTAGAACAATAAGGACTGCCCGGTTGCCCGGGGCACCTAGTTTACTCGGTCGGACAGGTGAAGTTCTCAGTGACCTGCCCAAACTGGCAAGTCGTTACTTTTCTGATCTGCAGTAGCAGATTTCAGTTTCAATTGGCTGACTTGGGCTTTGGCAAGTAGTTTTGCCAATCGGGAAAGTAGAAAATTCAGTCACTTGTCCGATTGGGCAAGTGGGGGAAAAAGTTACTGTCCTACACTGTAACTATTCATTGTTTTGTGTGTCTTTAAATTTACATAGCTAGTCTATGTGTGTTATTAATAGACCAATCTAGGTCACGTGCACCAGGAGTTAGGCTGTGATTGGTCAGGTCAGTCAGTGCAGTTATGAAGTGACAGGAACCCGCGAACACTCAAACCCGACAGGACTTTATCTAGATAATGGATTCACCCAGTACTCGCAGTACACGGGTGAATACCAGCCCTATATAAAAACGGTTGAAAAAGCGGGGAAATGAAATGAGAGCCTAATTTCACAATCTAAGAAGCAACATTTATTCTTTGTATATGTCTTCATATTTCCCCGCTACTTTTGAGTTGAAAAATATAATAAAATATCTAGTTTAATAAGATTTAAAAGTGAAATCAACGGCGTTCTACGGCCGCCATCTTGTCTTTTTGCATTCTCTCCCATTTCACCAACTCTGTGCCTATATAAGTATCCATTCGATACTGGAGGCAGGCATTCTACTTGCTGTTCTATACTAAAGCTATTTTCGTCCCGTATTTACACTACCTTGTCGTTCACCCGTGTACCAAAGTACCGGGTGAATCTTTTATCTAGACTTTATCTAGATAAAAAAGATCCACCCGTACCCAGAGTAGGGGTGGATGACAACCATGTCTAAAAACGAGCGAAAACTGATTCGATATCAATCAACCAATCAGAGAAGATGAGCTCCTGGGTCCATCATCCAGTGTTTATCAATATTGAAGTAGACTTGGTGAAATGGGAGAGAATGCAAAACAACCAAGATGGCGGCCCAAAACTGCTGCGTAAAGCAACCACCAATCAATCAATCACTAAAGATGCATGAGTGTCTATTGACACAAAATTGATTGTATGCTTTTACATGTAAAGGCGATGAATATGGCCTATGCTGCCGACACCAGTGCATTTAGGTCTTAAGCCGTGTTCACACGGGAAAAGTTTAAAGCGATTTAGACAAGGTGAATCATATGAATCGATTTAGATGCGCGTTCACACGGACCGAGTTTGAAAGTGTTTCGCGTTCACACGGGCAGTGCTTTGAATCGGTTTAAGGCGGAAGTGGATATCTGCGCATGAGCAAGTCCAGACTAAGTAGCGCCAGTTTGGGTTCATCGAGATCGGCCGAGAGAATGTGGGTTCGACCTAGATATGTATGGACTGAATCGTATTGGTTTGGAACAGTCAAAACTTCTGCTGGGCAGTGAAACCCTAAAAATAAATGATGAAAAAAATATATGTGCACCTCGAGCAGGTTCATAAAGCAAATTTACCGGAAAGTCAACACACTCAGGTCTCGACTGTCACGTTTCCCTCGACTGCGCATGCGTGTGATGTCATAAATAAAACGATTCAGCGTAGATCGGTTCCTGTAGACCACCTTGGTAAGCGTTTTACATTAAACGATTTATATGAATCGATTCAGCCCTAAAACGCCTCAGCCGTGCATTCACACGGCAAATGTGAGTCGAACTAGGCAAGTCGATTTATATGAATCGATTTAACTTCCCCGTGTGAATACAGCTATAAATGTTAGTTTTATTTGGACTGTATCTGTCATTGTATATGTCTGACTGGAAATAACAGAGGAACAGGAACAAAAATATTTTTTTAATATTTAAAAAAATTTTAAAGATGGGGGGGTGGGGGGAGAACTGAGGCTATGGGGGAGAACTGAGGCTGAGGGTTCGATGGTCTGCCACTTATGGTATGATGATGCCATGGAACATACTTTAATGTAACTGCATAAAGCTAAGATTCCTTACACGCGGTATGCGAATGCGACAACTAGATCGGTCCCTGTAGCGATCGGTGCGGCATGCGAATAGAAACCTCAGTCGCACGTGTCCATTAGTTTTAGACGAGGAGAGGCGATTGATCATTACGGAACGGTCACACACAGGGGTGCGGAGGGGAAACATATGGTAGTGGTGGTGGTGGGGTTACGGGTTGGTAAAAATGCTACCATAGCCACAGAAATATGACTACTTATCTATAATTTAGTAATTATAAAGGTAGGAACCCCCATGTGACATACCAAGAGGTACATAGATATAAATGCCATATTAGGTCATATACAGTGCAGTATGGAGTATACTTGTGTATTTTAATTTTTTTACATATAGCCAGTCGTGTACCGTATGCCGCATACCGCGTAGAAGGAATCCTCCCCTTCGCATACCGCATAGAAGGAATCTTAGCTTAAGGGTCTGCCCAATCCGATGAACTCTTAGTGAGTTTTTAAATTCTAGGTAAGAGGACGCTGCCCTGGTTCTGGCTGGTAGGTTGTTCCACATCATGCTGCCTTTGTAAATTAGTGCTTTAATTAGTTTGTTTGTGGACGGCTTGGGGACTTTGAGTAGAGTGGAATCAGCCCATCTAGTATTCGTTTTTGTGGTGTCTATATATTGGGTCTCTCTGGCTCTTCTGTACATAAGTGATAGGAGATGTGAATCTGTGGCGGAGTGGTTAGAGTGTCTGACTTTTTTCTAGGTCAGACTCCTAATCTGAGGGTCAGCGGTTCGATTCCCCATGCCCACAGCTCTGCCAATTTGGATTTCCACCGCTGTGTATAACTTACAGCGTCATCAAAGGCCGGTTGCTCTCATACCATGTCTATGTGGTGTGGGAGGTTAAAAATCCCTTGGATTAGTAAAAGTGTAGGCTCAGGCTTTCTATCGACCAGCAGTGGAATGAGGAAGACCAGTCGTCTATGACTGAAATTTCCCCTGCTTAAACAACTAATGGACCAAAAAAAAAATTTTTTTTTTAAAATCTCTTCTAACCATTAGGTAATCTAGGTTTGCTTTGTCATGCATTTCCTTTACACTTAGTGTTTTGCCCCAATAAATTGTTCTTAGCGCCCGGTTTTGGATCCTTTGTAGCTTTATATTAGTCAGTTGCTGCTTTATTGAAGTCCCATTTTAAACTGATGTTCCTTTGAGTGATTGTGGTTGGTTGTTGGAGTTTTATGTCCTGGCAACATCTAACGTTATATCAGGATGGGTACCGACTTGTGACAGTGCACACTCATGGTGACTTTATAGTGCTGCTCCACTGGAAGACTAAACCTCTGGCAGCATGACCTAATTTCCCACTCATTCACATTATCCTGATATTGAGCTAACCAGTCCTTGCCCTATCCTCGTAATGCCGAGCGCCAGGCTAGGTAGCGACAAGTATAAATTTGCAACGTCATTAGCTTGACTCGACTGGGTTTCAAACTGCAGACCTTCCACACGGGAAGGGTGTGCTCTACCGATCAGGCTATGGCATCCGGTTGCATATGCCTGTTAATTGAAAGACAAACAATAACCATGTTATTGTAAGTAAATTCATGTCTTTCAATAAAATTACAAACAGCACAAATAAACTTTTAGACGACCATTTCCGCTGAATCCAACAGACAAATGGCAGCCAGGCAAAGGCGGAGATTGACACCCAGCTTAACCTTTACAGTAGCACCAGTCCTGTCTTCAAAGGACAACTCTGCATAGAGACCAATGTTGGCCTGACAGTAGGTGTCCTCTTATTGGAGGGACAATCAAATCGTTTGTTGCTTTACGTCCTAGCAACACCGAAGTTCATATATGAGGATGGGTAGCGACTTGCGACAGTGCGCACTCATAGCAACTTTGTAGTGCTGGTTCGTTGTTGGAGTTTTACATCCTGGCAACATCCAAGGTCATATCAGGACGGGTACTGACTTGTGACAGTGCGCACTCATGGCAATTTCATAGTGCTGCCCCACTGGGAAATCAAGCCAATGGCACCATGACCCGATATCCCACTCAGTCACATTATCCTGACCCTGAGCCCACCAGTCCTTGCCCTATCCTATTAACGACAAGCGCCAGGCTAGGAAGCGACAAATATCAATTTAATAAGCCATTGGTTTGACTCGACTGGGAACCAAACTCCCGTTCTCCCACACGGGAGGCCCTCATTCGACCGATTCGGCCACCATGCCCGGTAATTTAATTAGTTGATTAAGCAGGGAAAATTTCAATCGTGAACAGTTGGCTTTCATCATTCCACTGCTCCCTGTCCTATCCGAATAATGCGCAAGCATAAGCAGCCAGCAATAAGGAGCACAATGAGCGTGTTTGAACGTGTTTGAACGTGTTTGAACTTGTACAGGTGCGCGTGCTGGCACACTGGAAACAACGCTGACTCTTCTCGTCTTCTCGACAAAGACCCTATAATACTAAGACGGCTCACTCCCTATCTCTCCCATGGTAATGTAAATTTCGCAGTGCCACCTTGTGGTGGGTTTGATCAGCATGGATGCTGGTTGGTGTTTCACGTGTAAACACATACAATTATATGAGATAGGTAAGTATGAATTACATGAGATAGGTAATTACATGAGATAGGTAAGTATGAATACACATCAATATGAAATTGCTATGAACAAATACACATCATCATCAGCATCATCACACATCTTTCACATTCATATATATACATTTATACATATAATATAGCACCTGTTTAACCAAGAGAACAGCCAGCGCACCAAGTGGTGGGTTTGATCATTTTGATTACACAGTACAGGCTGAGTGAGCCGTCTTAGTATTATAGGGTCTTTGTTCTCGAGAATTATTATAATTTATTTCAATTATCTTTTATTATTCATTTCAACCGGGAGCAGTGGCCGAATCGGTAGAGCGCGGGCCTCACGTGTGGGAGGGGAGATATCGGGAGTTTGGTTCCCGGTTGAGTTTTGTTTGTTGTTGTTTTATGCCCTAGCAACATCTAAGGTCATATCAGGACGGGTACCGACTTGTGACAGTGCACTCATGGTGACTTTATAGTGCTGTCCCACTGGGAAACCAGGCCACCGGCACCATGACCTGGTATCCCACTCAGTCACATTATCCTGACACTGAGCCAACCAGTCGTTGCCCTATCCTAATAATGCCGAGTGCCAGGCTAGGAAACAACAAGTATCAATTTTTAAGTCATTGGTTTGACTCGACCAGGGTTCGAACCCACGACCTACCAACACGGGAGACGGACGCTCTAACTCATTCGGCCATTTCGTCTGGTGGTTCCCGGTTGAGTCAAACCAATCACTTATAAAATTGATACTTGTCGCTTCCTAGCCTGGCGTTCTGCATTAATAGGATAGAGCAAGGACTGGTTGACTCAGTGTCAGGATAATGTGACTGAGTGGGATATCAGGTCATGGTGCCCATGCCCTGATTTCCCAGTGGGGCAGAACTATAAAGTACCAATATGACCTTAGTTGTTGCCAGGATGTAAAACTCCAACCAACGAATTCATATCAATTATTTATTTCAATTGTCTTCATCGTGTGTTGTGAAGTTCTCAAGAAAGATGAGAAGATTCACTGCTTTGTCTCCGGTACAAAGGACAGGGGACCAGGATAACACTGCAACGACAGGGAAGAGCAGACTAGACTTGTCCCCTGGCCTTTGTTTACACAGAGGTTGACCGTAGGTTGACCTCCACGGAAATCAGATGTTGTGGTTGTAGTACTACTAGTTTATTATTCAAACATAACCACACATTTTATTTACGTTTGGCACTGATTAAAGTGCTTGAAGTCCGTTTTAAATTTAATATACTTCCACCTATTGTATGTTGGTTGTTGGAGTTTTATGTCCTGGCAACATCTAAGGTCATACCAGGACGGGCACCGACTTGTAACAGTGTGCACTCATGGTGAGTTTATCGTGCTGCCCCACTGGGAGACCAGGCCACACATGGGCTCAAATCCTACGATCTACCAACATGGGTTTGTTTGTTTGTTGTTTTATGTCCTAGCAACATCTAAGGTCAAATCAGGACGGGTAGTGACTTATGACAGTGCGCACTCATAGCAACTTGATAGTGCTGACCCACTGGGAGACCAGCCCACTAGCACCATTACCTGATATCCCACTCAGTCACATTATCCGGACACTGAGCCAACCAATCCTTGCCCTCTTCTAATAGTGCCGAGCGCCTGGCTAGGAAGTGACAAGTATCAATTTTTAAGTCATTGATTTGACTTGACCAGGGTTCAAACCCACAAACCCATGGGTTCGGATCCCCCGATCTCCTAAAACAGGAGACGGACGCTCAATTCATTCGGCCATCCCGCCTGGTCTGCAAACTGTATACTCAAAAGAAGCACAGTGGGAACCTAGGCATCCTCTAATTTTTTTTTTACTAAATGTCTTTTATTCAACGAATAATTCCTTTTGTCAGCGCCAGAGCATTTGTCTTCAAGGCGTTCAGTACAATGTGTTGGTATAAATGAACTATTAGTTGTAATAGTAACTGAATACAATTCCAGTTCAACAAATTGCTAAGAACAAGGTGAAGTAGAGATAGGTTTGTTGTTTGCTGTTGTTTTACATTCTACAAAATCTAAGGTCATATCAGGACGGGTACTGACTTGTGACAGTGCGCACTCATGGCGACCTTATAGTGATTCCCCACTGGGAGATCAAGCCACTGGCACCATGACCCGATACCACCCACAGTCCCATTATCCCGACACTGTGCTAACCAGTCCTTGTCCTATCCTATTAATGTCACGTGCCATGCTAGGAAGCGACAAGTATCAATGTCATAAGTCATTGGTTTGGCCTCGGCTGGGATTCAAACTTCTGACATTCCTCATGTGAAGCCTTCGCTCTATCGATTCGGCCACCACGTCCGGTGGTAGCGACAAGTAGCCATCTTAAAGTCATCTGGTTGATTTGACCAGGGTTCGAATCCCATGAGCTGCCACGCGAAGCTGCCGCTCTATTCATTTGACCGTCCTGTCTGCTTAACAAGCAATAACAGGGGCATTAACAATGAACAATGCATTTACACATGCTTCTTGACACACAGTGAATCTAGGTCACACGAGAAGACCTGCCATAAATATGGTGTTTCATTATGTCATCAGGATCACCAACAAGCCCAGTTTGTTTTATTTAACGACGCCTCTAGAACACATTGATTTTTATATCATCGGCTATTGGATGCCAAACATATGGTTATTCTGACATATTTCTTTGGAGGAAACCTGCTGCCGCTACATAGGTTACTCTTTCTGATAAGCAGCAAGGCGTCTTTTATATACACTTTCCCACAGATGGGACAGCACATACCACAGCCTTTGATAAACCAGTTGTGGACCGCTGGTTGGAACGGAAAATAACCCAACCTGCAAATGGGTCCACTGAGCAGGATCGATAGGATGACCGACACCTTCACAGGTGGACACTCTACGTCCCGCTCCTCAGGATCAACGTACGGTGCTAGTGGCCTGATTTCCCAGTGGGGCAGCACTATAAAGTCGCCATGAGTGCGCACTGTCATATGTCAGTAGGCACCTATCTTGATATGACCTTAGATGTTGGCAGGATGCAAAACTCCAACAACCAACCCCAAGGAAAGTAGCATATGGCTGACTTTGATAGTGAATTAAAAGCCCTTTGGCCATGCCTTAGTTATAAGTTATGCAATTTCACCTATCCCATCCCTGTATGACGTCACAGAACCAGCTATGTGAGTTACAAACTGGTATGCACGGACTAATCCACCCAGGAATACCCCGAGGCAATTGTTGGTAGTTCTAATGGTGCTGTCACATTACGACGCTTCTAGCCAACGCGTGTCGACGTATGTGATTTTTTTGGTGCAACGCCGGGATACGTCAGGAAGCGCTACGCGCGGCGCGTTGGTATTCGTTGATGGACGGCGATGGTCGACGCCGCGCGTCATCGTATCGGCGAAGTTTTGTGCTTGCACAAAACTTTCGACGACCGGCAACGCGCGGGTGCCAACATTATGGCGATGTCAGAAGTAGGTCGACATCGCTGGAATAATGTTATGCGAATGCTAGGCAGACGCCGCGCGTGTGTGAGGATCGTTCCCACACGTTGCACCAAACTGTTGCCTTTTGTTGTTTTATGTCCTAGCAACATCTAAGGTCATATCAGGACGGCGCGCCAAACTTTTACCACAACATCAGCCGCACGTTGCGCTGACGCCGAAAAGTTTTACGTATCTCGACGATTAAAATTGATTTTGCGCGTTGGCGGCGAGAAGCGTCGTAATGTGACAAGGCCATAAGCAGAATAAAGTTTGTTTTTCTAGAATTCAAGAATATGGATATTCTGTCACAGTTGTATAATCTGATTGCTTTTGAATTTTTGCCTTATTTTGCTAAATAAATATGTAGTAGTTGAGACATGACCCTCACCACCATCAGAGATCACGCCACCTACTGTTGCTCTGCTATTGTGACAGGTGGCGGAAGGCCAGCCAGAGGGTGGGCCTCTGGGTGGACTGCCCCCTACTGCGTCTGGCTAGCGGCTCCCCCCACCTTGAGAGATCACCTGCGACCTGGATGGTCACGGGGCAGGTCACTTGGTTCTGTGACACCGCAGTGGGTGGAGATAGTGGAAATAAACGTGTAAGGATATGCTTCTTCTTGTCATTTTCTTGACGCGCTGTGTACAACAGACAGACCAGGGGAAACAGGCCATACACAGCCTATCACAAATTTATCACACTGACCTTATAAACTACTTTTCATTAGTGTGGAGTAACTTTGACGAAACAATGTGTAATTTGGAGCAATTTGAACTGAAAGAACCCAAAATAATTTCGGCAAGCTTGCCAAAACTCCTGTAGTTGTGACCCAGTTTCCCCACCTCGCGATGGTCACGTGATGGGGGCTGCCCTACTAATGTAAGTACCCTGGGCCATGTTCAGGGGCCGTCTCAGAGGCGCCTTGGAGATTGCCCTGACGTCACGCTAGTCTGAACGCATTTAGCTGTTGGCGGCCTCGAAAATGGCGGCCTCCATAAGCAGCGGCCATTTGCAATGGAAAAGCTGCACTGTGATTGGCTGAAACCACTGAATACGGCGGCCATTTTCGAGGCACTTTTTTTCTCCTATCTGAAAAGGGAGGCATCTCCGAGACGCACCCTAAACGCAAATAGGCCAAAAACCGTTGCGGAGACGTCTCCGCGGCGCCTCCGAGACGCACCCTGAAAGCGGCCCTGGTCTCCTAGTATTTTCTACTGGTGATGCCATTGAAGCAGCATCAGAGCTGCCTATCCATACGATTTTGCGTTGTTTTTTAACACCGTTTTTGAGTTGGAGTATACCAATTCGCAAAAATTAAAATCATGTCGCCAAAAAAGAAAGGAGGAAAGCATAACATTTTTTGTTTGTTTGAAAGTACACAACTTTCATTCACTGGAGTACCCAAATAGGAAATTTTGAGTAGGCAAGACCTGCCTACACATGCAATATTTGCGCATTTTGTCAAAAGGTTTAATTATGGAATTGATACTTGTCGCTACCTAGCCTAGCGCTCAGCATTACTAGGATAGTACAAAGACCGGTTGCCTCAGCATCTGAATAATGGGGTCATGGTGCTGGCAGTCTAGTCTCCAAGTGGGACAACACTATAAAGGTTGCCATGAGTGTGCACTGTTACCCATCCGGATATGACCTTAGATGTTGCTAGGGCAGAAAGCAAACAAACATCCTGGTCATGGTACCAGTGTGATGGCAGCGTGGAAGACACACAGGAACATTCATCACATTATTTGAAGCGAAGAAATTCACAAAGCGGCCCAATAGAGGGAGTGCATGTGACGTCAACACTCAGCGGTCAGCCATTTTGGATTACAATTGACACCACCTATGGCGTCCCTTGTCATATACCAAAAACACTACGGCCACCACTGGGCCTACCCGGTCGCCGCCCGCCGAAGTACAGTAGCGCCACCTAGCGGGTACTGCCCGAACCTTTCTAATTCTTTGACAGCGCATCCAATGTGTCAACATACGGCATTTTAGCAACACCCTTTGAAGCCATACTGCTAGTGCTCAATGTTGCGACTTTACAGCGCTTTAACAACAACTTCTGAGGCCAAACTGCTCAAAACAGTGACAAATAAACCAACAAATCGGTAAATAAGCACAATGTAGACAGTTGTAAGCCTTTCGTGTGTAATCCAAAATGCCCACAGGAAGTTGTCTCGTGACGTCATTACACCCCCTATATAGCGGCACTTGAAATGTGCACATGCAGTTTTAAGTCGTCGATTTGACTTGGTCAGGATCTAGAACCCGGGGTTTGAATCCCATGACATGGACCGCAAACACTCAACTCCTTCAGCCATCTCATTTCATTCAATTATTTCTTATTTCCACCCACCTCAAATTTGTTGGGTTGTGGGGATGGGCTTGGTTCGTGGATTTGCTTACACCATGGAAATTGAACCAAACATTGACCCCAGTGCAAGCCACCATGTTTGGGTTCCTTGTACAATGTGGGTTAGTTGGTTGTTGGAGTTTTACATCCTGGCAACATCTAAGGTCATATCAGGACGGGTACCTACAGACTTGTGACAGTGCACACTCATGGCGACAATATAGTGCTGCCCCACCGGGAAATCAGGCAATCGGCAGCATGACCCGATATCCCACTCAGTCACATTATCCTGGCACGAAGCTAACCAGTCCTTGCCCTATGCTATTAATGCCGAGCGCTAGGATAGGAAGCGACGAGTATCAATTTTAAAGTCACTGGTTTGAGACTTTGACTCCACCAGGCATCGACTTTCCGTACGCGAGGCCCGCACTCTATCGACTAGGCCACCGCGCCCGGTTTGAACAATATAGGAGCTTTTGTAGGTAGGACGTAAAACAACAACAAACAAACAAACAAACAAACTTTGTAGGTAGGATGTGGTTTACATACCACATTTCCCCAACACCACCCATCTCCCCCCCCCCCCGCACCTACACCTACACACACCATTCAGACAGGCCAGATGGGGTGGCCGAATGAATTGAGCATCCGTCTTCTGTTTTGGGAGATCGGGGGATCCGAATCCATAGGATTGTGGCTTCGAACCCTAGTTAAGTCAAATCAATGACTTAAAAATGTATACTTGTCGCCTCCTAGCCAGGCGCTCTTACATTATTAGGATAGGGCAAGGACTGGTTGGCTCAGTGTCGGGATAATATGACTGAGTGGGATATCGGGTCATGGTTCTGGTGGCCTGATCTCCCAGTGGAGTAGCACTATAAAGTTGCCATGAGTGTGCACTGTCGCAAGTCAGTACCCGTCCTGATATGACCTTAGATGTTGCCAGGATGTAAACTCCAACCAACCAACTAAAGTTACATAGTCCGATGGTTTTGTGTTTGTCATTTCCTGATATAAATATATTATGTTCATCACTATAACCTACGTTACTTTCGTTTGAAGTAACTTTTATTTTAAATGGCTAACTTGTGTGATATTTGAAGTGCAATGATGCAAAATTAATTTTGGCAACCATGCCGAAACTCTGACATCATAGCCTTCTGCACTAACAGGTTCTATTAAATTGCCTCGATATTCCCTTCTATGTGGCGACAAATGTTTAATAAACGCACCAGTATCTAAGTTAGATATGTGGAATCAAATCTATAGTCAAATGCACATAGTTCAACTTGTAATAACATCTGAGCTTTATTATTAGATACCGAGATAGGAACAGACGGAATGGCCGAATGAGTTTGGCACTTGAGCGCCCATCGCCTGTTTTGGTAGATCGTGGGATCCAAACCCTGGCCGAGTCAAACCAACGACTTAAAGATTTATACTTGTCGCTACCTAGCCAGTCGCTCGGCATTATTATGATAGGGCAAGGACTGGTTGGCTGAGGGTCAGGATAATGTGACTGTGTGGGATATCAGGTCATGGTGCTGATGGCCTGGTCTCCCATTGGGGGTAGCAGTATAACTTTGCCATGAGTGTGCACTGTCACCAGTCAGTGACAGTCACAAGTCACCTGTCCTGATATGACCTTAGATGTTGCCAGGACATAAAACAACAACCAACCAACCTGCATACGCTAATCGTGAAAGCCGTCCGATGTCAACCAACGTAAATCTACCAGACATATTCCACTGGTCCTGATATAACCACAGATGTTGCTGGGACGTAAAACCCCAACAAACTACAGTAAAACCTCTCTAACCGACCACCTCCACAGATCGACCACTCCCCTATATCGATCGATGTAGTTGTGTCTCAAACGATTGCCCATACAATACCATTGTAATGATTTTTTTAAACTCCCTAAACCAACCACCTCCCTAAATGGACCATTTAAAATCGGTCCCATGGTCGGTCGATTTAGAGAGGTTTTACTGTATATTCCACCGTAAACCATCCTGTCAGCTATATATCCATCCACCGTGGTTGGTAGGTGGGATGAACTTCACACAAAATTCACTTCACTAAAACAAAAACAATAAATAAAGAATTTAGAACCAGATAACAAAAGTCAACACGAATTAAAAACACAATTAACAATAAAAGCAACTTAAGCTATCACTCACGCTCCTTCCAAATGACATGTCTGTATGCATGAGAGAATAAATTATTAATTAATTAATCAATCAATTTTTTAAAAGGATGTATGAATATACAGTAAAACCTCTCTAACCGACCACCTACACAGATCCCCCACGCCCATATATCGATCGCTGTATTTGGGTCCCAACAATACCCTTGTAACCATATTCTAACTGCCTAAACCGACCACCTCCCTAAATGGACCACTTAAAGTCAGTCCCTATTTGTGACGGTTGGCATTGTTGGTCGGTGTGCAAGGTAATCGACACACACAATTATTAAAGCTGCATAGTCCGATGAAATATTAAATTTTTAAAACCAAACCAATTATCTATATTTTATTTTACATATATAACTTAGATACTGATGCACATATTAAGCATTTGTTTCTGTGTAGAAGGCAATAAATACTAAGTCAATTTAACAGAACCCGTTACTGCAGAAGTCTATGGTGTCAGAGTTTTTGCAAGCTTGCCAAAAGTAATTTTCCATGTTTGTGCTCAAAATATCTTAAAAGTTTACCATTTAAAATAAAAGTAACTTTGAACTAATGTAAACTAGATACTAGTGATCGATCTAATATATTTATCTCAGAAAAAATACAGAAATTCAAAACCATCAGACTATGCAACTTTAATATTCATAACATTTTATTAAACACAGTTAAATACATCAAAGCCTTAAGTTTACTCAAGGGAGCCTGAAAGTAGACCAAGTTCTTGTATGTCAATATCATGGGGAGGCAATAAATAGTAGATCCATAGCCATAAACACAATTAATATTCATATCATGTATTCGAACAGTTCCTGTATTATTTATATATGCCGATAAATAGTATAGCAATGTCCATAGACATGTCCTGATTTAATATCCGTATCGTCATGATCATGTAATCCAATACATTTAAATGTGCATTATTTATGTAGGTCGATAAACAGTGTGTCGACGACCATAAATACGTGGTGATTTAATATCTGTATCATCATGATCATGTAATCCAATACATCTAAATGTGTATTATTTAGTTTGTTTGTTGTTGTTTTACATCCTAGAAACATCTAAGGTCATATCAGGACAGGTACCGACTTGTGACAGTGCGCATTCATAGCGACTTAATAGTGCTGTCCCAGTGGGAAACCAGGCCGCCGGCACCCTGACATGGTATCCCACTCAAGTCACATTATCCTGACACTGAGCACACCAGTCCTTGCCCTATCCTAATAATGCCGAGCGCCTGGCTAGGAAGCGACAAGTATCAATTTTTAAGTCATTGGTTTGACTCGACCAGGGTTCGAACCCACAACCCCACGATCTACCAGCATGGGAGACGGACGCTCTAACTCATTCGGCCACCCCGTCTGGTCTGTATTATTTATGTAGGTCGATAAACAGTGTGTCGACGACCATAAATACGTGGTGATTTAATATCCGTATCATCATGATCACGTAATCCAATACATTTAAATGTGTATTATTTATGTAGGTCGATAAACAGTGTGTCAACGACCATAAATACGTGGTGATTTAATATCTGTATCATCATGATCATGTAATCCAACACATTTAAACGTGTATTATTTATGTAGGTCAATAAACAGTGTACCGATGACCATAGACACATGATTTAATATCTGTATGATTATGATCACATAATCCAGCACAATTAAATGCATGTTATCTGTGTAGCCCGATAAACAACTGTATCGATATCCATAGGCACATGATGATTTAATATCCGTATCATCATGATCACGTAATCCAACACATTTAAATGTGTATTATTTATGTAGGTCGATAAACAGTGTGTCGACGACCATAAATACTTGGTGATTTAATATCCGTATCATCATGATCATGTAATCCAACACATTTAAATGTGTATTATTTATGTAGGTCGATAAACAGTGTGTCGACGACCATAAACACATGATGATTTAATATCTGTATCGTCATGATCATGTAATCCAATACATTTAAATGTGTATTATTTATATAGGTCGATAAACAGTGTGTCGACGACCATAAATACGTGGTGATTTAATATCTGTATCATCATGATCATGTAATCCAACACATTTAAACATGTATTATTTATATAGGTCGATAAACATTGTATCGACAACCATAAACACATGATTTAATATCCGTATCATCATGATCATGTAATCCAACATAATTAAATATGTATTATTTATGTAGGTCAATAAACGGTGTGTCGACGACCATAAATATGTGATTTAATATCTGTATCATCATGATCATGTAATCCAACACATTTAAATGTGTATTATTTATATAGGTCGATAAACATTGTATCGACAACCATAAACACATGATTTAATATCCGTATCATCATGATCACGTAATCCAACAGAGTTAAATGCATTTTATCCAAATAGCCCGATAAACAATTGTATCGATATCCATAGACACATTGTGATTTAATATCCAGATCATGATCATGTAATCCAACACAGATAAATGCCTCAAAGATCTGTATTTGGTAACAGTATTCTCAATATGTATATGGGTAACCTTGGCCTCTCCCCGGTTACTTAACTTCCGGTATCAGGAAGATGAAGTCAGAACTTCTAGTTCCTGTATTATTTATATAGGCCAATAAACAGCATATCGATGTCCATAAACACATGATTTAATATCCGTATCGGCAGAGCGCGGGCCTCGCATGCGGAAGGTCGGGAATTCATTTCCCAGTCGAGTCAAACTAATGACTTTAAAATAGATACTTGTCACTTCCTAGCCTGGTGCTCGCCAATAATAGGATAGGTCAAGGACTGGTTAGCTCAGTGTCAGGATAATGTGACTGAGTGGGATATCGCTTCATGGTGCTGACACCTGATTTCCCAGTCACTGAGTGGGGTAGCACCATAAAGTCGCCATGAGTGCGAACTGTCACAAGTCGGTACCCATCCTGATATGACCTTAGATGTTGCTAGCATGTAAAACAACAACAAACAAACAATATCCATATCATGATCATGTAATCCAATAGAGAAAAATGACTTGAAGGTCCATATTTGGTAACAGTATTCTCAACATGTATGATATAAAAAAAAAGTAAAAACTTAGTTACTCACTTACTGTATTATTTATGTCGACCGATAAACATAAATTCCTCGATGGTCCACATTTAGTGATAATCCCTGTAAATTAATAACAGTCAGTGAACAGTATATCCGTACACATGTACGCCTCGTCCTGATATGACCTTAGATGTTGCCAGGATGTAAAACTCCAATAACCAACCATGTCTACCCACCCCACCCCTACCTACACACACCCCTACACACACACCCCTACACACACACACACACCTGCTACTGTACTGGCAGTTCCAGCAGTAAGGTTACAGGTAGTGATCGAGTGCCCATCCACTCGTCGACGATGTGAGATTTGATTTAATTAGCTTATCGCTAAACAGTGACATCACAACAAGCCAGCCAGCACTAATAACACACGCTGCCATGTCTCTGGAAGAGTGGGTGTTCAACAGCAATGATCTATAAACACACAGGCAGGCCTACATATATATACAGACTAACACCAACACTAGTAGTAGTAGTAGTATCACTGTAATACTAATACTATTAGAGGAGAACCAGCCCAGTCACTTGGCCAGTGTGACACACTACACAGTGTGGAGTTGGGGGTGGGGGAGTGGAGGTGGGGGTTAGAGGGTGGGTGGTGGTGGGGGCAGGCAGAGGGGAGGTGGTGCTGGTGGTCCTCCACCCACTCCCACCTCCCTCCTCCACCCCCACCTTCGTCACTACCAACACCCCCCCCCCTCACCACCGGACTCATGTCCCCCCAACTCCCCCACTCACCACCTCCTCCTACCACTACCTACCCCCACCCCCCTTACAACCTCCTCCCCCACCTTCCCCTACGGCCTACCACCACCATCTTCCCCTACCACCACCACCCTCTACAACCTCCTCCCTCTACAACCTCCTCCACCCACACCACCACCATCCCCCCACCTTCCCCTACCACCAACTTCCCCTACCACCACCACCACCACTACCTTCCCCTACCACCACCACCTCGGGATGGCCGAATGAGTTAGAGTGTCCGTCTCCCGTGTTGGTAGATAATGGGGTCGTGGGTTCGAACCCGGGTCAAGTCAAACCAATGATTTAAATATGTATACTTGTCACTTCCTAGCCTGGCGCTCGGCATTATTAGGATAGGACAAGGACTGGTTGGCTCAGTGTCAGGATAATGTGACTGAGTGGGATATCAGGTCATGGTGCTGGTGGCCTGGTCTTCCAGTGGGGCAGCACTATAAAGTCGTCAAGAGTGCGTAATATCACAAGTCGGTACCCGTCCTGATATAACCTTAGATGTTGCTAGGATGTAAAACCACAACAAACAAACAATAAACCACCACCTCCCCCACACCCACCTTCCTCTACCACCTCTACAACCAGTTGAACCACGTCCCCACACCACAACCCCCAGCACCACCTCCCCGTACCACCACCCGCCACCACCACACTCTACACCGCCACCCCCCCCCTACAGTGCTACACCAGCACCAGTCCTACACCACCACACCTCCCCCTCCCCCACAACACCACCATCACCACCTCCCCCCCTCCCCCGACACCACCACCACACCTCCATTACATCGCCACCTCCCCCTCCCCCACAACACCACCATCACTACCTCCCCCTCCCCCACCACCACTAGCACACCTCCATTACACCGCCACCTCCCCTTCCCCCACCACCACTACACCACCACCACCACCTCCCCTACACCACCACCTCCCCTACACCACCTCCCCTCCCCTACACCACCACCTCCCCTACACCACCCCTACACCACCACCTCCCCTACACCACCACCTCCCCTACACTACCACCTCCCCCACACCCACCACACCTCCCCATACACCACCACCAACTCCCCCCACCCCCCACCACCGCCGCCACCACCACCACCGCCACACGGACGACAAAACACACAAAGACTCCAATCTATCCGAACTGCCTACGTCCACAGCAGGCGAGCCGGGCACCAAAAAACCAGTCAGGCACGAAGTCCAACATCTACCTACCCTAACTGACCGGTCGGCGTTCACAGATTCGAGCTGCTAGGACCGGAATTCTGACGAAACTTCGATGAATATTCCAGAGATCTTGGCCGTGGCGGAAGCGACAGTGCAGCGATGGCGAATGGTCGGCTGTTCCGTCTCCCTCCCCCGGCCGGCCGGGACTTTTTCACGGCCGTCGCTGGTGTTGTTGTTTTTTTGTATGTTTTTAAATAATATTTTTCTTTATTGTTGTTGTAATTGGAAGGAAAAAACAAGTCCGATCTGATAATTCACGCTGAATTCACTGCGTGAGATTAGATTTGTGAAGTTTTGACGTCGGGTTTGTTTGTGAGTGGCGATGTTTGCGGTAATGGCCGGCGTGCTTGACACAGCAGGGGGAGGGAGAAGGAATAGCTTAATCTTATCAAATAATTGAGTCCTCTCGGAACCTTGCCTTTGCCAGTTTGGTAAGTTTCCATATTGGAGAGGCTTTTAAGTCAAGTTGTAGACATTGACAGCTGTGTTGATAATGAACAAACAAACGTTGAGAGAATGTACAGCTATGTATTATTCCTGATGTGTTTATTTGAGCAGCTCCTATGTCAGTTCAACCACATGGAAATAGGCACTTTTGCTTGGAAACCTGTTCAAGAATTAGTATTTGATCAGCAACTATTGCCCCGCCTCCTCCAACTAAAAATAAACAACCAATTTATTTTTAAATGGTAATACTATAATACCTATCTCCCTCTCGCCCCACTTTCGCTTTAAAACTAAATAGAGATGAGGATATGAAACCATGGGTGTCCATATATAGGCCTACATGTACCTATATACATAGCCTATGTATAGGCCTATGCTATAGTCAAAGACCCTATAATACTAAGACGGCTCACTCCCTATCTCTCCCATGGTAATGTAAATTTTGCAGTGCCACCTTGTGGTGGGTTTGATCAGCCCAGCTGCTGGTTGGTGGTTCACATGTAAACACATATAATTATATTATGCATGGGATAGGTAAGTATGAATACACATCAATATGAAATTGCTATGAACAAATATACATCATCATCAGCATCGCCATCATCACACATCTTTCACATTCATATATACATTTATACATATAATATAGCACCTGTTTAACCAAGAGAACAGCCAGCGCACCAGGTGGTGGGTTTGATCATTTTGATTACACAGTACAGGCTGAGTGAGCCGTCTTAGTATTGGAGGGTCTTTGCTATAGTCTACCCCACGATGTTGCCCGATATGAGCTTTGAATCCTGAAGGCCTCTGGGGTGTGTATTGACTGACATGTAGTTGTATTTGAATATGAATTAAAGCGCCACAATGGAAAATAAATCTAATATTATGGCGATAAAGCGTATGTTAATTGGCTTTAGCTTCGAAATATTAGCTGCTTCTACCAGTGGAGGATAACATTACAATGTAGCCCAGACCAGACGGAATGGTTGAATGAGTTGAGCGTCCGTCTCCATTTCGGTAGATCGTGGTATTCAAAACCATGGTTTCAAACCCAAACCAATGATTTAAAAATTGATGCATGTCGCTTCCTAGGCAGCCACTCAGCATTATTAGGATAGGGTATGGACTGGTTGGCTCAATGTCAGGATAATATGACTGAGTGGGACATCAGGTCATTGTACTGGTGGCCTGGTCTCCTACTGGGGAAGCACTATGAAGTCATCATGAGTGTGCACTGTCACAAGTCGGTATC
Source organism: Branchipolynoe longqiensis (assembly GCA_030323885.1). NCBI lineage: Eukaryota > Metazoa > Annelida > Polychaeta > Phyllodocida > Polynoidae > Branchipolynoe > Branchipolynoe longqiensis. The sequence continues at coordinate 43,298,444 of CM059203.1, forward strand.
CATCCTAATATGACCTTACATGTTGCCAGGACGCAAAATTCCAGCAACCAACCAATCAAAATACTAGCTGCTTCTGCCAGTGGATGGTAGTGTTCCAATGTAGTTCAGGGTGTTCAATGTAAATGTCATGTCTTGGGACACTAGGCAAGAATGCAAATATAAAAATGTCAACTGTAATGTGTTTGTCCACATGACCGCTGTGTGGGGTCATCAGGGGGAGGAAAGCCAATTACTCAAATGTCGATGTCCTCTGATAAATGAATATTTTACCACAGCCCCCCCCCCCCACCATAAATGGAGAAGCACATGAGGAAGAGTAGTATAGGCCTAATATGTGGTGTCATATGTAAAATACTTGCGTTCCAAAAATATCAGGTCAACTGAGAAAGAGAGAAAAAAAATCATACATGTGGATGCAAGTCATCACGACTCTCACTGAATGTCGACAGGTGGCAGCAGCAAATTTATGTGCTCAGATGGGATCGCTGAATGAGTTGAGCGTTTGTCTCTCGTTGTGGTAGGTTATTTGATTCAACCCTGGGTTTGAACCCTAGCAGAGTCGAAGCATTGACTTAACAATTTCTATTTGTCGCTACCTAGCCTGTCGTTTGGTATTATTAGGTTAGCGCAAGTAGCAGTGGAATGGGGAAGACCAATTGTTGGCAATTGAAATTTACCCTGCTTAATAAACTAATGTATAACGATGACAAAATGTATTACTTAGATGTCACATTGCCCCTATTTAGGCTGCGTCTCATATTGCACCAACCGACCCTATATATATAGCGCATTATACAAGTATAAATCCACGGGGAACATATATACTTTGCTACTATTCCCCCATCGGCGCATTGGTGGAGTGCCACCCCCCCCCCCCTCAACTGTCGGGGAGTTGTACACGGGTGCTCCCCCCTCGCGCCACACACACTGGAGGCATTATGTAATGTATAATGTATTATTCAAGTATGAATACTCGGAGGGGATAAATATTCTATGGAACTCCAGACACACCCTGCACACCCACCACAGACACCTACACGATACCCGCCTACACTCCAACCACACACACCGCCAACCCCCACAACACACACCTACACCCCCAACTACACACACCTACACCCCCACCCCACACACCGTCAACCCCCACCACACACACCTACACCATACCCGCCTACACCCCAACCAGACACACCTACACCCCAAACACACACCGTCAACCCCCACCACACACACCTACACCCTAACTACACACACCTACACCCCAAACACACACACCGTCAACTCCCACCACACACACCTACACTCCAACCACACACACCATCAACCCGCACCACACACACCTACACCCTCACCACACACACCTCGACCCCACCACACACAACTACACCCCAAACACACACACCGTCAACTCCCACCACACACACCTACACCCCAACCACACACACCGCCAACCCCACCACACACACCTACACCCTCACCACACACACCTCGACCCCACCACACACAACTACACCCCAACCACACACACCCTCAACTCCCACCACACACACCTACATCCCAACCACACACACCGTCAACCCCCAACCACACACACCTCCACCCCCACCACACACACCTCCACCCCCACCACACACACCTACAACCCAACCACACACACCATCAACTCCCACCACACACACCTACACCCCATCCACACACACCATAAACCCCCACCACACACACCTCAACCCCCACCAAACACACCTACACCCCCAGCACACACACCGTCAACCCCCAGCATACACCCCAACCACACACACACAAATCAACCACGCACACCGTCAACTCCCACCACACACACCTACACCCCAACCACACACACCTACACCCCACCACACACACCTACACCCCACCATACACACCTACACCCTCACCCCACCCCTAATTCCCCCCCACCACACACACTAAAATCCTCATCACACCCCTGCACCTCTACCACCCACCCACCACACAAACCTATGTCCCCACCACACACCCCTACACACCCACCACACAAACATACGCCCCCCACCACACAACCACCACCCACCCACCATACACACCTACACCCCAACCACACCCACCTACACCCCCTCAACCCCACTACCACCCCTCAACCCCCACCACACCCACCTACACCCCAACCATGCACACCCTCAACCCCTACTCCACCCTACCTACACCCCACCACATACACATATCCCCCCACCACCACCACCAAACAAATACCAATGTACTGCTTTCCACTCTATTATCGCCCACTATGGCCCGACTTACGTCGCAGCGCCACCTGGAATTTTAGTACCGATTGTACCCCATGGATGACCTCGACTTTGTTGATGACCTGGCACTTCTTTCCCACACCCAGCAACAAATGCAGGAGAAGACCATTATCATCGCAACTCACTTAGCACGCCTTGGCCTCACTATACACAAAGGGAAGAGCATAATCATCAAAATTAACAATAACAACACAGCCCCCATCAGACTATAGGGAGAAGCACTAGAGGAAGTGGAAAGCTTCACCTATCTTGGAAGTGTGGTCAACATGCTGGGAGGGGCAGACAGATGCTGATGTGAGGGTTCGGATTGGAAAGGCATGGGCAGCTTTCCATCAGCTCTCCATCAGCTGAAGAATGTCTGGGGATCCTCGGAGCTGCCTAGGAACACCAAGATCAGGTAAAGCCTGTTCTTCTGTATGGTGCAGAGACTTGGAGAACAACAGTCACCACCATGAAGAAAATCCAGTCCTTTATCAACACCTGTCTCAGACGAATCCTAAGAGTACGCTGGCCAAACACCATCAGTAACCTGGATCTATGGCAGCGAACAGGACAGCAGCCTGTTGAGGAGGAGATCCTTCGGAGACGCTGGAGATGGGTTGGCCATACCCTTCGCAAGCCTGCATCCAACACCACAAGACCTGCCCTCTCCTGGATCCACAGGGGAAAAGGAACAGAGGCAGGCCAAGAAACAGTTGGTGCCGTGACCTGGAGGCAGATGTGAAGAGGTCTGGCCATACATGGAGACAGCTGGAGAAGATGGCCCAGGACCTGGATAACTGGAGAGCCCTTGTTCGTGGCCTATGCCCAAAGTTGGGCAGTAGGCGTAAGTAAGTAAGTACATTAGTTGATTAAGCAGGGGAAATTTCAATCGTGGATGATTGGTCTTCCTCATTTCGCTGCTCCTGGACCCTATCCTAAGAATGCCGAGTGCCTGGCTAGTAGAAAGTGACAGGTATAAATTGTCATTGGTTTGACTCGACCAGGGTTCGAATCCACGATCGCATGATCTACCGACACAGGAGACGGGCGATCTAACTCATTCGGCCATCCCATCTGGGAAGTCTGCGTTCTACCCAGTCGGCTACCGCGTCCGATCAAATCTTGCTAAGTGCTTTGGTTTTGAAAATTTGATGTTTTTCATCGGACTGCGCTGCGCACCTTTAGATAAATATCATATCAACAGACGAAGTGGGTGAATATCCGCTCTGTTTTCTCACCACCAGGGAGCAGCACCATGAAATTGTTGCCTCGGCTCAGCATGTATAGAAAGGTCACCCCCCACACCCACACACACGCCGTACCCAGTAAGCATTGGAGGGAGAGTGTGTGTGTGTGTGGGGGGGGGGTCCTACATTGTCGCTGGATGCGGTGGCCGAATCGGAAGTTCAGGAGTTTTTTGTTGTTGTTTTTTTGGTCCATTAGTTGTTTAAGCAGGGGAAATTTCAGTCATAGACGACTGGTCTTCCTCATTCTGCTGCTGGTTGATAGAAAGCCCGAACATACACTTTTACCGACCCAAGGGATTTTTAACCTCCCACACCACATAGACATGGTATGAGAGCAACCGGCCTTTACTGATGACGCTGTAAGTTATACACAGCGGTGGAAATCCAAATTGGCAGAGCTGGGGGCACGGGGAATCGAACCGCCGACCCTCAGATTAGGAGTCTGACCTAGAAAAAAGTCAGACACTCTAACCACTCCACCACAGAGAACGCCACAAGTTTGAGTCCCATCCAAGTCAAACTAATGACTCGCTACCTAGCCTGGCGCTCGGCATTAATAGGATAGGGCAAGGACTGGTTAGCTCAGTGTTAGAATAATGTGACTGTGTGGGATCTCGTGTCATGGTGCCGGCAGCCTGGTCTTCCAGTGTGGCAGCACTAAAAAGTCGCCATGAATGCGCACTGCCACAAGGCAGTACCCGTTATGATATGACCTTAGATGTTTCCAGGACGTCAAACTCGAACAGCCAACCAACCGGACGTGGTGGCCGAATCGGTAGAGCGCAGACTTCCCGTGCCTTCTGAGCGAGTGGCATGTTGCGTAGGAACCCGGCCGAGTCAAACCAATGATTTATCAAATTGATACTCGTCGCTACCTAGCCTGGCACTTGGCATTACAAGGATAGGGCAAGGACTGGTTAGCACAGTATCAGGATAATGTGACTGTGTGGGATATCGGGTCATGGTACTGGCGGGCTGGTCGCCCAGTGGGACAGTACTATAAAGTCATGATGAGTGCGCACTGTCACAAGTCGGTAACCTTAAATTTTGCTAGGCCGTAAAAGAACAACAAACAAACAGTGAAAAAACCAACATTGTCAACAAATAATCACAAGTCTAGAGGATCTAAAATGATTCCCATCAACCGTGGTCCAATCAGGTTTCAGGTTGGTTGGTTGTTGGAGTTTTAAGTCCTGGCAACATCTAAGGTCATATCAGGATGTGTACCGACTTGTGTGACAGTGTACACTCATGGCGACTTTATAGTGCTGTCCCACTGGGAAATCAGGCCACTGGCACCATGACCCAATATCCCACTCAGTCATATTATCCTGACACTGAGCTAACCACTGCCTGCCCTATCCTATCAATGCCGCACAGCAGGCTAGGAAGCAACACGTATCAATTTTATAAGTCATTGTTTTGACTCGACCGGGAACCGAACTCCCGACCTTCCGCATGCGAGGCCCGCTCTCTACCGATTAGGCCACCGCGCCCGGTAGGTCTCAGGTTGCTTAGCAACAGCGTGGCAAGCATCCCTGGTGATATTAATCGATGGATTGTTAGTAAGAAGGGAAGCCAAGGGGAAAGGTCAACATGGAATGGCGGTAAGAAGGCTGGGGTTCCGGGTACAGCTATTTAGGAGCCTGGACTAAGGCACCGACCATGGTATGGGTGCAACTCCTAATTCTGCTGATCACCGTAATCATTGCTGAAACCGTATCATCTTCAAGGGGGGAGGAGGAGTGTGGGGGGTGGGGGGTCCCGGAGTGGGGGTGAAATTGACTGTGAAGGGAGTGGGTGCTCTGCTAAGGAATAAATATGGCTGACTTAATATGTGGCATTCTTTCGAACCCATGGGTTCGAACCCTGGTCAAGTCAAACTAATGACTTAGCAATGTGTACTTGTCGCTTCCTAGCCTGACGGCTGTCGTTAATAGGTTAAAGCTGCATAGTCCGATGAAATATCAAATTTTCAAAACCAAACCAATTATCTAAATTTGATTTGACACATCTAACTTAGATACTGATGCACTTATTAAGCATTTGTTTCTCCGTAGAAGGCAATGCTGAGTCAATTTAACATAACCTGTTACTGCAGAAGTCTATGGTGTCAGAGTTTTGGCAAGCTTGCCAAAACTAATTTTCCATGTTTGCACTCAAAATATCTCAAATGTTTACCATTTAAAATACAAGTAACTTTGAACTAATGTAAAGTAGATGCTAGTGATCGATCTAATATATTTATCTCAGAAAAAATACCGAAATTCAAAACCATCGGACTATGCAACTTTAAGGCAAGGATTGGTTGGCTTGGTGTCAGGATAATGTGACTTGAGTGTTATATTGGGTCTTGGTGCCGCTGTCCTGATCTCCCTGCGATACAACACTATAAACTATAAAGTCCCCATGAGTGCGCACTGTCACAAGTCACTACCCATCCTAATATGACCTTAGATGTTGTCAGGCCATAAAGCTCCAACAACCAACCAACTTCTATTCTAATCTACACACCGTACATTAAAGTTGCATAGTCCAATGGGTTTTGAGTTTCTGTCATTTTCTGAGATAAACATATTAGGGTGATCGTTATAATGTACCCTACTTTCACTTGAAGTAACTTTTACTTTAAATAGCTAACTTTTGAGATATTTGAAGGGCAAACAAGCTAAATTAATGTTGGCAAGCTTGCCAAAACTCTGACACCATAGGTCTCTGCAGTAATAGGTTCTATTAAATGGGGGACCTCCGACTTTTTAGTTCAAGTTCCTGCCGTTCGCATCGCCACTGAAGTAGTGGGCCTCTCGGGCACACTATAACACTGCAAATTCAATGGCTATGAGCAATCTTCATACAAAAGAAGTGTAATATTTCTAAAACCACACCACCTAGAGACAAACCACTTGGTAGACATATAGAAAACATATTCAACAAATATATTATATTAAATTTATCAGGTTAGGGTTCTGCATTTCTATTAATTTTGAATAAAATAAACGTTCTGCACTGCGCGTACTGGCAAACTCAATGCATTGTCAATGGCCGTGACCAATCTTCATTCAGAAAAGTCAAATATCTCTAAAACCACACCACCTAGAGACAAACCACTTGGTACACATATAGAAAACATATCCAACGAATAGATTATATTAAATTTATAAGGTTAGGGTGCTGTATTTCTATTAATTTTGAATAAAATAAACGTTCTGCACTGCGCGTACCGGCAAACTCAATGCATTGTCAATGGCCGTTTATGCCCACTAGTACCGATGCGCCACCAAGTGTCGGAAAAACGAACTAGCCCACATGTCCCCCATTGCCTCAGTATTCCCTTCTATGTGGTGACAAATGTTTAACAAGTGCACCAGTATTTAAGTTCGATATGTAGAATCAAATTGAGATATTTGTTTTGTTTCGAAAATTTGATGCTTCATCGGACTATGCAGCTTTAAGTCAGAACCTAATGTACAGCCCCAGGCGAAATGCGTTGTATCGGGTTCTAACACAACCGGATGCAGCGTTTGTTCATTTGTTGGAGTTATACATCCCAGCAACATCTAAGGACTCGATATCCCACTCAGTCACATTATCCTGACACTGAGCCAACCAGTCCTTGTTCTATCGAAATAATGCCGAGCACCAGGCTAGGAAGCGACAAGTATAAATTTGGTAAGTCATTGGTTTGACTCGACCAGGAATTGAATTCTCGACCTTCCGCCCGGGAAGCCTTCGCTCTACCGATTAGGCCACGGCATGCAGTCCTAATGCAACATAAAGACATGATCCACATTCCAGGACTATATACGCGTTTGTATTATGACGATATCCAAATGAGCAATAACGGTACATCCTGCCTGCTGGCTTCCCTCTCCGAATAGTCCCTTCCCACCAACATCGGGATTCCTCATTCCTCACGCCAACACATAAAAGTAGTATATGAGGGTTCTTTTTAGCGTAAAATTACGTAATCCTGGCTCTGAGAGAGTCCATTGACCTTAAATGCCCTCTCTGAGAGAGTCCATTGACCTTAGATGACCCCTTCTGAGAGCGTCCATGCGTGTCGAAGGGGTTGTTTCTCCTTAGATGACCTGTTTGTCCTTAGATGACCTACTTTAGGTATTGTTATTATGCGATGATGCGTATGATTGTGTGTGTGTGTTGCTTCTTACCCTTTATTACACATGATAATACACTGGGTGCATCTATGAAATGTGCTAGTTTCAGCTCATCTCAGCTCTTGTTTGAAACATAGAATACCAACTAAAAAAATATATATAATTCATTATGTGGGCAGCACTATAAAGTCGCCATGAGTCGGTACCCGTCCTGTTATGACCTTAGATATTGCTAGGATGTAAAACAACAAAAAACAAACAAACAAAACCCTGCATCGATACAATCCGTGCAAAACTGTCACTTCCCTTCCCCCCTCCCCTCACCCTCCCCTCACCCTCCCCTCACCCTCCCCTCACCCTCCCCTCACCCTCCCCTCACCCTCCCCTCCTCTTCCACACCCATTTCGCTCCAGCTTCCCCTCCCTTCCCCTTCCCTTCCCCACCCCTCTCCCCTCCCACCCTCGATACTACCTATACACCAAACACCCAGTGCACAACCTTCACTCCCCTTCCCCTCTCATTCCCTTCCCTTCCCCATTCCCTCCCCTCCCCATCCCTTCCCTCTCCTTCCCTGCCCTCTCTTTCCCCTTCCCCCCCTCCTCTCCCCTTCCCCACCCTCCCATTCCAAGCCTCGATACTACCTATACACACACCAACCACCCCGTGGACAGCATTCATTTCCCTCCCCTCCTCTCCCCTCCTCCTCTCCCCACCCTCTCATCTCCCCTCTCCTTCCCCTCCATTCCCTCTCTCTTCCCTTCCCCCTCTTCTCCTTCCCCCCTCTTCCCTTCCCCTTTCCCCTCCCCTTCCCACCGTCCCCTCCTATTCTCTCCCATCCCTTCTCCTCCCATCTCCTCTCCTTCTCCTCCCTCTCTCACCTCCTCTCTCATCCATTCCCCTTCCCTCTTCCCCTCTCTTCCCCTCCCCATCACTTCCCACTGCTCTCCCCTCCATCCCCTCCGCCCCTCTCCCCTCTCCTATCCTCTCCCTCCCCTCCCTTCCTCTCCTCTCCCCTCTTTTCCCCCTCCCTTTCCCCTCCCCTTCCCCTCCCTTTTTCCATCACTTCTCCACCTCTCCTGACCCCTCTCTTCTCCTTCCTGCTCCCTCCCCCTTCCCTTCCCCTCCTCTTCCCCTCCCTTCCCTTCTTCCATCACCTCCCCTCCTCTCCTGTCCTCTCTCTTCCCCTTCTCTTCTCCCTCCCCCTTCCATTCCCCTCCTCTTCCCCTCCCCCTTCCTCTCCCCTCCGCTCCTCTCCCCTCCCATTCCCCTCCCTCCGCCCTCTCCCCTCCCCTCACATGCCCTCCCTCCCTTCCCCTCCTCTTCCATCCCTTCCTCCTCCTCCTATCCCCTCCTTTCTTCCTCTTCCCCTCCCTTCCCCTCCCCTTCCCTCCTTTCCCCTCCCCTCCGCCCTCCCCGCGCCCTCTCCAGACGCGCTGCCCGCAAACAGCAGACGACAATGCGGGTCGCTTCCCGCCCCGCGCATCGTGGGGCGGGATTACACCAGGACGCGCCGGAAGTGGCAATTAGGGCGCTGCACCAGCACCTCCACCGCATCGGCTTTTGGGACTTGGCTGAATGGGGCGTTTAGGCATTCCCCGGGGTGGGGTTGAAGCAGTGTGTTGTGTATGTGTGTGTGTGTGTGTGTGTGTGTGTGTGTGGATGGGATGTGGGGGGGGGGGGGCAGGGGAACTCAACCATTCAAATCCGGAACACCGATTAACTGAATGAACCTCCTCGAAAATCGCGACTATAGAACAGAGTTGATAAAGTCGCAGTGTTGTCTATGACTGTTTATCCTTTATATGTATATTCTATGTTTAATCCTGCCTTTCTATTGGTGTGTGTTTGTGACGTATATCGCATTATACGAGTGTAAATACAAGGGTAACAAATACGCCCTATATTGCCTCTGTGCGCATTAGTGGAGTAACCCCCCCCCATCCCCTAGCTGTCGGGTTAATTGCCGGGCGGGCGCTCCCCTCGCACCACACACTATGTATATATATATGATGTATAACGCATTATACAAGTATAATTGCAAGGAGAACATATACTGTATATAGTCCTATTTCATATGATGTCAACATAGGTATTTAGGTCAGTGCATGCACAGCCTGGCTGCAGGACAACATCCGGTCACACTGCAAACTTAATGGCAGTGATACAGAAAAAGTGAAATATCTCTAAAACCACACCACCTAGAAACAAACTGATTGGAACACATATAGAAAACATATTCAACAAACAGATTATATTAAATTTATAAAGTTAGGGTTCTGCATTTCTATTAATTTTGAATAAAATAGACGTTTTGCACTGCGCATACCAGCAAACTCAATGGCAGTGCAGCCAAGGTGCGCGCGCATATACAATGTTTATAAACATTGAAAGGGGTCTCTATCTATTCCACATTGGCGCATTCGTGGTGATCCTCGCAACAAACACACTGGAGGAATTATATACAGTGAGTGGCGGTTACAATGTGTAGGTGTGGTGGCGCCACCATCGGAGCTGAGGTGGGGAGGCTGGAGCAGTAGATGACTATGTGAGAGACTCCCACAGTCCATGGAGCTGAGTGAATGATGAGGGAAAGGAGGGATATTCCGGGTTATTATACTCGTATAATTCTTATACAGCATATATTTTATATATACACAGTACAACCCCGTTAAACCAAGCTCAGTTAAACCAAACGATTGGTTAATCCAAACTTTTTACGGCGGCCCGGCGAAATACTACCATTTATCATATAAAAAAGTTGGTTAAACCAAACTCAGTTAATCCAAACTATCGGTTAATTCAAACAAAATTGTGGGGCCCCAGGACACTTCTGGAACGGTTTAACCAAACTTTCATGTGATTATAAGGTCATCTGAGACCCCACAGGCTTTTTTATATGATAAATGGTAGTATTTTTCCGGGCCACCGAAAAAAAGTTTGGATTACCCAATCGGTTGGTTCAACCAAGCTTGGTTTAACATGGTTATACTGTATATACATCAAATACAATAATCAAAGTGTCCACGTACATTGTATATTACATTCATAATGCACTGGCGTTTTTGCTAAAGCCAAGTCAAAGTTGAAGCCAAAGCTCGGTTAAACCAATGATCAGTTAATCCAAACAAATTTGTAGGGCCCCTTCAAGTTTGGTTTAACGGGGTTATACTGTATATAGTGAGTCTGCGATTGAAATTTCCGCTGCTAATCAACTAATGTACCAAAAAAAAGGAAAACAGCTGTAATGTTGCATGGCGGGCGTCTCATTGCTGACAAAAGAAATTGTACACCTAAGGTCATATCAGGAATGGTACTAACTTTATTATAATGCTGCCCTACTGAGAAATCAGGCCACCGGCACTATGACCCGATATCCCACTCAGTCACATTATCCTGACACTGAACTAACCAGTCCTTGCCCTATCCGAATAATGCCGAGCGCCAGGCTAGGAAGTGACAAGGATCAATTTTCAAGTCATTGGTTTGACTCGACTGGGAACCAAACTCCCGACCTTCCGCACGCGAGGCCAGCACTCTAACGATTAGGCCACCGTGCCCGGTCACCGTGGGGGTGGGGGTGGGGGGGGGGTGCGCCTCAGTGTCAATGACATTAGATTTGTCAATGATTGAGACCAACATGCACAGTAGATCTACTGATGATGACTTTTATGAGGTCCGTTGGAATAACAACTATCATAGGTATCATAAATATCGTAAGGTACCCTTAGCTGTCATGAAAATCATAGGTATCTTAAGTATCCTAAGTAATGCCAAACGCCAGGCTAAGTTGCGACAGGAGTAGTATAGAGAGGACCGATATAGGTCGTTTGTTTGTTTGTTTGTTGTTTTACATCCTAGCAACATCTAAGGTCATATCAGGGCGGGTATCAACTTGTGACAGTGCGCACTCATGGCAACTGTATAGTGCTGTCCCACTGGGAAACCAGGCCACCAGCACCATGACCTGATATCCCACTCAGTCACATTATCCTGACACTGAGCCAACCAGTCCCTGCCCTATCCTAATAATGCTGAGCGCTTGGCTAAGAAGTGACAAGTATGAATTTTTAAGTCATTGGTTTGACTCGACCAGGGTTCAAACCCACGACCCCACGATCTACCAGCACAGGAGACGGGCGCTCTAAGTCTAACTCATTCGGCCATCCCGTCTGGTCCTGATATAGGTCGTTCTTAACGTAATCGTCCCCATAAAGGCCCGGTCACATAGCCGTTAGTGGACGTAGTTGAACATAGTGGAGGCTAACCTAGTTGAATGTAGTTGAACGAACCGGCATCCATACTTCTCCAGCACGTTCAACTACGTTCAACTACGTTCAACTACGTTCAACTACGTTCAACTACGTTCAACTACGTTCAACTACGTTCAACTACGTTCAACTACGTTCAACTACGTTCAACCTCGTTCAACTACGTTCAACTACGTTCAACTACGTTCAACTACATTAGCCTCCACTACATTCAACTACGTCCACTAACGTGTATGTGACCGGGCCCTTTAATCATTGGTTTGACTCGGCCATGGTGCAAACCCAGGGCTTAAGATCCCATCACCTACCTTTGCGAGAGGTAGGTATTCCACTCATTCGGCCACCCCATCAGGTTTTACGTACGGATATAAATTAATTAAGTTCAATTTTTGTGTGTGTGATGAATTTATTTACCTTGCTCATAATGGATAAGTGTGTTAATACTTGTTTTCACCGCTGGGCAGCACTAGTCCAATGCAAACAGTCGAAAATCCCAGTTAGTTTGTTGTAGTCTAAAAAAAAGTTTATTTCACGTGTTGATTAAAGCTGCATTGTCCGATGAAAGCATAACATTTTCTAAACCAAAACACTCATCTTTATTTGATTCAACAAATCTAACTTAGATAACGGTAATGTTTTCTACATTAAAGGGATTACTATGACAATATTATAGAACGTGTTACTGCAGAAGCCTATGGTGTCACAGTTTTGTCGTGCTTGGCTAAATTAATTTAGCATGTTTGCAATTTAAAATATCTCCAAAGTTAGCCATTTAAAATAAAAATTACTTCATACTAAAGGTAAGTGGGTTGTAATGATCAACAGAAAATAACAGAAACTCAAAACCACCGAACTATGCAATCGTAATTAAAAGAAAAGTTCAATCCAGGGCCCGTATGCATGACCAAGTTTTTATCGGCTCTGGTGTTACGGGCCGCCCTCGGGGTAGGTAACGCCGGTGTTCCGAAATGGGTCACAGGGTATGTACGGGGCCAAAACGCAGTGGCGTTAGCTAACCTAGCAGTTATTTATAGATTTGGGAAATCCCTCTGAGCCTGTTGCCGGCGAGCACCGCTATTTGACAATATCACCGCCGATGTGGCAGCGGCGGCGGGGGCGGTGTTAATATCGCTTTGATTTTTGGTTTAATTTGACGAAATTTCACTTTTTGAGCATGTTATTCTGTTAAATATGATAGCACTGAATACATTTGGGCCCTATATATCGCCGCCGATGTGGCGGTGGTGGTGGCGGCGATTTGTTTTGTTTACATTCAACAATATGAAAATTGCTGCCGAAATAGCGGCGGCGTTAATATCGCTTGGATTTTGGGGTTAATTTGACCAAATTTCACTTTTTTACTATGTTATTCTGTTAAATATGATAGCATTGAATAGATTTGGGCCTAATATATCGCCGCCGATGAGGTGGCGGCGGGCGGCGGCAGCAATTTGTTTTGTTTACATTCGACAATATGAAAATCGCCGCCAATGTAGTGGTGGCGTTAATATCGCTTGGATTTTGGGGTTAATTTGACCAAATTTCACTTTTGGAGTAAGTTATTCTGTTAAATATGATAGCATTGAATAGATTTGGGCCTAATCGGTCCCTAACAACGCCCTTAAACCTGGTACGGAGTTTCGGTGTGTTTGCATAACACCGCTCCGTGCATACTGACTTTTCGCCGCTAAACTAGAAATCATGTCCAAAACCAGTTTTGGCTCGCTAACACCGCCCCATGCATACTGCCCCTGGACAATAGACCCACCCCCACCAGTTAAGCTGGAAAGTACCCAAATAGAGTGGTCCCAGATTCTGCCGATATATGTCACTAGCTTAACTGGCGGGATGTAATAGACGTGAAGAGAGAAGCAGTGAAATTCCAGAAGAAAAATATAATATAGTTGTCATTTTTCAAATATATATATTACCAGGATAAGAGCTTGATGCCTGTTGCGATATGAATATCTGAAAATAACCAGGCATTTTATTATTTGTCCATGCATTCTTTCTTTACAGAGATATAGCATGTGAAATCACAGGCACTCGGGGGGGGGGGGGGGAGTACCTGAATAGAGTGGTTCCAGATTCTGCCGATATATGTCACTCGCTTACCTGGCAGGGTCTATTACCCATAAATACAGGTCACATTATATCATGTTGGTTGGTTGTTGGAGTTTTATGTCCAGGCAACATCTAAGGTCATATCAGGATGGGTACACTTGTGACAGTGCACACTCATGGTGACTTTATAGTGCTGCCCCACTGGGAGACCAGGCCGCTGGCACCATGACCTGATATCCCACTCAGTCACATTCCCTATCCCATCCTGTCCCTGCCCTATCCTAATAATGCCGAGCACCTAGCTAGGAAGCGACAAGTATAAATATTTAAGTCATTGGTTTGACTCAACCAGGGTTTGAATCTGTGGGTTCGGATCCCACGATCTACCAAAACGGGAGACGGACGCTCAACTCATTCTGCCATCCCGTCTGGTCGGCATTTGATATCTTATTCCATTGCAACCCACACCAGATGCAAAGAAGCTTACCAACTTTGAACATCAGGAACCACAGATTTAACGTGAACTAAAAACATCAGACAATGATGAAGGATAGGGCAGAAAGGAGGTTTTCTTCACCAAAATCTTTATTCCAGTTGAATAATATCTCTTTTTGATACCGAGGCGCTGGTCTTCCAGCCTTAACAATTATGGTGTATATAAACTATTTATGGATGAGATGATGAGATGGTATGAACAATATAGACAATAGCCGGTTGAAATCAGGAAGTACAAATGTTAAGGGGATCTTATTTTGTACTTGTAGACTGGAGAATAGCCATTTACATTTAGATTAAATTTAGATTTACAGATCATACCTGTGACGAGACGTTAAAAAACGGAATGGGTATGACTTGCTGCTACAGGTAGTAGTTGATTTGGGATTATGCAGGTAATGCTTGCATGATTTGTTTAAATCGTTTTTGATCAACGATTGCTTTCTGGTAAGTATATGTTTTACTAGTTCGGTCAGGTGTTTATAGGGTTGCGGTTATAGTTTGGCAGTTGTTGTTATATATTTTACTCTTTTTTCCAAGGAGCATTCCCCACTTCCGGTTCTGTAAACACACCAGGTTGCAGCTTCAGTCCTTCCATACGCACCCAACGATGTCCAATTCAAAGGAGATGTATTCCATCATGGAATATATATACACTGGGCGCGGTGGCCGAATCAGTAGAGCGCGGGCCTCGCGTGCGGGAGATCGGGAGTTCGCTTCCCGGTCAAGTCAAACCAATGACTTTAAAATTGATACTTGTCGCTTCCTAGCCTGGTGCTCAGCATTAATAGGATAGGGCGAGGACTGACTGGTTAGCTCAGTGTCAGGATAGTGTGACTGAGTGGGATATCATGTCATGGTGCAGGTGGACTGATTTCCCAGTGGGGAGGCACTATAAAGTCGCCATGAGTGCGCACTGTCGCAAGTCGGTACCTGTCCTGATATGACCTTAGATGTTGCCAGGACGTAAAACTCCAACAAGAGTACAAGCAACTAACCTAATATTGTTTCCGGTAGAATTTTACTAGGACGGTCCACCTGGCGATTAATCATTGACCCGCGTTTTCCGCCCCCCTTCAACAACGCACCATCCCCCCGCTAAGAAATGAGCGCGCACCCGGCCCTCAAGGCACCTGGGCGGTTTCCGGTGTGTCTGTGGGTGCGGAGTGGGGGGGGGGGGGGGATGCCTCGAGTGTCACTAGAATTGCTAATGTCATAATTAATGGGGGTTTAAAATATATTGTAATACTTGACTCTGTAAGTATCTATCTACACACAAGGTTGGTTGGTTGGTTGATGGAGTTGTATGTCCTGCCAACATCTAAGGTCATATCAGGACAGGCTTGCGACAGTATGGACTTCAATAGTCGATGATAAAAATCAATGTGCTCTAGAGGTGTCGTTAAATAAAACAAACTTTCCTTTTGTGACAGTGTGCACTCATGGTGATTTTATAGTGCTGCCCCACTGGGAGACCAGGGCTCCCAGCGCCATGACCTGATATCCCATTCAGTCACATTATCCTGACACTGAGCCAATCAGTTCTTGCCCTATCCTAATAATGCCGAGGGCCTGGCTAGGAAGTGACAAGTATCAATTTACTCATTCGGGCACCCCGACTGGTCTGTTGTTTATCATTACATTTCTTGCTTAAAATGGGGTAATTTCAATCGCAGACAATAGACTACATCACCGATCCAGCGACGCGGTGCATTGTGGGATGCGTCAAAGCAAAACAAACCCACGAGAAGCACATGGCACATGCTAATACGCTGGGTGCAGCTATGAAATGTGCTAGTTTCAGCTCATCTCAACTCTTGTTTGAAACATAGAATACAAACTAAAAAATATATATATAATAAATTAAGATATTAATCTTTTATCCAGCATTGCATTTACATCAATATAATCAGCACATCTTATGCCATGTGCATTTAGATTTAGACAAATCTGAGCACTCAGACTAGTGTTAGAGCCATAGCCAGAGTCAGTTTTACTTATTTTATTAATGTTTGTATTTATATCCTATGGTTAATGACATATGTAGAACTAGAAAATTAGTAAGGTTAATCAGATATTGGTTATATATTTCTCTGAAATAAGTGTATGTTGACATATTTTGCCTTTTAATATTTAGAACAAGAATTAATAATGGTGATGTGGATATCACTGATTGTTTTGTGTGGAATCGTATATTTCTTAGCTCAAAATGTTTAACTATGGCTTGTTTTGTCTTAGCTATATTCATCAGATCATTATATTGCATGTGTGCATACATGTTTATGCCAAATTGTTATGTATTTCTATTCATTTTTAATCAAATCGAAGTTTTTCCCTACGCATATCAACAAACTTAATGGCCATTCGCATTTGCTTTGCTGCCAACGCCGTTTTCAGCTCATGCGCAGTCGGAACCGTGATCCAGTCTATTGGACTTCCTCACTGTTGTTACAACTCCTTGCCCTGTCCTAGTAATGCCAACTGCCAAGCTAAGAAGTGATAGGATTCAATTTGATTGTCATTGGTTTGACTTGGCCTGGATTCGAACCAAATTGTCCAAATCCCAGGACCTGCCACATGGGAAACAGGTGAACTCATCTGGCATTATCGACTCGGTAGAGCGCAGGCTCCCCGTGCGGAACAATGACTTATAAAAAAGATACACTTGGCATTACTACTATTAATAGGGACTGGTTAGCTCAGTGTCAGGACAATGATTGGGATTTGTCTGTTTGTTTGTTGTTGTTTTATGTCCTAGCAACATCTAAGGTCATATCAGGACGGGTACCGACTTGTGACAGTACGCACTCATGGCGATTTTATAGTGCTGCCCCACTGGGAGATCAGGCCGCCGGCACCATGACCCGATATCCCACTCAGTCACATTATCCTGACACCAAGCTAACCACCCTTGCCCTATCCTAATAATGCCGAGCACCAGGCTAGGAAGTGCCAAGTATAAATTTTTAAGTCATTGGTTTGACTCGACTGGGAACCGAACTCGCGAAACTCGCGATCTTCCTCATGCGAGGCCTGTGCTCTACCGATTCGGCAACCGCACCTGGTAATTGATTGGAAAATCAGGTCATGGTGCCAACAGCGTGAAATCCTAGTGGGGCAGCACTATAAAGTCGCCATGAGTGCGCACTGTCACAAGTCAGTGGCCATCCTGACACGACGTTAGATGTTGCCAGCACATAACACCCTACCAAGGCAACAGCTGGTTAAATATGATCTTATAATATTTTGCAGCTTTCATAATTCTCACGGATTCATGATTTAAAGCGAGGCCATTGGATTTGGACGAGGATAATTTGTTCGATACCCTCCAGCACTAACGACGGCATGATTTAGGTGACATGTTTGGCGAACATTAAATTAAACTCACGGAAACGGTGGTCGAATCGGTAAGAGAACAGACATTCCGTGTGGAAGGTTTGGAACTTGAATCCGTCCTGCTGTGGGGATGTATTAGTGCAGGTGGTGTCGTGCTGTGGGGATGTATTAATGCAGGTGGTGTCCTGCTGTGGGGATGTATTAATGCAGGTGGTGTCCTGCTGTTGGGATGTATTAATGCAGGTGGTGTCCTGCTGTTGTGATATATTAATACAGGTGGTGTCCTGCTGTGGGGATGTATTATTGCAGGTGGTGTCCTGCTGTGGGGATGTATTCTTGCAGGTGGTGTCCTGCTGTGGGGATGTATTAATGCAGGTGGTGTCCTGCTGTTGGGATGTATTAATGCAGGTGGTGTCCTGCTGTTGTGATATATTAATACAGGTGGTGTCCTGCTGTGGGGATGTATTAATGCAGGTGATGTCCTGCTGTGGGGATGTATTAATGCAGGTGGTGTCGTGCTGTGGGGATCTATTAATGCAGGTGGTGTCCTGCTGTGGGGATGTATTAATGCAGGTGGTGTCGTGATGTGGGGATGTATTATTGCAGGTGGTGTCCTGCTGTGGGGATGTATTCTTGCAGGTGGTGTCCTGCTGTGGGGATGTATTAATGCAGGTGTTGTCCTGCTGTGGGGATGTATTAATGCAGGTGGTGTCCTGCTGTGGGGGTGTATTATTGCAGGTGGTGTCCTGCTGTGGGGATGTATTAATGCAGGTGGTGTCCTGCTGTGGGGATGTATTAATGTACATGGTTTCTTGCTGTGGGGATGTATTATTGCAGGTGGTGTCCTGCTGTCGGGATGTATTATTGTAGGTGGTGTCCTGTTGTAGGGATATATTATTGCAGGTGGTGTCCTGCTGTGGGGATGTATTAATGCAGGTGGTGTCCTGCTGGGGAGATGTATTAATGCAGGTAGTGTCCTGCATTGAGGATGCATTAATGCAGGTGGTGTCCTGCTGTGGGGGTGTATTATTGCAGGTGGTGTCCTGCTGTGGGGATGTATTAATGCAGGTGTTGTCCTGCTGTGGGGATGTATTAATGCAGGTGGTGTCCTGCTGTGGGGATGTATTAATGTACATGGTTTCTTGCTGTGGGGATGTATTATTGCAGGTGGTGTCCTGCTGTCGGGATGTATTATTGTAGGTGGTGTCCTGTTGTAGGGATGTATTAATGCAGGTGGTGTCCTGCTGTGGGGATGTATTAATGCAGGTGGTGTCCTGCTGGGGAGATGTATTAATGCAGGTGGTGTCCTGCTGTGGGGATGTATTAATACAGGTGGTGTCCTGCTGTGAGGATGTATTAATGCAGGTGGTGTCCTGCTGTGGGGATGTATTAATGCAGGTGGTGTCCTGCTGTGGGGATGTAATAATGCTGGTGGTGTCCTGCTGTGGGAGGTATTAATGCTGGTGGTGTCCTGCTATGAGGATGCATGAATGCAGGTGGTCTCCTGCTGTGGGGATGTATTAAGGCAGGTGACGTTCTGCTGTGAGAATGCATGAATGCAGGTGACGTCCTGCTGTGGGGATCTATTAATGCAGGTGGTGTCCTGCTGTGGGGATCTATTAATGCAGGCGATTGGATTTGCGAGGCCATTGGATTTGGACGAGGATAATTTGTTCGATACCCTCCAGCACTAACGACGGCATGATTTAGGTGACATGTTTGGCGAACATTAAATTAAACTCACAGAAACGGTGGTCGAATCGTTAAGAGAACAGACATTCCGTGTGGAAGGTTTGGAACTTGAATCCGTCCTGCTGTGGGGATGTATTAGTGCAGGTGGTGTCCTGCTGTGGGGATGTATTATTGCAGGTGGTGTCCTGCTGTGGGGATGTATTCTTGCAGGTGGTGTCCTGCTGTGGGGATGTATTAATGCAGGTGGTGTCCTGCTGTTGGGATGTATTAATGCAGGTGGTGTCCTGCTGTGTGTGATATATTAATACAGGTGGTGTCCTGCTGTGGGGATGTATTAATGCAGGTGATGTCCTGCTGTGGGGATGTATTAATGCAGGTGGTGTCGTGCTGTGGGGATCTATTAATGCAGGTGGTGTCCTGCTGTGGGGATGTATTAATGCAGGTGGTGTCGTGATCTGGGGATGTATTATTGCAGGTGGTGTCCTGCTGTGGGGATGTATTCTTGCAGGTGGTGTCCTGCTGTGGGGATGTATTAATGCAGGTGTTGTCCTGCTGTGGGGATGTATTAATGCAGGTGGTGTCCTGCTGTGGGGGTGTATTATTGCAGGTGGTGTCCTGCTGTGGGGATGTATTAATGCAGGTGGTGTCCTGCTGTGGGGATGTATTAATGCAGGTGGTTTCCTGCTGTGGGGATGTATTATTGCAGGTGGTGTCCTGCTGTCGGGATGTATTATTGTAGGTGGTGTCCTGTTGTAGGGATGTATTATTGCAGGTGGTGTCCTGCTGTGGGGATGTATTAATGCAGGTGGTGTCCTGCTGGGGAGATGTATTAATGCAGGTGGTGTCCTGCATTGGGGATGCATTAATGCAGGTGGTGTCCTGCTGTGGGGGTGTATTATTGCAGGTGGTGTCCTGCTGTGGGGATGTATTAATGCAGGTGGTGTCCTGCTGTGGGGATGTATTAATGTACATGGTTTCTTGCTGTGGGGATGTATTATTGCAGGTGGTGTCCTGCTGTCGGGATGTATTATTGTAGGTGGTGTCCTGTTGTAGGGATATATTATTGCAGGTGGTGTCCTGCTGTGGGGATGTATTAATGCAGGTGGTGTCCTGCTGTGGGGATGTATTAATGCAGGTGGTGTCCTGCTGTGGGGATGTATTAATACAGGTGGTGTCCTGCTGTGAGGATGTATTAATGCAGGTGGTGTCCTGCTGTGGGGATGTATTAATGCTGGTGGTGTCCTGCTGTGGGGATGTATTAATGCTGGTGGTGTCCTGCTATGAGGATGCATGAATGCAGGTGGTCTCCTGCTGTGGGGATGTATTAAGGCAGGTGACGTTCTGCTGTGAGAATGCATGAATTCAGGTGACGTCCTGCTGTGGGGATCTATTAATGCAGGTGGTGTCCTGCTGTGGGGATCTATTAATGCAGGTGCTGTCCTGCTGTGAGGAGGCGCGAATGCAGGTGGTGTTCTGCTGTGGGATGTATTAAGGCAGGTGGTGTCCTGCAGTGAGGATACACGAATGCAGGTGGTGTCCTGCAGTGAGGATGCATGAATGCAGGTGGTGTTCTGCTGTGGGGATGTATTAATGCAGGTGGTGTCCTGCTGTGGGGATGTATTAATGCAGGTGACATCCTGCCCTGAGGATGCATGAATTGAGGTGATGTCCTGCTGTGGGGATGTATTAACACAGGTGGTGTCCTGCTGTGGGGATGTATTAATGCATGTGGTGTCCTGCTGTGGGGATGTATAAATGAAGGTGATGTCCTGCTGTGGGGATGTATTAATGCAGGTGGTGTCCTGCTGTGAGGATGCATGAATGCAGGTGGTGTCCTGCTGTGAGGATGCATGAATGCAGGTGGTGTCCTGTAGTGTGTATCTGTGAAAGTGTGTATATTGGTGTGTGTATGCGTGGCTATTATTGTATGTGACCCTGTGTATGTGTGTACGCATGTATGTGTGCATGTATGTATTATGTATGTCTATATTTAAATACGTGTGCACGTCTGTATGCGTGATCGTGCATATGTGTCTTTGTTTGTTGTTGTTTTACGTATTAACAACATCTAAGGTCATATCAGGACGGGTACTGACTTGTGACAGTGCACACCAACGACGACTTTATAATGCTGCTCCACTGGGAGACCATGCCGCTAGCGTCATGATCCTACTGATATCCCACTCAGTCACATTATCCTGATAATGATCCAACCAGTCCTTGCCCTATCCTATTAATGCTGAGTGCCTGGCTAGGAAGTGACAAGTATCAATTTTTAAGTCATTTGTTTGACTCGACCAGGGTTCGAACCCCCGATCCCACAATCTACCAACACGAGATACGGACGCTCTAACTCATTCGGCCATCCCGTCTGGTCCCGCTTATGTTTATGTGTGTACGTGTGTATGTATGTCTATATTTGGGTATGTGCAAAGACCCTATAATACTAAGACGGCTCACTCAGCCTGTACTGTGTAATCAAAATGATCAAACCCACCACTTGGTGCGCTGGCTGTTCTCTTGGTTAAACAGGTGCTATATTATATGTATAAATGTATATATGAATGTGAAAGATGTGTGATGATGGCGATGCTGATGATGATGCTGATGATGATGTGTATTTCTTCATAACAATTTCATATTGATGTGTATTCATACTTACCTATCTCATGTATAATATAAATGTATGTGTTTACATGTGAAACACCAACCAGCAGCCGGGCTGATCAAACCCACCACAAGGTGGCACTGCGAAATTTACATTACCATGGGAGAGATAGGGAGTGAGCCTTCTTAGTGTTATAGGGTCTTTGATATGTGTGAAGGTGTGATTGTACCTTTGTGGGTATGTGTTAATGTGTGCATGTATTATGTATGTTTATATTTGAGTATGTGTTTATATGTGTATGTGTTATCATGTATAAATGTGTATGTGTTCATATGTGTACATGTACGTATGTTTATATTTGGGTATTATTGTATGTGTGGTCATGTGTATGTGTGTACGCTTTTATGTGTGTATTTATGTATTAATTATGTCTATATTTCAGTATGTATGTATGCAGGTATTGCAGGTATAGAAATACCTCAGGGAGTTTGATGCCCCTGCCCTGCAGAGTTGTAAAGCACTGTCTTCTGGTACAGGTTCTTGACAGAACCGAAGGCTAAGGGAGCAAACCCTAAACAGAAAACCAATTCACTGTGGCAGCATTAAGGGGGGTTGATGTATCGAACTCCCAACATCTCCTGACCAGCCACTGCAGGGACAAATAGTTTTGCACCTGTCTGGACATGTTCTTGCCGGTGTGAAACCTCTATTTGCTCCCTGAGAGAGTGCCGCTGGTAACTTTCAAAAGCCAGCAGCACTTCCAACACTTTTGCAGGCAGCTTTCATGAAATGTAAACCTGAAGCTGAGAGACATTAAGACCGACTCATGGATGCAACTCTCACAGCAGAGAGCTAAATGGAGAGCGGCAGTCAAGTAATGAAAGCAGTCTTTGTCGCATCGCGACCAACAGCATGATGATGATGATGATGATGTATGTGTGCATGTGTGATCATGCGTATGTGTGTATGTGTGTACATACATGTGTACATTTGGGTATTTGTCTATGCATGGTTAATGTGTATGTGTGCACACATTTATGTGTGTATGTATGTTTATACATGTATGTATATATGTGTGTATATTGATTGATTGGTGGTTTCTTTACGCCATGTTGGCAGCATAGGCCATATTCACGGTGAGAATTGTTTGCTTTTTTATTCGACCATTGCTTTTACAGAATGCATAAGCACAGAATCAATTTTGTGTCAGTACACTGTGGATTTAAAAAGCTCACAGTTACATAATTTGTGGCTAAAGGAAATAGAATTAAGATAAAAGTTAAAGTTTTTTAATTGATCAGGTGTGTATTGTATATGTGTATGTGTGTTTATGTTTGAGTATGGTTGCATATGTGTATGTGGGTCTATATGTGCATATTCGTATGTGTCTATATATCTTTAAGCGAGCATATGTATGAGTAGATCTATGTATGTGTATGTGTATTTCGGTTAGTAGACTTAGGTTGACCTGATGCTTTTTTTCTTGAAGATTTATACTGCCTATCATGGATAAGTCTGAATAGACTTGTTTTCACCATTAGACAATTTGTCGATAGAAACCCCGAGCCTACACTTTTACCGACCCAAGGGATTTTTAACCTCCCGCACCACAGAGATATGAGCAACTGGCATTTGATGATGAGAGCGACTGGCATTTGATGACGCTGTAAGTTATACACAGCGGTGGAAATCCGAATTGACAGAGGTGGGGGCTTGGGGAATCAAACCACTGACCTTCAGATTAGGGGTCCGACCTAGAAAAAAGTCAAATGCTCTAACCACTCTTCCATAGAGAAGACCATAATGCTTAAAACTCCAACAAAGTAACCATGTAAAACCCCAACAACCAACCAATCAATTTAATATATTTATCACAGAAAAATGACAGAAAGTCAAAACAATCGGGCTATACAACTTTAATGTATGTCCTGGCAACAATTAAGATCATATCATGCTGTGCCCAGTGTCATGGAAGTTAGAACCCTTATATATTTATACATGAATACCTGGTGAATATTTGGCGCGCTATTATAGCACACATAGCCAACAAGAACTATTTGACTTGCTACAGCTAAACAACAAGAACAACAACAATTACCACCATCGTAACGTGGAAACCAAACATGCGGTGCCCAGTGTCAGAGAACGATTATACACATGTATACATGAATAAATAGTGAATATTTGACGCATAGTACACATAAGCAACAATGACTATTGGACTTGCTATCATTAAACAACAACAACTATTACCACCATTGTAACGTTGAAACTAAACATGTGGTGCCCAGTGTCAGAGAAATGATTATACACATGTATACATGAATAAATAGTGAATATTTGATGCATAGCACACATAGGCAACAATAACTATTGGACTTGCTATCATTAAACAACAACCCCAATTACCACCATCCTAACGTTGAAACTAAACATGCGGTGCCCAGTGTCAGAGAACAAGTATACACATACATGAATAACTAGTGAATATTTTACGCATAGCACACATAGGCAACAATAACTATTGGACTTGCTATCATTAAACAACAACAACAATTACCACCATCGTAATGTTGAAACTAAACATGCGTGCCCAGTGTCAGAGAACGATTATACACATACATCAATAACTAGTGAATATTTTACGCATAGCACACATAGGCAACAATAACTATTGGACTTGCTATCATTAAACAACAACAACAATTACCACCATCGTAATGTTGAAACTAAACATGCGGTGCCCAGTGTCAGAGAACGATTATACACATACATCAATAACTAGTGAATATTTTACGCATAGCACACATAGGCAACAATAACTATTGGACTTGCTATCATTAAACAACAACCCCAATTACCACCATCCTAACGTTGAAACTAAACATGCGGTGCCCAGTGTTAGAGAACAATTATACACATACATGAATAACTAGTGAATATTTTACGCATAGCACACATAGGCAACAATAACTATTGGACTTGCTATCATTAAACAACAACAATTACTACCATCGTAATGTTGAAACTAAACATGCAGTGTCCAGTGTCAGAGAACAAGTATACACATACATGAATAACTAGTGGATATTTTACGCATAGCACACATAGGCAACAATAACTTTTGGACTTGCTATCATTAAACAACAACAACAATTACCACCATCGTAACATTGAAACTAAACATGCGGTGCCCAGTGTTAGAGAACGATTGTACACATACATGAATAACTGGGGAATATTTTATGCATAGCACACATAGGCAACAATAACTATTGGACTTGCTATCATTAAACAACAACAACAATTACCACCATCGTAACGTTGAAACTAAACATGTGGTGCACAGTGTCAGAGAACGATTATACACATACATGAATAACTAGTGAATATTTGATGCATAGCAGACATAGGCAACAATAACTATTGGACTTGCTATCATTAAACAACAACAACCATTACCACCATCGCAACGTTGAAACTAAACATGCGGTGCCCCGTGTCAGAGAACGATTATACACATACATCAATAACTAGTGAATATTTGACGCATAGCAGACATAGACAACAATAACTATTGGACTTGCTATCATTAAACAACAACAACAACAATTACCGCCTTCATAACGTTGAAACTAAACATGTGGTGCCCAGTGTTAGAGAACGATTATACACATACATGAATAACTAGTGAATATTTGACGCATAGCACACATAGGCAACAATAACTATTGGACTTGCTATCATTAAACAACAACAATTACCACCATCGTAATGTTGAAACTAAACATGCGGTGCCCCGTGTCAGAGAACGATTATACACATACATGACTAACTGGTGAATATTTGATGCATAGCACACATAGGCAACAATAACTATTGGACTTGCTATCATTAAACAACAACAACTATTACCACCATTGTAACATTGAAACTAAACATGCGGTGCCCCGTGTCAGAGAACGATTATACACATACATGAATAACTGGTGAATATGTGATGCATAGCACACATAGGCAACAATAACTATTGGACTTGCTATCATTAAACAACAACAACCATTACCACCATTGTAATGTTGAAACTAAACATGCGGTGCCCAGTGTCAGAGAACCATTATACTCATACATCAATAACTTGTGAATATTTTATGCAAAGCAGACATAGACAACAATAACTATTGAACTTGCTATCATTAAACAACAACAACAATTACCACCTTCGTAGCGTTGAAACTAAACATTCGGTGCCCAGTGTTAGAGAACGATTATACACATACATCAATAACTAGTGAATATTTGACGCATAGCACACATAGGCAACAATAACTATTGGACTTGCTATCATTAAACAACAACAGAAATTACTCGTAATGATTGCCTCCATTTTGTGTCCTCATCTGCAAATAAATGTTTTATTTCCCTCCCCCGCCTTCTCTCTCGTCCTCCGTCGTGTATCAACCAGACGGGATGGCCAAATGAGCTAGAGCGTCCGTCTCCCGTGTTGGTAGATCGTGGGGTCATGGGTTGAAACCCCGGTCGAGTGAAACCAATGACTTAAAAATTGATACTTGTTGCTTCCTAGCCTGGCGCTCAGCATTATTAGGATAGGGCAAGGACTGGTAGGCTCAGTGTCAGGATAATGTGACTGAGTGGGATATCAGGTCATGGTGCTGGCGGCGTGGTCTTCCAGTGGGGCAGCACTATAAAGTCGCCATGAGTGCGCACTGTCACAAGTCAGTACCCGTCCTGATATGACCTTAGATGTTGCTAGGACGTAAAACAACAACAAACAAACAAACAAACATCGTGTATCATCACCATCGTAACGTGGAAACCAAACATGCGGTGCCCAGTGTAAGAGAACGATTATACACATACATGAATAACTATTTGACTTGCGACTGTTAAAAAGATGTTCGTTTCATTAGAACCACCGCAATGTGAGAAAGCAACCATGCGGCGCCCAGTGTCACAGAAGAACTATACACATACACGAATAACTGGTGAGTATTAGACACACTATTATTTAATATCACACATAGGCAACAACTACTATTTGACTTGCTACTATTTAAACAACAACATTAATTATCGCCATCGTAGAGTGGAAACCATACACGCGGTGCCCAGTGTCACAGAAAGATTATACACATACACGAATAACTGGTGAGTATTTGACACGCTTTTATTTAATAGCACACATAGCAACAATAACTATTTTACTTGCTACCATTGGATTTTTGTTTTTTTAATTATCACCATCGTAACGTGGAAACCAAAAATGCGGCGCCCAGTGATAGAACAATCATTATAATTTATATACATACATGAATATGGAAGATTAGTGTTCCGGCGCTGACACTATAATGTTGTTTGTTTTTGGGTAGTTTTCAGTCGCATTGGTGTGCTGAAGGCTGCAAATCTGCAGCACTGTATGGGCACCACTGAAAGCGGTCCCA
This sequence comes from Branchipolynoe longqiensis, assembly GCA_030323885.1. Taxonomy (NCBI): domain Eukaryota; kingdom Metazoa; phylum Annelida; class Polychaeta; order Phyllodocida; family Polynoidae; genus Branchipolynoe; species Branchipolynoe longqiensis. The sequence goes on from CM059203.1 coordinate 43,326,013, forward strand.
TGTGGTCGGCTGTTGGCTTCCGATGGGTAGTGGTCAGAGAAATTGGGGGGTGGGGGGTGAGGGGGGGGGCGGGGAGGGGAAGGAAAAAGGCAGCCTAAGAGCCCAACCACAGTCCTCTGAGAGGGCCGGGGGAGGCTGGGTGGTTGGTGTAGTTTTACGCCCCAGTAAGACCCTAGGCCATACCAGGACGTGCACCGACTTGTGACAGTGTACACTCATGGCGACTTTATAGTGCTTCCCCACTGGGAAATCATCAGACCGCCGGCACCATGATCTGATGTCCCACTCAGTCACATCATCCTGACACTGTGTGCCCAGTCCCTGTCCTGACCTCATAACGCCAAGCGCCGAGCAGCAACAGGTACCTATTTCATAAGTCATTGGTTTGACTCGACCAGGATCCAAACTTCAGTCCCTCCCGATTCACCGGTATGCACAGTAAGTCCAGCCAAGGCCAGAGGAAGAAGTGAAGTGAGGATGGGATTAGTTAGGCAGTGGGTGGGGGTTACCTGTTAGTTGTTAGTGAAAATTAGTGGTTAGTTGGTAGTGGTGTCAAGTCAGCTATGGTGATGAGGTGGGGCCTGCTAGTCCTCGGTGTCATGGTCTGGGCGTCCAACAGTTTTGATACTATCTGCATTCTGGCGGTAGAAGCGAGCATGTGCATTCCAGGATGACTTGGAAATCCTGGAGAGGATAGCCAGAGCGGCCCTATTGTCACTGAATTGGCGGTCAGAGTCCTAGATGAAGTCACTGATGGCAGATCTGTCGACGGCGCCACATGAGGCGAGTATGTGGGCCACATTGAAGATCGTAGTGCCGCAGGGACAGCGCTGGAGGTTGGGGACATCAATCCAACGGTTGTAGCCAGTCCTGAAGCGGTTGACGCCACAATATTGGACACAATATTAACACATATAGCAACAATAACTATTTCACTGACTACCATTAACATTAAATATTTTGTTTATCACCATCGTTACGTGGAAACCTAACATGCAGTGCCCAGTGTCCGAAAACAACCATTATACACATACATGAGTAGCTGGTGAATATTTCTCGCGCTATTATCTAATAACACACATAGGCAACAACAAAAATTATTTGACTTCCTACCATAAACAAATATATATGTATATACGCCAAGAGCGGGACTCGAACCCACATCTCTTTGCATTCTGGACCAGTGTGCTAACCATTACACCACCTGGACTCCCTGATATCGCCACACTACCCACGCCTATGAGTGGTATGCAGGTATTGCAGGTATTGCAATACCTCAGGGAGTTTGACGGCCCTGCCCTGCAGAGTTGTAAACCACTGCCTTGTGGTACAGGTTCTTGACAGAACTGAAGGCTAAGGGAGCAAACCCTAAACAGAAAACCATGTCACTGTGGCAACATTAAGGGCGGTTGATGTATGGAACTCCCAACATCTCCCGACCAGCCACTGCAGAGACAAATATTTTTGCGGCTGTCTGGACATGTTCTTGTCGGTGTGAAACCTCTATTTGCTCCCCGAGAGAGTGCCGCTGGTAACTTGCAAAAGCGAGCAGCACTTCAACACTTTTGCAGGCAGCTTTCATGAAATGTACAACAGCACAAAAATCACTCTCACAGCAGAGAACTAAATGAAGAGTGGCAGTCAAGTAATGAAAGCAGTCTTTGTCGCATCGCGACCGACAGCGTGATGATGATGATGACCCACACCTACCTGTTTATGTGGTTACCTGCCTGAGAGGTCAGTGCATACTACTACACATATATACAGTATAACCCTGTTAAACCAAACTTGAAGGGACCCTAGAAATTTGTTTGGATTAACCGATCATTCGTTTAACCGAGCTTTGGCTTTGACTTTGACTTTGACTTTGAGTAAGTGTGTATTGCACATGTAATATATACAATGTATATGGACACTTTGATCATTGTTTTATATATATGTACAGTATAACCCCATTAAACCAAGCTCGGTTAAACCAAATGATCCATTAATCCAAACTTTTTTCGGCGGCCCATAAAAAATACTACCATTTATCGTATAAAAAAAGTCAGTGGGGTCTCAGATTACCCTATAACCACATGAAAGTTTGGTTCAACCATACCGGAGTGGCCTGGAGTCTGACAAGTTTGTTTGGATTAACTGATAATTTGGATTAACCGACTTTGGTTTAACTACCATTTTTATATGATAAATGGTATTTTTTTGCCAGGCCGCCAAATTTTTTGATTAACCGATTGTTTGGTTTAACCGAGCTTGGTTTAACGGGGTTATACTGTATATATATATATATATGAGTCAGCCTCATGAAAATAGGCCAATTGGTGGTTTATTTAAAATGTTGGCATCGCAATTCTTAAAGTGTAGTGCATTTCTTTGTTTTATATTGAATTATCCTAGAAACAAATAAGGTTGTTGTATTTTATCTAACTTTACATTCAGGATAAATTTAAGGTTGTTGCAACACCTCTGTCAATGCTTAACTATAAGTATGCCGATCGACGCCGACATCCAATGATCGACGCCGACAACTTTAACAGATGTCGGCGTCGCAATTCTTAAAGTCTCATGCATTTCTTTGTTTTATATTAAATTCTCCTAGAAACAAATAAGGTTGTTGTATTTTCTCAACCTTTATATTCAGTATAAATTTCAGGACTTTCCACCATCTCTGTCAATGGTAAACTATAATTATACCAATCGACGTCGACATCCATGCTCGACGCCGACAACTTCCACCACCAATTGGCCTCTTTACGTGATCCTGACTCATATATATATATTAAGTATATATATGAGTATATATTTGATTTGATTTGATTTGATATATATATTTATATATGTGATGTATAACGCATTATGCGAGTATGAAGGCGCGGAAGGGAATTAACCCCTCTTGATTATTATTATGTGCTAATTATTGTTAATATTACAATATATATATATATATATATATATATATATATATATATATATATATATATCACCATCGTAACGAGGAAACGACACATGCGGCGCACAGTGTCAGCGAACAACCATTATCCACACACGTGAATAACGGGTGAATATTTGACGTGCCCAGCCCGCGGTTCGGCACAAGACGAGTGAGTCATTGACGGTCGTCTAAAGAGCCCCATTGTATTCGGATAAAGAAGTGTGTCACGTGATCGCGCTTAGTGCCCGCGTTTGCCGTCGTCACGTGGGGGCGCTGTGTGCTGCCTGGGCTCGGCGTCCGCTTAGCCTAGTCAGGGCTGGACAGCCAGGTCGGATGGGTGGGTGGGTGGGGTGGGGTGGGAGTGCCCGTGTGTGGGGTGGTGATGAGGGGGGGCGGGGGGGGGGAGGGGGAGTGTGTGTGGGGGTGTGTTTGTGGGTGGGGGGCGGGGGGGGGCGGGGCTGCGCACACGTGTGAGTGTGCATGAGTGTATGTGAGAGTGTGAGTGTGAGCAGGTGTGTGTGATTGTGAGTGGGTGAGTGTGTGTGGGTGAGAGTGTGGATGAGTGTGTGTGAGAGTGTGAGTGTGAGCCGCTGTGTGTGACTGTGAGTGGGTGTGAGTGGGTGAGTGTGTGTGGGTGAGAGTGTGGATGAGTGTGTGTGAGTGTGAGCAGGTGTGTGTGACTGTGAGTGTGTGTGAGTGTGTGTGAGTGGGTGAGAGTGTGTGTGAGAGTGTGAGTGTGAGCAGCTGTGTGTGCCTGTGAGTGGGTGTGAGTGGGTGAGAGTGTGTGTGAGTGTGTGTGAGAGTGTGAGCATGTGTGGGTGTGAGTGCGTATGTGTGTGAGTGTGTGGGTGTCACTGTGACTGACTCAGTGTGAGTGTGAATGTGTGTGTGTTGCGAGCGTCAATCTGTGGGTGTGTGGGGTGATCAGATGTGTGGTTCGGTGGGTGGAGGTGGAGGGTTAGGTAATGTGGGGGTGGGTGGGGGGGGGGGGGGTTAGGTGGGGTGGTGGTGGAGGTTAGGTGGGGTAGCGGTCGAGGTTAGGTGGGGTGGGGGTGGGGGTGGGGTGGGGTGGGGTTGGGGGTGGGGATTAGGTGGGGTGGTGGTCGAGGTTAGGTGGGGTGGGGGTGGGGATGGAGGTTAGGTGGGGTGGGGGTGGAGGTGGGGGTAGGGTGGGTGCAGGGGTAAGTATATGCTGTATAACTATAAGAGTTATACAAGTATATTAAAGTTGCATAGTGCGATGAAATATGAAATATTCAAAACCAAAACAATTATCTAGATTTGATTTTTACATATCTAACTTAGATACTGATGCACTTATTCATTATTGAACATTTGATTCCGCCAAGAAGGCAATACTGAGTCAATTTAATAGAACATGTTTCTGTAGAGGTCTATGGTGTCAGAGTTTTGGCAAGCTTGCCAAAACTAATTTTCCATGTTTGCACTTCAAATATCTCAAAAGTTTACCATTTAAAATAAAAGTAACTTTAAACTAATGTAAAGTAGATACTAGTGATCGATCTAATATATTTATCTCAGAAAAATTACAGAAACTCAAAACCATCAGACTATGCAACTTTAACCTGGAATTCCATACTCGCTCCTCAGCTCCACCCGCCAGTAATCATGTAGTGGAGCCTGGGGCTAGTCATCTACTGCTCCATCCTACTCAACCTCAGCTCCGACAGTTGCGCCACCGCTCCCCTGTGCTCATTAACCTAATTTGCTTACCGCCGAAAGTATATATATATGTGTGATGTATAATTTATTATATGAGTATAAAGAAGCAGTTTATTGTCCTTATTTTTTAGTTAATTATTTATGATAGCGACATTATTTATCTATTGATATTCAAATTGTACTATATCAAACTGGCTATGGTGGAGGAGAGAAAGAGAGAGAGTCGAAGCGAGGAGTTGGTGGGAACCTTCTAATTTTATTTTTGCAATGAAGGCCCATGGCCGGGCAAAAGAAATAGCCCTAACTATACAAAGCTAAAAATGTGTAGTAGTAGTGAGCTGAGCACCAGTGGGAATGAATGAAAAGTGGCGGCCGTGCCACAGCAGCGGAGCAAAATGCTAGGACCGCAGAATATATAGAATAATCGAGAATAAATAATAAATAATTAAAATAAGGTAGGAGAACCCCACCTAGTTATATGCACATAATAAATTATATTTTACATATTTGCTGCGGGCCTTCACCCAAATCAAGCTGCTGGCGCCACCACTGATTGGTCACGTGCCAGAGAGCTACAAAGCAACGTAAACTTTTCCCAACGCAAGAGCTGCATAAGATAGGATGAGTAAAATTCCTCACAAACAGGCAGCAGGATCACTATAAATTGTATGCATACAACAAATATTGAACTGAAAAAAAATAGGAGGTTACAAACAAGGTGCACAAGAAGCAATAATGGTCCGTTACTAGCAATGGTAAAATCAAAATGCAGTTCATATGATCGCAGTGTAGCTAACATGAGTGCGAATATTTGGAATAAACTGACAGCTGGAACATGAAATGCATCAAATATAGCAGCGCTTAGGAAACTACTAAAGAATAATGAAACATGATGTTTAAATGGATTAACACAAAGTATAGTCAAAGCTGGATTTTGGACTGTTTGCAGTTTACCAACAGATACAAGCCATAAACAACGAGGAAGAAAACCTAAATTATTACTAAAACAAAATTCTAAAGATTTAAATCAAATTGGACTAGCGCTGCCCAGCAGTGAAAACAAGTGTTAACACACTTATCCGTTATGGGCATGGTAAATAAAATCATCAATAAAAAACCAAATAACGTCATATGGGTGTGGGTGGCTAAGTCATTGGTTTGACTCGACCAGGATCCAAACTTCAGTCCCTCCAGATTCACCGGTATGTACAGTAAGTCCGGCCAAGGCCAGAGGAAGAAGTGAAGTAGATTAGATAGGCAGTGGGTGGGGTTACCTGTTAGTTGTTAGTGAAAATTAGTGGTTAGTTGTTAGTGGTATCGACGTGCAGGATGTAAGGGCGAGCACCGGAAGTCGACCTGTGGAGGCTGGGGGCGCGGGGGCGGGGGAGGGCGGGGGAGGGGGCACTGTGTGTGTGTGGTGGGGGGTGCGTTTCTGACATGCATATAATGTACAGCCTCAGGGGTTTGTGTCGGGGTGTCAGTGTCATTCTGGGTGTGTTTGTGTGTTGGGGTGTGAGTGTCAGTTGTGTGTTGGGGTGTGAGTGTCAGTCTGTGTGTGTTTGTGTGTCAGGTTGTGAGTGTCGTTCTGTGTGTGTTTGTGTGTCATGGTGTGAGCGTCATTCTGTGTGTGTTTGTGTGTTGGGGTGTGAGTGTCATTCTGTGTGTGTTTGTGTGTTTCGGGGTGTGAGTGTTTTTCTCTGTGTGTTTGTGTGACAGGATGTGAGTGTCCTTTTGTATGTGTGTTGGGGTGTGAGTGTCATTCTGTGTGTGTTTGTGTGTCAGGGTGTGTGTGTCTTTCTGTGTGTGTGTTGGGATGTGAGTGTCCTTCTGTGTGTGTTTGTCTGTTGGGGTATCAGTGTCCTTCTGTGTGTGTTGGTTTGTGAGTGCCGTTCTGTGTGTGGTTGTGTGTTGGTGTGTGAGTGTCGTTCTGTGTGTTTTTGTGTGGGGGGGTGTGAGTGTCCTTCTATGTGTGTTTGTGTGTCGGGGTGTGAGTGTGTCGGGGTGTGAGTGTCATTCTGTGTGTGTTTATGTGTCATGGTGTGAGTGTCGTTCTGTGTGTGTTTATGTGTCAGGGTGTGAGTGTCGTTCTGTGTGTGTTTGTGTGTTGGGGTGTGAGTGTCGTTCTATGGGTGTTTGTGTCTAGGGGTGAGTGTGGTTCTATGTGTGTTTGTGTGTTGGGGTGTGAGTGTCATTCTGTGCATATTTGTGTGTCAGGGTGTGAGTGTCGTTCTGTGTGTGTTTGTGTGTTGGGATGTGATTGTCATTCTGTGTGTGTTTGTGTGTTGGGATGTGATTGTCGTTCTGGTGTGTTTGTGTGTTGGGATGTGATTGTCATTTTGTGAGTGTTTGTGTGTTGGGGTGTGAGTGTCGTTCTATGGGTGTTTGTGTCTAGGGGTGTGAGTGTGGTTCTATGTGTGTTTGTGTGTTGGGGTGTGAGTGTCATTCTGTGCATGTTTGTGTGTCAGGGTGTGAGTGTCGTTCTGTGTGTGTTTGTGTGTTGGGATGTGATTGTCATTCTGTGTGTGTTTGTGTGTTGGGATGTGATTGTCGTTCTGGTGTGTTTGTGTGTTGGGATGTGATTGTCATTTTGTGAGTGTTTGTGTGTTGGGGTGTGAGTGTCGTTCTGTGGTTGTTTGGGTCTCGGGGTGTGAGTGTGGTTCTATGTGTGTTTGTGTGTTGGGGTGTGAGTGTCATTCTGTGCATGTTTGTGTGTCAGGGTGTGAGTGTCATTCTGAGTGTGTTTGTGTGTTGGGATGTGAGTATCATTCTGTGTGTGTTTATGTGTTGGGATGTGAGTGTCATTCTGTATGTGTTTATGTGTCGGGGTGTGAGTGTCGTTCTGTGTGTTTTAATGAGTTGGGATGTGAGTGTCATTCTGTGTGTGTTTGTGTGTTGGGGCATGAGTGTCATTCTGTGTGTGTTAGTGTGTTGGGGTGTGAGTGTCATTCTGTGTGTGTTGGGATGTGAGTATCGTTCTGTGTGTGTTTGTGTGTTGGGATGTGAGTGTCATTCTGTATGTGTTTATGTGTCGGGGTGTGAGTGTCGTTCTGTGTGTTAGTGAGTTGGGATGTGAGTGTTGTTATGTGTGTGTTTGTGTGTCGGGGTGTGAGTGTCATCCTATGTGTTTGTGTGGTCAGGTGTGGGTGTCATTCTGTGTGTGTGTTTGTGTGTCGAGGTGTGAGTGTCATTCTGTGTGTTTTAGTGAGTTGGGGTGTGAGTGTCGTTCTGTGTGTGTTTGTGTGTCATGGTGTGAGCATCATTCTGTGTGTGTTTGTGTGTTGGGATGTGAGTGTCGTTATGTGTGTGTTTGTGTGTTGGGGTGTCAATGTCATTCTGTGTGTGTTTGAATGATAGGGTGTTAACTTTAAATATTTAATTGCTTTATACTTATCGCAATGCTTGAAATGCCTAGTCCCATAAAAAGTGATATTGGACTGTCCCAGCCTGACATCAATGTTCATGTCAGGAGTTGGGGTTGCGGCGAGTTCTCACCTATCACAACATAGTCTCAATGAACGCGAAAATTGCTTTAGTATGGAACAGAAAGTGGAATTTCTGGTTCCAATAAAAAAGTTTGTTATATTTAACGACGCCGCTAGAGCACATTGATTTTTATCATTTGCTATTGGATGTCAAACATATGGTCATTCTGACATATTTCTTTGGAGGAAACCCGCCGTCGCCATATAGACATCGGTTCCCCGTGCCCCCCTACCTCTGACAATTTGGATTTCTACCGCTGTGTATAACTTACAGGTCATCAAAGGCCGATTGCTCTCATACCATGTCTATGTCGTGTGGGAGGTTAAGAATCCCTTGGGTCGGTAAAAGTGTAGGCTCGGGCTTTCTATCGACAAACTGTCTAATGGTGAAAACAAGTCTATTCAGATTTATCCATGATGGGCAGTATAAATCTTCAAGAAAAAAAGAAAAAGAAAAGGCTACTCTTTCCGATAAGCAACAAGGGATCTTTTATATGCACTTTCCCACAGACAGAACAGCACATACCACAGCCTTTGATTAACCAGTTGTGGACCACTGGTTGGACCGGAAAATAGCCCAAACTGCAAATGTGTCCAGTGAGCAGAATCGATAGGATGACTGACACCTTTACAGGTGGACACTCTACTGCCTCAGCTACGTCGCACTCCCTCTGGTTCCAATATCCAACGGCTAATTATATTGTCACAGAGTTGGCGAAATTAGAGAAAATGCAAAAAGACAAGATGACGACGATAGAATGCGGTCGATTTAACTTTTAATGTCTATTAGACTACATGTTTTATTATATTTTTCAAATCAAAAGTAGCGTGCAAATATTAAGATATATGTGAAGAATATATTTGGCTTCTTAAATTAAGAATGCTCATTTCATTTCCACAGCCTTTCTCCACTTTTTCTAATGGGTTGTTCTTCACCCCTACTGCAAGTATGGAGTGAATCTTTTACCTAGCACCAGCCCAGCTGCAACTTGCAAGAGTGCATTGGGTGTCAATAACCTTGCGCATGCGCGCCACCTACATTTGCCTGGGGCGGCTAATTGCCCCACACGCAGGCGGGCGGCGGGCAGGCGAGGGTTGGGGGGGGGGGGGGGAGCAGTGATGTTTTTGGGGAGTTTTCAGTCGCGTTAGCGCGCTGAAGGCTGCAGATTTGCAGCACTGGATGGGCACCGCTGAAAGCGGTCCCATGTGGTCGGCAGTTGGCTTCCGATGGGTAGTGGTCAGAGAAATTGAGAGTGGGGGAGGAAAAAGGCAGCCTAAGAGCCCAACCACAGTCCTCTGAGAGGCCCGGTGGAGGCTGGGTGTTTGGTGTAGTTTTACGCCCCAGCAAGACCATAGGCCATACCAGGACGGGTACAGAGGTAGGGGGGGGGGGGGGGAGGTGGGGGTCAGCCGGGGGAGGGGAATGGAGAGGGGTAGATGGGGGAGGGCCGGAGGCGGGGTGGGGTTGGGAGTAAGGTGAAGGGTGGACGGAGATAGTTGGGGGTAGGTGGGGGGTAGGTGGGGGTAGGTGAAGGTTAGGTGGAGGTAGGTGGGGTAGGTGGGGTTAGGTGGCGTAGGTGGAGGTAGGTGGAGGTGGGTGGAGGTAGGTGGAGGTAGGTGGAGGTAGGTGGGGGTGGGGTGGGGGGTAGGTGGGGGTGTGGGGGGTAGGTGGAGGTAGGTGGGGGTGGGTGGACGTTAGGTGGGGGTAGGTGGGGGGTAGGTGGAGGTGGGTGGAGGTAGGTGGGGTAGGTGGAGGTAGGTGGAGGCTAGGTGGGGGTAGGGTGGGGTAGGTGGAGGCAGGTGGGGGTAGGTGGGGGTAGGTGGAGGTGGGTGGAGGTAGGTGGAGGTGGGTGGGGGTGGGGTGGGGGTAGGTGGGGTGGGTGGGGTGGGGTGGGGGTGGGTGGGGGTGGGTGGGGGTGGGGAGGTGGGGGGGTAGGGGGGGGGGGGTGGGTGGGGGTGGTGGGGGTGGGTGGGGGTGGGGGGTGGGGGGGTAGGGGGGGGGGTGGGGGGGGTGGGGGTGGGGTGGGGGTGGGTGGGGGGAGGGGGGGTGGGGGGTGGGGGGGGTGGGGGTGGGTAGGTGGGGGTGGGGGGGAGGGTGGGGAGGGGTGGGGGTGGGTGGGGGTAGGGGGGTGGGTGGGGGTGGTGGGGGTGGGGGGGTAGGTGGGGGTGGGTGGGGGGTGGGGGGGTGGGGGGTGGGTGGGGGTGGGGGGGGGGTAGGTGGGGAGGGGGGGTGGGGGTGGTGGGGTGGGGGGGGGTGGGGGGGTGGGGGTGGGGGGTGGGGGGGTGGGGGTGGGGGGTGGGGGGAGGTGGTGGGGGTAGGTGGGGGGGGTGGGGGGGTGGGTGGGGGGGGTGGGGGGGGGTGGGGGGTGGGGGTGGGGGTGGGGGAGGGGGGGGTGGGTGGGGGGGGGGGGGGGGGGAGGGGGGTGGGGGTGGGGGGGGGTGGGGGGTGGGGTGGTGGGGGGTGGGGGGGGGGTGGGGGGGGGGGAGGGGGTGGGGAGGTGGGGGGGGAGGGGGGGTGGGGGGGGTGGGGGTGGGGTGGGGTGGGGAGGGGGGTGGGGGGGTGGGGGGAGGGTGGGGGGGGGGTGGGGGGGGGAGGGGGGTGGGGGGGGGGGAGGGGGGGGGGGGGGGGGGGGGGGGGGTGGAGGGGGGTGGGGGGTGGGTGGGGGGGGGTGGGGTGGGGGGGGTGGGGGGGGGGGGGGTGGGGGGGGGGTGGGGTGGGGGAGGGGGGGGGGGGGTAGGGGGGTAGGTGGAGGTAGATGGGGTAGGGGTGGGGGTAGGGGGGGTAGGTGGGGTAGGTGGGGGTAGGTGGAGGTAGGTGGGGTGGTAGGTGGGTAGGTGGGGGTGGGTGGAGGTAGGTGGGAGGAGGTGGGGAGGTGGAGGTAGGTGGGGGGTGGGTGGAGGTGGGGGGGGGTGGGTGGTGGTAGGTGGGGGTAGGTGGGGGTAGGTGGTGGGAGGTGGGGTGGGGTAGGTGGAGGTGGATGGAGGTAGGTGGTGGTAGGTGGAGGTAGGTGGGGGTAGGTGGAGGTGAGTGGAGGTAGGTGCAGGTAGGTGGTGGTAGGTGGAGGTAGGTGGAGGTGGGTGGAGGTAGGTGGAGGTAGGTGGAGGTAGGTGGAGGTGGGTGGAGGTGGGTGGTGGAGGTGGGGGGGTGGAGGTGGGTGGAGGGTAGGTGGAGGAGGGGGAGGTGGGGAGGAGTGGAGGTGGGTGGGAGGTGGGGTGGAGGTGGGTGGAGGTGGGTGGAGGTAGGTGGATGTGGGTGGAGGTAGGTGGAGGTAGGTGGAGGTAGGTGGAGGTAGGTGGAGGTTCATGGAGGTAGGTGGAGGTAGGTGGAGGTAGGTGGAGGTAGGTGGAGGTACATGGAGGTAGGTGGAGGTAGGTGGAGGTAGGTGGAGGTAGGTGGAGGTAGCTGGAGGTAGGTGGAGGTAGGTGGAGGTAGGTGGAGGTAGGTGGAGGTAGGTGGAGGTAGGTGGAGGTAGGTGGATTTGGTGGAGGTAGGCGGAGGTATGTGGGATAGGTGGATGTAGGTGGGATAGGTGGAGGTATGTGGGGGTAGGTGGGATAGGTGGAGGTATGTGGGATAGGTGGAGGTATGTGGTAGGTGGAGGTAGGTGGAGGTATGTGGTAGGTGGAGGTAGGTGGAGGTGGGGGAGGTAGGTGGAGGTAGGTGGAGGTAGGTGGAGGTAGGTGGAGGTAGGTGGAGGTAGGTGGAGGTATGTGGGGTAGCATCTACATAACCCTGGTCATGGCACCAGTGTCAATGTTGCAAATAAACAGGGCCTCCATCAGCAATTGGCATTTCACCTGCGGAACCCGGTGCAGGTCACTGAGCGGCTCAATCAAAACCCAACAGAAAAGAACGCGTGGCTCTGTGACATTTCGCATCGATTGTTTTGACCGAGGCGCATGGCAGCTTCTATGCTGGCAGCAGTGGGAATGGGATTCTGTGGCTCTGAGCACAGAGTAGGGCTCGAGGAGCAGATAGACTGGTTAGTCAACTTTTTTTTTGGTGAAGAATCTATTTACCTTGTCCAACAAGTTCCACTGGGGGCCACTAGTCCAATTTTGATTAAAGCTGCATAGTCTGATGAAAGTATCAAATTTTCAAATCCAAAGCAATTATCTAGATTTGATTCTACATATCTAACTTAGATACCGATGGACTTCTTAAGTATTTCCCGCCACATAGAAGGGAATACTGAGGCAATTTAATAGAACCTGTATGGTGTCACATTTTTGGCGTGCCTGCCCAAATTAATTTGACATGTTTGCACTTTAAATACCTCAAAAGTTAGCTCTTTAAAATAAACGTTAGTTCAAACTAAAGTAAGGTATATTATAACAATAAATTTAATATATTTAATATATGTATCTCAGTAAAATGACAGAAAATCAAAACCATCAGACTATGCAACTTTAAAATTTGTTGAGATCTGTTTTACTCATAGCTTTGTTCTTTGTTGTTCACGGGTTGTAACTGGTTGTAGATTACAAACAGTCCAAATCCAGCTTTTACCAATCTTTAAGTTAGTCCATTTACCTACACATGCTATATATATATGGATATAAACCAGACGGGATGGCCGAATGAGTTAGAGCATCCGCCTCCGGTGCTGGTAAATCGTGGGGTCATGGGATACAACCCTGGTCGAGTCAAACCAATGACGTAAAAATTGATACTTGTCACTTCCTAGCCAGGCACTCAGCATTATTAGGACAGGGCAAGGACTGGTGTGCTCAGTGTCAGGATAATGTGACTGAGTGGGATACCAGGTCATGGTGCCACTGGCCTGGTTTCCCAGTGGGACAGCACTATAAATTCACCATGAGTGTGCACTGTCACAAGTCGGTACCCGTCCTGATATGACCTTAGATGTTGCTAGGACGTAAAACAACAACAAACAACAACATATATGGATAGTGATAAGCCCCTTATCGCGTGTAATAAGCGCTGTCGTGCCTCCCCCTTTCTCTACCCCCCTATCCAGGGGTGGGAGGCGAGGGGTCCCAGCATGCACCGCTCCACCCCCTGCGCAGGGCTAGACACTCCACTCGCTCGGAAGTTGATCAATTATATGTTGCGATGAATATATTTACTCCCCAAAAAATGGATAAACTTGTGTGTTAACACTTGTTTTCACTGCTAGTTCAATTTGTTTAAATGTAATAATTTTGGTCTTACTATTATTTCTTGTTTATGGGTTGTAAATGTTTGTCAATAGAAAAAGTCCAAAAGCGGCTTTTACTATACTTTGTGTTAGTCCATTAATGTATAATTTAGGGTGTATTTTTTTGTGCATTTCTATTGTATCTTGTTATTTTCATTAGTTGCTAGTAAGAAGGCCCTTAGGCTTAATCCTGACACCGAGCTAACCAGTCCTTGCTCTGTCCTAGTAATGCCGAGCGATAGGCTAGAAAGCGACAAGTATCAATTTTGTAAGTCATTGGCTTGACTCAACCGGGAATTGAACTCCCGACCTTTCGCACGGGAAGTCTGCGCTCGACCGATTCGGGCACCGCGTCCGGTACTACCAACGGTCACAGTCACTTGTATACAGTGAAACCTCTCTAAATCGACCGACCATGTGACCAACTTTAAATGGTCCATTTAGGGAGGTGGTCGGCTTAGGGAGGTTTTGTGTGTTTCGTTACAATGGTATTGTATGGACAATCATTTGAGACCCAAATAAAGCGATCGATATAGGGGAGCGTTCGGTCGATCTGTGGTGGTGGTCGGTTAGAGAGGTTTTACTGTTTATTGACGCTGGCATTAATTCAGTAAGCCACAGCCGAATTACAACCAGACTCTGGGTGTCTATTAATCAATGACCTACTTACACTAGTGTAGTAGTCTGCACTGACCTCTCAGGATAGTAACCACATAGACAGGTAGGCATGGGTAGTGTGGTGATATCAGGGAGTCTAAGTGGTGTAATGGTTTTTTGTTGGTTTTTTGTTGGTCCATTAGTTGTTTAAGCAGGGGAAATTTCAGTCATAGACGACTGGTCTTCCTCATTCCACTGCTGGTCGATAGAAAGCCTGAGCCTACACTTTTACCGACCCAAGGGATTTTTAACCTCCCCCACCACATAGACATGGTATGAGAGCAACCGGCCTTTGATGACGCTGTAAGTTATACACAACAGTGGAAATCCAAATTGGCAGAGCTGGGGGCACAGGGAATCGAACCGCCGACCCTCAGATTAGGAGTCTAACCTAGAAAAAAGTCAGACACTCTAACCACTCTGCCACAGAGAATGCCAGCACACTGGCCCGGAATGCAAAGAGATGTGGGTTCGAGTCCCGCTCTAGGCACAATATTTCCCATTTTCATCACCCCCACAACACTATCAATGACCTACTTACACGACCAATGACCTACTTACACAATCCAGGACAGTCTCACTGGTTTCTCTGTGATGTGGAATATGCTGGGATCCTTTGATTGAGACAGGGGCGGAGCTTCCACTTACACGCAGGTACGCAGTTGCGTACCACCTGAGATTACAAATACAGTAAAACCTCTCTAAATCGACCGACCATGGGACCACCTTTAAATGGTCCATTTAGGGAAGTGTTCGGCTTAGGGAGGTTTAAAAAAAAAAGTGTTACAATGGTATTGTATGGGCAATCATTTTGGATTTAAAAAAAAAAAGCGATAGATATAGGGGAGTGGTCGATCTGTGGAGGTGGTCGTTAGAGAGGTTTTACAGTATATTTAATCAATTAAAATATATGTTGTTTTATAGCGCCTTATTCCATTGTGTTTTATTGCGCCATATTTTATTCCAATAGCGTTTTATTCTTTCTGCACACAGTATAACCTAGATAAAAGATTCACCCGGTACTTGTCGTACAAGGGTGAATGACAATGTAGTGTAAATACGGGCGAAAATAGCTTTAGTATGGAACATGAAGTAGAAACTGTGGTTCCATGATCAAATGGCTACATATATTGGCACAGATTTGGTGAAATGGGAGAGAATGCAAAAATCCAAGATGGCGGCCATAGAACGCCGTCAATTTCAATTTTAAATCATATTAAACTAGCTATTTTATTATATTTTTCAACTCAAAGGTAGCGGGTAAATATGAAGACATCTACAAAGAATAAATGTTGCTTCTTAGATTGTGAAATTAGGCTCTCATTTCATTAACCCGCTTTTCGACCATTTTTATATAGGGTTGGTATTCACCCGTGTACTGCGAGTACTGGGTGAATCCTTTATCTAAGTATAACCCCGTTAAACCAAACTTGAAGGGACCCTAGAAATTTGTTTGGATTAGCCGATCATTGGTTTAACCAAGCTTTGGCTTCAACTTTGACTTGGCTTTGGCAAAAACGGGGTGGATTATGAATGTAATATATAATATATGTGGACGCTTTTATTATTGTTTTTTATGTATACAGTATAACCCTGTTAAACCAAGCTTGGTTAAACCAAATGATTGGTTAATCCAAACTTTTTTTTGACGGCCCAGCAAAATACTATCATTTATCATATAAAAACGTTGGTGTGGTCTCAGATTACCTTATAACCACATGAAAGTTTGGTTTAATGTACCGGAAGTGGCCTGGGACCCGACAATTTTGTTTAGATTAACCGATAATTTGGATTAATCAACCTTGGTTTAACCAACTTTTTATATGATAAATGGTAGTATTTTGCCGGGCTGCCGAAAAAAGTTTGGATTAACCGATCGTTTGGTTTAACCGAGCTTGGTTTAATGGGGTTGTAGTGTACCACCTTACCGGGTGTGGTGACCGAATCGGTAAAGCGCAGGCCTCCTATGCGGGAGATCGGGAATTCAATTCCGGGTCGAGTCATAATCAATGAATTAGAAAATTGATACTTGTCACTTCCTAGCTTGACGGTCAGCATTAATAGGATAGGGCAAGGATAAGGCTCAGTGTCAGGATAATGTGACTGAGTGGGATATCGGGTCATGATAGCAGCAGCCTTATTTCCCCTGTGGGGCAGCACTATAAAGTCATCATGAGTGCGCACTGTCACAAGTATGTAGGTACCCATCCTGATATGACCTTAGATGTTGCCAAGACATAAAACTCCAACAACCAACCACCAAGCATGCCACCTGAAAATCCCAAGCTAGGTCAAAATGACGCCCTAAATCACTGTGAACTCCTACTCCTAGAAGGTGTGTCGGTAATCCCAGCTACCTGTCTACCTGGAGGATGGATATTTGAGCACCTACACTCAGCGTCTATATACAGGGCGAGTGGCCTATTCGGTAGAACGCGGGCCTCGCTTGGGTGAAGTTGGGAATTTGGTTCCCGGTCGAGTCAAACCAATGACGTTAAAATTGATACTTGTCGCTTCCTAGCCTGGCGCTCGGCATTAATAGGATAATGTGACTGACTGGGATATATCGGGTCATGGTGCCAGTGCCCTGATTTCCCAGTGGGTCATCACTATAAAGTCGCCATAAGTGTGCACTGTCACAGGTCAGTACCCGTCCTGATATAACCTTAGATGATGGCAGGACGTAAAACTCCAACAACCAACCTACTCCTGGAAGGAGTGTCCACAGTCCCTGGTGCTATCTACCTGGTTATTTGAGCGCCCAACTCTCAGCAGCTGTTTGTCATTGTCAAGGTTCAGAGACAATAATAAATCAATAATGGAGACTCAGCAGAGCGCGCTCACTAACAGTAGCCATTCGAAGGCGCCGTACAATAACTTGAATAAGAGCACCCACATTATGACATACTAACAAGTAGGTTCGAAGTGCTGAGACAACTCGAGTTAACGCTTAAAAATGGAATGTCGCCAAATGGAATGTTACCAAAGTGTTGTACCGTGGGGAGGTGTGTGGGGAGGGGGGGGGGAGATTATTATTATTGCTGGGGGTGAAGCACCAGTCACACCTTACCGGATTGAGCAACGGACATAAACCGGACAAAGAATTGTCTAGTCCGGTGGTGTTCGGTATCAAAATGTACCGAAATGTGTCGAACTGCTGCAATGGCTGCCAGACGAAACAGACGCTAAACGGACAAGGAACGTACATTAACGAATATCCACCGGATGAGAACCGGTCGAGAACCGGATGAAAACCGAATGTCAAACAGATGTACCGGATTGTTCACGGATGCGACGAAAACATATACTGACCGAATTCCCGCAATAAAAAAATTAATTTAAAAAACCAAAAAAAACCCACTGTCAACGGACTTGGCAGGAAGCAAACCGGAGACATAATGGATGGGTACCGGACATGAAACGGACAAAACGGACTAAATGGACTTAAACTGGACACCAACCATACACTTCAGTCCGGCAGTGTCCGGTACAAGTTTTGTGCATGTTCAAAACTTGTACCGGACACCACCGGACACCACCGGACAGATAACGGACACACCATATGCCAACCGTATATAAACCGTACATTGCTGTATTTCACCGGACAGTGTCCGGTTTCTGTCCATTTCTCCAATCCGGTAAGGTGTGACTGGGACTTGAGGGTGAGGGTGAGGGAGGTGAGTTTGTTGGTTGTTGGAGTTTTACGTCCTGGCAATATCTAAGGTCATATTAGGACGGGCACCAATTTGTGACAGTGCGCACTCTATGGTGACTTTATAGTGCTGCCTCACTGGGAGACTAGGCCACCAGCACCATGACTTGATATCCCACTTACTTGGTTGGTTGGTTGTTGGAGTTTTTCGTCCTGGCAACATCTGAGGTCATATCAGGACAGGTACCGACTTGTGACAGTGTACACTCCTGGTGACTTCATAGTGCTGCCCCACTGGGAGACCAGGCCGCCAGCACCATGACCTGGTATACCACTCAGTTGGTTGGTTGGTTGTTGGAGTTTTACGTCCTGGCAACATCTAAGGTCATATCAGGACAGGTATCGATTTGTGAAAGTTTGCTTTATAGTGCTGGCCCACTGGGAGACCAGGCCACCAGCACTATGACCTGATTCCCACTCGGTTGGTTGGTTGTTGGAGTTTTACCACCTGAAAACATCTAAGGTCATATCGGGACATTATTGTGCCTAAAGCAGGTTTCGAAACCCCCACTTCTTGCTATTCCTGGGAGAGTGTGCAAACCATTACACTACCTAGGCTCCCTGATGAAATCACCCTATCCACAGCCACCTGTCCATGTGGCCTCTTGCCTGAGAGGTCAGTGCAGACTGCTACAGTAGTCCGCTTGGATTTGTAAGTCTTTTCAATGGTCTACAGGGGCGTAGCTAGACCTTTAACAATGTGTGCTCCTAATTTCGGCAGGGGGTTTAGGGGGCCGCTTAAGCTTAAGCAGGTGGATTTGACACATTTGAGACTTGAGTTTTCGACACTCTGGACTACTACATGCCTCCTCTCTCTCTCTCTCTCTCTATGACTTTTTAAATAATTTTTTTGTTGACAAAACGATGTGGACATTTTGGCGTACACGCATATGCCTAGCTACGCCCCTGGTCTCTGTCCATAAGTCGTTTAATGCTTACAATTACATGCATGTGTACAAACATTTAGTATGAATACACAGGGTAGATTCAACAACCATACAACATGTAGCTTGTTTGTTTGTTTGTTGTTGTTTTACGTCCTAGCAACATCTAAGGTCACATCAGGACGGGTACCGACTTGTGACAGTGCGCACTCATGGCGACTTTATAGTGCTGTCCCACTGGGAAACCAGGCCGCCGGCACCATGACCTGGTATCCCACTCAGTCACATTATCCTGACACTGAGCACACCAGTCCTTGCCCTATCCTAATAATGCCGAGCGCCTGGCTAGGAAGCAACAAGTATCAATTTTAAAGTCATTGGTTTGACTCGACCGGGACTCGAACCCACGACCCCACGATCTACCAGCACGGGAGACGGACGCTCTAACTCATTCGGCCATCCCGTCTGGTTCATGTAGCGGTGATGGAAATGGGAAATGTGAGGTTTAAACCTATTATGCAAATATTATTCATATATGTAATTATCCTGTCTTCTCTTATTACTGTTCTTACCTACTTCCGCTCCTGTAACCCCCTTGTTGATATGTTCTTCTGTAGTTGTGGTACTGGAGGTGGGGGTGCAGCCTGGAGAGCTGTATGTCTGCCTGCAAGCAGAGCCTCTGCTTCTCCTCCTGGCCTCCAGGGGGCACTTCCCCCCCCCCCTCCCCCCCCCATCTACCGGCCCACTTCGCCTCCGATTTTGCTCAATAAAAATGTAACTGTAGGTCTTTAGAACCAGGCAGAGTCTTAAGGCCCTGTCACATTATGGCGTATGGTGGGAGCGTATTGAAAACCTACGTAAAAGATGCATGTGACGGCCTATCATGACCTTTGGTGACCTCTCGGGTGGTTTTGAGCGTATGTGGAACCTATGAGGAGTATACGAGGAGCGAACGAGGAGCGTACGAGGAGCGTACGAGGAGCGTACGAGGAGCGTATGTAAGCGTACTGTGACATCTTTTTACGGTTTTGATTGGCATATGGAACATATGCGTAGCGTATGCATAGCGTATACGTAGCATATGCGTAGCATATGCATAGCGTATGCATAGCGTATGAGCTTATGAGTAGCGTATGAGTCAAGATCGATGTCGAGACCTATGGCATACGGTTGGAATACGCTGTGCATACGCTGTGCATACGCTGCGCATATGCTAGGGGTACGCTCCCATACGTAACTCGTAGGTTATGCGTACGCTACATACGCTAGAGATACGCCGGTGACGCAAGTTGAGCGTAGGCGTAACCTACGCCGGCATACCCCTAGCATACGCGGAGTGTACACCGGCATACGAGGAGCGTACACCGGCGTATGAGTAGCGTATGAGTAGTGTATGAACCATACGCTCCCATAGGTCGAGATTTTTTGAGCATGCACAAAACAATTTGGACGGACAGACGGGAGAAAGCGTATGGCGGCGTACAACGGCATAGGCTGGCACATGATGGCCTATGCATAGCGTATGTGTAGCATATGGCGGCGTATGGCGGCGTATGCCGACGTATATGACGTAACGCGCCTACGCCGCCGTACGCTCCCTTTAAGGGCTGTCACATTAGGGTTTTTTGCGGGAGCGTATGGCGGCGTAAGCGCGTTACGTCATATACGTCAGCATACGTCGTATACGCTACTCATACGCTACGCATACGCTACTCATTACGCCGCCAGATGCCGCCAGATGCCGGCGTATGTGAAGCGTATGAGGCATACGCCGCCATACGCTTTCATAAATCCGTCCGTCCAATTTTTTTTGTGCATGCTCAAAAAAATGCGACCTATGAGGGCGTATGGCCCATACTGTCAAAAAATGTCACAGCACGCTCCCATACGCTCCCATACGATCCTCATACGCTCCTCGTACGCTCCTCGTAGGTTCCACATACGCTCAAAACCACCCGAAAGGTCACCAAATGTCATCATAGGCTGGCACGTGCAGGACCTACGTAGGTTTTCAATACGCTCCCGCCATACGCCGTAATGTGACAGGGCCTTTAGGCTCGATCCATTAACCCTGTCTTGTCCTCCCTCATCTGTCTTATAGCTTGTTTGTTTCTTGCTGTTTTATGTCCTAGCAACATCTAAGGTCATATCAGGATGGGTACCGACTTGTGACAGTGCACACTCATGGCAAATTTCTAGTGCTGTCCCACTGGGAAACCAGGCCGCCGGCACCATGATGACTTTATAGTGCTGCCCCACTTGGAGACCAGACCGCCAGTACCATGCCCTGATCTCCCACGCAGTCACATTATCCTGAGACTGAGCCAACCAGTCCTTGCCCTATCCTAATAATGCCGAGCGCCAGGCTAGGAAGTGACAAGTATAAATGTTTAAGTCATCGGTTTGACTCGACAATAGTTTGAATCCACGACCCCACGATCTACCAACACGGGAGACGGACGCTCTAACTCATTCGGCCATCCCGTTTGGTCATGTAGCTTGTAGAAGATCCTGATGGAAAAGGGAAATAGTGTACCTAGAGCAGGATTCGAACCCACACTTCCTGTCTCTGCGGCTGCCAGCCTGAGAAGTCAGTTCAACCTAGAATGGAACCCAAACCCACATTTCTGACATTCCTGGGCAAGCGTGCTTACCATTGGACTATCTAGGCTCCCAAATGCAAAAGAATTGTACTGATATAACCAAGCATTCCTGTGTAGGTGGCATTTCACCTGGGGAGCTGAGTGCACCTCACTACACTACCTACCGGACAGAACCTACACCTACACTCCCCCAATCACACCTATACTACCTCCACACACACAACACAATCAGGGGCCATATGTATGAGCAACTTTTTATCGGCTCCGGTGTTAAAGGCGGGTCCCGGGTTATCTAACGCCGATGTTCCAGATGTGTCACGGGGTATGTATGTGTCCAAAGCGTGGCGGGGTTAGTTAACATATTAGTTATTTAGCAACTTGGGGGGCCCCTCTGAGCCTGTACCCAGCGAGCACCGCTATTTGACAATATCGGCGGCCAGGAACCAGCAGCCTTCTTAGTGGTGAGCCTGTTGCCGGCGAGCAACGCTATTTGTTTAGTTTACATTCGTCGATTCGACACTATTAATATCACCGCCAATGCGGCGGCAGCGTTAATAACGGTTCGATTTTAGGGTTAATTTGATTAAATTTCACTTATTCTGTATGTAATTCTGTTAAATATGATCGCATTGAATAGATTTGGGCATAATCGGTACGTAACACCACCAGGCACCAGCCAGTCGCTATTGCTGAGCCTGTTGCCGGCGAGCACTGCGGCGGACGGTGGCGATTTGTTTACTTTACATTCGTCGATTCGACACTATTAATATCGCCGCCGATTTAGCAGCGGCGTTAATATGGGTTCGAGTTTAGGGTTAATTTAATGAAATTTCATGTTTTGAGTATGTAACTCTGTTAAATATGACAGCATTGAATAGATTTGCGCCTAATCGGTCCCTAACCCCAACGGTAAATTTGATATGGGTTGGGGTTAGCTTAGAGGTCTTTAAACTCGCGGCGTTTATCTAACGCCGACACATACATACAGACTTTTCGCCGCTAACCCGGTAATCCCGCCGAAAAGCAGCTTCGCCGCGCTAACCCCGACTCATACATATGGCCCCAGTAGAGCCTAGGCTTCCCATCCAGAAGGTCAGGAGTTCATATACTGGCTGAGTCAAACCAGTGACTAATAAAGTTGATACTTCTCACTACCTAGCCTGGCACTTGGCAGCACTAGGATAGGCCAAGGACTGGTTAGCTCAGCGTCAGGATAATGTGACTGAGTGGGAAGTTGGGTCATGGTACTGGTGGCCTGGTCTCCCAGTGGGGCAGCACTATAAATTCACCATGAGTGTCCACTGTCACAAATTGGTACTTGTCTTGATATGAATTATGACCATAGATGTTACCAGGACATAAAACGCAAATACAAACCCACCCACATATCACACACTCGTGCACACACATACCCAGTAAATATACATACACATACTAAACCTGCATATGCATGCACTGCACAGACATACATACCCACACATACACTACATACACACTACACTAGATCTACCAACTACACTCGTTCGGTTCCCGGTCGAGTCAAACCAATGACTTAAAAATTGATACTTGTCGCTTCCTAGCCTGGTGCTCGGCATTATTAGGATAGGGCAAGGGCTGGTTAGCTCGGTGTCAGGATAATGTGACTGAGTAGGATATCGGGTCATGGTGCCAGCGGCCTGATTTCCCAGTGGGGCAGCACTATAACATCGCCATGAGTGCATACTGTCACAAGTCGGTACCCGTCCTGATATGACCTTAGATGTTGCTAGGATGTAAAACAACAACAAACAAAACCAACTACACTCACTCACCTCCCACCCACCAACACCTACACTCCCTCCACAGACACACTACACCCAACAACCCCTATTGTACACCTCACACACACTACAGCCACCCACACCTACACTCCCCCACCCACACCTACACTACCTCCACACACACAACACGCCCAACAACCCCTATTGCACACCTCACACACACTACAACCACCCACACCTACACTCCCCACCCCCACCTACACTGCCCCACCCACACCTGCACTCCCCCACCCATACCTACACTACCACCACACACACACATAACACACCCAACAACCCCTATTGCACACCTCATACACACTACAACCACCCACACCTACACTCCCCACCCACACCTACACTACCTTCACACACACAACACACCCAACAACCCCTATTGCACACCTCACACAGACAACAGCCACCCACACCTACACTCCCCACCCACACCTACACTACCTCCACACACACAACACACTCAACAACCCCTATTGCACACCTCACACACTACAACCACCCACACCTACACTCCCCCACCCACACCTACACTACCTCCACACACACAACACACCCAACAACCCCTATTGCACACCTCACACACACTACAGCCACCCACACCTACACTCCCCCAATCACACCTACACACCTCCACACACACAACACACCCAACAACCCCATTGCACACCTCACACACACACAACCACCCCCACCACACTCCCCACCCACCACCACACTCCCCACACACACCTACACTACCACCACACACACAACACACCCAACAACCCCTATTGCACACCTCACACACACTACAGCCACCCACACCTACACTCCCCCAATCACACCTACACTACCTCCACACACACAACACACCCAACAACCCCTATTGCACACCTCACACACTACAACCACCCACACCTACACTCCCCACCCACACCTACACTACCACCACACACACACACAACACACCCAACAACCCCTATTGCACACCTCACACACACTACAACCACCCACACCTACACTCCCCACCCACACCTACACTACCTCCACACACACAACACACCCAACAACCCCTATTGCACACCTCATACACACTACAACCACCCACACCTACACTACCTCCACACACACAACACACCCAACAACCCCTATGCACACCTCACACACTACAGCCACCCACACCACACTCCCACACCCACACCACACTACTCTGCACACACAACACACCCAACAACCCCTATCACACCTCACACACTACACCACCCACACCTACACACCCCACCCACACCTACACTACCACCACACACACAACACACCCAACAACCCCTATGCACACCTCACACACTACAACCACCCACACCTACACCCCCCACCCACCACCCACACTACCTCCACACACACACAACACACCCAACAACCCCTATGCACACCTCACACAGACTACACCACCCACACCTACACTCCCCCACCCACACACACACTACCTCCACACACACAACACACTCAACAACCCCTATCACACACCTCACACAGACTACAACCACCCACACCTACACTCCCCCACACAAACCTACACTACCTCCACACACACAACACACCCAACAACCCCTATTGCACACCTCACACACTACATCCACCCACACCTACACTCCCCACCCACACCTACACTACCTCCACACACACAACACACCCAACAACCCCTATTGCACACCTCACACACTACAGCCACCCACACCTACACTCCCCACCCACACCTACACTACCTCCACACACACAACACACCCAACAACCCCTATTGCACACCTCACACACACTACAACCACCCACACCTACACTCCCCACCCCCACCTACACTACTACCACACACACCAACACACTCAACAACCCTATTCACACCCCACACACTACATCCACCCCACACCTACACTCCCCACCCACACCTACACTACCTCCACACACACAACACACCCAACAACCCCTATTGCACACCTCACACAGACTACAGCCACCCACACCTACACTCCCCCACCCACACCTACACTACCTCCACACACACTACACCCAACACCCCCTAACAACACTCTATAGCCACCCACGTTCAAACCTACACTTCTCCTCTCCCTCCTACACACACCTACACACACACACGCACATACACGTCCCTATCTCCACACTCCACTCCCCACCCACCCATGTACTCCCTCCACACCACCCACCCACCTATACACTGACCCACCCACCCTCGTACCTCCCCCTACACGACACTGACCCCCAACCCTCCATCCAGACCACCCATCCGAAACTATAGGTTTGGGTGTTCGAACCCTGGTCGAGTCAAACCAATGACATTAAAATTGATTTTTGTGACAAGTTTTTTATTCTGCCCATAACGTATAAGGTCCCGTGAGGGTGCTTGTTTTCAACGCTGGACAGCTGTGATACTGGATTGAGCTGGTCCCCGCACTCAGGAGTGTTTACCTGATCGTTCTGGGGCCAACCTTTGCAGTTTTGGGTGTTAGTAGTTTCTATATTAGTTTTTTTGTAATTTTCAAAGTTTTTTCCTAACCTGTATATGATAACTTAACCTACTACCATGTACATCTATGTAGATACTTGTCGCTTCCTAGCCTGGCGCTCGGCCTTATTAGGTTAGGGATAGTTGGTTTTCTCGGTGTCAGGATCATGTGACTGAGTGGGATATCAGGTCATGGTGCTGGTGGCCTGGTCTCCCAGTGGGGCAGCACTATAAAGTCGCCATGAGTGTGCACTGTCACAAGTCGATATCCGTCCTGATATGACCATAGATGTTGCTAGGATGTAAAACAACAACAAACAAACCCCACCTCCCACCCCTGACGTACCCCCCCCCCCCCCCACACACACACTACACTGACCCCTGCCCCCACCCACACACAATACACACCCACCCACTCACGTACTTCCCCCGCCCCCACACTACACTGACCCCCCCACCCCCCGCCCAACCCTCCACCCTACCACTCTCGCACAATACACCCACCCACCCGCCAACCCACGTACCACCCATACCCACACTATACTCTGAGCCCCGCCCCCTGCTCCCACCCACACTCTGTTTGTTTTTGGGGAGTTTTCAGTCCCATTGGTGCGCTGTTTGTTGTTTTTGGGGAGTTTTCAGTCGCATTGGTGCGCTGAAGGCTGCAAATCTGCAGCACTGAATGGGCACCGCTGAAAGCAGTCCAATGTGGTCGGGAGTTGGCTTCCGAAGGGTAGTGGTCAGAGAAATTGGGGGGGGGGGGGGGGGGGGGGGGGGGGGGGGGGGCGGGGGGGAGGGGGTGGGGGGGCAGAGGAAGGAAAAAGACAGCCTAAGAGCCCAACCAGTCCTCTGAGAGGGCCGGGGGAGGCTGGGTGGTTGGTGTAGTTTTACGCGCCATTAAGACCCTAGGCCATACCCAGGACGTGCACCGACTTGTGACAGCGCACACTCATGGCGACTTTATAGTGCTGCCCCACTGGGAAATCAGACCACCAGCACCATGACCTGATGTCCCACACAGTCACATTATCCTGACACTGTGCGCCCAGTCCCTATCCTGACCTCATAACGACAAGCACCGAGCAGCAACAGGTACATATTTTTATAATTCGTTGGTTTGACTAGACCAGGATCCAAACTTCAGTCCCTCCAGATTCACCCATCCGGACTACACTGACTCCCCAGCTCCCCCCCCCCCACACACACACACTACACTGACCCACCACCTACCCATACACTTATCCCTACACTACACTTACCCTACCGCCCCGCTCCAACACACTGACCCCTCCCCCCTCCCCATCCCCACCCGCTCCCACATACACGACACTGCCCCCCCCCCCACACACACTACACTGACCCCACACACACTACACTTACCCCACACACACACTACACTGACCCCCCCCCCCCCCCCCCCCTTCCCCTCCTACACACAACACTGACCCCCACCAAACTACACTGTCACTGACCCCACCCACACAGTACACTGACCACCACACAATACACTGCCCCCCCCCCCCCCCCACACACACACTCACGCTACACGTACACCCCCACCGCCCTTCCCTCCACCCACACCACCCTCCCCCACACACGACACTGCCCCCCCCCCCCCCCCCCCCCACCCACCTACACAGTACATGCCCCCCCCCCCCTCCCCTCCCTACACACAACACTGACCCCCCCCAAACTACACTGTCACTGACCCCACCCACACAGTACACTGACCACCACACACCCACCACAGTACATGACCCCCCCCCCCCCCACACACACACACACTACACATACACCCCCACCGCCCTCTCCTCCACCCACACCACACTACCCCCCCACCCACACCACACACACACACACATACACACGACACTGACCCCCCACCTACACAGTACATGACCCGCCCCCGCCCCCACCCTCCCACCACCCGCCCACACACTGCTCGGCGCCCCGACCACGGCCTGGTCTTTGTTTGTCAGTCCACCCCACCCTCCACCCTCCACCCACCCACCCACACCCACACCCACAACACACACGCACACACGCACACACCCACACAGCAAGCACACAGCACACACACACCCACACACACACACACACCTCCACACACACCTCCACACACACACCCACACCCACACAACACCCACCCACACCCACACACACACACAGCAAGCACACAGCACACTGCACACTGCACACACTCCTCGCTCTACTCACTCACACCCTCACCACACACAAAAACACCCTCACACAGCCATTCTCCAACCAACACCCGTCCACAACACCCGACGAGACACCGAGGAATACGCACGCCGAATCCCATTCAGTTTTATCCGTTCTAAGTGGCAAGTTTTGCGGGAGGAATATTAGGAAATATTATCATCATGAGTGGAAATCCCAGCACGAGCAGAGGCCGGGCGGCCAACCGGAGGCCGCGGTCAGAGCTAGGCACTGAGTCTCCCGAGCCTAAATCTGTCGCTAAAAGTTTAACTCCTGTCAAAGCGTCAACGCCAAGCATTCGAAGGTGAGGATTTTTACAACTGGCAAGATTCTATTTACCCGGATTCTATTTACTTTTTTTTAGTGTGGGACGGATGGGGGGTTGTTGTATTGTGACAGTACAAGGGGGGGGGGGGGGAGGTTTTGGATTCTGGTTGGCACTGGTTGCGGAAGGAAGGAAGCAGCCCTCCTTGTGTTGTTTTTCCATCGCCAGTCCCCACGTTGTTAAATGACCACCCGAGCCTCTACACAACGCCGTGCCGACTCATTTGCATATAAGCTTTCTTTGTTTGGGGCTTGAAAAGTATGTCTCGGCTGATGAAGGGGGTTATACGGACGGACAGGTCTCGTCGTTATCTTTCTGTTGGTGGGTGGATTGTGAATGTGGGGTCTTGGGTTGTGGAGAAATCCAAGATGCAATATTCGCACTCTGGGTCAGGCCGTCTAGTTTCCTACTCGCCATGTTGGATGTGCTCTGAGGGGGGCGGCGCGGTGAGCGTTCATACGGGTGGACCAAACTGTGCAATAAACCAAGCCCACCAACGATTAATATAACAATCCTTCTAATATTTCTTTTCATTCTAACTTCTTTTTTGGTTTACTTCCTCTACAGAATCCAAAAAGAATTAGCCGAAATCACACTGGATCCTCCACCGAATTGCAGGTGAGTGATGTCGACAGTTTGACGTGGTGGTGTTGGGGTTTTTATTTGGTTAGTTCGGGTAGTTTAAGTTGTTTTGTGGTTCAGAATTTGCTGATCATGGTGAAGGGTTTGGGAAAAGGGTTAACTTAACCACTTCCAACCCACTGGTTCAGTTTGGTTTTGACCAGACTAGGTTTACATGGATATGGGTGTGCTGTGGGTGGCTACAGATGGGATAACATCCTGTGTCTAAATAAACCAACTTCAACTAGGCATTACTAGCTTACCTACATTGACATTTGTTCACTAGTGTCTATCATTATTATATGACCATTCTCTCTCTGCAAGCTGTCTTACTGACAGGCAGTCAAGTCTATGCTACTTTCTTTGAAGTGGTAGAGGCAATTTGTGTCTTGCGATCCATCTAATTCTCCCATGATTAGCTTAAAGTTGCATAGTCCGATGAAAACATAAAATTAAAAAAATCAAAACACTTATCTAGATTTGGTTTTACATATTCAACTTAGAAACTGGTGCACTTATTAAGCATGTGTTGCTGCATAGAAGGGCATAATAAGTCAATTAATAGAAACTGTTGCTACTGAAGTCTATGGTGTCAAGTTTTGGCATGTTTGCCAAAATTATTTTGGCATGTTTTGACATGAAATAATGTATCTCCAAACTTGGACATTTAAAATTAAAGTTACTTCAAACTTAAGTAAAGTAGATTATAACGATTAGTATAATATATTTATCTCAGAAAATAGCAAAAACTCAAAATCATCGGACATGACTATGCGGCTTTAATTTCTGACATAAAATAATGTCATAAGACATAGCATTGGATTTGGCAATGAAAGCACCTGTGTAGTATATAGTCACTGTAGTCTAATAACTAAATATACTAAAGTCAATTATTATAACAACTATTATACTAAACCTATGTAATATAGTGACTACTAATTTACTATAATAGTGTAGTTATTACCGACTAGCTTGTTTCTAAACCTATGTAATATAGTCACTAGTATAATAGTGTAGTTATTATCAACTAGCTTGTTTCTTAGTATATCACTAGTATCAGGTGCATTGACTCCAAGTGTTTGTTGGTCATATATCGTGGCAACATCTCTAAGTCCCAAACAGGATGTGATTCCAAGTGTGTGTGTGTGGGGGGGCTGTCCATAGAAATATAGTGGTGTGTGTTTGGGAAGGATCTTGTTCTATAGAATGAAGTATAGTATGTGTGTGGGGGCGGGGTGGTGGGTGATTCACTCTACATATTGTCCGTTAGTGCTTTAATTATGTCCTAACAACAGCTAAGGTGTTATCAGGACGGGTAGGCCCATCAACTTGCAGCAGGGCACCCTCATGGCGAATTTATAGTGCTGGCCCCATGACCCATTATCCTACTTAGCCACATTATCCTGATACTGAGCGAACCAGTCCTTTGCTCTATCCTATAAATGTGGAGCGCTAGGCTAGGTAGCAACAAGTATCGAATTGGTAAGTCATTGCTTTTAACTCGGCCGAGGTTTAGACCAGTCAAGGTTCTTAGGCTATTACCGATTTGTCTAACCTGTCAGGTCAATCACTATAAAATTTGAAGTATGGAGGAGGAGGGGAGGGGGCACTCTATTGGAGTCGGATAAAGCAGGACTTATGACGACCATGATAGAATTAGAAGGATGTGGTTCTTCCTAAATTGTCACCGGGTGTGGTGGCCGATTCGGTAGAGCATGGGCCTCGCATGCGGAAGGTCAGGAGTTTGGTTCCTGGTCGAATCAAACCAATGACTTATATAAAATTGATACTTGTCGCTTCCTAATCCTAGCCTGGTGCCTGGCATTAATTGGATAGGGCAAGGACTGGTTGGCTCAGTGTCTGGATATGTTAGCTCAGTGTCGGCCCATGTGGCAGCACTATAAAGTCGCCACGAGTGGGCACTGTCACAAGTCAGTACCCATCCTGATATGACCTTAGATGTTGCCAGGACATAAAACTCCCAACAATCAACCAACCAACTGAAAGGTGAGCCATGGGCAGTTACTCATTGATGACAACACTAAGAAGGCTCACTCAGCCTGTACTGTGTAATCAAAATGATCAAACCCACCACCTGGTGTGCTGGCTGTTCTCTTGATTATACCCCAGTCACACGAGGCCTGCGTTTGCTAACGATCGATTCGCGACGTCAAAACGTCCTCCTTGCGCCCTGATTGAGTGCTGTCGCCGTGAGGAAGCCAACCTCCCGGCGTCCATTTTGGGAATTTTGGACGCAAGGAGGTTGCTGCTGCTGCACGTGCAACCTCCTTGCGTCCTGTTCCGGCAGCGCCATTCAAAATGGTTGGCGCCCTGGCCCCGCCCTGGGTTGGCGAGTTGCCGGCGATCTGGCGCCAAAATATGCTGCCCTGGTGCCGCCCCGGCCCTTATATATGGTGGCAGCTGGCGCCGCCCTGGCGCCTACCACATATTTGAATCAAATGGGACGCTGGGAGGTTGGGGTCCTTTTGGGCGTAAGGAGGTCGGAGGCGGACGCTGGCTCTCGTGTGACTGGGGTATTACACAGTTGCTATATTATATTTATAAATGTATATATGAATGTGAAAGATGTGTGATGATGGTGATGCTGATGATGCGTATTTGTTCAAAGCAATTTCATATTGATGTGTATTCATACTTACCTATATCATGTATAATAAATATAATTGTATGTGTTTACATGTAAAACACCAACCAGCAGCCGGGCTGATCAAACCCACCAAAAGGTGGCACTGTGAAATTTACATTACCATGGGAGAGATAGGGAGTGAGACATCTTAGTGTTCAGGGCCCCATATGCATGGGGCGGTGTTAGCGAGCCAAACCGCGTTTAGAGCGGGATTTCTGGTTTAGTGCCGAAAAGTTGGTATGCATGGAGCAGTGTTAGGCCTAACACCGCGCGTTTAAACTCGGAAATTCTAACTCTGCTCATAGCAGGTTTACATCGGTGTTAGTGTCAGGATGAAGCCCAAATCTATTCAATGCTATCATATTTAACAGAATTAAATACGCAATAAGTGAAATTTTATCAATTTAACCCTAAATTCGAAGCAATATTAACGCTGCTGCCGTAACAGCGGCGATATTAATATTAATATTTTCGAATCGACGAACGTAAAGTAAACAAATCGCAGAAGCCGCCGCATCGACGTCGCTTTCCATACTGGCAGCGGCGGCGATTTGTTTACTTTACGTTCGTCGATTCGAAAATATAAATATTACATACGCAATAAGTGAAATTTAATCAAATTAACCCTAAAAACGAAGCGATATTAACGCTGCCGCCGCATTAGCGGCATTATTCATATTGTCGAATCGACGGATTTCCCAAATCTATAAATACATTCACGTTTAGCTAACACTCACCGTTTAAGCGCCCATGCATACGGCTTGACATAGTTCTCGACGCCGCCGATAACCAGTGTTAGCTACCCTGTGTTAGAGCGACAATACCACACACTGCTAACACTGCTCCATGCATACGGGCCCTGGGGTCTTTGTTGATGATTTGATGCCTAGAGCTTTTCACAAAATCTGTTTTGATAATGTTTAAAATTGTTTCACCACC
Source organism: Branchipolynoe longqiensis (assembly GCA_030323885.1). Classification (NCBI taxonomy): domain Eukaryota; kingdom Metazoa; phylum Annelida; class Polychaeta; order Phyllodocida; family Polynoidae; genus Branchipolynoe; species Branchipolynoe longqiensis. The sequence goes on from CM059203.1 coordinate 43,358,191, forward strand.
AACCGACAGTCAGGAATGCGAATACAACATACAATGAATTTCCATTTCTGGCTGAATACTGTAGTGGTCTGCACTGACCTCTCAGGCAAGTAACCACATAGACAGGTAGGCGTGGGGAGTGTATTGATATCAGGGAGCCTAGGTGGTGTAATGGTTAGCACACTGGCCCGGAATGCAAAGAGATGTGGGTTCGAGTCCCGCTCTAGGCACAATATTTCCCATTTTCATCACCCCCACGACACTGGTTGCCGTGATCAGGATCCTGTGCAAGCTTTGCGCTGTATGGTTGTTGAAACCTACCCTGTGTGTGTATGTGTTAGTGCATTGCCTGTATGTATGTAATTGTAAGCATTACAAGACTTACAATTCCAGGGGGACGAGTGTAGTGGTCTGCACTGACCTCTCAGGCAAGTAACCACATAGACAGGTAGGCGTGGGGAGTGTATTGATATCAGGGAGCCTAGGTGGTGTAATGGTTAGCACACTGGCCCGGAATGCAAAGAGATGTGGGTTCGAGTCCCGCTCTAGGCACAATATTTCCCATTTTCATCACCCCCACGACACTGGTTGCCGTGATCAGGATCCTGTGCAAGCTTTGCGCTGTATGGTTGTTGAACCTACCCTGTGTGTGTATGTGTTAGTGCATTGCCTGTATGTATGTAATTGTAAGCATTACAAGACTTACAATTCCAGGGGGACGAGTGTAGTGGTCTGCACTGACCTCTCAGGCAAGTAACCACATAGACAGGTAGGCGTGGGGAGTGTATTGATATCAGGGAGCCTAGGTGGTGTAATGGTTAGCACACTGGCCCGGAATGCAAAGAGATGTGGGTTCGAGTCCCGCTCTAGGCACAATATTTCCCATTTTCATCACCCCCACGACAATACTATGGACCTCTTTGTGGTCTTAGTTTCACAATCATATTGTTCTGAGTTTCTGTCATGTTCTTTTAGATAAATATATATTTGGTTAATCATTATAATCTATTTTACTTTAGTTTGAAGTTAGTTTTATTTTAATGAGTTGCATTTGGGGATAGTTGGATTGGAAAAATGTCAACATTAATTTTGATGTGCACACCAAAATGCTAGAGAACAGGTGAACCAAGCCAATTAGTGGTTAATGAGGGTATCAGTATATGTGTTGTTGTTGTAGCTGTGCACACTCATTGTGACTTTATAGTGCTGCCCCACTGGGAAATCAGGCAATCGACACCATGGCCCAATATCCCGCTCAGTCACATTATCCTGACACAGAGCTAACCAGTCTTTGCCCTGTCCTATTAAGAATGCCAAGCTAGAAAGCGACAAATAATCAATTTTATACGTCATTGGTTTGACTCGAGCGGGAACCAAACTCCTGATCTCCCGCACGTGAGGCCCACGCTCTACCGATTCGGCCACCGCGCCCGGTGTGTGTACTGCTACTATTGAGTAAGTTGGATATGTAGAATCAAACCTAGATAAGTGTTTCAGTTTTTTTTTAAATATTAAAACAAACCTTAAGACTCTAGGATTTGACATGCCATGTCATTTCTTTGTTTTTCCCACGATTCATCCTTGTAATCTAAATTGAAAATTGGATTTGCTATCAGTAACAAATTAATAAAGCAGGACATCATTAATGACTTATTTGGTCACTCAGTAATTACCAGAAGACTTTTGTGTGTGTCAAAGGAAAATCAATATCTATTATGACACACTACGTCTGTCATATATATTGCTGCCCTAGTTAGACATTATTTCAGTACTAGGCAGAGGCTTCGCTATTGATTTTCAGGTGATACATAAACTTTTTTCAGCAATGGAATAAAGTGCTATAGTAGATAGAGCATACACGCATTTACATGATATATTTTAATCCTTTTAAATGTTGGTACCGGGTGCGGTGGTCAAATCAGCAGAGCGCGAAGCTCGCGCGTGTGAGATCAGGAGATCGGTTCCCGGTCAAGTCAAACCAATGACTTATAAAATTGATACATGTCACTTCCTAGCCTGACGCTTGGCATTAATAGGATAGAGCAAGGACTGGTTAGCTCAGGCTCATGATAATGTGACTGATTTGGATATCGGGTCATTGTGCCAGTGGCCTGATTCCCCAGTAAGGCAGCACTATGAAGTTGCCATGAGTGCGCACTGTCACAACTCAGCACCTTAGATGTTGCCAGGATGTAAAACTCACAACCAACAACTATATTTTTGTAATCTCAGGCGGTGTGCAACTACATACTTGTGTATGTGGAAGCTATGCCCTGTTAAGCATGTGTTCGCTCAGGATTGTCATCTTGCATAATAACTGTCACTCCCCTCTTCTGTCCTCAAGCTTCTTATACTTGGAATATTATTCCTAAGTTTAATGCTACTCAAATGATATAATATTAAAGTTGCATAGTCCAATGGTTTTGAATTTTTGTATTTTTTCTGAGATAAATATATTAGTTTGATCACTAGTATCTACTTTACATTAGTAAAAAGTTACTTTTATTTTAAATGGTAAACTTTTGAGATATTTTGACTGCGAACATGGAAAATTAGTTTTGGCACGCTTGCCAAAACTCTGACACCATAGGCTTCTGCAGTAACAGGTTCTGTTAAATTGACTCAGTATTGCCTTCTACGCAGAAACAAATGCTTAATAAGTGCATCAGTATCTAAGTTAGATATGTAAAATCAAATCTAGATAATTGATTTGGTTTTGAAACTTTGATATTTCATCGGACTATGCAGCTTTAATATATTTGGGTTTTAGTCGTTCGATTCAGAACACACTGATTTGATCTACCATGCTCAGGATACTGTCATTGGGGTGATGAAAATGGGAAATATTGCACCTAGAGCGGGACTCGAACCCACATCTCTTTGCATTCCGGGCCAGTGTGCTAACCATTACACCACCTAGGCTCCCTGATATCAACACACGCCCACCTGTCTATGTGGTTACTTGCCTGAGAGGTCAGTGCAGACCACTACAATACTCTGAAAACTGGAGTGGTGGCAGCGTTAACAACTGTCGTTGAGACAATTTGCATGCTATTGCTAAGCTTGGTGTACACTGTCAACAGAGGCTGTGATGGTGTTCACAACTCTGCTGTTGAGAATGGTTTGTCAGGCTATGTTTGGAGTGCGGTCAAGGATTTTATATATATGGATGGCAAAGCGAGGCTGTTTGAGGCTCTCCAAGCATGCGATCCGAAATATGGCCGCCATATTGGGAGTGTTATAATGAGTGGTGATAGTAGCATTTCCCCCTTTAACTCTAAAGACATTCAACGTAGTGGAAAGCACAAGACATGCTCTGTGCCTAATTTGGTTATAGCCCTGTCACACTATGACGTATCACGCCAGCGTGCCGCCAACGTGCAAAATCACTTTTAATCGTCGAGACACGTCAAGATTTTCGGCGTCAGCACAACGTATTGGTAGCGTGCAGCCGACATTGTGCGGGGGGGAAAAATTTGGTGCACCGTCCTGATATGACCTTATATGTTGGTAGGACGTAAAACACCAACAGGAAAAAAAAGCTTCAGTTTGGCTCAACGTGTGGGAATGAGCCTCACACGCGCGTGGCGTGTGCATATCGTTCGCATAACGTTATTCCAGCGGTGTCGACATGCTTCTGACGTCGCCATAATGTTGGCACCCGCACGTTGTCGCACTTGAAAGTTTTGTGCAAGCGCAAAATTTCGCCTAATGCGCGCAGGCGACTGTCACCGTAGATCAATGAATACCAACGCGCGTGTAACGCTTCCTAACGTCTGCCGACGATTCGCCAAAATGTTACGCGCGTAGGCGAGAAATGTTGTAATGTGACAGCACCATTAGGTTCAAGATGCAGTTTAGTTGTTATTCCCAAGTTGTGTCAGTACACCTTTAAACTTTAACAGTAAAGCTCAACGCCCAATTAAACCCCGTTCTATTCTCAAACTTAGTCTTGTGCCCAGGCTATGGCATATGAATGACGTGGCCAATTATCATGCTTTCAAAATGGCCAATTATCACACTTTCATGACGTCACTTTACCACCTATCCGTTTACTATCCGAGGTGATGTGGCAACTGGGTTACCGGTAGTATTAACAACTCGGCTGTTTAGAAAGATGTGCTGTGCTGTGTTTGGAGTACCCGGACAACTGCATCATTGGTGTCTTCAGTGTGTGGCATGCTTGAAACTGTGTCCATCCTGACACATTGAGTAAGTGTCCTTAGAATCTGCAGTGTGCGCCATACTTGAAACTGTGCCCATCCTGACACATTGAGTAACTGTCATTAGAGTCTTCAGTGTGCACCATGCTTGAAACTGTGCCTATCCTGACACATTGAGTAACTGTCATTAGAATCCTCAGTGTGCACCATGCTTGAAACTGTGCCTATCCTGACACATTGAGTAACTGTCATTAGAATCTTCAGTGTGCACCATGCTTGAAACTGTGCCCATCCTGACACATTGAGTAACTGTCAGTAGAATCCTCAGTGTGCACCATGCTTGAAACTGTGCCCAGCCTGACACATTGAGTAACTGTCATTAGAATCCTCAGTGTGCACCATTTTTGAAACTGTGCCTATCCTGACACATTGAGTAACTGCCATTAGAATCTACAGTGTTCGCCATGCTTGAACCTGTTTCAGGATGGACACATTGAGTAACTATCAGTAGAATCCACAGTGTGCACCATGCTTGAAACTGTGTCCATCCTGACACATTGAGTGACTGTCATTAGAATCCCCAGTGTGCGCCATGCTTGAAACTGTGTCCATCCTGACCCATTGAGTAACTGCCATTAGAATCCCCAGTGTGCGCCATGCTTGAAACTGTGTCCATCCTGACACATACTTGTGAACTTATTAAGTATTTGTTGCTATATATAAGGGAATACTAGGTAAATTTAATTGGACCTGTTACTGCTTTACGTCCTAGCAACATCTACGGTCATACCAGGACATGTACCGACTTGTGACAGTGCGCAGTCATAGCGACTTTATAGTGTTGCCCTACTGGGAGACCAGGCCACCAGTACCATGCCCTGATATCATACTCACTAACATGATCCTGGCACCGAGCTAACCAGTTCTTGCCCTATCCTATTAATGCTCTGCATTAATAATAGGATAGGGCAAGGACTGATTGCCTCAGTGTCCGGATAATGTGACTCGAGTGAAACCAACGACATACAAAATTTATACTTTTCAATCCCTAGCCTGGCGCTCAACATTAATAGAATAGGGCAAGGACTGGTTGGCTCAGTGTCAGGATAATGTGTGGGATATCGGGTCATGGTGCTGGCAGCCTGGTCTCCCAGTGGGGCAACACTATAAAGTCACCATGGGTGCGCATTGTCACAAGTCGGTACCCGTCCTGATATGACCTTAGATGTTGCTAGGATGTAAAACAACAACAAACAAACAATCTTATTAAAGTTCCGTCCTGATATAACCTTAGATGTTGCCAGGACGTAAAACTCCAACAACCAATCAACTCGGTAAAGTTTAGGGTTTCTGCCATGTTTTTTGTAGATTAATATTTTTGATTGACCATTATCATCGACTTTACATTGAAATGCGTCATTTTAAGCGGTTTACTTTGTTGAGGTTTGAGTGAGAAGATGACATTAATTTTGCTGTGTAAATCGAAATGCTGGATATTATAGGCTTCAGCAGTAACATGTTATATTAAATTGACTTGATATTTCTTCTATGCCGCGTTAAATGTTTAATAAGTGTGCTGCTATCTCTATCTAATGCCCCCGTCACACTACGGCCAGCGTTTGCCTGCGACCACTTTACAACCAAAAGGGCGGTGACCTCCTTGCGACCGACTCACTACATTGAATCAAAGACGTGGTCAGCGACCAGTCACTGACCGCTCGCCGGCTGCTCGGGTCGCCGATGTTTAGGGAGGTTGGTTGCTGACCGGTCACTAACCAGAATTCTCACGTTTCGGGCGAGGCGGTTATCGATGTTTAGGGGATTGGTTGGTCGGCGACCGGTTTCCGACTTGGTGACCAAAATTCTCATGCTCCTGACGCGACGAGTCAACGAGTGGTTGCCGGCCACTGATCGACCATACTGGTCTAAAAGAGGTTGCAAGTGGAGCAGCTGCAACCTTCCTTTCGACCAAAATCACCCGAAATTGTTGGCAAGTGGTTGCCGACTGGTCGCAAAACGCTTGCGAAATGATCGCAGGCGAACGCAGGCAGAGTGTGACTGGGGTATTGGTTGGATATGGGTCACTCTCCTGAAAACTGGCCAGAAGTGTCACATGGAGAGTTAAAATTTAATATCTGAATTTTTTACATTTTTTGGTTGCAAATGAAAGCTGGAAATCTCCCCTTTACATATATGTAAAATATAAATTGATGAGATAAAAAACAAAGGTGTAGTCCATGAATAAAATATCTCTTATGGCAGTATAACATGTGCGTCACACGTGTAACACATGTTTAGGACACCACACAGTCTGCTTAATAAATATCTAATCAGAATTAAATGATATCATACTTAGAAGCATATTAATTGTGGCATAATATACAGAAATATCCAGTGCTTATATTGATAAAAAAAAGTAATTCCCAGCCATGCTTTATTCACTGAATAATTAGTGTACAATATTTGTGTGGCATCCAGACACCACGGTTACACGTGTGACGGAAATTTATAATGTTATTTCTGAAGACATTAAAATATTTTTTTTTTAAATTTAAGCATGCATACATGTTAATACATACTTCCTCTTTGATTTGGGAACTGTTTTGTTTGATATATCAATGCAATACAAGATGTTAATAAGGATTCAACCACGTCCCATATGTCATGTTACAAATGGCTGACTGTAAAATGGGGTTTTTTGGGTACAAAAACAGTTCATAACTAAAAAGACCAAAGTTGCACACAGTTTTATTTTATTTCCCTTATTTCTTTCATCAAATCTGAACATGAATATGAAAAGTATAAGGAAAAAAATAAGTAGGAAGGTTTTTATTGATGTTTTAAAATCCCATCTCATGCTGACCAGTTTTCAGGAGAGTGACCCATATGTATGATCAAATCTACGTAAGGTGTTTTGGTCGGGAAAATTTGATGCTTTAATTGGACCGTGCAGGACTACGATAGATGATTTGGTTGTTGGAGTTTTATGTCCTGGCAACATCTAAGGTCATATCAGGATGGGTACCGACTTGTGACAGTGCGCGCTCATGACTGCTTTATAGTGCCGCCACACTGGCAGACCAGGCTGTCAGCACCATGACCTGTGATATCCAACTCAGTCACATTATCCTGCACGTTGAGCCAACCAGTCCTTGCCCTATGCTTATAATGCCGCAACAGGAAGCGGCAAGTATCAATTTTGTACATCATTCGTTTGACTCAACTGGGAATTGAACTCCCGACCATCCACACGGGAGGCCTGCGCTCTACCGATTCGGCCATGGCGTCTGGTCCATCGTATTACTATTAGTGCAATGTGCATTTGGTGTTGGATGTCCGAATGCGGTTTGAGTGTTTATATATAGTCCTGGGAAAGCTTGTCCTTTGCAGTTTTTGTTTATTTGTACTATTATTATATCGGCTGCAGGTTTTATTACATTGCGTGACTCACCTGTCGTGTAGTGCAGAAATTATTCTTTATTAATAATGACGATGTAAGCATAAAGAGCGCTTAACAGTAATACTAATAGTAGGGAGCCATTCCCATGTGGTGTACGATGAAACTACACTGCGTCTATGACCTATTTGTTTGTTGGAGTTTTACGTCCTGGCAACATCTAAGGTCATATCAGGACGGGTACCGACTTGTGACAGTGCACACCCATGGTGACTTTATAGTGTTGCCCCACTGGGAGACCAGGCTGCCAGCATCATGACCCGATATCCCATGCATTATCCTGACACTGAGCCAACCAGTCCTTGCCCTATTCTATTAATGTTGAGCGCCAGGCTAGGAAGTGAAAAGTATAAATTTTGAATGTCGTTGGTTTGACTCGACCTGGTTTCAAATCCCAACCTTCCGCATAGGGAGAGTGCGCTCTACCGATTCGACTACTACATCTGGTATGACCTGTCTACCATGTGGTTTAAAAGGGGGGAGCATGTTTGATCTAAGTGTACATTTCATTTACCAGAATAGCCGCGATAAACAGATGATTCTTTAAAATAAGTTGTAATAGCACCCAACTGGATGATCCGGTGTCGCAGTTTCAGTTCTCAACCAGACTCAGTTCTCAACATTGCTTCTGCGCATGCGTCAAAGCATGTGCGCATGTGTCAAAGCATGGTCTGCGCATGTGTCAACATCAGCCCAATTCAAACGTTCGCCGATCGCTGCCTGATACTTTCACTAAGTGTCAGTGTCATAAATTTAATATAATCTTTTCGGTAAACATGTTTTCTATATGTGTACCAAGCGATTTGTTTCTACATAGTGTGGTTCTAGAGATATTTCACATTTTCTGTACGAAGATTGCTGGCGACACAAAAACAACAACAAATAAAAATTTGAGTTTGCTGGTGTCGCAGTTTCAGTTCTCAACTAGAAATCCACAACCCTAACCATATCAATTTCATATAATCTTGTTGGTAAACATGTTTTCTATATGTGTACAAAGCGATTTGTTTGTAGGTGGTTTGGTTTTAGAGATATTTCACTTTTTCTGTATGAAGATTGCTCACGACCATTGACAATGCGCAGACGACGCTTTTAGATGTTGACGCATGCGCAGAAGCGCTGTTGAGAACTGAGTCTGGTTGAGAACTGAAACTGCGACACCGGGCATTCAGGAAGTCAGTGATGAGAGTAAACAGGTTTTCTGATGATCTGATCAACAGCTTTTTACATTGGTTGTCACCCTGTCTCGGTATTCTTTCCAAATTAGTTCACGATACACGTATATATATACATTACATATATCGGACGCGGTGGCCTAATCAGTTGAGTGTAGGCTTCCTGTGCGGAAGATCAGGGAGTTTTAATCCAGGTTGAGTCAAATCAATGATTTTACTAAATCGATATTTGTCGCTTCCTAGCCTGGCACTCGGCATTAATAGGATAGGGCAAGGGCTGGTTGGCTCAGTGTCAGGATAATGTGACTGAGTGGGATATTTGGGTCATGGTGCTGGTGGCCTGGTCCCCCAGTGGGGCAGCACTATAAAGTCGCTATGAGTGCGCACTATCACAAGTCGGTACCCGTGCTGATATAACCATAGATGTTGCCAGGGTCTAAAACTCCAACAAACAAACAGACCAATCATAACGAACTGTGCTTGGAGAGCATTCTTCTGCCATTGTTGGGTCTATCAATATCACCGCCCTCTCTAAGATTGATACTACCTATCATGGATAATAGACTACATCACGGTTCCAGCGGCGCGGTGCATTGTGGGATGCGTCAGAGCAAAACAAACCCGTGAGAAGCACACGACACATGCTAATACACTGGGTGCAGTTAGGAAATATGCTAGTTTCAGCTGATCTCAGCTCTTGTTTGAAACATAGAATACAAACTAAAAAAATATCTATATAATAAATTAAGATATTAATCGTTTATCCAGCATTGCATTTACATCAATATAAGCAGCACATCTTATGCCATGTGCATTTAGATTTAGAAAGATCTATGCACTCAGACTAGTGTTAGAGCCATAGCCAGAGTCAGTTTTATTTATTTTATTCATGGTTTTATTTATATCCTATGGTTAATGACATATGTAGAAATAGAAAATGAGTAGGGTCAACCAGATATTGGTTATATGTTTATTTGAAACAAGTTTTTGTTGACACATTTGACATTTTAATATTTAGAACAAGAATTACTTCTGGCTAATCAATGGTGATGTAAACATCAGCCTGTAAAGTGACTGAAATTGTATGTTTCTTAACTAAAAATGCTTAATTATGGAGAGTTGTGTCTTAAACATATTCATTATATTATTATGTTGCATCCTTCCGTCCATATTTGTGCCAAATTGTTATGTATAAATTTTATTTATTTTGAATAAAATCGAAGTTTTGCCCATGTGTATCGGCAAACTCAATGGCCGTACACATTTGCTTTGCTCCCAGTGCCGTTTTCTGCACATGCACAGTCAGAACCGTGATGTAGTCTATTCTGAATAGTCTTGTTTTCACTATTAGACAGTTGGTTAATAGAAAGCCCGAGCCTACACTTTTACCGACCCAGTGGATTTTTAACCTCCCACACCACATAGACATGGTATGAGAGCAACTAGCCTTTGATGACGCTGTAAGTTATACACAGCGGTGGAAATCCAAATTGGCAGAGCTGATGGCATGGTGATGGCTCTCCTCGCCATCCATTTCCGTTCCCCCTCTCTCGACCCTCCTGGGTCCCTTTCATCCCTTCCTTTGAATATGTTCTCATCCATAACATAACCGCAGCTAGGAATTTTTGTTGGAGCGACAGATTTTTGGGGGGGAGGGGGAGAGATACATTCTTGTTGAACAGGTGGTAATGGCATTAATAAAGCCCCAGTTACACATAGCCGGACGAGTCCCGGATTTTGAGCCGGACCACCCACGGATCAACGGCCCGGACTGCCATGGATAAAATCACTGTTTTCGTTGATTTTTGCCTCGCAGTCACACTTTCCCGGACTGGGCCGGACCGGCCCCAGACGAGGCCGGACTATCCCGGATCACCCCCAGACTATCCCGGATCACCCCCGGTCTTACGGGCGCAGTCCGGGAGTGGTCCATGTCTAGGCCGGGGGTAGTCCTGGATAGTCCGGGGATGGTCCGGGTCAAACCATGGCTCAAAATGACCCCGCACAGGCCCGGACCACCCCCGAAATACCCGGACCACCCCCGGATCAGGCCGGATTGAGCCAGGATCAGGCCGGATTGAGCCCGGATCGCAAAATCCCCCGGATCGCCCCGGATGTTTTAAACATTTTAAAACATCCGGGGCTGAGCCCGGACGGTGTCAGACGAGCCACGGATCAGGGGGTGTCGCCACGGACCACCCCGGATGGTGGTCCGGGACTCGTCCGCCCCCTGCTCCTGGTATGTGTGACTGGGGCTTACGCCACTAGAAGGGGCTGGGGGTAAGGGCCACGCCGCCACCCCACGGAAATGTCGAAGTCTAGCGGCTCTGAAATGACATTGCCAGTCTTTTAAGGGAGGTCATATACTGTTTCATTTTTTTTGTTTTCTTTGGTGGGGAACGGGAGCCAATTCCCTCCCCTCCCCCCTCACCTAGCTGCAGCCCTGCCTTAGCACTTCAGAATGTACCTAATCTAAAGGAATGCGGCTTGTCATATTGCCTCACAAGTGTGGGGAACCCGCTTCAGTTTAAATGTGGAAGGACATGGCGTTCGGACCCTGTGTGTGTGTGTGTGTGTGTGTGTGTTGGCCAGTCTGATATCAATTTTTTTCAGACTGCAGACCAGTCCGATATCAAGTTTGATCAGATTGTAGACCACTCTGATATCAAGTTTTTTCAGACCAGTCCGATGTCAAGTTTTTTCAGACTGTGCCACTCTGATATCAAGTTTTATTACACCAGTCCGATATCAAGTTTTATCAGACCAGTCCGATATCAAGTCTGATCAGACTGTAGACCACTCTGATATTAAGTTTTATTACACCAGTCCAATATCAAGTCTGATCAGATTGTAGACCACTCTGATATTAAGTTTTATCACACCAGTCCGATGTCAAGTTTGATCAGACTGTAGACCACTCTGATATCAAGTTTGATCAGACTGTAGACCGCTCTGATATCAAGTTTTATTACAGCAGTCCGATGTCAAGATTTGTCAGACTGTGGACCTCTCAGATATCAAGTTTTATCAGACTGTATACCACTCTGATATCAAGTTTCATCAGACCAGACCGATGTCATGTTCGAGGCTATTTAGCATTGTGTGGAGGCTAGTTGCCTTCTGAGCACGATCCATCTAGGCCAGTCATGGCTTGTGAGAATGAGAACGAGGCTGCTAAGCGGCTAGGAGATCTGGCCAGGAGTAGGCATTGAGCCGCAACTGCTGCCATTGTTCAGCGAACAGGCTGTGTATGTACAGCAGGGGGCGCTGCCCGTGTAGCACAATAAAATTGTCCCCCCCATATAATAATATTATGATTAAACGAGGAGTTCAACAGGGGTGTGTATTGTCACCATGTCTATTTAACCTGTTACCAGAGATAATTTTCAGACACATTGAAGATTGCAAGGGTGTGACAATAGGTGGCATGAACGTCAACAATCTTAGATATGCCGATGACAGTGTAATACTAGCAGACAGTGAGAAAAACCTACAAGATATAGTGAATAGAATCAATAAAGCTGGAATACTATTCAACATGAAGATGAATGCCAGGAAGACCAAAACAATGGTTATAAGTAAAAAGACAGATAAACCAACTATCAATATAACCATAGATGGCACAAACATAGAACAAGTATCCGAATTCATATATCTCGGACAAAAGATTACAAATGATGGGAAATGTGAGGAAGAAATTAAAAGAAGGATAACAATAGCCCGAACAACATTCTCCAAAATGTATAGAGTGTTAACATCAAGTAAGATATTAATACAAACAAGGAAGCGTATTCTTCAGTGTTATGTGTGGTCTACTCTAATGTATTGGGCTGAGACATGGACAATCTCTAAGAAAATGTACAAACGTTTAGCAGCATTTGAGATGTGGACTTATCGAAGGATGATGAAAATATCATGGACAAAGAAGATCACCAACAAAGAAGTTCTCAGAAAAATTAAAAATAAGAAAAGCTTGTTTGCCACTATACAGACAAAGAAACTTATTTATTTTGGCCACATCATTCGTCAGAGTTCAATATACCGTACATTGTTGGAAGGGAAGGTGAATGGCAGCAGAGGGAGAGGGAGACCAAGAACATCATGGTTTACAAATATTTCACATTGGACAGGCTTGAATTATTCACAGTCTATCAGAACAGCACACCATCGGGACAAGTGGAGAACCATTGCATCCAACCTTCGACTAGAGGACGGAACTATTGATTGATTGATAATAATATAATAATTATGTACTTTTACTGTTTTTTTTTCTTTAAGATTTATACTGCCTATCATGGATAAGTCTGAATAGACTTGTTTTCACCACTAGACAGTTTGGCGATAGAAAGCCCGAGCCTACACTTTTACCGACCCAAAGGATTTTTAACCTCCCACACCATATAGGCATGGTATGAAAGTAACTGGCCTTTGATGACGCTGTAAGTTATACACAGCGGTGGAAATCCAAATTGGCAGAGGTCGGGGTTTGGGGAATCGAACCACCTACCTTCAGATTAGGAGTCCGACCAGAAAAAAGTCAGACACTCTAACCACTCAGCAACAGAGAACACCACATTAAAAAAAATTTTGCTTACAATATTTTTAATTATAATTTCCTGTAAGCATGTGCAAATAATTGTGTGCATACAATATTTAAATTTCTGGCTATGGCCCTGATACTGCCCCCCCCCCCTCACAGCGAGCCTACTTTGTCCCCATCCTAGGATTGGTCTGTGAAGCATGTTAAGTCAGACCATAGGCCCTACTCTTCTAGACTTAAAAGTAACATTGTCTGATGATTTTTAGTTCCAACTATTTTCTTAGATGAATGCATTAGGTATCTGATAGCGCTAAAGGGGCTGTCACATTAGCGTTTTTTGCGGGGGTGTAGGCGCATTACGTCGGCATACGCTACGCATAGGCCGGCATATGCCATTGTACGCCACCATACGCTTTCTCCCGTCCGTCTGTCCAAATTTTTGTGTGCATGCTAAAAGAATCTTGACCTATGGGAGCGTATGGTTCATACGCTACTCATACGCCGGTGTACGCTCCTCGTACGCTAGTGGTGCACCGGCGTAGGTTACGCATACACTCAACTTGCATCACCAGCGTATTTCTAGCGTATGTAGCATACACATAACCTACGAGTTATGTATGGGAGCGTACGCCTAGCGTATTCCAAGCGTATGCCATAGGTCTCGACATCGATCTTGACTCATACGCTACGCATAGGTTCCATATGCCAGTCAAAAAATGTCACAGTACGCTCTCGTACGCTCCTCATAGGTTGCGCATACGCTCAAAAACACCCGATAGGTCACCAAAGGTCATGATAGACCGGCACGCGCAGGACTTACGTAGGTTTTCAATACGCTCCCACCATACGCCGTAATGTGACAGGGCCTTAAGCGGGTCGACGCCAGGCAAGCCTTGTGGTCGAGTGGCACTCGGTGACGTAACCTATGTTACCTGCCTGCCGGCTGACATGTACGTGAGACTCTCAAAAAGTGTTTCATAATCCCAATAGAATACATATTGATTTGAAGCAAATGTCCTTGTGTTTTCAGTGTAACCGTTTCTATGCTGTTTTGTGCCAATCGTTACAATGGACAAAAAAAAAGAAGAGTTAGCACCTTTTGAGACAGGCTCATGTACATTTATATTACATACATACATACATACATACATACATACATACATACATACATACATACATACATACATACATACATACATACATACATACATACATACATACATACATATGCATACACACATACATAATACATACATGCTTACATAATATATACAAGACAGAAATATTATTTGTTTAAAATAGGTAAATCAATGAACACAAGGAATGGTAAAAGCTGGATTTTCGATCGATTACAATCTACAAACAGTTGCAACCCATAAACAAGGAATCCACAATTATTACTAAGACAAAATTCAAAAGACTTGAATCAAATTGGACTAGTGCTGCCCAGCAGTGGAAACAAGTGTTAACACACTTATCGGTTATGGGCAGGGTAAATACATTCACATTAACCCCCCCTCCCATAATACTTGCTTGCTTGGATACATACATACATACATACATACATACATACATACATACATACATACATACATACATACATACATACATACATACATACATACACACATACATACATACATACATACATACATACATACATACATACATACATACATGGGGATGGATAGAGAGAGGAATAGATGCATGGATAGAGTGAGGGATAGGCGGATGGATAGAGAGGGAGATGGATGGATGGATATAGAGAGGGATAGACACATGGATATAGAGAGGGGGTAGACGCATGGATATAGATGGATAGATAGAGGGGTGGATGGATAGACAGATGGAGAGAGAAGGATAGATGCATGCATAGATAGGGATATACATATGGATAGAGAGAGGGATAGACACATGGATAGAGAGAGGGATGGGCGGGTGGAGAGATAGGGATAGACAGCTGGATAGAGAGAGAGGGATAGACTGATGGATAGATAGAGAGGGATAGATGGATAGAGAGGGATAGATGGATAGAGAGATAGGGTAGACGGATGGATACACATGGATATAGAGAGGGATATACACATGGATATAGAGAGGGATAGAAGGATGGATCGAGAGAGGGATATACAGATGGATAGAGAGAGGGATATACACATGGGTAGAGAGAGGGATATACACATGGATAGAGAGAGGGATATACACATGCTTGGATGGATAGAGTGAGGGTTAGGCGGATGGATAGAGAGGGAGATGGATAGATAAAGAGATGGATGGATAGAGAGATAGGGATAGATGGATGGATAGAGACGGATAGATAGAGGGATGGATAGAGAGAAGGATAGACAGGTGGAGAGAGAGGGGTATACATATCGATAGAGAGAGGGATAGACACATGGATAGAGAGAGGGATAGGCGGATGGATAGATATGGATAGACAGCTGGATAGAGAGAGAGGGATAGGCGGATATAGAGAGAGGGATAGACTGATGGATAGAGAGAGGGATAGGCGGGTGGAGAGATAGGGATAGACAGCTGGATAGAGAGAGGGATAGACTGATGGATAGATAGAGAGGGATAGATGGATAGAGAGGGATAGATGGATAGAGAGATAGGGTCGACGGATGGATATAGAGAGGGATATACACATGGATATAGAGAGGGATATACAGATGGATAGAGAGAGGGATATACACATGGATAGAGAGGGATATACACATGGATAGAGCGGGATGGATGGATAGAGTGAGGGTTAGGCGGATGGATAGAGAGGGAGATGGATAGATATATAGATGGATGGATAGAGAGATAGGGATAGATGGATGGATAGAGACGGATAGATAGAGGGATGGATAGAGAGAAGGATAGACAGGTGGAGAGAGAGGGGTATACATATCAATAGAGAGAGGGATAGACACATGGATAGAGAGAGGGATAGGCGGATGGATAGATAGGGATAGACAGCTGGATAGAGAGAGAGGGATAGGCGGATATAGAGAGAGGGATAGACTGATGGATAGAGAGAGGGGATAGATGGATAGAGAGAGGGATAGACGGATGGATAGAGAGGGGATAGATGGGGGATAGAGAGAGGGGGATATATGGATAGAGAGGGATAGACGGATGGATATAGAGAGAGGGATATACACATGGATAGAGTGAGGGATAAAAGGATGGATAGAGAGGGGGATAGACAGATGGATAGAGAGAGAGGGGTGGATAGACGCATGGATAGAGAGAGGGATGAATAGATAGAGAGGGGGATAGACACATGGCTAGAGAGGGATTTCGCATGGATAAGAGAAAGAGAGGGGTGATACGGAGAGCAGGCGGAAAGAACGGAGGGGTGGGGTGGTTTAACAAAAAAATGATTACTCTGAATTAATCTCGAAGTTTTAGTGTCGATGTACTGAAGGTCTTCCAATCATAAACTTACAAAAACAACTCCTATTAAGTCGTAATGAATATAGTTGTGCTTGCCTCATGGATGCGCTGTATCTGCGCCGACATATGCATGGGTTTGTCTCTGTACAGGGCGCGGTGCCCGAATCGGTAGAGCGCTGGCTTCCCGTGCGGAGGGTCGGGAGTTCCGAGTCCCAGCCGAGTTAAAACAATGACCTATAAAATTGATACTTGTCGCCACCTACCTTGGCACTCGGCATTAATAGGACATGGACTGGTTGGCTCGGTGTCTGGATAATATGACAGCGTGGGATATCCGGTCGTGGTGCAGGCGTTAGGCCTAGTCTCCCAGTGGGACAGCACTATGAAGTCGCCATGAGTGCGCACTGTCACAAGTCGGTCCCCCTCCTGATATGTATTACCTTAGATGGTGCTAGGAATTAAAGCAACCAACCAACCAGTCCTTTATTGTAGGAAGTGTCAGGAGGTTACTTGTTAGTGTACCTCTAGTGTAGTTACTAGCCAGCTGTTTAAAAAAAAAGAAATTGTTATTATCGGTAAATGTGTTTATTCCTCTGAATATACAATATCTCAGTGCCGGGGCAATGGTCTTCTCCAGACGTCAAACATACTTAGATGGTTACACATATTAGTTTTGTTTGTTTGTTGCTGTTTTACGTCCTACGGTCATATCAGGACGGGTACCGACTTGTGACAGTGCACACTCATGGTGACTTTATAGTGTTGTCCCACTGGAAGACCAGGCCGCCAGCACCATGACCTGATATCCCACTCAGTCACATTATCCTGACACTGAGCCAACCAGTCCTTGCCCTATCCTAATAATGCCGAGCGCCAGGCTAGGAGGTGACAAGTATCAATTTTAAAGTCATTGGTTTGACTCGACCAGGGTTCGAACCCACGATCTACCAACACGGGAGACGGACGCTTCGGCCATCCCATCTGGTACACATATTAGTAAAAGAGTATATTAGTAAGAGAGTAGGCTGTACTGTATTGTCTTGCTCTGTACATTACCGCGGAGAGTTCCCTGTGCTGTACTGTGTCCTACACTCGTCACCCTGTGCAGTACTGGAGAGAGTAGTCTGTGCTGTATTGTATACAGTGCACATCGCTCTGTACATTACCGCGGAGAGTACCCTATGCTGTACTGTGTCCTACACGCGTCACCCTGTGCAGTACTGGAGAGAGTAGGCTGTGCTGTATTGTATACAGCGCACATCGCTCTGTGCTGTACTGTGTCCTACACGCGTCACCCTGTGCAGTACTGGAGAGAGTAGTCTGTGCTGTATTGTATACAGTGCACATCGCTCTGTACATTACCGCGGAGAGTACCCTGTGCTGTACTGTGTCCTACACGCGTCACCCTGTGCAGTACTGGAGAGAGTAGTCTGTGCTGTATTGTATACAGTGCACATCGCTCTGTACATTACCACGGAGAGTACCCTGTGCTGTACTGTGTCCTACACGCGTCACCCTGTGCAGTACTGGAGAGAGTAGTCTGTGCTGTATTGTATACAATGCACATCGCTGTGTACATTACCGCGGAGAGTACCCTGTGCTGTACTGTGTCCTACACGCGTCACCCTGTGCAGTCCTGGAGAGAGTAGGCTGTGCTGTATTGTATACAGTGCACATCGCTCTGTACATTAGCGCGGAGAGTACCCTGTGCTGTATTGTGTCCTACACACATCACCATGTAAAATGGCTAAAGCTCGAATCTGTGGTTTTGTAGGCAGGCTATGGTGAAATCAATACAGACAAAGAGAAAGGAAGAGTATAAAGTGTAAATGAAGAGAGAGTCAAGCCCTCTGGTTTATTATTTATATGGTACATGCGTTCATTGTAGAGTCACCCCACCCCTTTCCCCCAATAGGAAACAAGCATTCTTGGCCCTACCAATAGGGATCCAGCATTCCTGGTCCCCGTGGCTACCAGTGGTCTGCCCACCACCACCAAGCTGTGTCGCCCCCCTGGCCACCACCAACCTTGAACCTGAGTGTGGTGATCCTACCCAGCAGAGGGGGAGGGGGTAGGCCCTGAGTGCGGTTACACACAGCCCTGCCAGCACCGCTATGTCTATTTACATCCCACTCAGGCACCACCATATATAATATGAGTCAGGATCACGAAAAGAGGCCAATTGGGGAAAGTTGTCGGCGTCGAGCATTGGATGTCGGCATCGAACAGTATAATTATAGTTTAGCATTGACATAGGTATTGGAAAGTCCTTAAATTATCCTGAATGTAAAGGTCGAGAAAATACAACAACCATATTTGTTTCTAGGATAATTTAATATAAAACAAAGAAATGTACTGCACTTTAAGAATTGCGACGCCGACATCTGTCAAGTTGTCGGCGTCGAGCATTGGATGTCGGCGTCGAACGGCATAATTATAGTTTAGCATTGACAGAGGTGTTGCAAAGTCATTAAATTTATCCTGAATGTGAAAGTAGAGAAAATACAACAACCTAGGATAATTTAATATAAAACAAAGAAATGCACTACACTTTAAGAATTGCGACGCCGACATCTTAAATAAACCACCAATTGGCCCATTTTCGTGAGGCTGACTCATATACATACATGCGCTTGGTGACGTACACCTGTTTAGTAATAGAACATTTGCATTCCCCCCGATGCCATAGATCGGAATATTTTACAACCCTGTGCAGTACTGGGGAGAGTAGGCTGTACTGTATGTAACATGTGCAGCAAATGCTGCTCTATATGCACCTGGTGGCAATATCTGGTCATATAGTAAAAATGAGGAATCTTACTTTTACCTGGAAATGTCTAACTTATTGTTCTCTGTGGTAGATTTAGTTTTCCAACTCCATCCAGTACTCCAGAGACCTATTTAAGTGTTTACAAACACCTGTTTTTATACACCCACTTTGACTGCAAAACATTTCATGTCTGGCGAACCATAATGACAAAAACAAGGCAATCTTGTGCTCAGCCCCGATGCATGGAAAATGGCCCTCTGATGAAACTATCATCGTATAGATAAACAAACATCTCGTCTCTGTATGTGCAAAGGGATTTGATGTTATATGGTGCACTTTTGTAGATATTTCTATTTTTCTGAGGTGATAAGTGATCTACTTCATCTGTCAGCTGGGTCACTTGACCAGAATGCAGCATTCTGATTGGTTTATCCTGTGCTATTGTTTACATTTACATGATGCAGGCCATGTGCTTTTGTTGATCGTGTTGTTTTGTGTAGTTTTGAACTAATAGTTGTCAGTTATTTATCACAAATGGTCATCATCATCATCATCATCATGCTGTCGGTCGCGATGCGACAAAGACTGCTTTCATTACTTGACTGCCGCTCTCCATTTAGCTCTCTGCTGTGAGAGTGATGTCCATGAGTCGGTCTTAATGACTCTCAGCTTCAGGTTTCTCTTGATGGTATTCTTGAACTGGAGACAGTTGAGAATAGATACATTTCATGAAAGCTGCCTGCAAAAGTTGAAGCGCTGCTGGCTTTTGCAAGTTACCAGCAGCACTCTCTAGGGGAGCGAATAGCGGTTTCACACCGGCAAGAACATGTCAAGACAGGCGCAAAACTATTTGTCCCTGCAGTGGCTGGTCGAGAGATGTTGGGAGTTCCATACATCAACCGCTCTTAATGCTACCACAGTGACATGGTTTTCTTTTTATGGTTTGCTCCCTTAGCCTTCGGTTCTGTCAAGAACCTGTACCACAAGGCAGTGGTTTACAACTCTGCAGGGCAGGGGCGTCAAACTCCCTGAGGTGTTGCAATACCTGCATATCACAAATTGTGCACATGCATTTAAAAGGCAGTTTTTCTATCTGACTTTGGGACTTCTCATTCAGAATTTGTGCTGTTTATTTACTCTTTTACTCATGTAAAGAATCCTGCAATTGAAAACCAATAGTTACTGCAACCAAGTTGCCCGTGCACATACCTAATTACCTATGCAGACATCATGGTAAAGACATCTATGTGTTGATAGGTTTCAGCGTTAGCGCTGTTATAATTTTAGGTGGGCAATAGCGTGTGGCTGATTAGTAATGCCCCTGTCACACTACGGTGTGTGGTGTAAGCGTATGCTGGCGTATGCGGTTTTCGACCCATACACCGTCATATGCTACACATAGGTTGGGCATACGCCATATACGCTCGTCATATGCCATCTTAGTCGCGTCCGTCCAAATAAAATTTGCCATGCTAAAGATTGTCAGCGTGTGGCTCATACACTAGACGTACGCTATGCGTACGCCAGCATAGGTATGGGGTATGCCGGCATAGGTTAGGGGTACATTGCACCGACACCCTCCGGGTGTCTCTGGCGTACTCACAACGTTCTGTAATGGGACTGTCACACTATGGCGTTAGAGTATGTCGGCGTATGCGGTTTTCGACCCATACGCCATCATACGCTACACATACGTTAGGCATAGGTTGGGCATACGCCATATATGCTAGTTATACACCGTCTTTACGCCTGTCCGTCCAAAAAATGTTGTGCATGCTCAAAATTTTCAGCGTATGGCTCATACGCCTCTCATATGCTAGATGTACGCTATGTAGCCAGGCGCTTGGGATTATTAGGACAGGGCAAGACTGGTGTGCTCCGTGTTGGGATAATGTGACTGAGTGGGATACCAGGTCATGGTGCCGGCGGCCTGGTTTCTTAGTAGGATGGCACTATAAAGTCGCCATGCGTGCGCACTGTCACAAGTTGGTACCCATCCTGACATAACCTTAATGTTGCTAGGACATAAACCAACAACAAACAAACAATGGTGAAAACGAGTCTATTCAGCCTTATCCATGATAAGCGGAATAAATCTTCAAGAAAGGAGAAAGAAAAAAATGTGCTATGTACTTGGACTTCTCATTGCGTTGTGTTACTGGGTCTTTCTCAGAAGTTGTGTACCAATAGTGTGACATCAGTACCACAAAATCAAAATGCTGCCAAAGTCCTATAAACAAGGTTCCTCAATGTGTATGTCCTTTTGCATCTGAATAATTGAAAATAAACATATTCTGGCATTTTTAAGTAGGTCAAATGATGCTCACACCCAATAAATAGCAGTATAGCATGGAAACCAATCTGACTCCAAAATCAAATATTTTCCACACAAAACTTGACATTTATAGGACATTTCACATGCCACTTGCTTTATAAACAGTAGTAATAATAATTTGAAAGCTCATTGCTATGGTTTTGTCTTAGTTGTGAATATTAAAGAGAAAAGCAAAATAATATTAGCACGGTAACAGTCAAAGTGGAAACAACAATTTTACACAAATGTTCGGCTCAAATTTCAATGTTTAGGGGCAATTTCAGGATTTATCTTTTACTATACCATAACTGGGTCCACGCATAGTGTCAAATGGTGAAAATAGTTCTTGTACTGTATCTGTACTCAGTGTTTGATACAGAGTTTCATAGTACTTGCAAGTGGAAACGAAATGTTACGATGTTAATGACTCCAGAAAAGGTTAACTATTTCATAATTTTACTTTTTTTTATAGAAATAAATGTCTTCAACTTAATGAAGACATTGTATATGACCATTTGAAGTGAAATGAGCTGTTGTTCAGAGGTTTTCATTAAGTTTGTGACACTTTATTTTCAATGCTGTTGACAATGTCACAAATTAGTGATGTAATTTTCGATGTATTTAGCTACATCCATCCCAATAAGATACCTAATACACAATATCAACATTTACTTTTGATCTAAAATATCTCCCACATTATTGGGCTAAATGATGAAATCTAAATATTGACACTCCAATAATGTGTTTCTTTGAAATATGCATTTCAAGTAGACTACCTCAAGTGGTACACAGTTTCTGAGAACGACCCTACTGGGTTGTCATCGTGAACTGCCTCTCTATCATTCAGGTGCATAGTCTGATGGTTTCTGTCGTATTTCTTTTAAAGGTAAGATATACTGGAGAAACCTGAAGCTGAGAGACATTAAGACCGACTCATGGACACAACTCTCACAGCAGAGAGCTAAATGGAGAGCGGCAGTCAAGTAACGAAAGCAGTCTTTGTCGCATCGCGACCGACAGCATGATGATGACTGGAGTGATCGTTATAATCTCCTTCGCTTTTAAGTGAAGTAGCTTTTAGTTTACCGAGTTAACTTTGTTGATATTTGAAGTTAAAACGTGAATTTCCTATTTTGGCGTGCACATACAAATACTGGACCCTATAGACTTCAGTACGAATGCAGGGTTGTCACACGTCAGGGAAAAGTCATGGAAAAGTTAGTTTTTTCAAGGTCAGTGAATTTTGGAATTTGTCAGGGAAAATTGAAATGTTCAGATCTATGCGCCAAGAATTGGCCAACTCTGACACCCTCGAAATCCTTGTATATTGAAGAAAAGAAAATATTCCAGATTCCACTCTGCTCATAACAAATACACCACATCTTTATACAATTATTTTAGTGTATGTTTTGTTGTCAACAAAGGTTTTAACATCATATGGGGCCTTGCTGTTACCTGGAACATGTATGTAATTATCCTGTCTTTTCTTATTACTGTTCTTACCTAGTTCCGCTCCTATAATGCCTAGTACACACCTACCGTTTGTGTGCACCCACCTACCGTATACGATCTAAAACTGCCCGTTTCGCACACAAAAGGTGTGCGCTCCCCGCGCACACCTAGCGATTGCGATTCGCGCATAAAACCTCAGTTTTAGGGCTAAAACTGGCCGATTGCGATTCGCGATTCGAAAAATGAATCGGCCCGTTTTCAGTTTTAAGCGGGTCAGGTCGAGTCGCGAGTTTTAGTGCGTGAATCCTATACGGTAGGTGTGTACCAGGCATAAACCCCCTTGTTGATATGTTCTTCCATAGTTGGGTTACTGGAGGTGGGGGTGCAGCCTGGGGAGCTGGAGGTCTGCCTGCAAGCAGAGTCCTGCTTCTCCTCCTGGCCTCAAGGGGGCACTTCCCTTCCCCCCTATTATCGGCTCACTTGACTTGTGTGGGAAATTGGGTCATGGTGTCGACTGCATGGTTTCCAGCACTATAAAGTCGCCAAGAGTGTGCGCTGTCATAAGTCGGTACCCGTCCTGATATGACCTTAGATGTTGTCAGGATGTTAATCCCCCAACAAATAAATCCTGCCCCCTATACCCAGCTACAAACACTTATTTGATTGGATGGCCGAATGAGTTAGAGCGTCCGTCTCCCGTGCTGGTAGATCGTGGGGTCGTGGGTTCGAGTCCCGGTCGAGTCAAACCAATGACTTTAAAATTGATACTTGTCGCTTCCTAGCCAGGCACTCGGCATTATTAGGACAGGGCAAGGACTGGTGTGCTCAGTGTCAGGATAATGTGACTGAGTGGGATACCAGGTCATGGTGCCGGCGGCCTGGTTTCCCAGTGGGACAGCACTATAAAAGTCGCCAGGAGTGTGCACTGTCACAAGTCGGTACCCGTCCTGATATGACCTTAGATGTTGCTAGGACGTAAAACAACAACAAACAAACAAACAACAACTTATTTGATTGATTGATTTATTACTTTTTAAATAGAAATAAGTATTCTAGACCAAGCTGTGGGCAAGCTGTGCGGCAAGTTGCAAAAAGAAATATGGGTAAAAAAGCCAATTCCATGTTAAATAAACATACTTGAGATGTTTAAATAGCATGTCTCCAAATAGAAGCCTACTATTACTAAGTGATCCTAATGCCTAGTACACACCTCCCGTATAGGATTCACGCACTAAAACTCGCGACTCGACTCGACCCGCTTAAAACTGAAAACGGGCCGATTCGTTTTTCGAATCGCGAATCGCAATCGTAAACGGCCGCTTTTAGCACTAAAAACTGAGTTTTATGCGTGAATCGCAATCGCTAGGTGTGCGCAGGGAGCGCACACCAAGCGATTTTTGTGGGCGAAACGGGCAGTTTTCGATCGTATACGGGAGGTGTGCGCACACAAACAGTAGGTGTGTACCGGGCATTAGCCGCTACCATATTGGCCACTCGTGGATGTAGATCGTGTTGGTAGAACGTGGGGTCATGGGCTCAAACCCTGGTCGAGTCAAACCAATGACTTGAAAATTGATACGTGTCACTTCCTAGCCTGGCGCTCGGCATTATTAGGATATGGCAAGGACTGGTTGGCTCAGTGTCAGGATAATGTGACTGAGTGGGATATCAGGTCATGGTGCTGGTGGCCTGGTCTTCCAGTGGGGCAGCACTATAAAGTCACCATGAGTGTGCACTGTCACAAGTCGGTACCCGTCCTGATATGACCTTAGATGTTGCTAGGACATACAACAACAAACACACAAACAAAACGTGGATACCGAACGCGGTGGCCGATTCGGTAGAGCGCAGGCTTCCCATGCGGAAGGTCGGCAGTTGGAAACTCGACCGAGTCAAATCAGTGACTTACAAAATTGATGCTTGTCGTTACCTAGTCTGAGTGGGATATCAGGTCATGGTGCGAATCGGTAGAGCACAGGCCTGCCATGCGGAACATAAATCAATGACGTACAAAATTGATACTTGTCGTTACCTAGTCTGGTCCTCAGCATTACTAGGATATGGCAATGAATGGTAAGCTTAGTGTCAGGATAATGTGACTGAGTGGGATATCAGGTCATGGTGCGAATCGGTAAAGCGCAGACCTCACGTGTAGAACGTCGGGAGTTCGAATCCTAGCTGAGTCAGATCAATGACTTACAAAATTGATACTTGCCGTTGCCTAGTCTGGTTGCCTCTCAGCATTAGCATTAATAGGATACGGCAAGGACTGGTTAGCTCAGTATCAGGATAATGTGACCGAGTGAGATGTTGCGTCATGGTGACAGTGGGCCTGGTCTCCCAGTTGGGCCACACTATGAAGTCGCCATGAGTGCACACTGTCACAAGTCGGTCCCCGTCCTGATATGACCATTGATGTTGCTAGGACGTAAAACCTCCAACAAGCATACATCTGCCCAGATTCTAGAAAGATGTCTCATAAATGTGTGACATTAAAGCTGCAGAGTCCGATGAAGCATCAAATTTTCAAAACCTAAATAATTATTTAGATTTGATTCTACATATCTAACTTAGATACTGATGCACTTATTAAGCATTTGTTTCTGCGTAGAAGGCAATACTGAGTCAATTTAACAGAACGTGTTACTGCAGAAGTCTATGGTGTGAGACTTTTGGCAAGCTCGCCAAAACTAATTTTCCATGTTTGCACTCAAAATATCTGAGGTTTACCATTTAAAATACCAGACGGGATGGCCGAATGAGTTAGAGCGTCTGTCTCCCATGCTGGTAGATCGTGGGGTCGTGGGTTCGAGTCCTGGTCGAGTCAAACCAATGACTTTAAAATTGATAATTGTCGCTTCCTAGCCAGGCGCTCGGCATTATTAGGATAGGGCAAGGACTGGTGTGCTCAGTGTCAGGATAATGTGACTGAGTGGGATACCAGGTCATGGTGCCAGCGGCCTGGTTTCCCAGTGGGACATCACTATAAAGTCACCATGAGTGCGCACTGTCACAAGTCGGTACCCGTCCTGATATGACCTTAGATGTTGCTAGGACGTAAAACAACAACAAACAAACAAACCATTTAAAATAAAAGTAACTTTGAACTAATGTAAGGTAGATTACTAGTGATCAACTAACCAGTGGGTGTTGGGGGGGGGGGGGGGACGGAGTAGACGGCGTAGTGCCACATATGCCCGCCAGGTGGCAGATCCGGGGTTGTGACCTCAGAGGTTTGTGGTGCGGCGGCCGGGTCAACGGTCAAGGTCGTCGTTTACGTTCCGCGGCGTCCCAGTGGCTTAGTTATACCTGTGTGTGCGTTGTTGTACGTACGTACACTGCATACGCACAGAACGTACGTAGTGATGTATTTAGGGGATGGGGAGGGGCGGGGGTTCTCGTTGCCTCGAACCCCTTCTAACAAATTTGTTGTTTTTAATGCAAAAAATAAATATAGTGAAATGTGTATCTAAATACATGGATGATACTGATAGATCTACTGAAGTTGGTTTTTGGAGTTTTGCATCCTGGCAACATCTAAGGTCGCATCAGGACGCGTACCAACTTGTGATAGTGCGCACTCATGGTGACTTTATAGTGCTGCCCCACCGGGAGATCAGGCTGCTGGCAGCATGACCCAATATCCCACTCGGTCATATTGTCCTGATACTGTGCTAACCAGTTCTTGCCCTATCCTATTAGTGACGAGCGCCAGGCTAGGAGGTGACAAGTATCAATTTTTGTAATAAATCATCGCTTTGACTCAATTGGGAATCGATCTCCTGCTCTGGTTAGCCCCGTGAGGCAGCACTATAGAGTCACTATGAGTGCTCACTGTCACCAGTCGGTACCCGTCCTGATATGACCTTAGATTTTGCCAGGACGTAAAACTCAACCAACCAACCAAAATGCACCATTTTGATTCAATATAATCAACGAATTCCTTGCAGGGTGGGGGGGGGGGTTGAATGCCCCCCAAACCCGCTAGGTTTGTAAAGCACCGTTCACACATGGGCCTTAAGTCGCCTCAACTAATTCGCCTCATCTAAGTCGACTCACATTGGGCGCGTGACCACGCCGCTGAGGCGAATTAGGGCTGAGTCGATTCAACTAGTTCACCTCAAGTAAACCGCGTCGCGAGGTAGATTAAATGAGGCGAACTAGCTTGAGTCGGCCTAATATAAGTGGCATGTGTGAACGTAACTGGTTTAGTTGAGGTGGCTTAAGCACATGGATCAAGGCTGCTTCCTAACAGGTAGTTGCTTTCATAGTGGTTAGAACACATATTTGGATCGTCCTACATGTTTGCACGTCCCATTTCTTCATATATCATATGGAGACTGCTTCCTAACAGGTAGATGCTTTTGATAGTGGTTGGAGCACATGCTTGGGCCGTCCTACTCTTCCCATCTCTTCCTTAGGTATGTTGTTTGTATGTACATGTGGATGTATTGTGGTGTGTGGATGTATGTGTGGATACCCATCCTGATGTGAACTTAGATGTTGCTAGGACCTAAAACAACAACAAACAAACATCCATCTGAGCCTGTTTAACGCACATGTCTGAACGAGACACACTTTGAAAACTTTGTATGTGTGAACGCACCGCTAGTTCGACTCATGTAGTTCGCCTCATCTAAGTCGGCCTAACGCTGTACTTGTGAACACGCTCACCCAGTCGCACCAACTTGACTTTACTGACAGCTTCATTTGGAGCCACCCCCCCTAACTCAATCCTGGCTACTCTACGTACGTACATGCGAACTGTCTAGTAGTACTGTGTGTTCATACATTTATCTTACTTAGGCCAAGTACAACAAAATTTTAAATGGTGATTTTCCACGCCCGTGGCTAAAAAATCTCCCGCCCCTTGTAAAAATAAATATATGTGTGTATTTTTTAAACTGTTAAAATTGTGTTGACCGAGCAGCAGTTCAACTTTCATAAGCACACAATCTGTACAACATAGTTACGGTTGGTTGGTTGTTGGAGTTTAATGTCCTGGCAACATCTAAAGTATATCAGGACGGGTACCGACTTGTGACAGTGCACACTCACGGCAACTTTTATAGTGCTTCCCCACACGGGAAATAACAAATAAAAACCGGCAGCCCGACCCTGACAGGACGATCAGCAATTTAAAAAAAAAAATGGTTGGCCTTATGAGTAACTTTATTCCGGTATTTGGCGTGTGTTATTCAGTTTGCTACAAGTGTTTACTTCTCGTTGCCTCGCCTATTGCTTAAGGGGCTGTCACATTACGACGCATCGTGCTGACATATGCCGATGTATATGATTTTTGCCAGCTGCGTTAGGCGATCATTGGTATATGTCAATGTACGTCGAGATACAGCGTCTCGCGTCAAGGGGTCGGCAAAGTTTTGTGCATGCACATCGGTCATACGTTATGTATACGTTAGGCGTATGTCGATGTATGTTAGGCATACGTTAGACAAATGTTGTTCACTATGTTGACATACATTAAAGGCAGCGGGAACGTACAGTCCGCGTACTGACAACGTATGGATAACGTATGTCTAATGTGCGTTTAGCGTTTCTCCAGCGTGTCTTAAAGTATGAGGCGTAATTCTGGTGATCGAATAACATATATAACGTTAAACGGAGTTCTGTGAACGTACCATGAGCTTTTTTCATCTGGAAGCATGTTAGCCATATGTTGGCCATACGGTATGCATACGTCCAACTTTGCCCCCTGCACCGAAAGGTTGGATGCTTCTCGAAAAAAAAAGAGTGATTTTACGTGTTGGCCGCGCGCTTGCGAGATGCGTCATAATGTGACGTGGCCTTCAGCTTGCCTGACGTTCTGCGCGTCTTCATTACGGCCGTTTTCATTACGGCCGTTCGTCTCTGTTGACGATCTGTGCATATGTGCCTCTAGGCATCTGAGCATCCGTGTGCCATCTTTTCAGGCATCTGTGCATTTGTGGACCATCACTTCGGGCCCTGTCCTCCAATCTGTCCATTCAGATATGGCATTCTGGTCGTTAACCATCGCTCTCTGTGGTCGAGAAAACTTGCAGGATCGTCTAACTTGTTAATGCTGCTTCAGTTGGTTACCAGTGAGTTGCTGCCTGGTGAACAACCACAGCTATTTGACACTGTCTTTGCTGGTAGCCTGAAGCAATGGGCCTGAAAGCACCATTCACCCTATTCATGCCGCGGCCATGTTGAAACCAGACCGAGGGCACTTACATGTCTACGAGGCACCGCTGTATGTAAAGTAATGTAAATACTTTTTTGTTGACCAAAACCTCTCGAAATCACTCAAATTTGAGGGTATTCATTTTTGAAAGTAACATATTCATCTTTGCATACCTGTTTTCTATCTATTGGCCAATTTTCACGAAGATTGGGTGACCCTTGCATGGTGATTTTTCCAATTCTTTAACTACAATGTGACTAAAAATGTCAAGTCTGCATAGTTATGGTGGTATCATGTAATGCAGCACTGTCAGCGTAGCTATCTGTGCACCACAGTTAAACAACTAGTCTTAGTAATTACAAATTAATAAAAGCTTTAAAAGGGTTAAAATATATTTTTTAAATATATCTATATTAAGAAAGTTATGCAATTTTGAATTTAAGAACGATTGGCAGCCAAGGGGAGTGACTTTGTTGACATTGCCTACTGAAATGCATCTGATCATCACTCAATCTTCATGAAAATTGACCAATAAATAGAAAAAAGGTATGCAAAAATGATTATGATAGTTTCAAAAGTTAATATCTTCAAATTTGACTCCTTTAATTTATGTAGCAGTTCATACACATCGGCACACAGTAGTGTCTTATGGCCATTTCCAATACCGACGCTTACTCGGCCTCGTTCTGATGCCTAATTAGGTCGCACGTAAATAGGGTGAATTGTTTGCACATCTGACACCATGTAATATATAAGTTGATGTCGACACTCTGAGATCAAGTTTGCAAATGTCGTTATTTAGAACGTTCTCCCATAACGTAACCCTGTGCACACTGGGGGCGTTTGGATAACAACACAACTGAAACACACATACATTACAACTCCAAAGGAACTGACCAGACGGGATGGCCGAATGAGTTAGAGCGTCCGTCTCCCGTGTTGGTAGATCGTGGGTCGAGTCAAACCAATGACTTAAACATTGATACTTGTCGCTTCCTAGCCTGGCACTCAGCATTATTAGGATAGGGCAATGACTGGCTGGCTCAGTGTCAGGATAATGTGACTGAGTGGGATATCAGGTCGTGGTGCTGGCAGCCTGGTCTTCCAGTGGGGCAGCACTATAAAGTCGCCATGAGTGCGTAGTGTCACAAGTCGGTAATCGTCCTGATATGACCTTAGATGTTGCTAGGACGTAAAACAGCAACAAACAAACAAACCAAAGGAACTGACTTACAGGTCACTGACCCCACTAGCTCCAGATTGGAGTCCTACTGAGAGCGCTTGGGCCGGACGCAGTGGCCGAATTGATAGAGCGCAGGCTTCCCATGCGGAATGTTCGGAGTTCGATTCCCAGTCGAGTCAAGCCAATGACTTACAAAATTGATGCTTGTCGCTTCGTAGCCTGGCACTCAGAATTATTAGGCTATGGCAAGGACCCGTTTAGCTCAGTGTCAGGATAATGTGACTGTGGAATATCGGGTCATGGTGCTGGCAACCTGGTCTCCCAGTGGGGCAGCACTATACAGTCACTATTAGTGCACACTGTCACAAGTCGGTAGCTCTCTTTGATGTGGCCTTAGATGTTGCTAGGACGTAAAACAAAACCAAAGCGGACAAACTAAACCAGGATAGGACAGTACTCTTTTTCCCGGGCAAGTGGCTGAATTTTCTACTTGCCCGAGTGTCAAAACTACTTGGCCAAGCCCAAGTCAGCTAATTGAAACTGAAATCTGCTACTGCAGATTACACAAATAAGAACTTGCCCATTTTGGCAGGTCATCGAGAACTTCATCTGCACGACCGAGTAAACTAGGTGCCCCGGGCAACCGGGCAGTCCTTATTGTTCAACCCTTTAATGTTTGTTTGTTTGTTGTTGCTTTACGTCCTAGCAACATCTAAGGTCATATCAGGACGGGTACCGACTTGTGACTGCGCACTCATGGCGACTTTATAGTGCTGTCTCACTGGGAAACCAGGCCGCCGGCACCATGACCTGGTATCCCCTGCCTGTCGTACGAAGCAGTATCTCTGGCATGAAGCACTTTGCCAGCACAGTCAACCTGTTCGCCTTGTGCCTGGGAAGGGAGGGGGGGGGGGGTTCCAGTTTGTGGGCAGACCAGGGGCCATATGCATGGAGCAGTGTTAGAGGCGTGTGGTGTTATCCCTCTAACACTGTATAGCTATCACCGTTTATCGCCGGAGTCGAAAACGTATGCATGGCGGCCTAAACGGTGAGTGTTATCTAAACGTGAATGTATTTATAGATTTGGGAAATCCCTCTGCATTTGTAGCCATATATTAGGCTCAAAACTATTAAATGCTATCATATTTAACAGAATTACATACGCAATAAGTGAAATTTAAGCAAATTAACCCTAAAAACGAAGCGATATTAACGCAGCAGCCGCATTGGCGGCGATATTAATGGTTATATTTTCGAATCGACGAACGTAAAGTAAACAAATCGCCACCGGCGCCAGTGGCGATTTGTTTACTTTACTTTCGTCGATTCGAAAATATAACTATTAATATCGCCGCAAATGCGGCTGCTGCGTTAATATCGCTTCGTTTTTAGGGTTAATTTGCTTAAATTTCACTTATTGCGTATGTAATTCTGTTAAATATGATAGCAATTAGCATTGAGTAGATTTGGGTTCCATCCTGACACTAACCTAACACTAACACCGCTGTAAACCAGATATGATCGGAGTTAGAATTTCTGAGTTTAAACGCTCGGTGTTAGGCCTAACACTGCTCCATGCATACCAACTTGTCCGCGCTAAACCAGAAATCCCGCGCTAAACGCGTTTTGCCTCCTAACACTGCTCCATGCATATGGCCCCTGACGGGATGGCCGAATGAGTTAGAGCGCCTGTCTCCCGTGCTGGTAGATCGTGGGTTCTAACCCTGGTCGACTCAAACCAATGACTTAAAAATTGATACTTGTCGCATCCTAGCCTGGCACTCGGCACTATTAGGATAGGACAAGGATTGGTCAGCTCAGTGTCAGGATAATGTGACTGAGTGGGATATCGGGTCATGGTGCCGATGGCCTGGTTTCCCAGTGGGACAGCACTATAAAGTTGCCATGAGTGCGCATTGTCACAAGTCAGTACCCGTCCTGATATGACCGTAGATGTTTCTAGGACGTAAAACAACAAACAAACAGAAAGTTTGTGGGCGTCACACTTCAGGGTCGGACAGAGTCTGCGCAGTGCGGTTATTGGCAGATGGCGTGTGTGTGTGCTGATAGTACAGTATCTGCACCATATCGGTACCGCAGAGCACGATCTACTACAACTCATTTTATCGTGATATGTAAATGCAATAGACTACATCACCATTCTAGCGGCGCGGTGCATTGTGGGATGTGTCAAAGCAAAATAAACCCGCGAGAAGCACATGGCACATAGTAATTCACTGGGTGCAGTTTTGAAATGTGCTAGTTTCAGCTCATCTCAGCTCTTGTTGAAACATAGAACACTAAGTAAAAAAATATATGAGTCAGACTCACGAAAACGGGCCAATCGGTGGTCAAGTGAAGATGTCGGCGTCGCAATTCTTAAAAGTGTAGTGTATTTCTTTGTTTCATATTAAATTATCCTAGAAACAAATAAGGTTGTTTGTATTTTCTCAACCTTTACATTCAGTATAAATTTAAGGACTTTCCAACATCTCTGTCAATGCTAAACTATAATTATACTGATCGACGCCGACATCCAATGATTGACACCGACAACTTTAACAGATGTCGGCGTCGCAACTCTTAAAGTCTTGTGCATTTCTTTGTTTTATATTAAATTATCATAGAAAAAAATAAGGTTATTTTATTTTCTCGACCTTTACATTCAGGATAAATTTAAATACTTTCCAACACCTCTGTCAATGCTAAATTATAATTATACTGATCTACGCCGACATCCATGCTCGATGCCGACAACTTCCACCAATTGGCCTCTTTTCGTGATCCTGACCCATATATATAATAAATTAAGATATTAATCTTTTATCCAACATTGCATTTACATCAATATAATATGCACATCTTATGCCAAGTGCATTTAGATTTAGACAAATCTGGGCACTTAGACTAGTGGTAGAGCCATAGCCAGAGTCAGTTTTACTTATTTTATTCATGTTTTATTTATATCTTAAGGGTTAATGACATATCTAGAAATAGAAAATGGGTAGGGTTAATCAGATATTGGTTATATATTTCTTTGAAACAAGTTTTTGTTGACACATTTGACATTTTAATATTTAGAACAAGAATTACTTCTGGCTAATCAATGGAGATGTAAACGTCAGCATGTAAAGTGACTGAAACTGTACGTTTCTTAGCTCAAAATGCTTAATTATGGAGAGTTGTGTCTTAAACATATTCATTATATTATTATATTGCATCCTTCCGTCCACAGTTGTGCCAAATTGTTGTGTTTTTATTAATTTTGAATAAAATCAAAGTTTTGCCCTACGTGTATCAGCAAACTCAATGGCTGTACGCCTTTGCTTTGCTGGCAACGCCGTTTTCAGCGCATGCACACTCGGAACGGTGATCTCGTCTATATATAAATATTATTTAATGGAGGGCCTATAGCTTTCGACCAGAAAATGCTCGATCACCCCGCCCGCTGGAAATGCAGCAACTTAGGTTTGCACTCATGTAGGCAAACCCGCTGCGAGTCACTGCCGAGCTGGCGCAAGCACTACCAAGTACCATCACCCTCACTCTTGTCAGAAATTTTGACCATTAAATAAACAGTAGGCTAAATTGTGGGCCAGCCAGAGATATCCATCTCAACCAACATACGTGTTAAGTTGTCTCTTACGGAGTCTATAATAATTTGGCTGGATTATCCAGCCAAGTGTTGCGAGCAAATAAATAGGTCACGGCTCACAAACGGGGCTGCCCCAAGGGAGAAACCTGGACCACAACCACAAACCATCAAAACAACCACAAACCATCAAAAACAGAGACTCCCGATCTGAAAGCGTACAACATTATATATGGGGTTTTTTTAAAGAAGAAAAAAAAAGAGGGAGACCCTGAAAACACCCTGGGCCAAAACCCCAGAAGGGCATGTGATAGGTCACGGCCCGCAAACTGGGCTGCCCCAAGGGGGTAATCTGGACCACCCTCAGTAGATAATGAACAGCTACAAACTATGTAGAAGCCTATAAATGTTTGTTTGTTTGTTGTTGTTTTACGTCCTAGCAACATCTAAGGTCATATCAGGACAGGTACCGACTTGTGACAGTACGCACTCATGGTGATTTTATAGTACTGCCCCACTGGGAAATCAGGCCGCTGGCACCATGACCCAATATCCCACTCAGTCACATTATCCTGACACCGAGCTAACCAGCCCTTGCCCTATCCTAATAATGCCGAGCACCAGGCTAGGAATCGACAAGTATCAATTTTTAAGTCATCGGTTTGACTCGACCGGGAACCAAACTCGCAAACTCCCGATCTTCTGCACGCGAGGCCTGTGCTCTACCGATTCGGCCACCGCGCCCAGTCTATAAATGTAGAGTGGGCTATTTCATAAGTAGTAGTAAAACAAAAACAAAAAACAAAAAACAAAAAAACAAAACTAATATACTATTCGCACCCACTACAAGGGTGATCAGAAAATAAAACCAATAACACCTGATACTAAGTAATCACCATGTACCTGCTACTGTGTGAGAAACAAAAACATCTTATCACCTCCTACTGTGTGATAAGATTAAACCACTACTACAACTGGCCAGCATTGAAAACAAGCCCGAGCGCTCAAGCTTACATGTTATGAACAGTATAAACACAGCATGCAATTTTTTTTTAAAATAACAACGCGAGTGTTTGCAAACTAAAGTAATCTTGAATTCCGTTCAAAAACTGCCTTGAAAAGTGTTGAAATAGCCTTGAATTCCATATCTTCACATGTGTACAGACCCTGTTATAGTGCTGCCTCACTGGGAGACCAGACCACCAGCACCATGATCCGAAATCCTGCATTGACATTATGCTGACACTGCAGTTCTTGCCATATCCTAGTCATGTCGAGTGGCACGCTAGGTATCCACAAGTATCAATTATGTGTCATTGGTCTGACTCGGCTGTATTTTGAATTTCTGAACTTCTGCATGAGAAGCCGGCACTCTACACACTCGGCCACCGCGTCTGGTCATTGTACACATATGAGCCTGTCTCAAAAGGTGATAACTAATCATTTTTTTTGTCCGTTGTAATGATTGACATAAAACAGGACAGAAACGGTTACACTGAAAACAAGGACATTTGCTTCAAATCAATATGTATTCCATTGGGATTATGAAACACCATGTAAAAAACAAATCAGTTTATCCTGAGAAAATGCAGAAGCAGATAGTATGTTGATTACAATGGACAAAGTTTTGTCCCATATTACTTAGCATGTTTTGAGACAGTCTCATATAGCACTGGGCGCGGTGGCCTAATCGGTAGAGCGCAGGCCTCGCGTGCGGAAGGTCGGGAGTTCGGTTACCGGTCGATTCAAACCAATGACGTTAAAATTGATTTGGCAGTACTAGTAATAGGATAGGGCAAGGACTGGTTATAATAATCGGTAGAGCGCAGGCCTCGCGTGCGGAAGGTCGGGAGTTCGGTTACCGGTCGATTCAAACCAATGACTTTAAAATTGATTCGGCAGTACTAGTAATAGGATATGGCAAGGACTGGTTATCTCAGTGTCAGGCTAATGTGACAAAGTGGGATATCCGGTCATGGTGTCGGCGGCCTGATTTCCCAGTGGGGCAGCACTATAAAGTCACCATGAGTGCGCATTGTCACAAGTCAGTACCCGTCCTGATATCACCTTAGATGTTCCTAGGACGTAAAACAAAGAAAATAAGCAGGCGCTCAACTCATTCAGGTGTTGGTCTATATAGGGTATTCACGTGACGTCACGAACCAGATGCGCGGCCATTGTGGCGATATCAACTAGTAAACATCCCATAGAGTTTGCCTGTACGTGCAGTGGAAAACGTCTATTTCATTCAAAATTAATAGAAATCCGGAACCCTAACCGTATAAATTTAATATAATCTATTCGTTGAATATGTTTTCTATATGTGGACCAAGCTATTTGTTTTTAGGTGGTGTGGTTTTAGAGATATTTCACTTTTTCTGTATAAAGATTGCTCACGACCATTGACAATGCCTTGATTGGCTTGAGTTCGCCGGTACGCGCAGTGCAAAACATTAGTTTTATTCAAAATTAATAGAAATCCACAACCCTAACCTTATCAATTTAATATAATCTTATTGGTAAACATGTTTTCTATATGTGTACCCAGCGATTTGTTTCTAGGTGGATTAGTTTGATAGATATTTCACTTTGTATGAAAATTGCTCATAGCCATTGAGTTTGCAAGTGTGACAGTGTTATTATTGTGGTTACTATCGCCACAATGGCCGCACTTCTGCTTAGCGTGACGTCAGTGCCTACCCTATATAGTAAATTGAGGGATGTGGGGGGTAGAGGGGGGGGGGGGGGGAAAGAAATGATCTTTGTACCACCTTCAAAATGTTGACAACTTTGGACGGGCCCCCCTAATGATCTGTTTGGCACCGCACCGACCTGCCATCTAGTAACACGGTTGGCTGCACATCAAGTGTGCCCACCCAACCGACGCCGAGACACCCCACGCACCCCGAGGAGGAGCGCAGTTCAACGCCCTATGTGTGGACTTGGGGAAACTGCGCCTCCTGGATTCAGGGGAGGCGGGCACTGTAACGCCCACTTTGTGGAGTTTGGAAACTGAGCCTCCTGCACTCAGAGGAAGCGGGCAGTGCAGCACCCTCTGTGTGGAGTTTGGAAACTGGGCCTCCTTTGTTCAGTTGTTGGGGTTTTCACATCTTTTTTCTTTTCTTTCTTGAAGATTTATACTGCCTATCATGGATAAGTCTGAATAGACTTGTTTTTCACCATTAGACAGTTTGTCGATAGAAAGCCCGAGCCTACACTTTTTACCGACCCAAGGGATTTTTAATCTCCCACACCACATAGACATGGTATGAGAGCATTTGATGACGCTGTAAGTTGTACACAGCGGCGGAAATCCAAATTGGCAGAGGTGGGGGGCACAGGGAATTGAACCACTGACCTTCAGATTAGGAGTCCGATCTAGAAACAAGTCAGGCACTCTAACCACTCTGCCACAGAGAACACCACATCCTAGTGCCGTCAGTGATGAAAGTGGGAAATATTGTGACTAGAGTAGGATTCAAACTCCTCACCTCTTGCATTCCAAGCACTACCTAGGCTCCCTAAATGACTTACAGAATTGATACTGTCTTGTCGCTTCTTAGCTAGGCGCTCAAGGAGTGCAGCGCAACGGAGAGGTGGTAGAAGAGGTGTGGACGGGGTGGAGTCCGTACAGCAAGTGGAACTTTGGTATCTGTGAAGTGGTATAACGTCAACAATCTTAGATATGCCGATGACAGTGTAATACTAGCAGACAGTGAGAAAAACCTACAAGATATAGTGAATAGAATCAATAAAGCTGGAATACTATTCAACATGAAGATGAATGCCAGGAAGACCAAAACAATGGTTATAAGTATAAAGACAGATAAACCAAATGTCAATATAACCATAGATGGCACAAACATAGAACAAGTATCCGAATTCATATATCTCGGACAAAAGATTACAAATGATGGGAGATGTGAGGAAGAAATTAAAAGAAGGATAACAAGAGCCCGAACAACATTCTCCAAAATGTATAGAGTGTTAACATCAAGTAAGATATTAATACAAACAAGGAAGCGTATTCTTCAGTGTTATGTGTGATCTACTCTAATGTATGGGGCAGAGACATGGACAATCTCTAAGAAAATGTACAAACGTTTAGCAGCATTTGAGATGTGGACTTATCGAAGGATGATGAAAATATCATGGACAAAGAAGATCACCAACAAAGAAGTTCTCAGAAAAATTATAAATAAGAAAAGCTTGTTTGCCACTATACAGACAAAGAAACTTATTTATTTTGGCCACATCATTCGTCAGAGTTCAATATACCATACATTGTTGGAAGGGAAGGTGAATGGCAGCAGAGGGAGAGGGAGACCAAGAACATCATGGTTTACAAATATTTCACAGTGGACAGGCTTGAATTATTCACAGTCTATCAGAACAGCACAACATCGGGATAAGTGGAGAACCATTGCATCCAACCCTCGACTAGAGGACGGAACTATTGATTGATTGATTGAAGTGGTGTATATAGGTGGCGCTGTGGTGTATATAGGTGGCGCTATGATGCGTTCCTTCTCTGCCGCGGCTTGAGGCTGAGGCGCGATTCCCGTAGTTCGGACGGCTGCCACTTGGTGTCGCCTTTGTCTGCCGCAGACGCCGCCTTACGTCACACAAGGCAGGGGGTGTGTCTAAGGGGGGGGGGGGGGGGGGGCATGTGCGTGTGAGTATGTAGGCAGGTGGGTATCGAATTCGTGATAGGGTTTATGAAGGTTGATTGGTTGTCAGGATCTCCTGATGTTGGTTCTTGGAGTTTTGTGTCCTGGCAACATCAAAGGTCATATCAGGACGGGTACCGACTTGTGACAGTGCGCACTCATGGCAACCTTATAGTGCTGTCCCACTGGGAAATCAGGCCACAGCACCATGACAAGATATCCCACTCAGTCACATTATCCTGACACTGAGCTAACTAGTCCTTGCCCTATCCTATTATTAATGCTGAGCGCCTGGCTAGGAAGCGACAAGTATCCATTTTGTTTGTTTGTTCTTGTTTTAAGTCCGAGCAACATACACACATCATTATTAGCACAGCACCATGACAAGATATCCCACTCAGTCACATTATCCTGACACTGAGCTAACTAGTCCTTGTCCTATCCTATTATTAATGCTGAGTGCCTGGCTAGGAAGCGACAAGTATCCATTTTGTTTGTTTGTTCTTGTTTTAAGTCCGAGCAACATACACACATCATTATTACTATTAGGAAAGGGCGTTGACTGGTTGGCTCAGTGTCAGGATAATGTGTCTAGTGGGATATCGGATCATGGTACTGGCAACCCGGTCTCCCAGTGGAGTAGCATTATAAAGTTGCTATGAGTGCGCACTGTCTCAAGTCGGTACCGATCCTGACATGACCATAGATGTTGCCAGGATGCAAAACACCAGAATTAAAACATTACTGCATCTAAGAGTGTACTATATCAAATTTAATATCACTTCTTACTGCTAAAGGGGCTGTCACACTACTATGTATAGCGTTAGCGTATGCCGACGTATGCGCTTTTCGACCAACACGTTGGCATACGCTGTCATAGGTTATGGATAGGTTGGGCATAGGTCGTATATGCTTTTCATAGGTCGTCATAGGTTGGCATAGGTCGAGCCGCCAACATTTTTTGTGCATGGTCAAAATTGTAAACCTCTACCGGCGTGTGGCTCATAGGTTTCTCATATGCTAGACGTACGCCGGCATAGGTTATGCATACGCTGGCCATAGGTCGGCATAGGTTACTCATAGGCTAGACTTGTAACCGTCAACAAATGTCCCAGTATGCCTCGTATAGGTCGTCATACGCTTTGCACACACCGTCATAGATTAGGCATAGGCTATGCGTATGCTTCATATGTCGCTGGGACCTCCCACAGTGCAAAAAGGTCGCCGTATCTCAACCTATTGATTATATCGCCACGTTACGCATACACCGTCGCCATACGTCGTAGTGTGACAGGGCCTATACTGGGTTTAGAGTTTTGGCAACCACGTAAACATTTATTTTGCATGTTTATGCTTGAAATCACATTGAATGTATTTGAAGCGAAAACTCACTCATGCCACTCAAGCGCAATCAATTAATCATGCATGTAATCACCTACTCATCCTTATAATCATAAATTCACATAGAATCTCCAAGTCACACATAATCACTAAATCGCGCATATAATCACTGACTCATGCATATACTCACTAACTCATGCGTATAATCGCTAACTGATGCGTCTCATCACTAACTCATCTGTATAATCAGTAATTCACACATAATCACTAACTCATGCGCATAATCACTAACTCATATGTATGGTCACTAACTCGTACGTATAATCACTAATGCACGCACACAATCACTAACTCACCCACATGACCAGTAACTCGGTCTCAAATTGGGCAGGAGGATGCTTGGCACTATTGTGAGTGTGTTTGTGGGTGTGTATTGGGTGATGGTGTGTTTGTGGGTGTATATTGTGTGATGGTGTGTGTGCCTATTGGGTGATGGTGTGAGTGTGTATTGGATGATGGTGTGAGTGTGTATTGGGTGATGGTGTGAGTGCCTATTGGGTGCCGGTGTGAGTGTGTATTGGGTGATGGTGTGAGTGTGTATTGGGTGATGGTGTGCGTGTGTACTGGGTGATGGTGTGAGTGTGTATTGGGTGATGGTGTGTGTGCCTATTGGGTGATGGTGTGAGTGTGTATTGGGTGATGGTGTGAGTGTGTATTGGGTGATGGTGTGAGTGTGTATTGGGTGATGGTGTGAGTGTGTATTGGGTGATGGTGTGAGTGTGCCTATTGGGTGATGGTGTGAGTGTGTATTGGATGATGGTGTGAGTGTGTATTGGGTGATGGTGTGAGTGTGTATTGTGTGATGGTGTGAGTGTGTATTGGGTGATGGTGTGAGTGTGTATTGTGTGATGGTGTGTGTGCCTATTGGGTGCCGGTGTGAGTGTGTATTGGGTGATGGTGTGAGTGTATATTGTGTGATGGTGTGTGTGCCTATTGGGTGCCGGTGTGAGTGGGTGATGGTGTGAGTGTGTATTGTGTGATGGTGTGTGTGCCTATTGGGTGATGGTGTGAGTGTGTATTGGGTGATGGTGTGAGTGTGTATTGGGTGATGGTGTGAGTGTGTATTGGGTGATGGTGTGAGTGTGTATTGGGTGATGGTGTGAGTGTGTATTGGGTGATGGTGTGAGTGTGTATTGGGTGATGGTGTGAGTGTATATTGTGTGATGGTGTGTGTGCCTATTGGGTGATGGTCTGAGTGTGTATTGGGTGATGGTGTGAGTGTGTATTGTGTGATGGTGTGGTGTGCTATTGGGTGCTGGTGTGAGTGTGGTGATGGTGTGAGTGTGTATTGGGTGATGGTGTGGTGTGCCTATTGGGTGATGGTGTGAGTGTGTATTGGGTGATGGTGTGAGTGTGTATTGGGTGATGGTGTGAGTGTGTATTGGGTGATGG
The DNA here is from genome assembly GCA_030323885.1 of Branchipolynoe longqiensis. NCBI lineage: Eukaryota > Metazoa > Annelida > Polychaeta > Phyllodocida > Polynoidae > Branchipolynoe > Branchipolynoe longqiensis. Next base: position 43,399,826 of record CM059203.1, read on the forward strand.
TGTGAGTGTGTATTGGGTGATGGTGTGAGTGTGTATTGGGTGATGGTGTGAGTGTGTATTGGGTGATGGTGTGAGTGCCTATTGGGTGATGGTGTGAGTGTGTATTGGGTGATGGTGTGAGTGTGTATTGGGTGATGGTGTGAGTGTGTATTGGGTGATGGTGTGAGTGTGTATTGGGTGATGGTGTGAGTGTGTATTGGGTGATGGTGTGAGTGTGTATTGGGTGATGGTGTGAGTGTGTATTGGGTGATGGTGTGAGTGTGTATTGGGTGATGGTGTGAGTGTGTATTGGGTGATGGTGTGAGTGTGTATTGGGTGATGGTGTGAGTGTGTATTGGGTGATGGTGTGAGTGCCTATTGGGTGCCGGTGTGAGTGTGTATTGGGTGATGGTGTGAGTGTGTATTGGGTGATGGTGTGCGTGTGTACTGGGTGATGTTGTGGGTGTATATTGTGTTTGTGGGTGTGTATTGGGTGATGGTGTGACCGTGTATTGGGTGATGGTGTCAGCGTGTATTGGGTGATGGTGTGTGTGCCTATTGGGTGATGGTGTGAGTGTGTATTGGGTGATGGTGTGTGAGTGATGGTGTGGGTGTTTTGGGTGATGGTGTGAGTGTGTATTGGGTGATAGTGTGAGTGTGTATTGGGTGATGGTGTGTGTATGGGTGTAATGGTGTATATTGTGTGTGTCGGTGTATATTGTGTCGGTGTGTATTGAGTGAGGGTGTGTGTGTCGGTGTATATTGTGTGTGTGATTGGGTGATGGTGTATGTGATAGTGCTGGTGGGGGTGATGGTATATGTGCTGGTGTGGGTTGGGGGTGTGGGGTTGAAGAGGGTGATGGTGTGGGGGTGATGGGTGTGGGGTTGAATAGGGTGATGGTGTGGGTGGGTGATGGTGTGGGGTTGAATAGGGTGATGGTGTGGGTGGGTGATGGTGTGGGGTTGAATAGGGTGATGGGTGGTGGGGGTTGATAGGTGATGGGTGGGTGGGGTTGAATAGGGTGATGGTGTGGGTGGGGGGTTGAATAGGATGATGGTGTGGGTGAGGGGTTGAATAGGGTGATGGTGTGGGTGGGGGGTTGAATAGGGTGATGGTGTGGGTGTGGGGTTGAATAGGATGATGGTGTGGGTGGGGGGTTGAATAGGGTGATGGTGTGGGTGCGTGTGGTGAGGGTTGAATAGGGTGATGGTGTGGGTGGGGGGTTGAATAGGTGATGGTGTGGGTGTGGGGTTGAATAGGATGATGGTGTGGGTGCGTGATGGTGAGGGTTGAATAGGGTGATGGTGTGGGTGTGTGATGGTGTGGGGTGAATAGGGTGTGGGTGGGGGTTGAATAGGGTGATGGTGTGGGTGAGGGGGTTGAATAGGGTGATGGTGTGGGTGGTGATGGGTGGGGTTGAATAGGGTGATGGTGTGGGTGGGTGATGGTGTGGGGTTGAATAGGGTGATGGTGTGGGTGGGTGATGGTGTGGGGTTGTAATAGGGTGTTGGTGTGGGTGGGTGATGGTGTGGGGTTGAATAGGGTGATGGTGTGGGGTTGAATAGGGTGATGGTGTGGGTGAGGGGTTGAATAGGGTGATGGTGTGGGTGGGTGATGGTGTGGGGTTGAATAGGGTGATGGTGTGGGTGGGTGATGGTGTGGGGTTGAATAGGTTGATGGTGTGGGTGGGTGATGGTGTGGGGTTGAATAGGGTGATGGTGTGGGTGCGTGATGGTGTGGGGTTGAATAGGGTGATGGTGTGGGTGTGGGGTTGAATAGGATGATGGTGTGGGTGGGGGGTTGAATAGGGTGATGGTGTGGGTGGGGGGTGGTGTGGCAGCACTATAAAGTTGGCATGAGTGCGCACTGTCACAAGTTTGTACCCGTCATGATATGACGTTAGATGTCGCTAGAACGTAAACATCCAACAACCAACCAATCAAAGACTTAGTAATAGTCTGATATCCATGATTTTTGAGTCATGGAAAAAGAAAATAATTTCTATTGGTATTTGATCACTTTAAAGACTCATGGAAACCTCGAACATAAACCCCATTGAGGTTACAAAACAAGAAAAATCATGTCTTTTGACAAAATAAATAATTAAATATAGTGCAACATTTGAATCCCATGCTAAGCAATTTCATGCAATTTGCTTTTTCAGCGCGGGCCCTAAGGGCGATAGCCTGTACGAGTGGGTGTCTACGATCCTGGGGCCGCCCGGCTCAGTCTACGAGGGTGGTGTCTTCTTCCTCGACATTCACTTCAGCCCAGAATACCCCTTCAAACCACCAAAGGTATGAAATGCTTCGTGGATTGATTGTTGGTGTGTTCAGTTTCTATAGTAACACATAATCATACTGAGGACTTTTTGGGTTTGTTTTCTTTGGTAAATATGTTTATTCTGCTGAATAAGTCTTTTGTCAGTGCCGAAGCACCGGTCTTCCAGCCATTTTTCAATTCAGGGTTATTTACACAAAAGGTATATAGAATAAGGTATACAATAACTTGAATACACAATTTGCGGCATGTAACGCAATGAAATTCTGTAACCCAAATGTTCCATAGCAATATGGTAACAGTAGTGTCATATAACTAGATCAATATTATTAGTCAGATCGATGTGAGTATTTACATCGTGAGTATTTACATAGTATTTAGAATGTAAGCAGAAGTTATCTTCTGTATTCATTTGGTAAAGTTGTATGAAGTTTTAATGTTCAGTTACAGTATATAAATGTCAGTTTGTTAGAAATATTCTAGTCTTACTCTAGTGTAGTTAGTTATGTGAGTTTATGAATTATGTTGTTGGGGTGGGGTTGTTAATAATACACTGGACCAGCTGTGATCAGTGAAGCAGTGGGACCAATCCCAGTGCATTTAGGTCGTAAATTTTACATTTGTATTTGGACTGTCTCTGTCATTGTATATCACGGCGGGTTCTCTCTTGTTTTGATTCATGGCAGCTCCATTGGACAACCTGATATCCCACTCAGTCACATTATCATTATACTTAGTTAACCAGTCTTTGGCTTGTGGTAATAATGCCAAGCACCAGGCTAGGTAATGACAAGTATCAATTTTATATGTCATTTGTTTAGCTCGGCCAGGGTTTCTAACCTTCTATGAAGCTAGCGCCCTGATACCCCGTCACATGAGGCCTGCGTTCGCTTACAATCAATTCGTGACGTCCATACAACCTCCTTATGTGCTGGCGCCGCGAGGTCGACGACCTCTTGGTCAGCGACTTGGCGCCGACCACTCACGACCTGGCAGCACAAACACATGCAATGCCACACTCACTGTGTGGTTGCCGCCAGGTTGCAAGCGGATGACAAAAACCAAATCGACAACCAGCTTTTATGCCGACAAAGCAGTCACGAACCCTATGCCGGGCTGACTGCGATATCGGCGACTGCACTTGGCGTCAGGTCACAGACCTGGCATCAACTGCATTTTTGAATCAATGTATCGAGTGAGACGCTGGGGGTGTTGGCAACCTTTTGGTCGTAAGGAGGTCAGCGGTGGGCGCTGGCTCTTGGGTGACTGGGGTGTTACCAATTCAATCACAGAGTTTGGTCCATTCCACCAGCATCATGGCCCTGACCAGACTCTGTGGTTGAATCGCGAAGGGCGCTGTCTTCAGTGGGGCAGCAATATCCAAGTGTACATGAATTCACACCGTCATAAGTCAGTACCCGTATTGGTATAACCTTAGCTGATGCTAGGACATAAAACCTCAACAAATAGCATTACGGCCCCCGCATATACCACATTATCCTGACACTACATTAGCCAATCAGTTGTTACCATGTCCTAGTAATGAATACCAAGCACCAGGTAAGGAAGCAATATGTATCAATTTGGTATTTCATGGCGTTTGGACTCAGATGGGTATTTGAACCCATAGCCTTCCACACGGGAAATTTATGCTCAACTCCTTCGGCCACCAGATGCGGTGGCCGAATCGGTAGAGCGCAGCCCTGCCATGCGAAAGGTCGGGAATTCAATTCTCGGTCGAGTCAAACCAACGAGTCATAAAATTGATACTTGTCGCTTCCTAGCCTGGCGCTCTGCATTATTAGGATAGGGCAAACTTGTTAGCTCAGGGTCGGGATAATGTAACTGAATATGATATCAGGTCATGGTGCTGGTGGCCTGGTCTCCCAGTGTGATGGCACTATTAAGTCGACATGACTGCACACTGTCACAAGTCGGTACCCATCCTGATATGACCTTAGATGTTGCCAGGACGTCAAACTCCAACAACGAACCAACCTTCGGCCATTCTGTCTGTAGCTATCTGGGACTGTGTGTAACAGACCTCCAGGTGCTGCCCCCTGGCTGGTACTGTGTGTAACAGACCTCCAGGTGGCGCCCCCTGGCTGGTACTGTGTGTAACAGACCTCCTAGCTGCTAACCAGACGGGATGGCCGAATGAGTTGAGCGTCCGTCCAAACAAAGCCTAGCTGGTACCTAGAAATAACATTCTGTTGTTGTTTAAATTTCAGGTGACTTTCCGGACACGTATCTATCACTGTAACATTAACAGTTCTGGCGCCATCTGCCTGGATATCCTCAAAGAGAACTGGAGTCCGGCACTCACCATCTCCAAAGTGCTTCTCTCCATCTGCTCGCTGCTCACAGACTGTAACCCGGCCGACCCACTCGTTGGCAGCATCGCCACGCAGTACATGCAAAGTCGTGATGAGCATGATCGTGTCGCGCGCCAATGGACGAAGCGATTCGCAACTGGACTCCAACAAAGCTGATCCTTTCCACTTTCTAAAGGTTTTCCGAACACCAGGTGGCCCGGTTAACTTTTATAAGAGACCTTGTTGAAGAAAAGAATGTGAGTCCCAATGCTGGGGGGCAAATCATTCAGTATTGCACAGGTGAACGAGTGTTGGTTGGAAATGACTTAATATTACAGAGGTGTTCCAGACAAGTCATGTGTAGTATTCCTGAGCAGGAGTAGTTTCGTAATCAGATCCTTCTTGCAGAGAATGGGTCTGGTATTGGGTGCCATCTTGGAAAGCCTTATCGCGTGGTAATAATGGCACGCCAGATGGATTGTTCAACAGTAAGAAGACGACAGTCATGAATAAAGCAATCTATTTAAGCTCATTTAAAAATGGCCTTATTTTCCATGAGCTTGCGTAAATGAATGTATTCACACAAGCTCGTATAAATAAACAGTCCTGAAGGTTGTTCGGTGATAGAAATTGCTGACTTTTATAAGAGCTTATGTGTATCTAGAACTTGATATTATATTTCTTTCATATTAAAAATAAAAGAAAAGGCCTTCTTCGCAAAACTTGTGTGTATCTCTTCATCTGATTATATTCCTGGTGGGTACCGGTCCAGGATGTCGTTAGTGTCGAAGGGCATGACCACAAGTCAAACTGGCCATCGGATGATGTTATAAGGATTATTACGATATGCAGTGTGACCTATGCGAGTCCACCCAGTACCACTCAGGAGCAAATTATGAAGCGGTCTTTACACAAATTCCTACTATCTTGGGTATTCATGGATAGGAATACAGAATATCTTGGGTAAGCTATGAAATACATTACAGTGTTCGCTAAGATATGTATCATGTGGGTAATTATATGATATATAAAAATATTTGAATGTATTATAATGAAATCCCAGTCTGTGTGCACTTGGCATTGGTTCCAGGACGAGCCACCAGGTGGGGTTAACTGATACACTTCCGCTATACAGCGCCACCTAGTTGCAGGCTTACATCCAAGCAGAGTCTTGTCACTTCTCTTGGCATAGGGTTGTATAGGTAAGTTGTGTGTATGGATGGAGAGTGTAGCGGTACAGATGTATGTTGCTTTTGTTGGGGTTCTTCGTTGGGTGGATGCGGGGTCGAAGACGCGGAGCAGAACCCGACTCAGTCCTCCGTCTGGAAGGTTAAAAATTCTTTCATAGATTTTATTCACGTGAGCATCACCACAAATGAATGATGGCTAAAATAAAACAAACACTGCATCACTTCTTTTTTCACGCCTATCTTTAAACCCCATGTGTTAGAATGTGGTACATAGATAGAAGACTGGCGCAGTTTTCCCCGTTAGGTGGCACCATGTTAGCTCAAGAAGTCGCCTTACTTTGGCAGGGCAGCGTTGTTCAAGGCAACAAATGGAATCCGACAACGATGTCGATGGCGCTTTGGGTTGGTACTTGGCCAGCACCTCAATGCGTACGTTAAAGTCATTTATGTGTGTTAATATATTGCTATATTGTGTTGTAAACAAACGAGGGAAAGCAGTTTTCAAGCCTCGTTTTCGATGATGTGAATAAGGTCTATGAGGAGCGCATGCAGCCAAAGTATGGTGACATGTGGAGGTAACATGTAAATGTGACATGTAAATGTGACATGCTGATATAACATGTAGGCGTGACGTGTTTGTGCTAAAGTGAAAATATGAAAATGTGCATATTGACACCATGCATCTACCCAAACTTTTTTGTTTTTGTAAGAGACTATCTTTTTTTTGTTCAACTGTAATCAATGAAATCTTGTTCGAATTTGTTGTGTATGTTAAAATGATGCTATGGATGTGTCTTAAAATCTTGTTATGGGTGGATTTAACGCAAGTTAATTTTAATGGCTTTCTCAATTTATACAAGATTAAAAAGTGTAAACATCAACTTTCAACTCTGACATATGCATAACATATCAATTTGATTTTGCTATTATTGGTAATGTTTTCACTTTCGGTTTCCATTTCACAAAAGTGGCACACAACTTCTGAGAACGACCCATATCCGAATCATTTTAAATGTAAAAACGTGAAATCATGAGATGGTAAAAGGGTCATCAGAACCTCACCCTAGAAAGTTTGTACACTTTATCCTAGAATGGAGCGGGACGTAGTTCAGGCAGTAGCGTGTCCACCTGTGATGGTGGAGGTCATCCGATCGATCCTTCTCAGTGGACCCATTTGCATTTTGAGCTATTTTCCGTTCCAACCAGTGGTTCACAACTGGTTCATCAAAGGCTGTGCTATGTGTCATCCTGCCTGGGTGTTTTGTGCGGTTGTACATTATATGAAAACTGCCTGCAAAAGTGTTGAAGTGCTGCTGGCTTTTGCAAGTTACCAGCAGCACTCTCTCGGGGAGCAAATAGAGGTTTCACACCGGCAAGAACATGTCAAGACAGGCGCAAAACTATTTGTCCCTGCAGTGGCTGGTCGGGAGATGTTGGGAGTTCCATACATCAACCGCCCTTAATGCTGCCACAGTGACATGGTTTTCTGTTTATGGTTTGCTCTCTTAGCCTTCGGTTCTGTCAAGAACCTGTACCACAAGGCAGTGGTTTACAACTCTGCAAGGCGTCAAACTCCCTGAGGTATTGCTATACATGCAATACCTGCCATACATGCAATACCTGCATACATTCCTGTCTGGGAAAGTGCATATAATAGACCCATTGCTGCTTATTGGGAAGAGTAGCCTATGTGGCGGCAGCAGATTTCCTCCAAAGAAATATGTCAGAATGACCATATATGTTTGACGTCCAATAGCCGATGATAAGCTTTCCTTTCCTTTATCGTAGAACACGGCAGTGGTTTATTTTTTATTGACGTTTTATTGAACAATGAAACTTGTAGGTCAGCAACACATATCGTCCTCCCCTTGTTGTACACTTTGTATGACTGAAAATGTAAGAGACATTTGGATGACGCCTAAAACCTCAGTCATACTAGGCTTGCGACGTTTTGCAACCAAAAAGGAAAACAATGAGTAGTCACAAGGTGGACCTTGGTGTTCACTCACCTCCTGGCGACCATTTTGGTCACAAGGACGTTGCAGGTGTTGCACCAAAAAGCTTGCGACCAAAATGGTTGCATTGTCGCCAACCATTTTCATAAGTTTCCTGGCACGCTGCGACCGCTCTGTGATCGGTCAGGGACTGATCTGCGTGGATGATCACTTAGCTGGCCCGTCTAGTTTGTGATCTAACGGGTCTCCTACATCTTGAACAAATATTATAGTGGCTAAATCCAATTTTAAGACCTTTTTAAGATCTTTCACAAATGCCAACTGACAACAGAGTGGTTGCCAACCTCTCACTGACCAGTCTTCTTCCTTCTTTCCCCCCCCCCCCAATCCCCTGCGTTTTTTGCTTTGGTCACATGCACAGGGTTCCCGCAGATCCGTAAAAAGTCTTTAAGTGATTTGTCAGTTTTCATGGCCTTGGAAAGTCTTAAATATGGTTAACCTTTCTGTGAAAGATCTTAAAAGGGTCTTAAAATTGGATTTAGCCACTATAATATTTGTTCAAGATGTAGCAGACCCGTTATATCACAAACTAGACGGGCCAACGAAGTGATCATCCACATAGAGATCCATAGATTGCATCACCTCACTCATTTCTGTTAGTATTTAAAGTTGCATAGTCCGATGGTTTTGAATTTCTGTACTTTTTCTGAGATAAATATATTAGATCGATCACTAGTATCTACTTTACATTAATTCAAAGTTAGTTTTATTTTAAATGGTAAACCTTTTCAGATATTTTGAGTGCAAACATGGAAAATTAGTTTCGACAAGCTTGCCAAAACTCTAACACCATAGATTTCTGCAGTAACAGGTTCTGTTAAATTGACTCAGTATTGCCTTCTACGCAGAAACAAAAGCTTAATAAGTGCATCAGTATCTAAGTTAGATATGTAAAATCAAATCTAGATAATTGGTTTGGTTTTGAAAATTGGATATTTCATCGGACTATGCAGCTTTAATTAAATATGTATGTTTCATTTGTCGCAAAAAATAGGTCTTAAATTGTATGAAAATTTGTATTAAAAAGTATTAAAAATGTTGTAAAAGTGGATGTCTGATGGGTGCAGGAACCCTGAAGCAGGTTGGCGACCGAAGTAGGTTTTGTGGTTGCAAGCCTAGTGAGACTGAGGCTGAGGCTTAAGATAATCAAAAGTTATTTATGAGCACGGTAAATTGCAAGGGTTGTTTCTTTGGGGGGTTCCGCTTTGTGTTGTATATATATTGAATCTGGTGCCACTGTGTGGGAGATGTACATGTGACAAATAAACGAATATGATGTAGCCTAGAAATCAGTATGTGTGGTTTGTAAACACAGCGTGCAGAGTGTTGGGAATCACGAATCAATTACTTACCAAATGTATATGTGTCGCTACCTAGCCTGACACTTGGCATTAATTAATAGGACAGGACTGGTTAGCTCAGTGTCAGGATAATCTCATCTGAGTAGGATATTGTCTCATGGTGCTGGAGGCCTGGTCTCCCCGTGTGGCAACACTATGAAGTTGTTAGGCGCGCGCACTGTCACAAGTTGGTACCCCTGCTGATAGGACCTTAGATGTTGTCAGGACGTCGTAGATGTGTAAAACATGGGAGAATAGCGCAGGAGAACCAGATCCACAGCTACACTGGCACTGGGAAGACACTGGAATTCATGTGGGTAAATCATAGGAGTAGCGCAGGTGTACCAGATCCACAGCTACACTGGCACCCTCGCCGTGAATATGGCCTACGCTGCTGACACGGCGTAAAGCAAGCAAGAAATCAATCAAAAACACTGGCACCTGGGAAAACTGGGCATCATAGAGTAGCACAGGAGCACCAGATCCAGAGGTACACATCACCCTTGTGGCTAGATAAAAGATTCACCCGGTATTTGTAGTACACGGGTGAAGACCAGCCTTATATAAATACGGGCGAAAATAGTATGGAACAACTAGAATGCCTGGCACCAGTGTCAAATGGTTACTTATATCAGAACAGAGTTGGTGAAATGGGAGAGAATGCAAAAAGACAAGATGGCGGCCAGAGAACGGCGTCGATTTCACTTTTAAATTGCATTAAAGTATCTGTTTTATTATATTTTCCAACTCAAAAGTAGCGGGTAAACATGAAGACTTATACAAAGAATAAATGTTGCTTCTTAGATTGTGAAATTAGGCTCTCATAAAGACTCAGTTCATTAGCCCGATTTTTCTACCGTTTTTATATAAGGCTGGTTTTCATCCCTGTACTGGAAGTACGGGGTGAATCTTTTATCTGCCTTGTAGCTAGCTGTTTACCGATTTTTGGGATGCGCCATGCACCAGTGACAGGTTATATTAAATTAATTGAATATTGCTTCGATGCAGCAATGTATGTTTAATAAGTGAACCATGATCAAAATTGCATATGCAGGCATCCCAGTGCGAAAAATATATATATATAAAAAACACTGAAATACTAGGGTCCTAGAGCATCCGCCCGCCCCACCCCCGGACATTTGTTAAAACCTACAATTAAAATGGTGCAATCTGGCACCAACTTGGACATATTTTGGCATTGAAATTCCAACTGTTTTAAGACTTCCAAAACTAACAAATAAATACAGTTTTTGGGGGTTTTTTCCCTACAGACAGCAGGGCGTAGCTAGACCTTTAACGATGTGTACTCCTAATTTCGGCAGGGGGTTTAGGGGGCCGCTTAAGCTTAAGCTGGCGGATTCTACACATTTTAGACTTGAGTTTTCGACACTCTGGACTACTACATGCTTCCCCTCTCTCTCTTTATTATTTTTAAATTTTGTTTTGTTTTGACAAAACGATGTGGACGTTTTGGCGTACGCGCGTATGCCTAGCTACGCCCCTGGACAGTATCCCGCCGCCCCCAAACCTTGCTGATTTGGGCAACTAGTTTTTGCTGAAATCAGCGATTTCGCTAAGAAATAGGATCCCTGATTAACTTAATATTCCTTCTCTGCCACAATGTATGTTTAATAAGTGAACCAGCATCTAAGTTGTGTATGTAGGGTCATATTTTGTTTGTTATAGCTGAAAGTACGAAGTAGCTGGAAAGTACCGCAGAGTGGTCCGATCCCTAATGACTGCTAAGTCCTGCCAACGTCACTGCGAAAGCTGACCTTTTTACAAGTACGACATGCCTTTGAGGCAGCTGACTGTCCACTATATAGTTACTAGGATTCCTATTATTATTAAGAAACTTCCTGCCGATAGATGTCACTAGCTTAAAGTGCCTGTCACACATTGCGGATTGAGCAACGGACAGAACCGGACAAAGAATATTCTAGTCCTGTGTTATTCGGACTTGAAATGTATCGATTATGTAATGGTTCTAATGTATCTAATGATCAACGGACAATTCAGAATACAAAAAGAACTATAACGAACAGCAACGGACACGTAATGGATATGGAATGGATATGGAACGGACGGTAACGGATAATAACCGCATAGGACAGTCCGGTGCAATCTGTTACAAGTTTTGTGCATTCTCAAAACTTGTAACGGATCGGGCCAGATATCAACGGACACAAACCGGACTTTGCCGGATATCAACAGACTTTGTTCGGTTTCTTTCCGTTTCCCCAATCCAGTGATGTGTGACAGAGCCTTAACTGGTGGGGGTTAATACATGTGAAGAGAGTTAATACAATATAGTTGTCTTTTTTTATATAAGTGTAGAAGTCCAGACATGAGCTCCTCTACCATACGGTGGCAGCAAGGACTGCTCCGTCACTGTTGCAGTTTACAGCGATAGGTGGCGGTATCCGACAGGGCTGCCACCTACTGCGTGCGGCTAGCGCAACCTCTCCCCCCCCCCCCCCCCCCCCAAGGAAGTTGACGTGGGATTTTTTGCACATGGCACGTGTATTTCTCGACTACACTCGCGGCGTTCGATTTGAAATTATGACGACTCGGGTGACCAGTCTCCCGGGTCGTGTTAATCGAATACGGCCCTGCAGTCAGGGAAACGACCCGACTAGAGTGGTTCCAAATTCTGCCGATAGATGTCACTAGCTTAAAATTGCATAGTCCGATGGTTTTGAATTTCTGTATTTTTTCTGAGATAAATATATTAGATCGATCACTAGTATCTACTTTACATTAGTTCAAAGTTACTTATATTTTAAATGGTAAACTTTTGAGATATTTTGAGTGCAAACATGGGAAATTAGTTTTGGCATGCTTGCCAAAACTCTGACACCATAGACTTCTGTAGTAACAGGTTCTGGTAAATTGACTCAGTATTCTCTTCTATGCAGAAACAAATGATTAATAAGTGCATTAGTATCTAAGTTAGATATGTAAAATCAAACCTAAATAATTGGTTTGGATTTGAAATTTCATCAGACTATGCAGCTTTAACTGGCACTGGAAGCAGCAAGGTTCAGCTTACCCTAGGGAACCAGCAACCCTGTGGCCCTCAACGCAGGCTCCCGGAATCACCGTCTTAGGACGGGCCTTGTGGTGAGTGGTCTTCAGCGTCTGGAGCCTGGGCATCCTCAGTAGAAACACATAGTGTAGGAGTTTGTAGGGGTTTTACATCCTGGAAACATCTAAGGTCATCACAGAGTCCATACACATGGGAAGCTATGGAATTCAAGCATTTTTCAAGGCTGTTTTTTTTCCCTAGGAATTTAAGAATATTTTCATTTGGATTTCAGGAGAGAACAAAATAATCGTGGATGGCGATTTCAAACTAATTTATATCAGTGGAGACAGTTGAATGGAATTGAAGGATTTTCAACAACTAATTACCCAAAATAGGTTCAATTCAAGGCCTTGAAATGGGGCAAATGAAGTTTCGCGACTTCCCAGGCTCCGTACGGACCCTGTCATCAGGATGCCATACAATAACAACCAAATCCATGCGGTACTTTGTAAGTAGTTTTATTTAATTCATTTTTTTTTTACCAACGCTGCATTAATACAATGTGCCCGTTAACAGGGTCAGGGGGTCAGATCCACACTCTGCCAGGCAGTCAGATCGTACACAAGCTACATACCAACTAGACGCACTCTCTCCAATATCCGCTCACTTAGTTTGGAACCTTCTAGATTTCTGAGGAAAGAGTACTAGAACATTGGGGGGAGGGGGGGGGGGGGGGAGGGAGGTAATAATAAACAGAGCAGATGATATCAGTAACCCACTCAGAAAAAATAGTGTATGTATGTATGTATGTGGGATGAAGTGGTATCTCGCAAAATAAAAACAAGATATATTTAAAAAACCGAAGTCTCGCTAGGAATCTATAAATAATACATATCCGAGTAATTTCCAAAGATTGCCAAATTTCTGCGGAAACGCGGATATTCTCCTAGCTAACAAATTCACCCGGGGCTTCAGTAAACAGAGCAGATGATATCAGTAACCCACTCAGAAAAAATAGTTGTATGTATGTATCAGGGATGAAGTGGTATCTCGCAAAATAAAAACAAAAGATATATTTAAAAAACCAAAGTCTCGCTAGGAATCTATAAATAATCCATATCCGAGTAATTTCCAAAGATTGCCAAATTTCTGCGGAAACACGGATATTCTCCTAGCTAACAAATCACCCCGTACTTCCAGTACAGGAGTGAATACCAACCCTATCTATATAAAAGCTGGCAAAGAATTTCAACATGGTGGGGAAATGAACTCAACTGATAAATTATATTCTTCACAGACATCTTCATATTTCCCCACTACTTCTGATACGAAAAATATAACAAAACCTATACTTTAACTCACATTAAAACTGAAATCAACGGTGTTCTATCGCAGCCATCTTGTCTTTTCGCCTTCTCTCCCATTTCCGAAACTGTGCCATTTGATGCTGGAACCAGGGATTGTATTTCCTGTTCCATACTAAAGCAGTTTTCGCCAGTTTTTATATAGGGTTGGTATTCACCCATGTACTTGAAGTACGGGATGAATCTTTTATCTAATATTCTCCTATAGGCTCATCAGTACTCTCAGGGAATCGTAGAAAATTCAGGTTTCATACAGTGCACTCCAAGCACTATCCTAGCACCATTCCACTGATCAGTCAGTACAGACTATATAGGGTATTCACGTGACGTCATCAACAGGATGCGCGGCCATTGTGGCGATATCAAACAGTAACCCTAACCTTATAAATTTAATATAATCTATTCGTTGATGTTTTCTATATGTGTACCAAGCGATTTGTTTCTAGGTGGTGTGGTTTTAGAGATATTTCACTTTTTCTGTCTGAAGATTGCTCACTGCCATTGACAATGCATTGAGTTTGCCGGTACGCGCAGTGCAAAACGTCTGTTTTATTCAAATTTAATAGAAATCCAGAACCCTAACCGTATCAATTTAATATAATATTTTTGGTAAACATGTTTTCTACGTGTATTCCAATCAGTTTGTTTCTAGGTGTTGTGGTTTTTATAATATTAATTTTTTTCTGAAGGATGATTGCTCATAGCCATTGAGTTTGCAGTGAGACAAGCCTTTATTATTGTGGTTACTATCGCCACAATTCCGTTTAGCGTGACGTCAGTGCATACCCTATATCCTTGGAGTCTCCCACTGTCCTTGTTTTGACTGTATTATCGCCCATGCCGCCATTTCCCCTTTTCTCTCCATGCAATCACTCCTTGCTTTTTCTTTTCGTTTGGGTTTTATATTCTAGCAACATCTAAGGTCATATCCATAAGAATGCGATTCTGACTGATCCAATTGCTGTTATATATCTTTGCAATTTCGTGATCGCTAACCGATCTTTCATCCCGTGATTTGTGTGTAGTTGGTTGGGGTTTTACGTCCTGGCAACATCTAATGTCATGTCAGGACCATGTATGTATGTATGTATGTATGTATGTATGTATGTATGTATGTATGTATGTATGTATGTATGTATGTATGTATGTATGTATGTATGTATGTATGTAAGTATGTATGGATGTATAGGTCTCTGTCTATCTAGTACAGGAATGTCAATATACAACTGCTACCAATATGGTTTATGTTGGATTTTTTTCTTGGCGGGGGCGCACAAGTACTTGGAGGGGGGTGGGGGGGCGCACAAGTACTTGGAGGGGGGGGGGGCGCACAAGTACTTGGAGGGGGGAGGGGGGGGGGCGCACAAGTACTTGGAGGGGGAGGAGGGGCGCACAAGTACAATCCACACACGTGGATCACTCATTCATGTCTATGTCTGCAAGTTGTAACTAAAAAAAAAGATTAAATAAATACCTGAGAATGCAACCAACATGGCCAAGAAGTCATCAATCACCACAGGGCTCAAACACTCTTTGAGTAAAAAATATAAAATATTGGAAAAAAATGAGGGAAAAAGAGTATAACACAAAATAGCAGTTCCTCATGTACAACTGGCTGAGTATTTTGCAGTTGTTCGTTATTTGTATCGATGACTAGAAATGAAACCAGGAATATAAACGGGGTAACGCATCGTGTTGTTAAATAAGCTACAAACTCAAGTCGATTGCAAATGAAGGCCGATAACATACCACAAGTGTTACCCATAGCAACAGGTCTTGTAGCCACCCACCACCCCTCCATCTGTAAATGGGCTCGTCCATTTAGTTAGTGTCCAGATGGGGAAAGCCTGATACCTCTTGTCATATACTTCTTATAAATATATTTGAATATTATGTTTATACAATGTGTATAATATAGATTATATATGTACATAATATATATTTATAAATGTGTATAAGCATGTGACGAGATGAGCATACTATGCATTTATATATATAAAAATACATATATGTACATTATGTTCCTTGTCATATACTTATAATATTTGATATATTATATGTACATACAATGTGGGTAATATACATTTGATTTATTTATAAGTATATGACGAGAGTAGCACACTACAAAGATATATTCATATACAGTAAAACCCTTCTATATCGACCGACCGTGGGACCGATTTTAAGTGGTCGGTTTAGGGAGTTAGAATATGGTTACAATGGAACTTTGGTGAATTTAATATAGCGATCGATATAGGGATGAGTGGTCGATTAGAGAGGTTTTACTGTGTGTGTGTGTGTGTATATATATAGTATAGTTATACGAATCTTACCTGGGTACAGATGATGGATAACTCTTGTTTTTCCGAGGTACAAGCCTCGGGTGATCGTGGACTAGGGAGAAGGAAGCAACATCCGGGTTCAGCAATCTTCACCTAATTATTCAGGATAAAAATGAGCTTAAATGATGGAAATCTGATGTTCTCGTTTTGGCACAAGCGACAGTGATGATCGTGGCAGGGTGTGGCGGGTGGGCCCTAGTCCACGATCACCCGAGGCTTGTACCTCGGAAAAACAAGAGTTATCCATCATCTGTACCCAGGTAAGATTCGTATAACTATACTATTTTACCTCGGTACAACGCCTCGGCTAATCGAGGCCGAGGGAGACCTTCACGTAGCCTCATTTTTATCCCCAATTATCTGATGAACATGTATGTATCAGTAGTAAAACAAAGTTTGTACATCTCACCGGTTCTTGTTAGTTGGTGAGTAGGCGGGTTGCCACCCCGCTTGGTTTCTCTAGCCGTTTGTTGTAATGTTTGGCAAACGACTTGGCCGTCTTCCAGCCGGCGTGGGTTAGGATTCTGCGAACCGAGATTCCTAACTTCCTCGCTTTGGACACCATAGCACCCCTTGTGGAATGCGAAGCATAACGTTCCGTATCAATGCCAGCCAACTTGAGTATTATAATAGTCCATCTGGCTAGTGTGTCACGTGAAATGGCTTTATGTGGCTTGATAAAACTCACTAAGAGTTGTTTGGAATTCCGTATTCCCTTTGTCTTGGATATGTATGTTC
The DNA here is from genome assembly GCA_030323885.1 of Branchipolynoe longqiensis. Classification (NCBI taxonomy): domain Eukaryota; kingdom Metazoa; phylum Annelida; class Polychaeta; order Phyllodocida; family Polynoidae; genus Branchipolynoe; species Branchipolynoe longqiensis. The sequence continues at coordinate 43,416,418 of CM059203.1, forward strand.
TAATGGCTGAAACTACACAAAGCTTCTTATCCTGTGGGAAGCTATCTAAATGAATAGACGAGAGAGAATCTCCTGTCCTGTTAGATTTTAACAGAACGTTTAAATCAAACGTGGCCTCTTTTTTGTCAATGTCAAGGCCTTGCAAAGAAAGGGCTACAATAGTTTGTCCTCTATGTCCTGTAACTAGCAACAATAATACTGCTAATTTATAGCCTAACTTTTGGACCGTGAGCCATTTATTCTCCGGCCAGGATTGGAAGAGTTTTAAACACCGTTGAAACATCCCAAAACCGACTATATTTCGGCTTTGGGGGGTTCCTTTCATAGATCCCTCTCATGATCCAATGAATTACTTCATGTTTGCCAATGGTTTGTCCTTCGATTCTTGGCACAATGATGGAGAGTGCGCAGCGCGCTGCATTTATAGCCCCATATCCCAGCCCATCATCCTCCAACATGCGGAGGAAACGGCCCTACTTGAGCGACCTTGGGGGCCATTGGTTTAACCTTATATATTAAACAATGTACTCCCCATTTCCTAAGGTAAGTAGTATACATTTTTACAGTTCCTGGTCTCCAGGCATGTGAAATCAACCTTTCTTGGGTGATTTTATCTAGGCCGTATTTTTGTAAATACGCCCTTAGAAAAGGAATGCCAGTAGGGGGGTTGTTGACACGTCCCCTTGTGTCGTCACTTTTCCTTGATGTTGTAGGTTTTCCTGCCCTCTTGGGAATTTTAAAACCTTCTTTGCTTCCCATTCGACTATGGCCCGCCAGGGCTGAGTGTTCCAGTCTGGTACTATCAATACCGCATGGGTCTTGTCTAGCCTGATCTTTCTGGCTACTCTGCTGACCAAGCTGAATGGTGGAAAAATATAATAAAATGCGTTATTCCAAGTGAGGGAAAAAGCATCCACTCGCCACGCATGTGGTTCTGGGTGCCAGGATACATACTTATCAAGTTTTTTGTTTTTACGTGAGGCAAAAAGGTCTATGTCTGGCAAGCCCCATTCCTGACAAATGGCTAGAAATATGTTCGGGCTGAGGGACCATTCTAAATGGTCATGAAAATGGCGACTTTTGTTGTCGGCCAACGTATTTAGTTTACCTGGGATGTGAGCTACTGTAATCCAAACATGTTGTTTTTCTGCCCAATCCCAAATGAGTTTTGCTATCTCGTTGCAAGCTGTGGACTTTGTCCCACCCATGTTACGGATGTATGCCATTGCGGTAGTATTATCAGTTAAAACTTGGACGGTAAGTTTATCTATTTTTACTAAGCTTGTAAGTCCTAGGTAGATGGCTCTTAATTCTAGGACGTTTATATGATCTTCTATTTCGTTATCTAACCAGCGGCCCCCAGTAGCTTCATTTCCTCTGTGGGCACCCCACCCCTCTAGTGACGCATCAGTTGTAACTGTTGTGTTGGGCTCTTCCATACGGATGGGATTATGGGAATTAAATAAATGTTCCATCCACCATTGGATGTTATCATGTCCTGCTTTGGAGATGGTCATTTGGCATTCGAAATTTCCCTTAGCTTTATTGAGCGCGATATTTTTATCTATTTCGAGGGATTTAATATGTGCTTTCCCGTATAATACGGCTGGCGCATAAGCCACCATTAGGCCAATGAGTACTGCGACTTGCCTTATTTTTGGTCGTTTTATGTTTAAAAGGTCAGAGGCTGTAGTACTAAATTTTTCAATCTTGTCTGATGTTAGGGAGATTGTCATTTCTTTTGTATTAATAAAGAAACCCAAGAATTTTAATAGGAATGTTGGTTGTAGAACCGATTTGGTTGCATGAATGAAAAACCCCAAGTGGGTTAATGTATCACATAAGTCATTTATGGCTAAAAAGCAATCGTTCTTTGTGCGTGCCACAATAAACGAGTCATCAATATATGGAAACATGACATGGCCTTTCTTGGCCATTTCCGCAAATACTGGTTTAAGTAGCTTTGTAAATAAACGTGGAGCACAGGCGAGGCCATTTGGCAAGCATGTAAATTGGTACAATTGGCCTTGCCACAAAAATCGAAGAAATTTTCGATGGGCCTCATAAATCGGTATGGTATAGTAAGCGTCTTTGAGGTCTACGCTTGCGAGCCACGAGCCTTGGCTTACTAGGTCACGGGCTGTTTCTAACGAAAACATTTTGAAGTGCTTATATTCGACTAAAGTATTTAGAATAGTTAAGTCAAGGATCATTCTAATGTCGCCATTAGGTTTGGGCCTTGAGAAGATATTTGAGATATATTCCCCTTCTGTATGTTGGACGGTAGTAATGATACCTTTTGATTGAAATTTGTTTACTTCTATGTCTAACGCTAGTTTTTCGTGTTGCGTTAAGCGGTAGGGGAAAGGGACTTTATGTTGTAAAGGCGTTTGTGTAAAAGGAATGAAAACTCCTCTAACAATATCGAGAACTGACTGATCATGAGTCAGTTGTTCCCAGTCCATAATGTGATTAGAGACATTGCCAGCACAAAAGGGGCTTACACTGGGTTGCTCCTCAGGCTCTACTTGTTGCCTGGTTTGGGGAACTGCTTCTGGGGAGGGTTGTCTCTCCTGAAGGGGCGGTTGCCGTCGTTCCAGCCGTACTGGTTCCTCTGGCCGCGTCCCCTTGGTTGATAGCCGTAGTTGCGGCTGCCGAAGCGGTTGGTCGACTGGCCGGTCCGCCGTCCTCGAAAATCCGATCTGGATTTCTTAAACTTAGCGACATTGGAATCCTTCTTCCCGTCCAGGTGTTTGGATTGCTTCGCTTGAGTTTCTACCTGTTTGAACAGGTATTGTAGCTGCCCTCCAAACATTTTGCTGTGGTCAAGCGGCTTGCCTTTGATGGGTTTAGGCGCCAAGAAAAGAGTAAACTCTTTCCCGTCGTTGTCGACGACCTTTTTGGAGCGGGCAACTTGTTTGCCAGCGTCGGTGGTAACGGACTTGAACACATTTTCGAAACGCCTGTACGACAAGAAATTGCTCGTCGCAGTTAACGACGCGATAGCCGCGTTCATGTCTTTAGTAACCGTGGTGAACTTATTCCCGGTCATCATTCGGTTGGCCACCGGCATGATTGCCGCGAGTGCCACCAGGACTCCTTTATGTACGGTATGGAGACAGGTCTCAAACTTTTTCCTGTCCTCGCTCATTGTCACGTCCTCGTCCATCTCTTTGATGGTGGCCTCGGGAATCCCTTTGATGCCCGTATATTCCTCCGCGAGCTTTGTCAGAGTCTCTGCGGGTTTGAAGGTGTCAAAGTGACCTCTGACATTCTTTCTCAGGAGCGTGCAGGTGTTGATTCGCCGCTTCTTGACCGTCCTGATTTTCCTTGCCACCTTTACAGTGATGTTGGCAAAGGTACCGGGATGTGGGTCATCCGACTCTGACTCCGTGGTAGTCGAATGACCAGAGGAGTCAGAGGAAGAAGACTTCGACTTCTTCTTCTTTGATTTGGACTTCTTCTTTGTCCTTTTTACCTTCCGGACCTTGTTCCTGGCCTTGTAGTACTCATCTCCGCCAGACGAGTACTTTTTGGGGTGCTTTCGTTTGCGCCCCAAGGCCACCTCCGAGTCGGTAGTAGGCTGGTCCGACAGATCCTCCCACTCCGATAGTTCGGATTGGGAGGCATCTGCTTTTGTTGACGTTTTGGGTGTAGGGAGCAGCTGTTGCAGCTGCTCGCGTATGAGCTTGACCATCTGCTCGTTGGCCGCTAGCTGCGAGGGTCCCGGCTCAGGGGAACGATCACGTGACCCGGCTGACTGGCGTCCCGACGCCGCGTCCCCCTCACTGAGGGTATGAGGTGCACCCTTGTCACCCCGCTTCGTGGCCATCCTGAAGGGTCTGAAAACAACCAAAAGGCGTTTTAAACCCACAACTCAAGTAAACTGAACCAGTGGAACAGTACTATGAGGCCAGGTGGTCTTACAGGGGTAATAAAACTGTATTTACACCAGTTATTAACCCAGGCGTGAGTAAGCTAAAGCATCGGAGGTATATAACGGTCGCAAGCGAGCCGATACCAACGCGGGGCGGGACCAGTGTAGGTCGCGCCCACACTCTCTGTACCATAGACTTCTCCCACCTGTGGCTACGACGCCAACAAGTTGGAGAAAATATTATGATACTCGGAGGTACGCCTTAGAAAAAACTATCATAACGACGAAATGGCTCCAGCCAACATGTCTCTCCGTTGGGCAACGGGCGGCAATAACTATCTAAGCGACGAAATGACTCCAGTCAACGTGTCTCTCCGTTCGGCAACGGGCGGCAAAAATAAAATGGATGCCTCAATCTACAGCACCGGCTAAACACCACGCTTGAGATTATTACTTATTAGCAAATAAGAACTCAACAACAAGTCTATGAGCGTGTGCTATATGTATTCATAAACAATCTTGTCAGTTTATGTTCCGGTACTTACAGTAGAAAGAGTAGTAATCCGTGTGAAAACTGCTGAGCTGCTCGTAACGTTCCTCCAGTTATGAGCGGAATATGCTAATTGCTGAACCCGGATGTTGCTTCCTTCTCCCTCGGCCTCGATTAGCCGAGGCGTTGTACCGAGGTAAAATATATATATCAGGGATGAAAGTGGTCTCCGGGGAAAAAAGCGGAAATGCTGATATTACCCAATAGGCTTAGCATTGTCAGGGAATCGCTGAAAATTCCCGGAAGTCGGGAATAGTGCTGCGGCTTTTGAAGCATGTATTAGTAGTATACGCTAACGGTGCTGCGCCGTTTGAAGCATGTATTAGTAGTATACGCTGAACCTGCTGCAGCATTTGAAGCCAATAGTAGTATACGCTGCTAGTGCTGCGGTGTCTGCACCACATATTAGTATACCCTGATGGTGCTGCAGCGTGAAACAACGTATTGGGTGGTTGGTTGTTGGAGTTTTTTACGTCCTGGCAACATCTAAGGTCATATCAGGTCGGACGCAATGTGTTAGTATACAGTTATAGCTACAGGAAAAAACCCGGAAATCCGCGAAATCGCGGAGATCTTTCATCCCTGATATATATATATATATATATATATAAAAATAAATGTTATTATATATGCATATTATGCTCCTGTCGTCATATACTTATAAATATATATTATATATAAATATATATAGTATACATATTAACTAATGTATATTATATCATGCAAATTATATACACATTATATACACATGCTATACATACACATATATATGAACACATATTATATACACATATTATATATACATATATATATAGTTTTGAATAGAGGAGTGTGAACAATAAAAATGTGGAGAAGTTTGTGGACGAAAAAATGTGGAGAAATTTGAAAATTGTTGGTCACAACCGACATTTGCTTGCGGTGACGAATGCCTCCAGTGGATATCGACCAAACTAACGCATCATTCATAAAAGAAAACAACGCACTACCCAAATAAACAAACGGCAGCAATATTATAACAAAACACCTTTTCTTCTTGTCTCCATTTGTACCAAGCGCTAACTATAACCCCGTGTACAAATGACACAAACATAACAAACATATACAACCAACTTCAGATTAAAATCAACCTGGAACAAATAATAACAACTTTAGCTTTTTTCGCAGCGGATCCCCGTAACGTTTGACATATCCACGATATCTCATCCCAGGCCAGCTTCCCAAATAGGTTAATCTCAAGCAGCGTCATATTCAGGCCGTTGCACCACTATCTGCCCGAATGCGCTTGTCTCAAACTCAGCTATTTTCAACCAAAAGATGGCGCCACCATCACAACCAGCCGAGCAATGCACCCCATGTTTAGTTTCCCACTTTGAACACAAAAAGTTACCATTCTAGCTAAATACGAAAACGTGAGACAAAATAATAATAATAATATTAATAATATGTAATACTGTACTTAACCATCATCTTCATGTTTGAAAGTTAATATTTACACACAGCTCACTGAATATCCGCAGCAGCAACTTCCGGTTTGTCTGAGGGGACCATGTGACTAATGCTGCGTTCATACGGTCCTTGTGAATAAGGTGAGCTTCACACTTACTGCTGGTGAACACGACCATGTAAACTGAGAGCATTCATTTGGCAATTCCTGGTAAACACATTTCATGCTGGGCGATAATAGAGGCAAACTAATCACTTGGTACATATAGAAAGCATCTTTACCAAATTTATAAGGTTAGGGTTCTTGATTCCTATTAATTTAGAATAAAACTAATGTTTTGCACCGTGCGAAGCGCGCGTACCGCAGAAACTGGCAGGCGGCGGAAACTGCAACACCGCCATTTCTTCACGAGTGGTGAGTAAGGAGCAGCTTACACAATCTCCAGTTCACAGGTGGTGTTCACCAGTTGTGAAGTCACTTGAACGCAATTCACAGGTTGTGAACTGGGAAACACCATATTCACCAGTTCATATGAACGCAGCATAATTGGTTCACAATAGCCGTCATCGATTATCAGGATCCGGACCAATCGAATCATCCTGGTTGCCAGAATTTCAAATAGAAATTGAGGTGTACCTAAAAATACACGGGCCATGTGCAAAATGATCCGACTCCAACGCCCCAAGTCTTGCCTGGGGGCATTAGGAGCAATGACGTCACATTTGTGCTGGTACCTGTAGTGTCAGCCTGTACTGCCATGTGTTTTAGTGTTTTATTTATCTGCAGGTACGCTACGGATCCTATACTGATTTATCTGCAGGTACACGACACATGTAGCTACTAGTACATGTCTCGATCCGCCTTTTTTTCTGCAACGAGCACATTCGTTTATGCATGCAACCCAACGTTGTATGATCTGTGCATGAGCAAAAGAATGTTTGGGATGATCCGAGGTGATTAATCGATGTCGGCCACTGTAATGTCATAAACATCATGTGAACATTCAGAAAGTTGTACACCACAAACCCCGCAGACCACACCCACTCTCTACCTACCGTATCTAGGAGTACACAAGTAGATATTTACTTATTAATGTCACAGCGCCCATATATTTAGGCCTGATATATAAATGCATATATCACACATAAATATGCATACCATATATATAGTTATAATATAAATATATATTTTTATGCGATATATAAATGTATATGTCATATATAAATTTATATGTCATATATAAATTTATGTCGTATATAAATGTATATGTCATATATACAGTAAAACCTCTCTAACCGACCACCTCCACACAGATCAATCGCTTTATTTGGGTCCCAAACGATCGCCCATACTATACTATTGTAATGATACAACAAAACTCCCGAAACCGACCACCTCCCTAAATGGACCATTTAAAGTTGGTCCCATAGTTGGTCGATTTAGAGAGGTTTTACTGTATTAACTTTGTGTTTCCTCACGATTCACGGCAACTAAAGTGTGAAATTCCACGCTAAGGAACAAACGTTACCTCGGTTTCAATTGTCTGGTCAGCACGTTTGCTATATCGAGGTATTGTTAAGTGTCTATAATTATTTTTCTTTACAACGCGCATCGAACAACCATATTTTCATATTATCGACAAAATTGCGAAAGCTCATGTTAATATGGTGAAGACAAGCTCTTATACAGTGTGACCAGCAGTGGATGGCAGCCGTACATTCGTACAGCCGCGACACTTCATCAATACACTTCACATCATTTAAACCCGTCAACTTGGCAACTGCTTCTACCGCAAGACCAGGTTCACGACAACACCAACGCAATCACAAGAACAAGTCATCGGTTATTTTGTACTTGTTAGATTCCTGACTAGCGTCCATCCAGAACACATGAGTTGTCATGGCAACTGCACTACATTCATAATACTTAAGCTATCCCGCGAATCCAGCTAGCTCCAATTCTCATCAGTTTTTTCCCCCTTCGTAGGATTATTATTCCTGTGTCCTGAGGTATTTTTAATAAATATGTGCAGGATTTTGGGAACATTTTATGAGCAAAATTTAACACACACAAAAAAAAACCACACACTGACACATGCACATTTATATCTACATAATATATCCAGGGCTTCATAATGCAAACGTCAAAGCTGCATTGTCTGATGAAAGAATCAAATTTCAAAAACTAAAACGCTTACCCAGATTTGATCTTAGGTCCTGGTGCACTCATTAAGCATTTGTTGCTTCAGAGACATAAATACTGCCATTGGGGTGATGAAAATAGGAAATATTGCGCCTAGAGCAGGACTCGAACCCACCTCCCTTTGGATTCCGGGCCAGTGTGCTAACCATTACACCAGCTAGGCTCCCTGATATCACCACACTACCCACGCCTACCTGTCTATGCGGTTACTTGCCTGAGAGGTCAGTGCAGACCAATACACTCGTCCCCTTGGAATTGTAAGTCTTTCAATGCTTACAATCACATACATACGGGCAATGCACTTACATATACACACAGAGGGTAAGTTCAACAACCATGCAGCGCATAGCTTGTACAGGATCCTGGTCATAGCACCAGTGTCATGGGGGTGATGAAAATGGGAAATATTGCACCTAGAGCAGGACTTGAACCCACATCTCTTTGCATTCCAGGCCAGTGTGCTAACCATACACCACCTAGGCTCCATGATATCACCACTACCCACACCTATTTGTCTATGTGGTTACTTGCCTGAGAGTTCAATGCAGACCACTACATTATCAAGTCAAATTAATAGAAACTGTTATTGTTGAGGCCTATTGTAATAGAATATTGACTTGATTTCCCTAAATTAATTTGGGATGTTTTCACTTCAAATATCTCCAAAGTTATCCATTTAAATAAAAGGTATTTCAACCTAAAGTAAGGTGCACATGTTAAACATTTGTTGCTTCATAAACGAAAATACTAAGCCAAATTAATAGCAACTGTTATTGCTGAAGCCTATGGTATTAGAATTTTGACATGCTTTCCAAAAAATAAGTTGGCATGATTTCACTTTAAATATCTCAAAACTTAGCCATTTAAAATCAAACTTACTTCAACCTAATGTAAGGTAGGTTACAACAATCAACTTAATGTATTTTTCTCAGAGAATTATAGAAACTCAAAACCATTGTACTATGCAACTTTAATAAGCTCACTTTAGTACGTTGCAATCCTATAGCCCCAGCCACACCTACCCGGATGAGCCACGGATTTTGAGCCGGACCACCCCTGGACCAGTCACCCGGACTGTCCCGGACAAAATTGCTATTTTCGTCGTTTTTTGCCGCGTGGTCACACGGACGCGACCGGTGCCGTTTCGCTACTACTACTACTACCATGCCGGACCGAGCCCGGATGTTTTAAATATGTTAAAACATCCGGGGCAGACCCCGGACAAGCCACGGATCACGCTGGATCGCAACGGATGAGCTATGGATCACATCGGATGACGGTCCGGGGCTCGTCCGGCCCCTGATCCGGGTAGGTGTGACTGGGGCTGATGGTTTTGAGCTTCTGACATTTTCTGAGATAAATACATCAGATCGATCATTATAACCTACTTCACAGTAGTTTGAAGCAACTTTCATTAGCAACAAAAGCTGTGTTTACACGGACGAGTTAAAACGCCTCATATAAAACCACTTGCCTAGATCGATTTACATTTCCCGTGTAAACGCGACGCTGTGGCGTTTTAGGGCTGAATCGATTCATATAAATCGGTACATGTAAACCACTTTACGAGGTAGTATAGATGAAGCGATCTAGCTGAAGCGCGTCACACGCATGCGCAGTCGAGACCTTAGTTTGTTGAATTTCCGGTCGATCAAAAGCGCATATTATATAATTTGGTCTATGAACTGGATAGAGGTGCACAGATGTTTTTTTCATGATTTATTTTAAGGTTTTCACTGCCCAGCAGAAGTTTTTAGGGTTCCAAAACAATATGATTCAGTCTATACACATCTAGGTCGAACCCACACTCTCTCATGCCAGCGAAACTGGCGCTGGTTAGTCTGGACTTGCTCATGCGCAGATATCGATTTCCGCCTTAAACCGCTCCGTGTGTAGACACAACACTAAATCGATTCATATAAATCAACTTGTCTTAAATCGGTTTGGAATTGCCCGTGTAAACACAGCTAAACATTTAATAACTGCACCAGTATTTAAGTTGGATCAAATCTAGGTGAATGTTTTAGTTATGGAAATTGTATGCGTTTATCGGACCATGGAACTATGAGGTGGCATCAATGGAACAGTGCGGTGACACCTCAGACACATCAATACAAACCCGTTACCCCGGCAGTCAACTGGACAATGTTCGCAAACAACGTAATCACCACAACTATCACCACTTGATCTACCCATCCAGAACATGTGCGACGTTATACTAATAGCGCGTGAGTTGTCATGGTAACTATGCTTATCGAATTAGTCATGTCAGTTTGGTGCAAGGTAAAAATCTCAACTAGACATTGATACAAATAAGCTCCACTACCCCGCTCCCTAGAGCACTGGATCGACAGTGGTCGAGCGACACTCGTGACAGCATATTGGCCGATGCTGGTAACCCCTGTGAGTACGAAACAGACACCCGTCAACAGAGGTCAGGGGTGCAAAGCCTATTGTATGCCAAGAAGCCTGGGAAACTTCCACCTGATAAGTATGCACTGTCAGCTTCCGTCAGTTCAAAACTAGTGGAAGTGGCACGGGCACTTCAGAACTAGCAGAAGTAAATCTATCAGTTCAGAACTAGCAGAACCCTACCAGTACAGAACTAGCAGAACCCTACCAGTACAGAACTAGCAGAACCCTATCAGTTCAGAACTAGCAGAACCCTATCAGTTCAGAACTAGCAGAACCCTATCAGTTCAGAACTAGCAGAACCTGATCAGTTCAGAACTAGCAGAACCCTATCAGTACAGAACTAGCAGAACCCTATCAGTTCAGAACTAGCAAAACCCTATCAGTTCAGAACTAGCAGAACCCTACCAGTACAGAACTAGCAGAACCCTACCAGTACAGAACTAGCAGAACCCTATCAGTTCAGAACTAGCAGAACCCTATCAGTACAGAACTAGCAGAAGTAAATCTATCAGTTCAGAACTAGCAGAACCCTATCAGTACAAAACTAGTAGAAGTAAATCTAATAGTTCAGAACTAGCAGAACCTTATCACTTCAGAAGTAGTAGAAGTAAATCTATCAGTTCATGACTAGCAGAACCCTATCAGTTCAGAACTAGTAGAAGTAAATCTATCAGTTTAGAACTAGCAGAACCCTATCAGTTCAGAACTAGTAGAACTAAATCTATCAGAACAGAGCTGCCAGAAGAAACCCTATCAGTTCAGAACTAACAGAAGGCTATCAGTACAGAACTAACAGAATCACCTATCAGCTCAGAACTAATAGAAGTAAGCCTATCAGTTCAGAACTAGTGGAAGAGAGCTCAGTCAGTTCAGAAGTAGTTCAAAGAGACCCCTGCTGGCCATCAGCATAGGACTGGCGAAAGAGAATCTCAGTTGAGGTTTCTCCCGCCAGTTCTGAGCTGACGGAAGAGACAATGAGGCTGCACACTTCATAGGCTAACCGGGCTGGTCTGGATGCTCAATCACCAGGCGCTCAATCCGACTCCGAAGATCCCGTCAAACTGCATACAGGTTACGCAAACAGCTTGGATAACCGGACAAAAATCTATTTTTGGTAAGCGTGCAAAAAAAAAAACCTCTCCCAAATAAACAAACCTTAAATTTCCAAAATGGCGGAAAAGGCCGCCCAGCGCTAGGCTTGGTGCATCCTCATGATAATATATTTCCCTCTCATAATCATTAGCAACGGTAATAATGTCGGGGATTCATCTGCAGCTGGGATATACACGGTAAGTGTCACAGGTCAGCGAACAAAGCATGCACCTGGCAAAATGTAGTTTTCTTGAACCAACTTGGAAATGACAGAGTTAAGTGTTATAGTACCCCGACTAGCTCCCACCTCAGGACACAGACAAATACATATGGCTGCGGAAGGCGCCATCGCTCTAATATTATCTAGTCAATGTCGAGGCATCTTTTCCATTCTCGTGCTGGCATGCCATCCATGTTATGTGACAGCCCCGATACAGAAATGCAGCTTCGACAGGAAACATCCCAGCAAACAACGAATGCTTAAAAGCCAGACTATCAGCGCCTCCCACAAACCGGTCTGTCGCCAATTAGGACCCCGACTCTCCAGTCACCATTAATTTGAAGGCGACATACTTTCCCTCACCCTTATTTGGAGTAGACCTACTTTCACTCACCCTTATTCGGAGTTGACATACTTCTGATCACACTGAACATGAACATGGTGGTTTAATTGGTAGAGTGCAGGCTTCGTGTGCAGAAGTTCGAATCCCAGCAGAGTCAAACCAACCAATGACTCACACAATTTATACTTGTTACTACCTAGCCTGGCCCTCGGCATTAATAGGATAGGGAAAGGACTGGTTAGCACACTATCAGGATAATGTGACTGAGTGGGAAATTGAGTCATGGTGCCAGCGAGTGGCCTGGCCAGTGAGGCAGCACTATGAAGTTGCCATAAGTGCCTGCCCCACTGGGAGACCAGGCCGCCAGCACCTGACCCTAAGGTCCACTGAGCTAACCAGTCCTTGTCCAATCCTATCAATGCCGAGCGCCAGGCTAGGAAGCGACAAGTATCATTTTTGTTTGTATTGTAAGTCATTAGTTTGACTCGACCGGGAATCAAACTTCCGACACTCCGCATGGAAACCTACTCTTAGCGATTCAACCACCGCATCCAGTTAATCAGCGAGTTCTCGGATAATTTCCAATATATTATATTTAGCGAGGAGTAGAATGCCAACAGGGGCTCGCAGACCACTGACATGAGATCTATGTAGGCTGGCTCTTTACGCAAGGTTTTGATGTTAGCGAGGATGTCCTTAACAACAAAAGGTGGACTATATATGGGGTGGGGGGGGGCACACTGCTCAGAATCTACGGGGCACCTATAGAGTAAGGTCAGGCTGCATGAGACATGACCAAACAATCTTTACAGACCCGACTGTATTTCACAGTCATGGCCCTCTGCGCTCACCTAGTCGAACACAGACATCTTAGCCAAACATCAGGTCTGCATACCAGTCTCAACTCGAACAAGTCAATTCAACGAAAGAAAGAAATTATCATCTGGAATACAATGTGGCAATGCGTACTGCGGTACTACCATGGTGTATGTGAATATGTGTCCCGGCGGTGTAATCAACACAACCGCTCAGATAAAGCGACCGCTTCTAAACTGCGGAAATAATAATAACGAAAACAAAGCTTATATTAATCTGCATCGTGTGATAAAAATAAACATCTTTTAGATACCGAACTTCCAACAAAACCAGGGAGATTCGACATAAGACTTACAGCTACAGAGAAGTTATTAGCTTCGCTAAACCGGGTTGGTATGTAGGTATTTGTTCTTTTTTCCCCGTTTTTAAAATGACCAATGCTGGTAATATCAGGGATCTAATTTGTAGGATGAAATATTTCACCATCTTGAAAGCACGGTAGATGGGGGGAGGGGGGGGGGGAGGAGGGAGTTTTAATGGTGAAATTTCACGGACTTTCCGCAAATCTGATAGAAGAAGGTATACTTTACGATGAAAAAATAAATACCCCTATTTGCTGGTATATATATAGTATATATTATATATATTTGCCAAAACCTCCATAAACCAATGGTCTATTTTTGTCTCAAAGCTTACTTCTACATAAAAGTATAAACTTCCTTTCAAAACAGGGTTTAGGTGATATCAATCTGAAAATAGAGCCAATTGCTCCTTCTGAGGCAATTCTTCGATAACTATACATCTAGGTCTGAGGTGGTAAATGTTAGAGGACATTTATCCAGTGAGCGCTTTCAGTTGAAATATTGCATTAAAAAAAGTAGTCGAAGCTTATATAATGTTGCAAGAGGGCAACAGTTTTACGCCTTTTCCATTTGCTATGCAAATCCAACAGCACAGCTCATCAAATGTCAGTAGAACTGTTGCGGTGCTTTCAATTCTAGCCATGGCCGCCCCGTCACCAGAGTTTCTACCTGTAATGGTTATGGGGACATCCAAAGTTTTCAATATTTTCACGGTGGTACAAAGCGTACGACAGGGGACGGAAGACCATTGGGGGTGTCATTCAAGTATGACTCTTAACGTTTAATAAAATGTTGATATTTTTCGACAAACTTTATCATCTGTGTAAAAATGTTGATGTGTACTACTTTTGGGGAGAGAGCGACTGAGGGGAATGGGGGTGTGTGGGGAGTCTGGAAAAGTACGGTTTGTACGACTGTGAAAATGTTGCAAAATTTGGATGACCTTGGACAGGCAGATAATAAGTGAGTTCAACCAACCCCTCTTCTTCGACAGGGATGAGATTGTGAATAACAAAGAAATAATTTTTTAACCAACAATTTATGCCGTGTCATAAAGCAATCTTTCGCGAGTGTGACATCATTTTTCTCTTTGGATTGACACGTTTTGCAAACGTGATCGAAACAGTAGCAAAAAAATTTAATTTAATTAAAAAAAGAAAAAGATTTAAAAAAAGAATTTGTTTAATTTAAGCGGAAAACCCCCGCACCCCCCAAAAACCCACAGGAAAAAATCCCATCCCTGCTTCAATGATGCGGCTTCAGTTTTATAGGTAAGTTGAGCTTAGAGCCGGCTGCACAAGTAACCATCCCACAATACAAACACCGCAACGAGGCCAGAGAGGATAATCATCGACAGACGCAAATCAACACTCTGTCGAAACCTAATATGCATTTATAACCCTCATTCGCTTTGTCAATACGCTTCCACGGAATGTAATACCCATAGAACCGTCAGCGAATACCAAAGCTCGAAGCTATGGCTGCCTACATCACATCACCCTCTCATCTGAACACTCTGCATCAACTTTGTACAAGAAAATTCTTACGGGCCATCCAAAGTTTTCAACATTTTCAGTCGGAGGTCAGTCAAATACCACTTTTATCATTTAATAAAATGTTGATATTTAAAAGCAGGGTTCCGTACACATGTGAATATATAGAATTCAAGGCTATTTCAAGGCTGTTTTCGATAGGAATTCAAGGCTATTTTCGATAGGAATTCAAGACTATTTTCATTTGGATTTCAGGGAAAAAAACAACAATGGCGAATGGAGACTTTGGACTAATTTAGATCAGTGAGGACAGTTTAATGGAATTCAAGACTAATTACCCAAAATAGGTTTAAATTCAAGGCATTTCAAGGCCTTGAAATGGGGCAAATGAAGTTCAAGACTAAGACTTCTGCAGGCCCGGCACGGACCATGTGAAAGGTTCATATTCTTGTTGTTATGTTGTCACAATATGTTGTTGTGTACTATTTTGGGGAGCGGTGGAAGTGGGGGTCGGGAAAAATAATATGCTTTGTAAAACCAAGAAAATGTTGAAAACTTTGAATGGTCCCCATAACATCAAATTTGGCCGAAACATTTTTTTTTAAACGAGGAATACGGCTTATATAAACAAAGAAAAGGAGGCGGCTTAACCAATATTTAGTTCTGTGACTGAACGCGCTAAGAGAACAGATGAAAAGAAGGAGGTAACTACTCTTTACTTCTCAAATTAAACCCAACAATCTTAATTAAACAAAGGAGACTCACAAAGGTGTTCTTACTAAACACACCTTGAGAACAGTGGCAAATAATGAGGAATTTAGAGCCACCTTCAGTGTTGCTCTAAACAGGCATAGGATGACTTTTTATTATATACGGGGCGGGGGGGGGGGGATGTCCAAATTCCCTTCTCTTAGTGAATGCACTAAGAGAACAGGAGCAAACATGGAGGATTTAAATACACCACCCAGTGTTTTTATTTTAATTATTAAAAGTAGGTTCAAGATAACCTTCATATATATATATATACATATTTTTTATCTTAAAAGAGAAAAGGGTCTACTACTCGTTGTGATTTTGACTTTAGGTCTGGGTAGGCGCGCCCCCTGCCCCCGCCCCTCCAACACCCCCGTCTTCGGACTCGTAGTCCTCACTGTACTCGGTGTAGTACTGACTCTCCCGCAGGTAGCGCTTCAACTTGCGGGGGATGGGAAGCCGGTCGATGTGGTCGTAGCGGGTTGTACGCAGGATCATGAAGCGACAGATGTGCTGCAGCGACTGCATGACCCGAAAGCGCGACAGCGGATAGAGGAGCTGGACAGGAGCCGGAGGCAGCCCTGGGGCGCGCGGCCGGAGGAAGTACAGGAACTTGCCGCTCAGCGAGTGCTCCATCGCCTTCTCAACAAACTCGATGATGGTGCCAGCACCATGTGACTTCGGCTGTGAGAAGAAGCTGAAGGTCCCTGGTAATAACAATAATAATAATAACAATCATTATTTAAGGCTCCAGACCAAGAAATACATATTTAGACATGTCTAGTGTAGTTGGCTGGTTGTCGGAGTTTTACATACTGGCAACATCTAAGGTCACAATAGGACGGGTACCGACTTGTGACAGTGCACTCATGGCAACTTTATAGTGCTGCCCAACTGGGAAATCAGGCCACCGACACCATGACCCGATATCCCACTCAGTCACATTATCCTGACACTGAGCTAATCAGTCCTTTCCCTATCCTAATAATGCCGAGCGGCAGGCTAGGAAATGACAAGTATCAATTTTATATGTCTTTGGCTTGACTCGACTGGGAAACAACTCACAATCTCCCACATGCGAGGTCTGCGCTATACCGATTCGGCCACCGCGCCCGGTAAATAAATATTCAATGAAGGCTAAAAAGTCAGTAATTTGTTTTGTACATTTGTGTATTAATAATAATACGAGTGTTGCCAGATTCCGACGCCAGGACCGAGCAGGCCAGTAATCAGGCGCCTGGCCTTGGTATGGTGGGGGTGGGAGAGACGCTGGGGACCGACCCCCATAATAAATCAGACAATTTCCAGGGTCCGTACACATGTGAAGATATGGAATTCAAGGACATCTCAAGGCTATCTTTGGTAGGAATTCAAAACTACGTACATTTGGATTTAGTCCGAAATCGCCATTCCAAATAGCAATTTCGGAGTAATTTAGATCAGTGGGAACAGTTACAGGGAATTCAAGGTTTTTCAAGACTAATTACCGGAGATAGGTTTAAATTCAAGGCTTTTCAAATGAAATAGGACAAATGAAGTTCGAGACTTTTCAAGACTTTCCATACCCCGTACGGACCCTGAAATGCTGGCACTGTGTGACTAACCCCAACAACAAGTCGGACAATTTCTCTAGGTAGCTAGAAAAACAAAACTGTTGTCAAGTCATAAAGTATCAATTGGATATGTGGAAAATAATGTAGGTTATTCTAATATATGGACATGTGCAACTAAAAATGAGCAACGCCCCGTACAGGACACATTGGGTCAGACCAGACGGGATGGCCGAATGAGTTAGAGCGTCCGTCTCCCGTGTTGGTAGATCGTGCAGTCGAACCCTGATCGAGTCAAACCAATGACATACAAATTTATACCTTTCGCTTCCTAGCCTGGCGCTCGGCATTATTAGGAAAGGACAAGGACTGGTTGGCTCAGTGTCAGGATAATGTGACTGAGTGGGATAACAGGTCTTGGTGGTGGCAGACTGGTCTTTCAGTGGGGCAGCACTATAAAGTCGCCATGAGTGCGCACTGTCACAAGTCGGTACCCGCCCTGATATGACCTTAGATTTGTTTGTTTGTGTTTTACGTCCTAGCAACATCTAAGGTCATATCAGGACGGGTACCGACTTGTGACAGTGCACACTCACGGCGACCCCATAGTGCTGTCCCAGTGGGAAATCAGGCCACTGGCACCATGACTTGGTATCCCAATCAGTCACATTATCCTGACACTGAGCCAACCAGTCCTTGCCCTGTCCTAATAATGCCGAGCGCCTGGCTAGGAAGCGACAAGTATAAATTTTAAAGTCATTGGTTTGACACGACCAGGATTCGAACTCATGACCCCACGATCTACCAGCATGGGAGACGGACGCTCTAACTCATTCTGCCACCTTAGATGTTGCCAGGACCTAAAACAACAACAAACACATTGGGTCAGTGCGGCTACCACCGTACAAAACAAACATGGCTACCTTTGTAGTGTTCTATCCGGGTGTGATGTGTGATGCCCTGAGATCGGAAGCTGATGCTCAGAATGTAGCGGTCATCTGAACTGTCGCGAACCAGAAACGAGCCATCTACTTTATTCGCTAGCCAGGCTTCCGCTCCGTCCCAGCTTAGTGGTCCCCAGTACCAGCCGCACTGCAATTACCACAAACCGCATCTCACATTATTAAGGCTTCCTGCGCCTATCAGTGAATCACATTTAAGGCAGGAAACTGGTGATTTTTGGGTGATTTCCGTATCTCAAAAACTATTAAAGATAGAGCTCTGAAAATTGGAGCACACATTCTTTGTATCAAGAGAAGCATATCTGCAGAGTTTCAAAGCTCTATCTTGAGTAGGGGTCATATGATGAAGGATCTTGCACACACAAAAAATCAAAATTTTACCCCCTCCAGGAAGTATACTGAATGTGCCTAGATTTGCATGAATCAAGTTATTATATGAAGAACTGGTTCAGTTGAGCGCAATAAAGTGGTTTGTGAATTTATATATGTCATTACCAACATGTCCCTACATGACAAACCTGAGGGAAACAAAATTCAATGGTCAATTTTTGTGTCTCCATCCCTAGCTCTTGAACTGAGAGATACAGTGTTTTTAACCATCTTATTGCACTCAGCAGCAACTTTTACATAAGACTGCCAAATTTCAACTTTCTGCTACAATTATAACTTACATTTTTAGAGGGCGCAAATTGGCAAAACCCCGGGAAAAGCAGTTCTGAGAAAACGAGCTTCAAAGTTCACAAAGTGTTTCTTTCAAATGGTAAAGTCCAGTATTATCATCTAGAATCCCATATTATATACACAAATATCCAGTCAAGTAATTATCTGTCCAAAAAACATATCATTTACACCAAATTAGTACACCAAAAACCAGAAATCACCAGTTTGACCCAAATTTATGTTCTGATAACCCGTGTCTCCCCTTAATACCTTTTAAATACTTTTTAATACCAATTTTCATACAATTTAATACCTATTTTCATGGAAAATGCAATGTACATAATATTAACAGAAATGAGTGAGGTGATGCTATCTATGGATCTCTTTTGGATGATCACTTCGCTGGCCAGTCTAGTCTGTGATATAATGGGTCTGCTACGGGCCTGCACAATCAATCTTTTATAGGTGAAAAGCCACATACATCTGGCAGTGTTTAAATCAGCAACCAGTACATTACGGTCTGTAGACTATAGCGTCAACTTCGAGACATTTCAGCTACACAGCATTTGGGCTTTGTGAAGATAGCTGGTAAAACACCATGAAAAAATATTATAGTGGCCAAATCCAATTTGAGACCTTGTTAAGACCTTTCACAGAAAAGTTACATTTAAGACTTTTCAAGGCCTTGAAAATTTACTAATCAATTTAAGACTTTTTAAGGATCCACGGGAACCCTGCATTAATTGCTTCATATAAAATATATATTCAAATTAAAAGCACTATATATAATTATAAATACACACAGGTACATAATGTTTTTAAATGATTTGACATGGGATGAAAGTGGTATCTGGCAAAAATAACCACACACAAACGGGAATCTATGGTGATGTATCTGTAAATAAAAATGCAGAATCTGATGAACACTTTAAATATTCTAAACCAAAACACTTACCAGGAACATTAACTCAATTCACACCCCTGGTATATAATCTGAGCATATTGATTATCGCATAAATGGATTCCTCGACCCTGAAATTGTTATGTTAGACATCTTCTAAGTTGCTTAGGAGCCAAGATATGACAAATATCGTATTTTGAAGGCGGCCATTTTGAAATTCACGATGGCAGCCAGTAACCATGGTGATGGCAATAGGTACACATGTTAAGCTATCTGTATGCTAATTTTCATGCTCTTGTCAAACTTTGCGCGATTCTTATATATGTGGCCCTTAACCACTGTACTATGGTGAACTCTACTCACATCCTTCAGTTTTCGGAGACTGTCGATGAAGTCTGCATTGATTGTCGTCACAGCCAGACCTAGAGGGAAGAAAAGAAACCGCAACATCCAGCAATGTAGTGAGGTTAGTTTGTTGGTTGTTTGAGTTTTACGCCCTGACAACATTTAAGATCATATCAGAAGAGGTACTGACTTTTGACCGGTCACACTCATAGCGACTTTATAGTGCTGCCCCACTGGGAAATGAGGCCACCAGTACCAAGGCCTAATACCTCGCCCAGCCACAGTACGCTGACACTGAGCCAACCTGTCATTGCCCTATCCATGTAATGCCGAGCGGCAGGCTAGGAAGCGACAAGTATAAGTTTTTAAGTCACTGGTTTGACTCGACCAGGGGTCGAATCTGGGGGGCCGTATCCCACGATCTACCAAAAACGGGAGACAGACGCTCAACTCATTTGGCCATCCCATTTGGTCAGGAAAGAAACCGGAACATCCAGCAATGTAGTCGGGTCAAATACCATGTACACAGAGAGGCAATGTGCGGCGTTAAAAATAACAGGGTTCATACAGCTAGCTATTCAGCAACCAAATTTAAGGCCTTTTTAGGGGCCTTTTCGGATAAGAAATTAATTTTTTTTAATGCTGAGAAACTATGACATTATAATGATTATATACAGGTCAACATTTTATGGTCTTACTTCACCAGGTTTCTGTACGCTATTTATTTTATATAAAGCAAAAGAAGCAACTAGGGAATTAACATCTTTATTATACTTAACAATTGTTCTGGAATAGTTAATATAATAAGCCACACACCTAGCCATTCAAAACACAAAAACTTTGCCCTCTTGCCTCCCCCCACCCCCCAAAAAAAATAAAGGGTATTTTTTTTGGCATTTGGTCAATTTTAAAGGCAAGTTCAGGGTATTTTAAGGCCTTTTCAAGAGACACATTCAAATTCAAGGCCATTTCAAGATTGTGCAAACCCTGATTAAGGCATGTCCGAGCCAAGTGAGAGTGGGCACGGACAAGCACAATATGGCTAGAGCTTTTCCGTTGGACAAATGAAAATTCTTGGCTAAAAAAACATGTATTCCGCAATTTTGTTTGTCTCAGTGATCTGGGAGATGCTGTACGACCCTGAGTGACTAAAGCACTCGATGATGTCTGTTTACTGACCTGAACCCACACCATGTGGACAGTCAACGTACCATGTGGACAGTCGGTGATTCAGTGTGAATAATGTACCATGCCAGTGTATAGTCATTAAAATGTAATGTATATTAGTTATCACATTTGTTTTCTTTTATTTGTGTGGCTTTATTCCCATGTCAACAGGGGGTAACTGAGATAATAAAGGCAAGTACTACAGAAAAGTGAAAATTCTGATGGACAAGTTGTTTACTGTGTAGTGGCAATTATAATTAGGGCTGGAAGACCAGTGCATTAGCACTGACATGTTATTCAGAGGAATAAAAACACTTGAACCAAAAAAAAGGTGGGGAGGGAGGGGGGGGGGGGAAATCACACCAGACTTGTCCTATGGATTTACAGGCGAAACAATTTTCTTATTGTTATCACTGAGTATCGGTGCGTTGTTAGCAAGAGGACTCGCAAGTCTAATGATTAGGACTAGATCAGCAACTGAGCCAGAAGAGGATGTGTAAATTAAAGTTGCATAGTCCGATGGTTTTGAATTTCTGTATTTTTTCTGAGATAAATGTATTAGATCGACCACTAGTATCTACTTTACATTAGTTCAAGGTTACTTTTATTTTAAATGGTAAACCTTTTAGATATTTTGAGTGCAAACATGAAAAATTAGTTTTGGCAAGCTTGCCAAAACTCTGACACCATAGACTTCTGCAGTAACAGGTTTCTGTTATATTGACTCAGTATTGCCTTCTACGCAGAAACAAATGCTTAATAAGTGCATCAGTATCTAATTCTAAGTTAGGTATGTCAAATCAAATCTAGATAATTGGTTTGGTTGTGAAAATTTGATATTTCATCGGACTATGCAGCTTTAAGTTAGTCTGCAGGTTAATCCTAGGAATCTTAATCGGAGATAATAAAAAGAAATATCGCAGGAATTCGTGAAATCGCGGAGATCTTTCATTCCCGAACCATATTACCCCTCCCCCCACTCACCCACCATTGCACAGTGATCAAAGTGTACTACCACTGCGTGACCCCCCACCCCCACCCCCATCTCACCAGGTCACTTATTGCAGGGTGTCAAGAAAAAATAGGGATAAAATAGGGATTTCCCCCACAAAATAGGAATTTTGCATAAGAACAAATGTACCAAAACAGTGTATAGATGCCGACAATTGAGAACTCACCTAAAAAAGTAGGAAAACAGGGGGAAAAACGATTGAAAAAATAATAACACAGGTAAAAAAGGAATAGGAATAAAATAGGTACATATTTTGTTTCAAGTCTCATTCTATTTGATTTGTGGTCTACTGCATTACC
This sequence comes from Branchipolynoe longqiensis, assembly GCA_030323885.1. NCBI lineage: Eukaryota > Metazoa > Annelida > Polychaeta > Phyllodocida > Polynoidae > Branchipolynoe > Branchipolynoe longqiensis. Next base: position 43,438,881 of record CM059203.1, read on the forward strand.
CAGCTTAGTAGGCAACCATCGCTTAGTAGGTGCGCCCCTATTTTTCTTTAAAAATAGACATTTCCCGACAAAAATGTTGCAAAAGTGACATTCTCGAAAAACAAATTATGGTGTTTCGAAAACAAAAAGATGCAACGGTTCAAAAGATTTAGCTTAAATAGTGGAAAATTAGGATTGTTAAAAATGAAAAGAGGGTTAAATAGGGCCTCATGGGGGGGGGGGGGGGGGAATGAGGAAGGTAGGATACTTGACGGCATGTTACTGTATAAAACCATTTTGCGCATATATATACTAAATATAGAATTAAATTAGAGTACAAAATTCACAAACAATCTTTTTAAAAGATTTTCCTTCATTACCAGTGAGAAGTGATATTCAACTGGTAAATTGACGATTCGCTAACTAGTGGCAATGTTGCTCATATCATACTATCAGATGAATCTTGCGCAAGTAGAAACAAGCAGCACTAAATCACTTACCACTGGTTTGCAAACCGTCAACACCATTGAACAGGTTTCCTGCAGACTGAACGGTTGGTTCTTCTACCGAAGTTGAAGTGCCAGCTTTCACCAATGGCTCGCTTGGCGTTTCAATCGCGTCGTTACAGTTGTGCACATCTTCCAGGGCCGATGTCTCCGCAGGCGTAAGCGTCCTCCGGTGGCTCGGCGTTGGCGGTTTCGAAGGCGAGCTATGCCCAGTCTTCTTAAAGATGTTCTTCAACTTAAACTTTTTCTTCTTCGCCGCAATCGGCTGGCTGGCAATGGCGACAGTGTCAGCGGAGTCGCTGTCGATGGCGGCAGATGGATCATCCTCAGCATCCGTTTTTTTGTCAATGCAGGAAGAGGCCAGCGCTAATATCATAGAATCGCTGCGGTGCTGGCGGTGGAGCGTCATTGTAGATGGCTTCTCCATGGGGATTCCCAATGCGCATGCATCCTGCCAGACCTCTTCGATAGTCATGTGGATAGGCTCAACCGGTGGTTTGAGACTGTGTGGTTGCTGATGGATTACCTCAGATCCAACGGCATCATCAACGACATCTTCATTTGCCTCTGTTACCTTTATATGACTGCAAGTGCATGCATCAGAACCCAACTGAGCCGCTGTTGAACAACAGCTGTCTGTGTTACGGTAGTTTCGGATTGGGATTGGTGGCGGTGGAAGGCTATCCTCATTGTCTGTATTGGGATCACTCGCATAATGTCCTCTATCACTAGTGTCGGGTGTTTTGGCACCGGTCCCCTTTGGCACATGCGCGTAAAGTTCCTCAATGGATGAGCTCACCTGCAAGTCATCGATACTGTTGATATTCCGCAAGGAAGTGGCACGGAGAACCTGGTGCGCCTCCTTGTACTCATGGTGACCAGAGTTCTGGGGCGGATAGTTTCGCAGGTCGTCTGTACTATGTGAAAAGCCAACATTTCTGCTTGAAGGGCTATTGCTGAGCATTGACGAAGAACAGTCTGGAGAATAGCTTCGCTCAAACTCCACACTTTCAGTTTGTTCCACCTGCGCTGGTTGCTGCAGGGTTTTGTTCATGCAAGATTCATGCGGTATTGGAAGATCACTATCGTTGATCTCGTCACGGTCATAATATCCATTAATGACATCCAGTAAACCTCGCTTAACTGGCAATTTCTGTTCTGAACTAAGAGACGATTCTGCGCAATCTGCAGCCAATGCCACAGTAGAACTGTTTTCCGACTTTGAATCTGCAACAACCACATCCTGATGCACAGATGGCTGGTTCGGCTGAGGATCTTTCGAAGCATGTGGCTTATCCAGCACAGTGCATCTAGATGTTGCGACATTTGGGGTTGGAATTTTCACACTGGATGAGAGAGACGGTATCGTCATACACTTTCGGTCAGGTTCTGGCTGTTCACCCATCACTTTCTTTCGATTCTCACGAAATGTCCGAGGAGAAATCATGAAAATAGTTGGATCAAAGTCTAAATTAGAGTAGTCATCAATGCCGGTGTAGCGTGGTGATTCATCTGGTGGGACATCAAACTTCCCTTCGTCTTTCATTCGTGCCTTCGTTTTCTGTCCTTTTTTGCAATTGTCTTTAACGATTGCTGGAAGTGGGTCCTTTGCGGCATTTCGACTCCTTCCAACCGTTTCAACTGGGCAGCGCACTGAGCGGGAGGTGAGTCGTGTCCCTTTCGGTGAAATGGGAATGACTGGAGAAGCAATCTTATGTGGCATGGTCGCCATACATGAGTACGATGACCGGCGGTGATCACCAATCGCATTGTACAAGTCGATATCATCATCAGCGACAACCGTTATGGTACTCTGAGTGCGGTGATGACCAGACCGCAAACGGCGTCGAGGTAATGTCAGCTCTCCATGCAATCTACCGCTTGATGGCTCATGCTTCTGGACATCAGGTACGAAGTCACGCAAAATATTCTGTCGGTCAGCGCAACAGTCGCCATATGCTATCGGCACATCATCATAGCGACGCATCAGAACAGTGCCATGACCAGCGGAGCATGGTGTTTCGATGTCAAAAGTCTTCTTCTTTGTAACCCGATTGCGGAGTTTTTTTAGAAAGCTTGACGTTGCCATTAGTAACTGCCTATCACACCAAAGTGGTCAGAAGGAAGCGGTTCATGCTGGCACCCCGATACTTTCAACAGGTCAAAGGTCTGCAAAGAGAGTAAACTGTGTGCTTACTATCAACAACAGCAAAGTTAAGTGAGAATGTAAATTCTAGAAGAGTAGGGCCAAAGGGACAGACATGGTTGCAAGGGGAATTCTTTTTGGGTTCAGTAGTTAGGCTTTTAAAAAATATATATAGCTAACTCTCCTGAAAACTGGCCACATGGAGAGTTAAAATCTAATATTTGAATTTTTAACATTTTTTGGTTGCAAGTGAAAGCTGGAAATCTCCCCTTTACATTTATGTAAAACATAAATTGATGAGATAAACAAAGGTGTAGTCCGTGATTAAGCTATGTCATATGGCAGTAACACATGTGTTGCTCAGACGTAGCACATTTTTAGGACACCACAGTCTGCTTAATAACAATCTAAGCAGATAATTTCATACTGAGAGGCATATTAATCATGGCATAATATACAGAAATATGTGGTGCTTATATTGATCAAAATAAAAAAAGTAAGCGATTTATTTTATTTCCCTTATTTCTTACATCAAATCTGAACATGAATATGAAAAGTATAAGGGAAAAATTAAGTAGGATGTTTTTTTATTGATGTTTTAAAATCCTATCCCATGCTGTCCAGTTTTCAGGAGAGTGACCCATATATATAATTGCTTCTCAAACCACACACTGCAAAAACTGCACTTCCAGTTCTCAAAATTGAAATTCACACTGGGGCCACCTAATATAGTAGTTCTCAATATAGTACTTCGGTCAAATTGTGTCGATACTACTATCAGATCTGAGTTCAACGGGACCTCGCAAGAGTGCAATTTAACAATTCTCAGGAGCGGAAACCAATTGAGTTAGGGGTTCTAAAAGGGTTGGTCGACAACCGCAAACATAAAAAGAAATGTTATAGGCCTAAGGGCTTATACAAAGAGTATTCCCTTTCCAGACCCCATTCTTCCCAGATTAAAACCGCATAGTCCGATGAAAACATCAAATTAAAAAAAAAGAGCAATTATCTAGATTTGATTCTAGATGTATAACTTAGATTCTGGCATACTTATTAAACATTTGTCACCACATTGAAGGGAATACTGAGGCAACTTAATAGAACCCGTTAGTGTTAGTGCAGAATCCTATGGTGTCAGAGTGTTGGCATGCTTACCCAAATTAATTTGGCATGTTTGCACTTCAAATATCTAAAAATTTAGCCATTCAAAATAAGTTACTTCAAACTAAAGTAAGGTACATTATAACGATCAGCCTAATATATATTTACCTCAGAAAATGAAAACTCAAAACCATCGGATTATGCAACTTTTAAGTTCTATAAGGCCTTAAGGGGTTATCCAAAGAGTATATCCCCTTTCCAGACGTCATTCTCCCAAGATTAAGTAGTACTCATCAACAAGTTATCTCAAAACATTACATTGGTTATGGTTCATGGCATATCAATATTTTATTAAACAATAAAAGTCAAACATGACTAACATCCCCCATCGCCTTCCGAGTGTGCGCTTTGTACAACTGTTGCAATAGGAAATAGGTCGGAAGTTAGGCAAGTCATATCAATTAAATAGTGAACAAAATTGAATATTGGTCCAATACTAGTAATACTAAGAATAGTAAGATTAAGAATTATTTAATGTATTGTGCAGAAGAGATTCAGTATAAAGTATGCCTTCATTGCTCACGGACAATTTTAGGCATGAGTGGGTTAAGCAAGGCTTTTATTCGGGTGCTGCCCGCCCGGCGGCATGTACATTGACTGTGTATCATCGGGCAAGAAGCCAACGAGTGAAGCCCCTATATATTGGGGAAATGAAATGTGATGAGGGCATATGAGTCATGTGAACGTTTTAACAAACGAGTAATCAATTACCTTAAAGTACAATAGCAATAGTTACTGATAAACATATGAGATAACAGTAACTGCGCGGGTGTCAGTTGCTGATTAGATGGTATTCTTTATTTTTTTACTTTAAATGCTTGATTGTTTTTCGGTTTTGTTGATTGTTGTGGGCACAATCAACTGCATGTGTGGGTAAAGTTGGAGGTGGGAAGTGGTTAGTGCGGGAGGTTGGGGAGGACTGACCAGCTTCAGTGGCTCCGGGAGATGCCAGGATAGTGCCGCGCCGTGATGGTTGGCAGGAGTTTTTATTGGCCGGTGGGGGGGGGGGGGGGGGAAGAGGAACGGGCCTCTCCCCCCCTCCCCCCCCCCCCCCCCACTGCCAGTGGTGGGGTGGGGCGCGAGACCCTGTTGCGCGTCACTTCCCCCGCCGGCGGGGGTGGGGTGAGAGACTGTGTCGCGCGCCACTCTCCCCCCGCCACTTACCCCCCCCCCCCCCCGCGGTAGTTGCAGGAGGGGGAGAGGAGGAGGCTTTGGCCTTGAGCCCGCCATGTCCAACAATGACACTGAATGAGCCAACTCGCTCATTCAAGACATTGAGATATGGTGGTTTGTGGGGGGGGGGGGGGGGGGGGGGGGCATAAAGTTATCACAACATAGTGTAATGGTTTGCACTGACCTCTTAGACATGGAGCCACACACAAGTAGCTGTGGATATAATTATTGCGTCAGGGAGACTAGGTAGTGTAATGGTTATGTTGTTAGCTGATGAATGGCAATAAGCGTGTTAGAATCCTGCTCTAGGCACAATATTTCCCCATTCCCCCCCCCCCCCCTCTCCCCCACACACACATGGCAATACAAACAACAGAAATTGTTATAATGACCAATCTGTCAATCACTGGGTATAACACTATTTTACGTATAATTAATATTCAATATTTTAGTATTACTACTACTACTACTACTACACTTAGTTGCAGGTGGAAATATTACTAAGATTCTTCTCGAATCTACGAATGCGAAGGTAAGGATCAGGGGAGAGTATTTCACATTACAAAGTTCAAGGGTCAGTGACAAAAAAATTAAAATCCCTGAAAAACTAGGGGTGTTCCAGGGCAAGCCCACGCAATCTTAGAATCTAGTTTTGATTTGAATGACTTCAGTGTTATTGATGGCAACATCTTGTGGGAGTTCCTGTTCTAAGTGAAGTGATAAGATGGGTTTCTTACTGTCGTAGCACTATAACAGTATACTTATGATAGATTATTGCAGAATCATAGTAGAAGTTAGATTTAAAAGGGCCACCCAGTAGGCCCCCCTACCTACAGTAGGCAGAGTCAGAGATGAATCTTTTATTTAAGTAAGTTACTAGTCTAAGTAGAAGTTAGATAAGCGATTCACCTCTGATTCTGTTCGAGCTACTACGTACAGTACGGGGTGAATCTTTTATCTAAGCAGAAGTATAACACTAGTAATATAAATATGTCCGTATGTCAATAATAATATGTGCGCTGAGCCTGTGGCACGGGGAATTGAACGCAAATCAAAGAATACACCTCAACATTATCATTATGTAACTTAAACTTGTAGTTGTATTGGTTAACGTTGGTCTCGCAAAATACTAACTAGATGGAAAGATTCAAATATCCATGGGATCATTATTATGATTATAGTGCCACTTCAATTGCGAACTACCAGTAAGTGAATAATGTTGAGTGACCTCAGTCTCCAAAATTATTGTATCCTCAAAACGTGACAAATGTGAAATGCAGCTTCAACTTGGCATGGACATGGTGCAGAATCACAGTCAGAATCACTTTCTGAAACAGTGAAAGGTGACAGTTACAAAACCAGGTTCCAAAGATCTGCTGTTAGTTTCTGATACTGATCAGTAAACATGATCATTCGAGAAGAAAACATGCATCGTTGCATTACTAAATGATGTTCTCTCAGGGAAATGATCCCAAAGAAGGGAATTGCGAACTTCATGACTGCAAATATTGATCGAGCTGTCAGTGTCAGGGGTTTTGACAGAATTTTCGCCCAGGCACCAAACCAGTGCAGCCCGTCGGCGAAGTGTCGGGAAAGTGTAGGCACTCAACACCTGTCAGCATTGGATTGCAAATCTAGATACCTGTTTCAGCCGTTGGGCTATGAAGTTTCGGACCGATTTTACCGACTGACGATTTGCATGTGTTGATTTAGTGCGTGTATTTAGCTTTTCTCGCTGGGTTAGATATCAAAACTCTACACATGAGCTTCCGTGTTTGGAGAGCGAATGCATAGTCTCGCAGAACGCGAGAAGTTGGCGGGATAGTGCGAGGCACTGCGCGACCTGTGTGGCCTATGAGAAGTGATCCAAATTGAGGGGCGGTGTGAGATGGGCCTACTAGCCCTTTCTCCTACATATATTCAACTTTTAGCTACTGCTGCGCTTAGTGTTGCTATGTAGAAGATAGTCATATGAATCCCAATTATATTAATCCTACTTCCTAGAATCACCTAATTAATGCTGAAGCCTATATATTTGGGTGTTCAGCATTCTGGTGGATGTACTAACAAGTGATTTTGCATGTTTTCACTTAAAATATATCAAAAATAAACTTTTTCTAGAGCAAAAGTTACGTTTGAAAGTTGAATCAAGAACATCCAACGGATGCCATCTTGCACTTCTTTCTTTCTATTCTCTCCCAGTTCATTAACTGTATGCCAATATGTAATTGTTGATTCATATCGAAGCAGTCTTCAGATATTAGTTATGGTCATCATTCATCCAAGATAAAAGATCTACCCCTAACCAGAGTAGGAGTAAATTATAACCCTACTTGAATCTTAACAAAAATTGCTTAAGTAGGAATTAACTGTGGAATTGGTGGTTCCAGTGTTTTATTTTGGCTTAAACAGACCCGGTATAGGCTGCTGAGACGCATACCATATTCCGACAAATGCTCTCCAAGCATACCTTTGCAGCTTTTCAGTTCATGCAACTGTGTATGTGGGGGGAGAGTGCTGAAATTGGTTGCCCCTGTTGTGTTGTATTTAGTCCAGCAGCACTGACAAGGCTTTTAGACAACCATAAAGACAAATGTTAGAATTTGCAATCTAAAATGCTAAATATAAAGTTCAAATGTTTATTTCTCATAAGCAGCTAATTTGTGTGTGAACAATCATGTAGATTAATAGACTTTAAAAGTTGAATTGAGAGCTTTCTGTGACTACCATCTTGGTGGTTGACATGGATTCCCCTGTATGTGTGGAACCCCTCTAGGTCATGTGATGAGGAAATCCCACCTGTGATGTCATTCATACATCACAGACCTCAATACTCTCCTCCCACATGTTCAGTTGCATGAACTGAAAAAAAATAAGCAACGGTATGTTTGGAGAGATTTTGATACTGCATTTGTTTGTTTCTGGGTGAGGTATACCAGGCAACTTTAAAGTTGAGAAATTTAGAGAGATGCGGGGAGGGCACACAATAATTTTGGATGGTGGCCACAGAAAGCTGCTGATTCCACTTTTAATATGTATTAATCTATATCATTTAATCAATTCTTCGCTAAAAAAAAATAGTGGCCTATGATAAATAAGCATTTGGACTACATATTTAATTAGGACTTTACATTTCAAAATCATGTGGTTATTGCCATAACCCAGCCTTCCGACACTTTTTCTAATCCGTTGAACTTGAGCTAATGCTTGAGACTATTAGCTAGAATGGGGCAAGTAACACAACATGTAACCAAAAGAGTAGTCTATATTACTATATATATATAATATACCATATATATATATATAATATACCAAATAAAAAACGAGAGACAAAGCAATCATGGATGACGCAAACCATACTAGAAAAGATGGCAGAAAGGAAGAAAGTGAAAACCACTGATCCACCTAAATACAAACACCTGAAGAATGAAATAGAAGATGAATGCAAAAAAGCTAAAGATGAATGGTGGAATAAGAAGTGTGAAGTAGTGGAACAACTTGAGTCTCAACATCGTTCAAGAGAGATGCACAAGAAAGTGAAAGAGATAACGGGTCAAGGATACAGACAGAGAAGCAGTAAATGTATCAAGAACAAAGACGGCAAAATGCTCTTTGAAGAAGATGAAATAAAGTCCAGATGGGAAGAATATGTAAACGAACTATACAATGATGACAGAGGGAACCCACCCACAATTGAGAAAGAAGATGGGAATATTATATTAGTATCAGAGGTTGAGAAGGCTATCAATGATCTAAAGGCAGGTAAGGCTCCTGGAAGTGACCAAGTAACATCAGAAATGATAAAAGGACTAGATGAAGTGGGGATTCAAATCATTCATAAGCTAGTAACTGACATCTATGAGACTGGATTTATACCATTGAATATGAATGAATCCATATTTGTACGACTCCCAAAGAAGCTAAAACCAACATTGTGTACTGAGTACAGAACACTAAGCCTGATGAGTCATATGTTGAAGATGATCCTGAAAATAATTTTACTGAGAAACAGACAGAAAATTGAAGAACAAATCAGTAACGTACAAAGTGGGTTTATATCTGGAAGAGGTACACGTGAAGGGATTTTCAATATGAGAATGATTTGTGAACGTTATTGTGAAGTGAACCAGGATGTTTATGCCTGCTTTATTGACTATGAGAAGGCCTTTGACCGAGTCATTCATGAACTGTTAATCAAATGTTTACAAGATATTGGTGTCAATGGCAAAGACATTAAACTAATTGTGAACTTATACTGGACACAATGTGCATTTATAAAAATGGAGCAGGGCCTATCGGATGAAGTTATGATTAAACGAGGAGTTCGACAGGGGTGTGTATTGTCACCATGTCTATTTAACCTGTACACAGAGATGATTTTCAGACACATTGAAGATTGCAAGGGAGTGACAATAGGTGGCATGAACATCAACAATCTTAGATATGCCGATGACAGTGTAATACTAGCAGACAGTGAGAAAAACCTACAAGATATAGTGAATAGAATCAATAAAGCTGGAATACTATTCAACATGAAGATGAATGCCAGGAAGACCAAAACAATGGTTATAAGTAAAAAGACAGATAAACCAAACGTCAATATAATCATAGATGGCACAAACATAGAACAAGTATCCGAATTCATATATATCGGACAAAAGATTACAAATGATGGGAGATGTGAGGAAGAAATTAAAAGAAGGATAACAATAGCCCGAACAACATTCTCCAAAATGTATAGAGTGTTAACATCAAGTAAGATATTAATAAAACAAGGAAGCGTATTCTTCAGTGTTATGTGTGGTCTACTCTAATGTATGGGGCAGAGACATGGACAATCTCTAAGAAAATGTACAAACGTTTAGCAGCATTTGAGATGTGGACTTATCGAAGGATGATGAAAATATCATGGACAAAGAAGATCACCAACAAAGAAGTTCTCAGAAAAATTAAAAATAAGAAAAGCTTGTTTGCCACTATACAGACAAAGAAACTTATTTATTTTGGCCACATCATTCGTCAGAGTTCAATATACCGTACATTGTTGGAAGGGAAGGTGAATGGCAGCAGAGGGAGAGGGAGACCAAGAACATCATGGTTTACAAATATTTCACAGTGGACAGGCTTGAATTATTCACAGTCTATCAGAACAGCACAACATCGGGACAAGTGGAGAACCATTGCATCCAACCCTCGACTAGAGGATGGAACTATTGATTGATTGATTGATATATATAATCTAAGAAAAGTCCCAATTTAGATCAAAACACTGTGGGCTAATAGACTAAATATCATGTTTTCCAAAAATGTCATATATTTTCCTTTTTTATTTGATTTTGCTATAGTTTTGTACTGGTTTTTGTAATTTTGGTAGTTACTCCCGCACCCCTACTTGAGATATATATGTATATATATATATATATATATATATATATATATATATATATATATATATATATATATATATACAGAGAGAGAGAGAGAGAGAGAGAGAGAGGTGTCTTTTATATATAGTTTTGGGTGCCTTCCGATGCATTAGGCCAAATATATATATTTTGTAATACAATTTTTTAAATGGTGGTCGTGCTCGTCCATGCCTGAAAAATCGTCCTCCCTTGATTTAAAAAAAATGAAAAATGTATATATAGAAAAAAAATACGAAAAGAATGTCTCGGGCTAGCAGCAATTTAACTTTCCTATCAATTTTTTTTAGTCATTTGTTTAACTAGGCCAGGGTTTGAACCCAGGAGTTTGAACGCCACGACCTACCAGAAGGGGAGACGGTCGCTCAACTCATCCAGTCATCGCGTCTAGTTACGTATTACGTCATATGCCAGAACAATAACAAAATAATAACTACCCGCCGACCCTGATTAGTGGTCAAAAGGACGATCACCAATTTATTAGTTTTTGGGGGGCCTTATTAGTGCTGTAAATGTAATCTTTCTCACAACATAATTTTTTTGTAACTGCCGTCAGCTGGCGTAGGTTTCTTGGTTTTCCAGCGGTGACTCATCATTTATTGTGAACTGATCGATGACTGATGAGTCCAATGTGTGCTCGGAATGTGCGGTTGGACGGTGGACATATATGATAATAATTCATATTTCTAGCTGTTGTTTCTCTGTCAGTCTGGTAAGAGGCATACAACCACCAGTTCCCCCTGTGGACGCTAGGTGCCGTAGCAGTGCATCCACAGTGGCGCCATCTCTGAATCTAAAGGCTAGGGGACCAGGCGGCGCGGTACGGGTCAGTTACTTCCGGCGGAAACATTCAAAGTCAGCTTCTGCGCATGCTCGGAAAGCACGTGTCTCGCCCAGCAAGGAACCGGTCCTGAAGGGACGTCAGGATGTTGGTCCTCTTTGAAACTCCCGCTGGCTATGCCATCTTCAAGGTATGACATTTCGATTAAGTGCATTTACGACAAAATATGGATAATGTTCTACCCTCAGACTCCAATATTACTTTGTTCGACGTAAATTAGATCGTTGAAGTCGAATTTGGATACGCCGGTTTGGGTCGCGTGGAGGAATACAAAATGGCCTCCAATCGCCGAGATGATTTTGGCACAAATCAGATTCGTTCATGTTCTTATTTCTTGAAGTCAATAGCTGTATTTGTGTATTCGGGGTTTGGGGGGTGTAGGTTGTGCGCTTCTACCCCAATGCGTATTTTTATACATCCAAGAAGTTGCACGATTTCTAGAAATCGGTTCAACTGCTGAACTGGATCTTGAAATCATTCTAAGGTTCCACCACGTGCGACGAGTTCAGTTTATATATGGGTCACCCTCCTGAAAATGGTCAGCATGGTATGGGATTTTAAAACATTGAATATCTATTAGGTATGTGACAAAAAATTCAAACTTAACAGATTCCAACATAAAATACATCATTACAAAGGTATTGTAAAGTCCTTTCTAATGATATCTAAATCATCATCCTGTGACAATTATCAAGGAAGTTGTGACACTTTCTAACGCGTTTTTTATGGTTAATTTGGTTCCATTGTTTCAATGGAAAAGCACTTGAATTTTGTGACCCATCGCACCGCAGTGCTCCGCGCAAGCCCGTGGAACAAGGGAGTCCCGTGAAAGCGCCGTGTTATATAGGGTATTCACGTGACGACACGAACCGGATGCGCGGCCATTGTGGCGATATCAACCAGTAAACATCCCATAGAGTTTGCCTGTACGCGCAGTGGAAAACGTGTATTTCATTCAAAATTAATAGAATTTCGGAACCCTAACCTTATAAATTTAATATAATCTATTCGTTGAATATGTTTTTCTATATGTGTACCGAGCAGTTTTGTTTCTAAGTGGTGTAGTTTTAGAGATATTTCACTTTTTCTGTATGAAGATTGCTCACGGCCATTGACAATGCACTGGCACTGACACTCAGAATATCCCAACTTTCACTATTATCTCTTGTTTTTAATACTTTCAGCGTAAATTGCTCTTAGGTTACATTAAATACTTCAGATCTTCCTCTTCAATCGCCAATGAAAGCTTTTAAATTTATTTTACAAAAATAAATGCTCCACATAGACATAGCATTGCCGTATTTTACCCTTCGCGGGCAGTTTGCCGGTACGCGCAGTGCAAAACGTCGATTTTATTCAAAATTTATAGAAATCCTGACCCCTAACCTTAAAAATTTAATATAATCTTATCGGTAAACATGTTTTCTATATGTGTACCAACCGATTTGTTTCTAGGTGGGTTAGTTTTATAGATATTTCACTTTTTCTGTATGAAGATTGCTCATAGCCATTGAGTTTGCAGTGTGACAGTGTGTTATTATTGTGGTTACTATCGCCACAATGGCCGCACTTCCGGTTTGCGTGACGTAGGTGCATACCCTATATTCGCGTACCTACTGACAGACACACCTTTTTAGGGGCCCTCAAAAGCACTGTTCCCGTCCTCGCATTAACACCAAATTTCATCCTAAGATAGAGAAGTATATAAAGAAACCAAATAAACTAATTTCAAAATTAGTAAAACTCATCTTCAGGTAGAATTCCAGTGATTTAAACAGACATAAATTTGAATAAAGATTTTTTGTCACTTCTATAAATCGGACAGCAAATATTTTTGGATGTAACAGTAGGTATGCGAATAACACGGCGATTTCACGGGACTCGCTCGTTCCACGGGCTTGCGCGGAGCGGTGCGCAATAGGCTCTCATGGTACTTCTTTCTTGCAACCTTTATTTTAGGACTACCAGGAATTCAACCATATGGATGATTTAGTTCACATTTTGCTCTACTGTTACATCCAAAAATATTTGCTGTGTGGACACGACACTAGTTCGGCCTAAAGTTGTGTGTGTGAACATGGCTTTAGTATGTGTTATTTTGTGTACATCTTCAATCTTGCAGGGATGCCAGTCTTCCACTAATTAACTAATCAGTCTGAAAAGTAATGGGATTCCAATAATTTCCAAATTTCTTTTTTCATTTAACAATTTTTTTTTATGAACGTTTTAGACAATTTGAGATGACTTAGAATTAGATTTTTTTTTAAATGCCATGCATATCCATTACTCCCGATTTATATTCTAAGTATGAACTACAGTAAAACCTCTCTAAGTCTAACCCACCACCTCCACAGATCGAACTCCTCTATATCGATCGCTTTATTTGGCTATCAATCATAGATCAAATAAATATATTAAACATCCCAGCATAACATTATCTTCACTGGTGGAATTCACCTTTTCGTGTCCAGTTACATCCAGAACCATACTCATTCTCGATGTCGGCATGACGTCACAACCCCGGAAAGTAGCCCGCGAAGGGTAAAAACCGCCGTGATGTGTGCTGCGGCAATGCTATGTCTATGGGGAGCATTTATTTTTGTAAAATCAATTAAAGAACTTTCATCGAATCGATTAAAAATATCTTAATGCGCGATTGAAGAGGACGATCTGAGGTATTTAATTTAACCTAAGAGCAATTTTCTCTCAAACTATTAAAAACAGAGATAATAGTGAAAGTTGGGATATTCTGAGTGTCAGTGCCAGTGTTAGCCTTACCAGATCATGGCCTCAAAAACTATTTTCGCCAAATAAATTCAAGAACTTCCAATTGGCTGATAAAAAAAAAGCTGAATATGAAATTATAGAGAAAGATCTGAACTATTTAATAGAAACAAGAGAAATTTGCTTTCAAAGCACCAAAAAGCAGAAATCACTGTGATAGATAGGGTAGTTCTAATGTTGTTTCTATGAGAGTGGCATTTGTTTTACCCTTTGCGCGCCGTGAACCCGAAAAGTACCCGGATGTCCGACATCGAGAATACTGCATACTAATGTGATGGTATGCTTTTGTTATTGACTTATTCTTCCGTTTTACGCCATAGCTAAGGATTGTTGGCAGGCAGTGCATACTCACACACGTTGTCGGTGAGGTAGCTTTGTTCACAATTTCAAAAGCATTTTTTGATTTGTGTCCTGAGATGTCTCTTGCCACGCCCCTCTGTTTTATATTGTTGGTGATATCTGTTAGTAGGTACTCCAAATTGAAGTTAATTTGCACATGATACAGTTAGGAAACATCATTCTGATTACAAATATATATATTAATGGAAAATTGGTCTTTTAAATAGGTTTGTAATTCTCCTCTGAACAGAGTCGGATGTGGATCTGTATTAGTAAAAATTTCTTATGCGGTTTATTTCTATTTGCAGCTGCTCGATGAGAAAATACTCAACGCGTCCGATAATATATATGAAAATTTTGAAACTGCTGAAAAAGCCAGTAAAGTGTAAGTAGACATTTGGTTGATATTTTCTATTCTGACAAGATGTTTATTGGTCATGGATGAAAGATCTCCGCGATTTCGCGGATTTTTCCTGTATTTATAAGTGTATACTAATAAGTTGTGCCCGTGCATTTGGGTCACCTAATAGGTGTTCACTGTATGATTGCCAGAAACAAAGTGAGTTACATATGCTTAGGACTATATATATACTATGGGTTTCCTTGGATATCATTTTTGATATGATTGGTTAGAGACATGCAAGTGTCCTCACTACCAGACCTAATGACCCAAATGCACACGCCCAGGATCACAGATTTGAGATGAGTGGTTATGGCAACGCATTCATTCTTGTTTACATTACTTAGTAACCCCAATTTGAATATTCAATAAAACTCTTATGTTGTGAGTTTACCCATTCCATTATTTTGTTTGTATTATTTAGGAATCAAACTATATGTTATGAATTACTCATGTTATTATATAACATGCACAATGTGAGCCACTGAATGCCCCACCACCTGGTAATAAAGAATCATATTCAATCACCCACCTTTTTCTTGGGAAAGGTCTTAGGTAGTGTTATGTGCTACTAGTGTGCCACAATTAGGTAGTGTTATGTGCTACTAGTGTGCCACAATTAGGTAGTGTTATGTGCTACTAGTGTGCCACAATTAGGTAGTGTTATGTGCTACTAGTGTGCCACAATTAGGTAGTGTTATGTGCTACTAGTGTGCCACAATTAGGTAGTGTTATGTGCTACTAGTGTGCCACAATTAGGTAGTGTATGTGCTTATAGTGTGCCACAATTAGGTAGTGTATGTGCTACTAGTGTGCCACAATTAGGTAGTGTTATGTGCTTATAGTGTGCCACAATTAGGTAGTGTTAGGTGCTTATAGTGTGCCACAATTAGGTAGTGTGCTAGGTGGTGATAATGTGCTTCCTGGGTGCAGAGTAATGTTGACCTACGCCTACGGTCATGAGGATGAAGATTTTAGAATTGTGCTGTACTGTAAGGTTTTGGTTTGGGTGGGGGGTGGGGTCACAAAATAAAGTCTGTCCTAATTAAATGGATATGCGGATACAGTGTCAGTAAGATGTGACATATTGTGTCCTAATTGTATTTGTATATCAGCTCATGAGCTTATGATTTTGCATTAGATATTTGTTTATAAGGGGAAGTGGGAAGACAACCATTAATGGTTACTGTTCCTATGGCATACCTGCCAACTATTACGATTTAGGCGGAATAATTACGATTTTTTTATTCCCATTCCGCCCTACGAATTATAAACATATTATTCCGCTTTTTCAAAATCCCCATGCCCCCGGGAAAAATTTGAAAAATACATAAAAAAAATGGTGCATTTTCAGAGACATTTTAGGCACATTATTAAAGAAATTATTACCAGTTTTCAGCCTAAATACTAGAGTGAGTAAAGTTGATGTATTTTTCTGGGGGGGCATACCCCCTAGAACGCTTGCTCGCTTCGCTCGGATGGATTTCTATTATTAGGATTTTCGTTTAGCAAAAGTTGGCAGGTGTGCTATGGTTTCTAATGTCAAACGTTTATAGAATATGTATGGAAATTGTGAAGATTTAAAAAAAAAATGTCTGTCTGAATTTAGTTTGCTAAATGCTCTCACTGTACATTTGGTTCAAGTGGGATGTTGTACTCATGTTATACTCATGTTGCAGCGTGAAGTTAAAGACGTTTAAGAAGTTCAAAGACACGACGGAAGCCCTGGCAGGTGAGTGATGGATTGCGTGCTCTGGTTTTTACTGGACACATTGACCGAATCGGTGGAGCACAGGCTTTCAGGGATGAATGACATTCGCTGATTTTTCGCGATTTTTTTTTATTTTCGTCGATTAACGTTCACAAAATGCCATGGATATATTATGTGACAGCAATTGCTCAGTTCGAATCCTGTTCTCGTATGACCGTAGCTATTGCTATGAGATAAAGCCCGGTCGAACAGAAAAACAGGTAGTGAGTAGGCACTTGGACATTTTTTTTCAAACAACTAAAATGCATAACATTCTTTTTTTTTATCACCAAGATGCGGCACAAATATACTTCATTTGTTATTATAGCTTTATTATAATGTCATGGGGGTGATGAAAATGGGAAATATTGCGCCTAGAGCGGGACTCGAACCCACATCTCTTTGCATTCAGGGCCAGTGTGCTAACCATTACACCACCTAGGCTCCCTGATATCAACACACTACCCACGCCTACCTGTCTATGTGGTTACTTGCCTGAGCGGTCAGTGCAGACCACTACACTCGTCCCCCTGGAATTGTAAGTCTTTTAATGCTTACAATTACATACATACAGGCAATGCACTAACACATACATACACAGGGTAGGTTCAACAACCATACAGTGTAAAGCTTGTACAGGATCCTGATCACGGCAACCCGTGTCATGGGGGTGATGAAAATGGGAAATATTGCGCCTAGAGCGGGACTCGAATCCACGTCTCTTTGCATTCTGGGCCAGTGTGCTAACCATTACACCACCTAGGCTCCCTGATATCAACACACTACCCACGCCTACCTGTCTATGTGGTTACTTGCCTGAGCGGTCAGTGCAGACCACTACACTCGTCCCCCTGGAATTGTAAGTCTTTTAATGCTTACAATTACATACATACAGGCAATGCACTAACACATACATACACAGGGTAGGTTCAACAACCATACAGCGTAAAGCTTGTACAGGATCCTGATCACGGCAACCCGTGTCATGGGGGTGATGAAAATGGGAAATATTGCACCTAGAGCGGGACTCGAATCCATGTCTCTTTGCATTCAGGGCCAGTGTGCTAACCATTACACCACCTAGGCTCCCTGATATCAACACACTACCCACGCCTACCTGTCTATGTGGTTACTTGCCTGAGAGGTCAGTGCAGACCACTACACTAACCTAATACCTTTAAAGTTGTAGAAGTCAGAACCTCTTGCCTTTAGTAAGTGGCCGAGTGGGTTGGAGCGTCCGCCTCCCGTGCTGGTAGATCGTGGGTTCGAGTCCCGGTCGAGTCAAACCAATGACTTTAAAATTGATACTTGTCGCTTCCTAGCCAGGCGCTCGGCATTATTAGGATAGGGCAAGGACTGGTGTGCTCAGTGTCAGGATAATGTGACTGAGTGGGATATCAGGTCATGGTGCCGGCGGCCTGGTTTCCCAGTGGGACAGCACTATAAAGTTGCCATGAGTGCGCACTGTCACAAGTCGGTACCCGTCCTGATATGACCTTAGATGTTGCTAGGATGTAAAACAACAAACAAACAAGTAAGTAGCATTACAAAGTCTGGTAAAACTGTGACACAAGAAAACATACACTGATTCAAAGTCACAGATGAAAGACCGCCGCGGATTTCCGGGATTTCTTATATCCACCGATTAACGTTAAACAGAATTCCAAAAGATGGGATGTATATGACAACGGTTGTGTGGTTTGAATCCCGTTCTCATAACCTTAGATGTAGTTAGAACATAAAACCTAAACAAAAAAAACTGGTAGATATGGGCGATAATGCAATCACAACAAGACTATTTGAGACCTGACTTCCGGTATTTTTCCGCGATTCCCTGACAATGCTAAGCCTATGAGGGAATATCAGCATTTCCGCTTTTTTCCCCCCCGGAGACCACTTTCATCCCTGCAAAGTAATGCTACACTGTTAATTTCCAAGGTAATGTCTCAAAATCTTCTAGTGACATTCGCATATAGAATTGCATCAATACACCATTACCAAAGAAATAATTTTGTTTATATAAAAATAGTAATAAAAAAAGTTCTCAAATGAAAAACGGCGATATCAGCAAACTTACGGAACGGAAAAACGGCAGTGCGGAAATTCGGATCACTATGAAACTTCGCATATTAATAGATACTAGTAAATACTTCCAATCGTTTTAAGTAATATGCTGTTTTACAAGACCATACTTATTATTGTAAGTTGTATTTAAGTTTGTGCCGTCGAGTGAAACCAACGACTTACAAAATTTATAATTGTTGCTACTTAGCCTGGTGCTCAGGATTATATAATAGGGCAACGACTGGTTAGCTCAGTATCAGGATAGTGTGACCGTGTCGGAAATCGGGTCATCGTACTGATGGCCTTGTAACAGTAAAGTCTCGAGTGCGTGCTGTCATGAATCCATACCCGTCCTGATATGACTGTAGATGTTGCCAGGATATAAAACAAACCTAGATGAATGACCCGGATTTATAATCTGCCTCATTTTCTCTGCATATGGTCAAAATTTGGAACCATTCCGTCTATTTGTCAATTTTCCTGATTTGTTGTCAGGCCATTCTCATCTATTATGAACAAACCGATCCTTGCTGTTTCAGCTACGACGGCCGTGGTTGAGGGTAAGATGGGGAAGACGCTGAAGAAGGTGCTGAAGAAATTGGTGTCCGAAGACACGCAGGAGAAACTGTTGGTGGCCGACGCCAAGCTAGGAAACTGCATCAAGGTGGGTTGAAGCGGTCGTTTTGTTTACCCAAATTTGCCTAATGTGGTGCTTTTGAGCTTCTTATGTTTAAACCCCCGTCCTGATATGGTCTTTGACTGTCGCTCCCTGTTCCCGTCTTTACTGTCACTCTTCCTGTTTCTGTCTAAGGATAACGCTACCTGTTCCCGTCCAACTATAACGCTCCCTGTTCCCGTATAACTATAACTCTCCCAGCTCCTGTCTAACTGTAACGCACCCTGTTTCCGTCTAGCGATAACGCTCCCTGTTCCCGTCCAACTATAACGCTCCCTGTTCCCGTCTAACTATAACGCTCCCTGTTCCTGTCTAACTGTAACGCTCCCTGGTCCCGTCTAACTATAATGCACCCTGTTCCCGTATAACTGCAACACTCCCTGTTCCCGTCTAATTACAACGCTCTCTTGTTGTTGTGCAGGACAAGCTGCAGATGGCGTGTATGACGGGTTCTGCGGTGCAGGAGCTGATGCGGTGCATCCGGTGTCAGATGGACTCACTTATCACCGGACTGCCGCAACAAGAGCTGTCTGCCATGGCACTGGGACTGGCACACAGCCTGTCGCGCTACAAACTCAAGTTCTCCCCCGACAAGGTGGACACGATGATCGTGCAGGCCATCTGTGAGTACCAACCCGAAACAATGTCATCCTTCAGGGAAGAAAGATATCCACGATTTCATGGATTTCTGCGATTTTCATATTTACCCACCGGGCAGTGTGGTGGTCTAGTCAGTAGAGTGCAGGCCTCCCTTGCGGAAGGTCAGGAGTTCAATTCCCAGTCGAGTCAAACCAATGACTCTAAAAGATACTCGTCACTTCCTAACTCGGAATTAATAGGATATGGCAAGGACTGGTTAGCTCAGTGTCAGTGGGGCAGCGCTATAAAGTTGCCATGAGCACTGTCACTAGGATGTAAACCCCACAGAAAGAATCAAATTGGAAGTTTATTAAGCGGTTATAATTGCCGCCTTGATAAGTGCCGTCATTAAGATGGGTGTTTTGTTTTTCGACATTGCATTATAAATCGATGGAATTGTGATGGAATTGTTGTTGACGTGATGAATATATAACTTTCCCTCGACTGATACGCGTTGATTATGAAGTTTCTCTGAAGTCAACAACATCCCATCTGATGATTTTAAGTTTCTGCCATTTTCTGAGATGATACATGAGAATAATTTTCAGATTAATCGTTAAAATCTACTTTACTTTATTTAGTTTCAGGTAATTTGTTTTAGATGGTTGAGAAAAGTGATTTACTGTAAATGTTCCCTTCAATGCGGTTTGTACGCACCTGGAAAATAAAGTAACGTATTCAAGGGGATCGGTCTGGAAAGTGAAGTCAAATAAAATATAAACGCCTTAAAGTATTGTAATGGCCCACGGCCCTCCGACTCTCTCACTCACACGGAAGAACACCAAGATTCAATTCAGTGTACGCTTCACCTTGGGTTTATTGAACCATCTGCTCTCCGCGGCGTCAGTAGTTGTCTGACCTGCCCCCTGACTCGCCAGATCCCACATCGACTCTATAGGTGTGTGTGGGGGGGGTGGGTCAACCACACGCAGTAGAGGTCAGCCCAGTTGGGGTCTGACCGGTGGCTAGCCGTGCCGCCACCTGGCGCAGTGTAATGGTACTGCGCTGGTGGCGTCGTAGTCTCCGCTGCTACCGCGTGATAGTAGAGCTCATGTTCAGACTACTACAGTATTTAAAGAAAAAATGTAATATCTTGTGCAAGAATCCTGCAGCCATGGGATCCAAGCGATTTTAGCATTACCATATTAGAAAAGAAAGTTTGGCTATTTTTCAGGATGCCTAGGAACCATGATGTATATGTTAAATACGATACTACGTATCAAAAGTGACATTCATGATGGACACCAAAGGTGAAAACCCACTGAAAATAAATCAATGAATATCACATTTACTTCCAAGAAAATTAACTTATAATGGCAATATCGGCGTTTTTTTGCTGGAGACCACTTTCATCCCTGATATTATATATATCTGCCCCACCTTCCCCTGAACTCGACACGGTCATGATGAAGTTAAATACTTTCGTTCTACTGAAACTGCTGACGAGAATGTTATTTTCTGAACTGTGTTCCCTTTGACTGTAAAGTAACTAGTGTGCTCACCGTGTGTTCTCCCACTACTGGGACTGGTTAGCTCAGTGTCCGGATAAAGTGGGATATCGGGTCATGCTGCTGGTGGCCTGGTCTCCCAGTGGGCAGCACTATAAAGTCACCATGAGTGCGCACTGTCACAAGGTCAGATATGACCTAACAACCAACCACTACTGGACGACCTGCCGATGTGGCTATGTTTTTCTGAGTGTGCCCACTGCGTGTTCCAGCACTACTGGATGACCTGCCCATGTGGCTGTATTGCCGTATGTTTTTCTTGAGTGTGCCCACTGCGTGTTCCAGCACAACTGGACAACCTGCCCATGTGGCTATATTTCTGTATGTTTTTCTGAGTGTGTCCACTGCGTGTTCCAGCACTACAGGACAACCTGCCCATGTGGCTATATTTCTGTATGTTTTTCTGAGTGTGCCCCTGCGTGTTCCAGCACTACAGGACAACCTGCCCATGTGGCTATATTTCCGTATGTTTTTCTGAGTGTGCCCACTGTGTGTTTCAGCACTATTAGACGACCTCGACAAGGAGCTCAACAACTACGTGATGCGGTGTCGTGAATGGTACGGCTGGCATTTCCCCGAGCTTGGCAAGGTCGTCTCCGACAACCTCGCCTATGCCAAGGTCGTCAAGCTAGTCGGTGAGTCTCAATCTCAAATTGTAGAGTAATATTTAAAAAACACTTTAATTTGCCTTAAAAGTAACTTGCCGTAGTGAGGTGAATACCTACAAAATTGGGCATGACAGATCTCTCGATTTCGCGGATTTCCACGATTTTAATATTTACCGATTAATTCTAAGCAAAATGTTATGGAATCAAGATGTATATTGCAACAATTCATTAGTTTGAATCCCATTCTTATATGACCTTAGATGTTACGAGAATGTAAAACAACAAATAAACTGTTACGAGAATATAAAACCCAAACAAGAAAGTGTTAGGTAAGGCCAATAATAGTCACAAGGACAGTTGAAACCTGACTTCTGGCATTTTTCACCCATTCCCTGACAGTGCTAATCCTGTGGACCTAAATCTGTTTTCACAGAATTCTGGCGTCAGTGTCATAATCCCAGCTTGATATCTAGGATTTTTTGCCAGAAACCACTTTCATCTCTCCAAATAAATGTTGGTGTGGTCAGAGAAGCAGGCCCAATTTCGAGTATAGCCGTGTAGCGCAGAAGAACCAGACTAAGGTGTAACGCCACACAGCCATGATAAAATCATTACATTGTCTACGCAAATTTAAATAATTTTCAACAAAGTTAATTTTAAAAACAGGGACTTCAGATTTAAAATTATTTTTAGAACATTAAATGTCTGCCTTCCCTTGAACTCGACACGGTGATGATGATTTTAAATACTTTCGTTCTACTGAAACAGTGGTGACGATAATTATATTTTCTGAACCGTGTTTTCTTCGACTGCGGGAGCCTTTGCCACGTCCTTTTCTCTCTGGATTGTCAGCAGTTTGAGCAATCTTTGATCGGTGTGCTGCACCCAGTCATGGGGGTGAAAGATCTTTGGTTTCGTGGATATCTGCAATTTACATTTTTTTTAATCGATGACATTAAACTAAATTCTTTGGGGAAAACAATCAAGATGTATATGACAAATTGGGTAGTTTGAATCCCGTTTTTATATGAACTTAGATATTGCTTGAACATGAAACCCCAAACAAGAATGCGTTACATACAGTCAAAACAAGAATAGCTGAAACCTGACTTCCGGCATCTTTCACGCGATTCCCTGACAGCGCTAAGTCTGGGAGAATATCCGTATTTTGGCAGAGATTCAGCCACGGTGTAATAATCTCGGCTTGATTTCAGCATTCTTTGCTGGAGACCACTTTCATCCCTGCCATCACAATTATCTGAACTGGAGCATCATGACACCTGAGAATGTTATAGGGATGAAAGATCTCCACCATTGTGTTTATTTTTTAATATTAACCAATTAACGTTCACAAAATCCTGATGTAGATGACAGCAATTGGTTAGTCCGAATCCTGTTTAAAAAGTTCGGATTGACTAATATCTGTATTTGAAATAAATACTTGTCCTGGCCAGGGTTTCCGCGAGAAAAACGCAAACTGTGGTCTGATGGTCTTGATGCTTTGTCTATGGCTCCCTGAAGAACCTTTTTAGAAAAATGATTCCAACAATTTAAGGATACAGAGTCGTACCATCAGAAAATTTATGGCGATAGAATTTTACCCTCTGGCAAAACTCCTGCAGGTGCCCGAACCAACATGGCCATGGTGGACCTGTCCTCCATTCTGCCCAAAGTTAGGACAGGCGTAAGTAGATTTGTATTTAGAATGTTTGTTGTCCAGGTGACCGAACCAACATGGCTAAGATGGACCTGTCCTCCATTCTGCCCGAGGAGCTGGAGGCGGAGGCAAAGGAGGTGGCCGAGATCTCCATGGGAACCGAAGTCTCTGAGGATGACATCCTTAACATCTCGTACCTGTGTGATCAGGTGAGTGACGTCACATCCGGTTCTTGTAATGAGAATACATGTGCAGTTCTTTTTTTAAAATTATTTCTTATCGATTTATTAAAAAGAAAAACTTGGTGTTAAACCTACAAAGTGTTCTTTGTAGATTCCTCGAGGCTTTTGAAACATCAAAGGGAAGAGTCTTTTTTTAAAGAAAGTTAATCTACTTTAAAAAGAGAAGTTAATGCTATCGTGACGGGTGGACTGTTGAAATGATGAGTTTGTAACTTTCCCTCGACTGATGTACGTTGATTATGAAGTTTCTCTGACAGCTTGTCCACCAGAAGAAGAAAAAGAGGGGAATCCCCCACCCCCCCAGAAAAGAACAATTCTAATCTACAGACCACCTCCATTTTCCTGACCGGGTGCGGTAGCAGAATCGGTAGAGCGCGGGCCTTGCATTCGGGAGATAGGGAGTTCGGTTCCCGGTCGAGTCAACTTATCAAATTAATATTTGTCGCTTTCTAGCCTGTTGCTCTGCATTAATAGGATAGGCTAGGGATTAGTTAGCTCAGTGTCACGATAATGTGACTGAGTGGGATATCAGGTCATAGTGATGGTGGCCTGGTCTCCCAGTCACAAGTCGGTATCCATCATATGGCCTTAGATGTTGCCAGGACGTAAAGCTCCAACAATTAAGCCAACCAAGACGCAGCTGATTTGAGCCTGTTTGTGTGTGGCCGGGTGTTTTATGTGGCGACTTTATAGTGCTGCTGGTAAGTAGATTAGTGCAGCCATCCAGTGTCCCCTCTACCCTTGTACACCGCAGTGAACTCTGGGAATGCTCGATTGTCCAGGTTGCTCTGAACTATGACGTTACTCCGTGTTTAATTAATGCCCCACCCCACTCTGATCGGAGACCACTCCTTATCGCTTAGATGTTGCTAGGACGTAAAACAACAAACAAACCTTATCGCTCATACAAATACAAATAACAAACTACATGATAGGGTTCCAACTGTTCCAGGGGTTGACGGGATCAAGTGGTCCTTAGCCGCTGCCACATTGGTCATTTGTGGCTTACACATACGTTCCTTCTCAATGGGGACACATTTATACCAATTTAATGACTTTTACCTGGAATTTTGTTTTTAATGACGGCAATTTTTTTTTATGATTCTGTCTTTTTAACTTCTTGTCTTTTGATAAATATTTGATTTTGTGTTTACCCTCAGTATAAACGTGATGGTTAAGCGAAAATGGACATAACACACTTCTCATGTTACCGGCATGGCGTAAAACAACCATTCAATGCAGGTTGCTAACGCGGGACTGTGATGATTAACTCCTTAGACTTTCGTTCTTCTGAAGTACTTTGAGGATCACTAAGGTTCTGAGTCCCCGCACACTCACCGCTCTTTGAAAATAGGGCAGGGGTTATTTTCTTTGTAGTCAGGGATCCCATTTATCAGCGAAATCAATCATTTCTTCAGCAAAAAAGTTTCAAAATCAGCAGGCAAAAAAGCGTAAAGGTATGTGTGAACATGGATTCTGCTATTGTTTGGAATGTTTTCTTCTACAGTTTCGGAGAACGGCCCATATATGTATGTAATAGGCAGGTATGGCCTCTCGTAGTGATTAATTTAAAATAAGATGAAATTTAAAACGCTCCACTGGACTGGGTGGTGGCTTCTGTGATGCTTCTTCCATGACTCTGTAGTGAACTCCGTGAACACATTGAAGTCAACTTAACCACTCTGAGAACTGCCACGCCACGATCTGACTAAAACCACAAATCAAAACCTAACTGAGATACAACTTATTAAACATTTGTCGCCACATAGAAAGGAATAGTGAGTTAATTTAATAGAATCTGTTACTGCAGAAGCCTATGGTGCTTGCACTTCAAATATATACGGTAAGGTAGATTGGAACATTCAACTTAATATATTTATCTCAGCAAAACCATTGGACTACAACTTTAAGCTGTTCTAAGTGTCTTATTTTACTTTGACTGGGTGGCGGCTTCTGTGATGCTTCTTCCATGACTCTGTAGTGACCTGCGTGGACACGTTGAAGTCAACTTAACCATTCTGAGAACTGCCACGCCAGCGTCTGACTAAAACCTGAAATGAAAATATTTGTTACGCAAATTCAAATGGCTTGAAGCTGCATAGTCTGATGAAAGCACATACATGCTAACAAAAAAATACACCACCCCAGACTTGTCCTCTGTGTACATGTGGATACTGGTCTCTGTGCTGCATTTGGTAGATCGTGGGATTCAAACCCGGGTCGAGTCAAACCAATGACTTAAAAATTGATACTTGTCGCTTCCTAGCCTGACGCTCGGCATTAATGGGATATGTTAGCAGTGTCAGGATATTGTGGCTGGGTGGGATTTCAGGTCATGGCGCTGGTGGCCTGGTCTCCCAGTGGGGAAGCACTATAAAGTCACCATGAGTGCGTACTGTCACAAGTCGGTACCTGTCCTGATGTGACCGTAAATGTTGCCAGGAAGTAAAACTCTCCAACAACCAGCCAACAAGTGTTAGTTCCTGAAGACAGGTCGGATGTATCCCTCCTAGCACACCCGACCTTAGGTGTTGATAGGGCGTACAACAACAAACAAACCACTTGCAACTTTTAAGCATCTCACATTTAGCCAGTTTAGAATTTAGCCAAAGGGAAAAGGGAAATGGAACAAAATAAAATTGACTAAAATAAATTCTAATCATTTTTAATGATTTCTGACTGTTTTTGTTTAATCCTTTATAAAGGTGATTGAAATTACAGAGTATCGTGCACAACTGTACGACTACCTAAAGAACCGGATGCTGGCCATTGCACCAAACCTGACTGTCCTGGTTGGTGAACTTGTCGGAGCGCGACTTATTGCGCATGCGGGTAAGTTTTCGTTATCGTGAAAACGTCGCCCTCAACGTGTTGTAAAATCATATTGCTATCACTCGATGAGGACTCTGTAAAATGAGGGTTAATTCAGTTCGGTCATCAGGTGATAAGTTGATATGACCTTAGATATTGCCAGGACATAAAACTCATCATTGGAGTGTGGGACAATGTGGTGTTAGGTAGGTTGTGTGTGTGAAATGATGAAACGGTTAATCCATTCTCCGAGGTGCGTCCAGTCACGAAGTCAGCGCCTCTCGGTGACGTCGGCCTCCGGCCCCGCTCCCAGTCCACCATGCGGTCTTCGCAGGGTGCCTTGGTTTGGGGTTGTGCCTCTGGCGGCGTGCTGGATGATGGGTCGTTCTGACCCTCAGGACGCAATTGACCTATCTGATTACATGCACCAATGACCATGACTGGAATGGTTGAAATATTCCTATGCTGCATATAATGCATGTGCATATAATTATGGGGTTCTTTTTTTTTTCTTTCTTGAAGATTTATACTGCCTATCATGGATAAGTCTGAATAGACTTGTTTTCACCATTAGACAGTTTGTCGATAGAAAGCCTGAGTCTACACTTTTACCGACCCAAGGGATTTTTAACCTCCCACACCACATTAGACATGGTATGAGAGCAACTGGTCTTTGATTTCACTAAGTTATACACATGGATTTTACTAGGAGGTAAAGCAACAACGCGTATACGTGTCGTTCTTAGAAAACTGTGCATTAACTATTTGGTTTCCACGTTACGACGTTAATGATTCTTGGGGTAGCAAGCCAAATATTTATTGCCATTGTATTAAGACCGGATTTGGTGGCCGAATCTGTAGAGCTCAGGCCTCACCTCCCGGTCGAGTCAAACCAATGACAAACAAAATTTATACTTGTCACTTCCTAGACTAGGATCTCAGCATTACTAGGATAATAGTCACAATAAGGAGCTGCAACCTGACTTCCAGCATTTTTCCATAATTGTGATATGATGGCAGATCTTGCTAGGACATGAAACTTCTATCTTATCATGAACTGACCCGCTGATATTGCAAGCTAGTTAAAGTGACAGGTGCGGTGCTTGGAAATGATGAGACGGTTAATCCATTCACTGAGGTGGGCCCGGCTCCAGTCAGCGCCTCTCGGTGACGTCGGCTCTCGTCTTCTCACTGTGCGTGTGCTCAGGGTTTTCCTGGCGCGTCTCGGTGGGTGGCACGGGGGTCCCTGACTGCGGGTCGGGTCTGGGTCCTTCTGACCTCAAGACGCAGCTGACCATTCTGATACAGACTCCGCACCAAGCATCCTGATATGACCTTAGATGTTGCCAGGACGTAAAACTCACCAACCAACCAACCGCACTAAGTACGGGTTCGAAATAGGGCTTGTCCAAGCTCACTGAGAGTGGGTGCAGACAAACAGAATATGGTTTGAGCTTCTCTGTTGGACAAGTGGAAATTTTGGGCTGTTATCATGTCTTCAAATCGACTGACCATGTGACTGACTTTAAATGGTCTTCCGTCTCTCGTGTTGCCACATCGTGGGTTCGAACCCGGGTCGAGTCAACCCAATGACTTAAAAATTGATACTTGTTGCTTCCTAGCCTGGCGCTCGGCATTATTAGGATAGCGCAAGGACTGGTTGGCTCAGTGTCAGGATAATGTGACTGAGTGGGATATCAGGTCATGGTACTGGTGGCCTGGTCTTCCAGTGGGGCAGCACTATAAAGTCACCACTTAGATGTTGCTAGGATGTAAAACTCCACTAAATCGACAGACCTTGGGACCGACTTTAAGTGATCCATTTAGGGAGGTGGTCGGTTCAGGGAGTTTGGTATTGTTTTGACCCAAATAAAGCGATTGATATATGGGAGTGGTTGATCTGTGGAGGTGGTCGGTTTTACTATATTTCACAATTTAGTTTTGATATTAACCGAGACAACAGTGAATACTGTGGAGAAGTGAAAATTCAGGCAAACAAGTTTAAAAGAGAGAAAAAACACCAGACTTGTCCAGTAAACAAGTGACAAATTTTGCTTATTAATGAAGTGCATCGCCTCGACAGTATCAAAACTGGAACTTGTGTGGTGTGACTGTACTGTGATCTCAGGTGAAACAACACACGTAGTTCAGAGTGTTGGAATATCGGGGTTTTCACCACGCATCACTTCGCCCTTTATCACTTCACTATTCATTTCGATTGTGTTTTCAGGATCCCTGATGAATCTGGCGAAGCAGCCTGCGTCAACGGTTCAGATTCTTGGCGCGGAGAAGGCGTTGTTCAGAGCGCTGAAGACGAAACACGATACGCCTAAATATGGCCTCATCTACCATGCATCACTCGTGGGCCAGTGCACACCGAAACACAAGGGGAAGGTACGTGGGAAATGTCGCGTTGTTCAGGAAGCGACACATTTCATACTCATCTATTGTTGCTGTTGCTGATAATACCGTGGTTCTGTGAAGTGATGACACCAGATGATGAGCCTCATTTTTGTCATGTTATAAAGTTAGATGCTTTCGTGTTTTGTTGTGAGATCGCCACAGCTTACCTCCTGACAAGTGTTGAGGCATTTGTCTATGAAGCTGGTTTTATTTTCGATAACGAACGCATGTTAGTGTAGTGCCCCTTCCCCCAATAGTCTACTTTTGTGCTGGGGGGGAGGGGGGGGGGGTCGTTAAACAAAGTCAGTTTAGTGTGGCATCTCGTTTGTCGAAAAATTAGACGGGCTCGTAATTCCAGGCGCGCAGTGCATTGTGGGATGTTGGGCAGCAAAACAAACCGGCGTGAGCAGTGAGTGTAGCTATGGAATCTGTTAGTTTCAGCACATTTCAGCTAATGTTTGAAATGTAGAATACCAGCTTAAAAAACAGTATATATAATAAATTAAGATGAATCTTTTATCTAGCGTTGCATTTACATCAATCTAATCAGCACATCTTATACAATCTGCATTTAGATCTAGACAAATATCACCACTCAAACTAGTATTAGAACTATAGCCAGTCAGTTTTACTTATTTTATTCGTGTTTTTATGTCCTATGATAAAATATTCCGATAAAACACATTGGTGGCGAATGTGAAATGGTCTATGAAGGTAAATGATGTATAGGGCCAGGTGCAGGTTAATAACATGTAGAGATATGAAATGAAGTTGGTATGGTTAATCCAACATTGGTTATACATTTCTTTGAAACAAGTTTCTTTTGACACATTTGACATTTTAATATTTAGAACCAGAATTTAAAATGGTGATGTGAACATTAGCCTGTAAAGTGACTGAAATTGTGGGCAATTGTAGGTTTCTTAGCTCAAAATGGATAATTGTGTCTTAAATATATTCATATTATGTTGCATGCCAAATTGTTCTGTATTTATATTAATTTTGAATAAAATCGAAGTTGTGCACTGCGCATATTGGCAAACTCAATTTGTTTTGCTGTCAGCGCCGTTTTTAGCTCATGCGCAGTGGGAATTACAAACTCGTCTATTCGCCTCATTCAGCCTCAACGTGGTGGCTCTAGGGAGATGGATAAATGCACAATGAAATTTGGCCTGGCCAAAGCAAAGGCTCCCTAACATTTTTGGTTACATGAGATAATTGTACCGTGACATAGTTAACCATTTAGAATAATCTGATGAAAACCATTTCTGGTTAAGCTGAGTTCGATGACTTTTAACGGTTAATATGACTGTTGCTGCCTTCTTGGTCGATGAAATCCTAGCCAAACTTTTCTGGTGAGGAATAAATTCTTGAACCTTGGTGATGACACCTGATGACGAGTCTGACTTTGTCATGGCAACTAGTGAGGAGTGTTTGTCCGTCATGTTTTATGACGGGCATTTAACGAATCCTGGTCAACATTTCAAGTTCTGTGCTGACAGTTTCGAGGCATTTGTCTGAGAGGTGCTGGTGAACATTGTGTCATTAGTCTAGTTTTAAATATGATCATAATTGGGACATCTAGCCTGTATTTCGACCTCGTTATATATCAAGTGCAGTTGTTTTATTTCAGCGATATACATGCAAATTGTGCTTGTGGCACCTAATCGATTACCTTGGTGATGACACCTGATGACGAGTCTGACTTTGTCATGGCGACTAGTGAGGAGTGTTTGTCCGTCATGTTTTATGGCAGGCATTTAACGAATCCTGGTCAACATTTCAACTTCTGTGCTGACAGTTTCGAGGCATTTGTCTGAGAGGTTAAGAAGTCTTCAAACCAGTGTGCACAGTCACAAGTCAGTATCTGTCCTTAGATGTTGGTATATCAAATCCTACCAAACATGGTTTTCTGCGTGTGGGGGAGCCCGTGCGACAATGCCCCATTACATCTTATTCGATGCCTTACATACTTTTTATTAGCGTAATTCGATGCCAGTTTCACCCGTTACTGTTTAGTTTAATCAGGGATGAAAGATCTCCGCGGATTTCCATGATTTTTCAATCCCGCAGCACTATCAGCATACACTACTAATACGTGCTTCAAATGGCGCAGCACTATCAGCATATCCCAATATATATGAAACCTGATTTACAGGAATTTTCGGTGATTCCCTGAGAATGCTAAACCTATGGCAGAATATTAGTATTTCTGCTTTCATCCCTGTTTCATAAGTGCACCGAGTGTCTCAGTTGGTTATGGAGAAGCTCTCAAATGTCACAAATATGAATTGTCTTGAACCTTGGTGATGACACCTGATGACGAGTCTGACCTTGTCATGGCGATCAGTGAGGAATGTTTTGGCCGTCATGTTTTATGGCGGGCATTTTCATGAATCCTGATCAACATTTCAACTTCTGTGCTGACAGTTTCGAGGCATTTGTCTGAGAGGTTAAGAACATTTCAAATCATGTCCTGAGTGCATGCGGTCACAAATAGGTATCCACCCTTAGATGTTGTTAGAACGTAAAAGGCGGACCTCTGCGACAATGCCCTGTTATGTCTCATGTATTTCGACCCTTTTTATATATCAAGTGCAGTTGTTTTATTTCAGCGATATACATGCAAATTGTAGTTGTGGCACCTAATCGATTACCCTGGTGGTGACACCTGATGACGAGTTTATTCGGTTACCTTGGTGATGACACCTGATGACGAGTCTGACTTTGTCATGGCAACCAGTGAGGAGTGTTTGTCCGCCATGTTTTATGACGGGCATTTAACGAATCCTGGTCAACATTTCAACTTCTGTGCTGACAGTTTCGAGGCATTTGTCTGAAAGGTGCTGGTGAACATTGTGTAATTAGTCTAATTTTGAATAGGATCATAATTGGGACATCTAGCATGTATTTCGACCTCTTTATATATCAAGTGCATTTGGTTTATTTCAGCGATATAGATGCAAATTGTGGTTGTGGCACCTAATCTATTACCCTGGTGGTGACATCTGATGATGAGTTTAATCGGTTACCTTGGTGATGATACCTGATGACGAGTCTGACTTTGTCATGGCGACTAGTGAGGAGTGTTTGTCCGTCATGTTTTATGGCGGGCATTTAATGAATCCTGGTCAACATTTCAACTTCTGTGCTGACAGTTTCGAGGCATTTGTCTGAGAGGATTTTGGTGCAGGTGATTGATCGTGTAATGAAAACAAATAATGCAGCATTATGGTTGTAGACGGGTGTCGTGGATGCCTTGTTACGGGACAGGATGACTGAGTGGGTACAGCGTCCGCTTCTAGTGTGGGAGGTTGTGGCCAAATGAGTTGAGCGTCAGTCTGTTTTGGTACTTCGTGTGATTCGAACCCAAGAGTTTGAACCTTGGTCAAGTCGAACCAATGACTTAAAAAGTAATACTTGTCGCTTCCTAGCCAAGTGCTTGGCGTCATTAGGATAGGGCAACGACTGGTTAGTAGTTCAGTGTCAGGATAATGTGAGTTGAGTGGGATATCGGGTCATGGCCTGATTTCCCAGTGGGACAGCAGCATAAAGTTGCCATGTGTGTGCACTTTCATACGTCGGTAACTGTCCTGATATGCTACAAGGATGTAAAACTAGCAACCTGTTACATTTACTTATTTGTCCAATCTATGCAGCATTAAATGTTTAGTAACACCCGTGTCCACTAGTTATGTATGAATTCTCAAATGGTTATGTATAAGTTCTCAAATGTCATGAATATGAATTGTCTTGAACCTTGGTGATGACACCTGATGACGAGTCTGACTTTGTCATGGCGATCGGTGAGGAGTGTTTTGTCCGTCATGTTTTATGGTGGGCATTTTCATGAATCCTGATCAACATTTCAACTAATGTGCTGACAGTTTCGAGGCATTTGTCTGAGAGGTTAAGAACATATCAAATCATGTCCTGAGTGCATACGGTCACAAGTAGGTAGCCACCCTTAGATGTTGTTAGAACATAAAATATGAACCTCTGCGACAATGCCCTGTTATGTCTTATTGATTAGCGTAATTTGATGTTCATCTCATAATGGCACCAGTGTCCAAGTAGAAGTTCTCAAATGTCACGAATGTAAATTGTCTTGAACCTTGGTGATGACACCTGATGACGAGTCTGACTTTGTCATGGCGACCAGTGAGGAGTGTTTGTCCGTCGTGTTTTATGGCGGGCATTTTCATGAATCCTGATCAACATTTCAACTTTTGTGCTGACAGTTTCGAGGCATTTGTCTGAGAGGTTAAGAACATTGCAAATCATGTCCTGAGTGTGCAGTCACATGTAGGTATCCACCTTTAGATGTTGTTAGAACGTAAAATATGAACCTCTGCGACAATGCCCTGTTACATCTTATTGATTAGCGTAATTTGATGTTCATCCCATAAGGGCACCAGTGTCCAAGTGTGTTATGTAGAAGTTCTCAAATGTCATGAATGTAAATTGTCTTGAACCTTGGTGATGACACCTGATGACGAGTCTGACTTTGTCATGGCGACCAGTGAGGAGTGTTTGTCCGTCGTGTTTTATGGCGGGCATTTTCATGAATCCTGATCAACATTTCAACTTCTGTGCTGACAGTTTCGAGGCATTTGTCTGAGAGGTTAAGAACATTGCAAATCATGTCCTGAGTGCGCAGTCACATGTCGATATCTGCCCTTAGATGTTGTTAGAATGTAAAACCCTAACAAACTTGATTTCCCGGATGTACAAACCCAATTAAGTCTCATTTTACGTGAGATGCTTTTACATACCTTGATTTGCGTAAATCATTGCCACAATTTCGAAAACTTAATCCTGCATAGCCAAGTTTGATAGCTTGACCATGCATGTGAAGAAAATATGCCTCCTGTTGCGAGTGTAGCTAAGAATGTTGCTCATGTGCTACTCGTGCACTGATGACACCCGGCACTTCATGTTAGTATGTTACTATCCAAACGCACCCACCTGAAAATATAACACCGGATGTCATGACTACATTCTAAATAAGTCAGTTGCAAACTAGATCAATACATATTACATGGTGCTGTCCTGATATGACCTTAGATGTTGCTAGGACATAAAACAACAAACAAACAATATTACATGGTGTCAGATGTGGAGGGAATGGTGCTTTTAGGCCAGTGTAAATAGCTGTGGTACACAAGGCAGCAACTCCCCGGGCACCACCTAAAAGCAGCACTAATAGGTGACACTGACTTGAGTAGCTCACAGCTTGACGCATTATATGAAGGGATGAAACATCTCCGCGTTTTCACAGGTGGTTCTCGCCTGGTGGCAAGTCTCGGTGTGCTTTCTGCGGTTTTCGCTGCAGTCAGCTTTTATCCCTGTGTACGTACGATAACCTAACCCGCCCCGCTCTGTTTATTGCTCTCTCAGATACTGGCCGTCAAGGCTGCGCTGGTGTTGCGGGTGTTTTTTTCACTGGAGACCGCTTTCATCCCATTATATGTAGCTGTCACGGATGTTCGTCCTTCACTGGAGACCGCTTTTATCCGCTGTGTATCTAAGATAACTTAAGCCACCCCATTCCGTTTGTAGTTGCCTGCTAAGGCTGCACTGGTGTTGCGGGTGGAGTTTTCACTGGAGACCGCTTTCATCCCATTATATGTAGCTGTCACGGATGTTGGTCATTCACTGGAGACCGCTTTTATCCGTTGTGTATGTAAGATACCCTAACCCGCCCCATTCCGTTTGTAGTTGCCTGCACTGAGACGGCTTTTATCCATGTATCTCTTTCATCCATGTATGTGCTGATAATCTAACCTGGCCCGCCCCGTCTGCAGCTCTCCCGGATGTTGGCTGCGAAGTCTGCGCTGGCGGTGCGGGTGGACGCTCTCGGGGACGAGAGCAACACAGACCTGGGGATTGAATTCAGGGCCAAGTTGGAACTGCGCTTACGGGAGATGGAAAGTGGATTCGTAAGTACTTCTCCCCCTCCCTCCACCCCCCACCCTCTCCCTCCTCTCACCACCCTCTCCCTCCTCTCCCCACCCTCTCCCTCCTCTCCCTCCTCTCCCCCCCCTCTCCCTCCCTCTCCCCACCTTTCCCACCCTCTCCCTCCTCTCACCACCCTCTCCCTCCTCTCACCACCCTCTCCCCAACATCTCCCGACCAGACGGGATGGCCGAATGAGTTAGAGCGTCCGTCTCACGTACTGGTAGATCGTGGGTTCGAACCCTGGTCGAGTCAAACCAATGACTTAAAAATTGATACTTGTTGCTTCCTAGCCAGGCGCTCGGCATTATTAGGAGAGTGCAAGGGCTGGTTGGCTCAGTGTCAGGATAATGTGACCGAGTGGGATACCAGGTCATGGTGCCGGCAGCCTGGTTTACCAGTGGGGCAGCACTAAAAAGTCGCCATTAGAGTGCGCACTTTCACAAGTCGGTACCCGTCCTGATGACCTTAGATGGTGACGTAAAACAAACAAACAAATCTCCCGTTCTGATGTGACCTTAGATGTTGCCAAGACGTAAAACCCCAACAACCTATCCCTCACTCTCCTCTCCTCCTCGCACCCCCCCCCCCCCCCTACCTCTCCCCTTCCCCTCCCTCTCCCCCCCTCACTCCATCTCCGACTCCCTCTCCCCCATACACGTTTTTATTGAAATTAAATATGTAATGTTGTCCATGCCGTTAGTTTCTGTTTACCCTCATCCACACCACCCCATTTTGATACCCAAATTAAGTGTGTGCGTATGCATTCTATCAGTGAGTGAATTGTTGGTAATATTTCCATTGCAGACGAGACGAATAAGTGGAACCGGAAAAGCAAAAGCCAAGTTTGACAAATATGAGAACAAAAGGTGAGTGTCCTACTCATTTCCACTTTGACATAGCATGTACGCGAGCAATCTAGTTTTAGTTTGATTAATTTGTGATTTGTTAAATACCATGGCAATGTTCTTCAAAGGTAAGTTAGTGGAAAGTGGTGGCCGAATTGGTATAGCGCAGGCTGAATTGGTGTAGCGCAGGCCGAATTGGTACAGTGCAGGCCGAATTGGTATAGCGCAGGCCGAATTGGTATAGCGCAGTCTTCGTTTGTGGAAGATTTTGACTCCCTACTGACTGAATAAAATTGATATTTGTTGCTAGCTAGCCAGGTTTAATAGGAGGGCAAGGACTGGTTAGCTCAGTACCAGGATAATGTGACTGGGATATCGGGTCATGGTGCTGGTAGCCTGATTTCTCAGTGGTGCAGCACTATAAGGTCGCCATGCACTGTTGGAAGTCGGTACCAGTCCTGATATGACCTTAGATGGTGCAAGAATGTAAAACGTAACATTGCTTTGAAGATCATGTGATAAGACATTGCGATGGCATTTAATAAATCACAAATTAATTAAACAAAACCATCCACGTTCCAATGCTGACATATATAGCCGGAAAGATTACAGATGTTTGAGGCAGTGTTTTTGGTTTCTGTTCGCAATGAAGAGCTACAACATATAGCCGAAAAGATTGCAGATGTTTGAGGCAATGTTGTTGTTTGTGTTCGCAGTGAGGTGAAGAGCTACAACATTGCGAATGACTCTACGTTACCGAGCAGCTCGAAGAAGCGCAAGTTTAAGGAAGACGACGACGACGATGTACCCGCAGCGACACCCGCCAAGAAGGTCAAAGTCAAGGTCGAACCACAAGACACACCTGGTGAGTGGATTTTGTCTTAATTAATGGGTGAGTGTGATGGATGTCAGGTCATGGTGCTGCCGGCAATAGTCGCCATGAGTGTGCACTGTCACAAGTCGGTACCCATCCTGAAATGACCTTATATGTTGCCAGGACGTAAACTTTATTTTAATGAATTAAAATGGGACATTTGTCATTGCATTATGGATTTTTGTCTGTTTTTGTTATTTAAAACTTTTTAGAACCATGTGTAATAAGATGAACTGAGATGGCATTTGTCATTCTATTATGGTTTCTATTACATAAAACTGTAAACAACTTTATTCTAATACATGAATTAAAATGGTGCTACTGACCTTTGTCATTTCATTATGGATTAACATATTTTTTAATTTTAAAACCCGCCCTGATAGGACCTGAGATGTTGCCAGGACGTAAAACTGTTATTTAAAGCTTTATTCAAAGACATTTGTCATACCAATATGCGTTTTCTTCTTGTTACTTTTAAAAACTTTATTCTAATAGGTGACTTAAAATGGGACATTTGTCATTCCATTGACATATAATTTCTTGCTCTGAATATGGCCTATGCTGCCGACACCGGCGTAAAGCAACAACCAATAAATCAAGTCATTCCATTCTGGATTTTATTCATTTAAAACTTGTTAAAAGTTTGTTCTAATCAATGAATTAAAACGGGAGACAGTCATTCCGTTATGGGATGGCGTGTTTTTAATGTTACCAACGTAGCTAATCACTAATTGATTGTCTCCCATGAAGACACAGCCTCCCCGAAGAAAAAGAAATCCAAGCGTCAGGAGCCTGTCGAGGAAGAGGAGGTGGTAGAAGCAGGTACGCCCCGTTTGATTTATTCAATCAATTTTTTTTACCAGTTTACCAAGAATGACTTCGTTACCTGGAATTATATTTATAAAAATTGTAGTCAAGGAAAATAAGTTTTTAAATTCTTATGTGGCCTTTGGCTGTGTGCTTTTACACTCTGTAAAAGTGATGGTTAAATGAAAATGGACAGAATATATATGTTAAGCACTTCTCGCCGTGAATATTGCCTTTGCTGCTGACATGGCATAAAACAACCACCAATCAATTAATCAAAAGCCCTCCATTGAAGTACATCAAAGCAGCCTGGGAAGCCTCGAAAATACCGGAATTTAACGTCCCATCCAAGGCCTTAAAAGTGCTACCAGACGCGGTGCCCGAGTCGGTAGCGCACAGGAGGTCGGGAGTTCGATTCCCTGACGAGTCAATGCAGTGACTTACAAAATTAATACTTGTCACTTTCTAGCTTGGCGCCTAGCATTATTAGGATAGGACAAGGACTGGTTAGCTCAGTATCAGGATAATGTGGGATATCAGGTCATGTCCCAGCTTGATTTCCTAGTGGGGCAGCACTATAAAGTCGCCATGAGTGCACACTGTGCCATGAGCGCACAAGTCTGTAGGTACCCGTCCTGACCTCAGATGTTGCCAGGATGTAAAACTACAAACAACTGCGTGTACTGATGGGATGGTTTCTTGTTCTTCACCAGCACCGAGTTCCGATAAAAAGAAGAAAAAGAAAAAGAAGAAAGTGAAGGAGGAGGAAGAAGAAAGCGATTGATGCTAGCGAAATCGTCTGACTTTTTACAACTGTATATAATCTCATCGCACCTGGGAAAGAACACACATGGAATTTGTATAGGATTGTTGATTTTGGGTCGTTTGGCCTAAATGTGCTACCTAATGAACTGCTATTATTTCGATTTGACAGACACGGGCTTGTGAGCAGGACATGCCAATAAACTTGTTATATGTACGTCTATCTTTGTCTTCTACTCGTGTTTTGGTGGGGTGGGGGGGCGTGTTACAAAATTATACTGTATTCTCATGGATTAATGACATTCACCCCCTCCCACTTGGCCAATATTTCTTAAACGCCCATGTGAGGGTAAACGCCTCCCCCCCCCCCCCCCCCCCCATATAATGTTTTTGGTAAAGATGTTTTCTATATTAAATTTTAAAGGTTAGTGTCTCACGACCATACAATGCCTTCAGTTTGAGTCTGCGCACGGCTGAAACTGCGACACCGGACCAGCTCCGGATAAAATGGTTGTTTTCGTCGTTTTTTTTTCGCTTCGCAGTCACACCTACCCGGTCAGTTTCGCTACTACTACGACCACTACCATGCCGGATCGAACCTGGACACCCCGGATGTTTTAAACATTTTAAAACATCCGGGGCGGACCCCGGACCAGCCACGGATCATGGTCCGGCCAGGTGTGACTGGGGCTTATGGCTGCAAATCTGAGTGTTTGCCACCTTTTCTTGTTTTAAAGTTCCCAGGTTAGTTTTTTTTTGGTAAATAGAATTAAGGCACTTTTTCAAGTGATGGAATTGAGATGGATTAAGGCTCTTCACGTAGGCACAATAAGTAACAAGTAAAATTTAGTATCACACGTCAAAGCTCTTTATTCAACAATGACGTCCATGTCAGGATTAACAAGTGAAAAAAATAGCAACAAATGATACATGTAATAAATAAACAAATAAAAAAGTGCTCAAACTAGTTGACACAAAATGAGATCTGTAATAACAATAGTGAGCTCTTCATGAGATGAACAACAATTTACAGGAGTTCATTTTAACAGATGGTGGAACATTTACAATGGAACGTTCATTTTGACACAAAATGAGGCGTATGTAATAACAAAGTAAAGAGCTCTTCGTTTTAACAAGGCGAAATAACACAAATTTGGTGATTGTCCTTTTGCGCGGGCAGTTTAACATTTTTTATGAACAAAATTGTTTATGGAGGGATAACATCTGGCCTATGTCGGCTGTATTTTCAAGTGAACAACAAAAGGTTACAGGCGGGTACGATCACCAATTTAAACAAATTATTTAGGCACGTCATAACGATCTGATCCCCCATCCCCCATTTCTTAACCAT
Source organism: Branchipolynoe longqiensis (assembly GCA_030323885.1). Taxonomy (NCBI): domain Eukaryota; kingdom Metazoa; phylum Annelida; class Polychaeta; order Phyllodocida; family Polynoidae; genus Branchipolynoe; species Branchipolynoe longqiensis. The sequence goes on from CM059203.1 coordinate 43,478,591, forward strand.
TTCCTCACCTATCCAACCATCTGACTCAGGGATGAAAGATTCCTCCCCCCCCCCCCCCCCCCCCCCGGCGATTTTTCAATCCCGCAGCACCATCAGCGTACACTACTAATACATGCTTCAAATGGCGCAGCACTATCAGCATATACCAATATATATGAAACCCGACTTCGGGAATTTTCCGCGATTCCATGACAATGCTAAACGCTTTTTTTCCCAGAGAGCACTTTCATCCCTGCCCCTTGTACATAAATTATAATTACTCAAATAACAGCAAACTCCGGGCGGTTTTTATGTCCTGTAAATGCAGAAGACCTGGATTTTGTATCTGACCAGCACACACAATACCCGTATATCCATCTAATACCCCAGTCACACGAGGCCTGCGTTCGCTCACGATCGATTCACGATGTCAAAACGTCTCATTACGCCCTTCTTAAAGTTGCATAGTCTAATGATTTTGAATTTCTGCCATTCTTCTGAGGTAAATATATTTAATTGGTTGTTAGTTTGAAGTAACTTTGATTTTGAATGGCTAACTTTTGAGATATTTGAAGTGCAAACATCCTAAATTGATTTTGGCAAGCATGCCAAAACTCACCATAATTGACTCAGTATGCCCTTCTATGTAGCAACAAATATTTATAAGTGCACCAATATCTAAGTTAGATATGTAGAATCAAATCGAGGTTAATGTTTTTGCTTTGAAAAGTTCATGCTTCATCGGACGATGCAGCTTTAAGTGCTGGCGACGCGAGACCGCCAACCTCTCGGCGTCCAATTTGGAAATTTTGACACGAGGATGCAGCTGATATACACTTGCCTCCTTGTGCCCTGTTCTGGCGGTGCCATTCAAAACTGGTTGGTGACCTGGCACCGCCCTGGCCGTGTTCAGGGTCCGTCTCAGAGGCGCCTTGGAGATGGCCGTGATGTCACGCTAGTCTGGATGGCAAAAGCAGTTTGTTGTCTCGAAAATGGCCCCCCCATAGGTGGTGGCCATTTGCAATGGGAAAGCTGCACTGTGATTGGCTGAAACCACTGAATGCGGCAGCCATTTTCGAGGCGCTTTTCATCTCCAGTCTGAAAAGGGAGATGTCGCCGAGACGCACCCTGAAGGCAAATAGGCCAAAAAGGCAGCGACAATGCATGCAATGCAGCGCTCACCATGTGGTTGATGCCCTGGCGCCGACCACGTTTTTGAATCGATGTATTGAGTGGGAACTGGGAGGTTGGCGTCCTTTTGGTCGTAAGGAGGTTGGCGGTGAACACTGGCTCTTGTGTGACTGGGGTATTAGGTATCCAAGTACAGTAAAACCTCTCCAACCAACCACCCCCGAAGATCAACCACTCCCATATATCGCTTTATTTGGATCCCAAACGACTGCCCATACAATACCAACGTACTGATAAAAACTCACTAACCCGACCACCTCCCTAAATGGACCATTTAAAGTTGGTCGATTTAGAGAGGTTTGACTGTATAATAAAAATTAACGAAAAATGCTACAAAAGGAAATTTTGTAGGTTCAAAAGTTAACAAAATATGACAAAAACCGAAATTTTGTATGGTCAAAGGTGAGAAAAAAAACCTTCACACTTTACAGCGGCGCATTTAATGCTAAGACCGCTAAAAAGAAATGACCTAAAACCTGAAAATATTAAATATACAGTGGCTCAGCTTATCTCTGCCTAAAATATCCATGAATTCTGGTCCCCAATCACAAGTACCTGTGTAAACCAGAAATTTATACGCTCAGAAAATATTAAATAGACATGTACACAAACTACTATTTTTTCACCCTGCCCTTTTTCTATGTGTGTGAAAATACCAAATATATTCACTGAACTAGAAAACTAGTTTGTAAACACAGTATTTTCCCCCTCCCCCTTTTAAATTTTATTATTTTTTAACTAAGTTTTTTAATTTGGTGTGTGAAAATACTAAATAGATTCACTGAAATAGAAAGCTACTTGTAAACACAGTTAGAAAATATCAGTCCAGTCTGAAACCAGGGACAATGTATGACAAGACACACCACTGAGCACTTTACTGGGAAATACAAATGCTGTGATGCCATTCCACCCCCAAAAAGCTGTGCATTAAATGGCAATTCAAATGTATATACACCGTGTATATCTCCCACTAAAATTGAATAATTATATAATATATAATTGAAAACCAATTGTCATAGATTGTCTTTGATGGTTCAGCAGTCACTGTGGGCTAGGGAACCTGTCCCCTTGTTTCAACGGTACAGCAGTCAGGGTGGGATAGGGGACCTGTCCCCTTGTTTCAATGGTGCAGTAGTCAGGCTGGGCTAGGGAACCTGTCCCCTTATTTCAATGGTACATCAGTCAGGCTGGGCTAGGGAACCTGTCCCCTTGTTTCAATGGTACAGTAGTCAGGGTGGGCTAGGGGACCTGTCCCCTTGTTTCAATGGTACAGCAGTCAGGGTGGGCTAGGGGACCTGTCCCCTTGTTTCAATGGTGGAGCAGTCAGGTTGGGCTAGGGAACCTGTCCCCTTGTTTCAATGGTGCAGCAGTCAGGTTGGGCTAGGGAACCTGGCCCCTTGTTTCAATGGTGCAGCAGTCAGGGTGGGCTAGGGGACGTGTCCAATTCCCAGTAGGTGGGAGCACTGCATGATTTTTTTAATGAAAGCGTTGAGTGGCGTGTCTTGTCTTTGATGAGGAAACCTTGTTTTGTGGCATTTACTGATCACGTTCCATCACATCCGAGATTCCAACCTCGCAGCAATGGAAGAGAAGCGCATCACATAGGTTCACAAAAATACACCAACCTGCACCTAAAGCCAACACCCCCCCCCCCCCCCCCATGTGTAAATATAGGAAGCTAACCACACCTTTTCATTTCTCTCCCTATATAAAAATAGTTAGGTTCAACCTGCACTATTACGTGTAAATACTCCGCAAGTGATATAATCATAAGTAACACGTTGACTGCGATTAACATTTTAAACTGATTTATACCAAGTCACAACTGGCACCATTTTGTTGTTTCTCAGTTACAGTGATCTTAGTAATCAAGTGGGGGTGATGACAAATGAAATACTGCTGCCTATAGCGAGTACTCGAACCCACATCTCTTTGCATTGCCAGGCCAGTCTGCTAACCTGTACACCACCTAGGCTCCTTGGTATCACACACTCACCACGCTGATCCTGTCATGTTGTTACTTGCCTGAGAGGTCAGTGCAGACCACTACATTAGCAATACTACATATATTTAATTTATCATAGAAAATCTATCCAAAGTATGTATGATTTTGTGCTAAAGTGAAATTTCACACGTCAGCATCTAGATAAAAGATTCACCCGGTACTTGTAGTACACGGGTGAAAACTAGCCTTATATAAAAACGGTCGAAAAATCGGGCTAATGAACTGAGTCTTTATGAGAGCCTAATTTCACAATCTAAGAAGCAACATTTATTCTTTGTATGTCTCCATGTTTACCCGCTACTTTTGAGTTGGAAAATATAATAAAACATACTTTAATACAATTTAAAAGTGAAATCAATGGCATTCTCTGGCTGCCATCTTGTCTTTTTGCATTCTCTCTCATTTCACCGACTCTGTTCTGATATAAGTAACCATTTGACACTGGTGCCAGGCATTCTACTTCTTGTTCAACATAGATTCTGTTATTATCTGGAATGTTTTCTGTTATTATTCGGAATGTTTTTACTTTTGGTTTCCATATCACACTTTAGTGCCCAGTTTCAGAGAATGACCCATTTCCCTTCATTTTCACACAACCACGTAACGTTCCTGTCAAACTGCAGACACCACTCACCACATCAGTTTTACATGTAACCTTACATCATTCGCCGAAAAGTCTAATACTTTTCACACAACAATTAACAGTCCAAGCTTCTGTCCCAGAGAGTCATCAAACAGTGTGTAGTTACATACACATTTTTCTTGTAAATATTTCCCACAATTATCAGGAAAAGATTCTGTCCCAAAACCGTGTGCAGTTACAGCCACTTCTGATTGATTTCTTGTCAAATACTTCTCAGACAATTAACTCCAAAATTCTGCCACAGACACCTAAAACAGTGTGCCCTTACAGACACATTCTGTTTGATTTCTTGTCAATATTTCCCACAACTCCAAGATTCTTCCCCAAAACCCTAAAACAGCCTGCAGTTACAGACTAGTTTGGTTTCTTGTCAAATACTTCTCAAACAAAAGTTAACAATCTAGGATTTTGTCCTAGAGCCCTAAAACAATGCAGATACATAACGCGTTTCTGCGTTTCTTGTAGTTGTTTAAAAAATGCCGTCCTTCATGATTACTAAGTTGTGCCTGTGCTTCCGTTACATCTGAATGCCTAGATACTCGATGACTGATTCCTCACGGCTGGTGCTGGGCGTGTAGCCTCTCCCTTGTTTTCTCCACCATCATTTCTGCCTGCCGTAGACTGCAACACAAACCACCACCACATTAAAGTTGCATGGTCAAATAAAGCATATTTCCAAAACTAAAAACACTTATCTAAAACTTAAAACAATATTGCTAAAACATTAAAAAGATTTAAATCAAATTGGACTAGTGCTGCCCAGCAGTGACAACAAGTGTTGACACACTTAAGGGTGCATTCCTTACACGCGGCATGCGGTATGCGAATGCGACAACAAATCGAAATGCCTTGAAGTCTATGGGCTACATTCCTTACACGCGGTATGCGAATGCGAATGTGTCAAACCGATCGGTCCCTGTAGCGATCGGTGCGGCATGCGGCACGCGGCATGGGGGTGCGAATAGAAAACCATCAGTCGCATTTGTCCATTGGTTTAAGGCAGGAGGAGGCGACTGATAATTACGGACACAAGGGTGCTGCTGGGAGGTGGTCACCCAGGAGACTGATAATTATGGACACCCGGGAGATGGACGTTTGTGCTGAGGGGAAACATATGGTAGTGGTGGTGGTGGGGTTCAGTCAGTCGCACTTGTCCATTAGTTTTAGACGAGGAGAGGCAACTGAGCATTACGGAACGGTCACACACAAGGGTGCTGAGGGGAAACATATGGTAGTGGTGGTGGTGGGGGTTCGGGTTGGTAAAAATGCTACCAGAGCCACAAAAATATGAATACTTATCTATAATTTGGTAATTATAAAGGTAGGAATATATAGCCAGTCGTGTGCCGCATGCCGCGTGTAAGGAATGCTGCCATTCGCATACCGCATGACGCGTGTAAGGAATGCCCGCTTTATCCGTTATGAGCAGAGTAAATAAATTCATCACAATAATTTAAAAAAATCTACATTTGAAGAGTTCAGGTGCAAAACCATGTAAACGCCAATCCAAAAATGGAGATAAACATTGGAATCAAACCTTCAAAAAGTTTATATTTCTTCCTGTTTGTTCATTGCTGCATAAGCATCTGATCACATGAAAAGTGGAATTAATGAGAATTGAAATTATTTTCAGGTAAAAATCTGTTATTTATACTACATTTTGATCCTATTTCCCCAACTTAGATATGGGTGTATTAATGCTGCATAGTCCAATGAAAGCAAACTTTTCAAAACCAAAACAATTATCTAGGTTTGATCCTACATATCTAAATTAGATACTGATGCACTTATTAAGCGTTTGTCCCATAAGGGCACACTGAGTCAATTCAATTGAACCTGTGGGGGTCAGAGTTTTGACAAGCGCACACAAATTAATTTAGCATATTTACACTTCAAACATCTCAAAAGTAGCCATTTAAAAAAAAATCTAAATTACTTCAAACTAACGTACATAGATGAGAATGCCCAAATAAAAAATGAGCAAAATATTTTAATGAATTTTTGGGACTTTTAAAGTGACGGGAGAATTGGGAATGGTAGCAAATTTTGACCAAATTCGGAAAAGATTTTGGGAGAATCGGAATTCTGGATAAATCTAAAGGATTGTCATCTATGAAAGTAAAGCGGCTGTCACACATCACCGGATTGAGCAATGGACAGAATTGTCTAGTCCGGTGGTGTTCGGGCGTGCTAAGTATCAAAATGTATTAAAATGTTGCGATATCGGGTATAATGCCACTGGACGAACGGACATGAAACGGACGAAACAAACTCAAACCAGACAAGAACCGTAGACGTCAATCCTGCGGCATCCGTTCCATGTTTTGTGCATGTTCAAAACTTGTACAGACACAAACCGGACTTTGTTTGGTTTCTTTCCGTTTTCTCCAATGGCTATGAAACGCTGATGGTAGAGGGAGGACCTGGTAGAGGGAGGACCTGGGAGACCGAGGAGGTAGGCCCGGGAGCCGACCCAAAGCACAATGCCAAGTCTCTCGGGGCGTCCGCGGGTATGACCTTGGGAACGTACGCGTACACTGCGTCGGACTCTCAGATCCCCTGGGCAATAATGATGGATAGGTCCACCCCCCTGGAGGAGGCGGCCTGGGCAGCACCCCTGCGAGGGCCGTGGAGGGTGTACCTGGCGGCCTCTGGGATGCCAATGGCCTCGAGGGCGGCCCGGAGCAGGTGGGCGGTTAGAGGCGTGCCTGCGCGGATGAGGAACGCCGGAGCAGGCACCATGGAGACCGCTCTCTCCCACGCACGGGGCACATGGGCGATCCGGGATACTATTTACTGCGCAAGTTCCCCACCACCCACTGCCAGATAGTTTCCAACCTCCAGATATTGGCTCACCGTCAGCACGGGCCACAAATGTGGATCAAGAAGCAATGCCAGATGGAGGTCGGCATGGGGTAGACATCCCCAGTTTAACCGTAAGAAGACCGGGCGTATACAGGGTCCGTACACATGTGAGATATGCAATTCAAGGGCTTTTTTAAACTATAGGAATTCAATGGCTATTTTGGACTAATTTAGATCACTGGGACAGTTTAATGTAATTAATGGCTTTTCAAGACTAATTACCCAAAATAGGTTAAATTCAAGGCCTGGATATGGGACAAATGAAGTTCCAAGACTTTTCCAAACTTTCCAGGCCCCATATGGACCCTGCATATATAACTTTCAATACACCCCCCCCCCCCCCCCCCCCCCGCCCAACCTCAACCACTCAAAAACGATGAGAAACTACCGCCCCCCTCCCCTGCCGCAATGAAAACCCCAAACAAGCTGCCATCATGAATTTTCAAACGATAATAATATTGTAGTTATGTACAGTTTGCTTGAGTTAAAATGCTTGTTTTTGCAAAGCTTAGTTCGTACCTTCTCTTTTAAAAATGTCTTAGTCTTATTTGTTTTTAACCCCCAAAAACCAGCCTTATTTTGACTTAATTACAAAACAACATTAGAACTTAACCTAATTTAAATTTAACGAAGATTTGTCTTACACTCTTAACAGTGCTGCCACTCTGGATACACACACACACACACAGACACACCCACCCACACACACATACTAGTGATCGATCTAATATATTTATCCCACAAAAAATACAGAAATTCAAAACCATCGGACTATGCAGCTATAATACAACCTGTTACTGCTCACAACGTCTATGGTGTCAGTTTTGGCATGCTTGCCGAAATGAATTTGGCATGTTTGAACGTCAAATTTATCCAAAGTTAGTATTTGATGTGCATACATATAAAAATAGTTTTGGCAAGCATGCCAAAATTGATACCACAGGCTTTACAAGTATCCGGTTATATTAAATTGCTTCAGTATTCCCTTCTACGTGGCAACAAATACTTAATATGTGCATCACTATCTAAAGCCGTGTTCACACACGGGAGTTAAGTCGCCTCAACTAATTCACCTTGTCTAGTTCGGCTCACATTCGCCGTGTGGACGCCACCCTAAGGCGGATTAGGGCTGATTCGCCTAAACTAATTCGCTTCAAGTAAACCGCGCCGCGAGGTAGGTTATATGAAGCGATCTAACTTAAGTCGGCCCATATTGCCTGTGTGGACGGTAGCGGTTTAGATGAGGCGGATTAAGGACGTCACAGTCGAGACCTGAGTTTGTTGACTTTCCGGTAAATTTGCTCTATGAACCTGCTAGAGGTGCACATATATTTTTTTCATGATTTATTTTTAGGGTTTCACTGCCCAGCAGAAGTTTTGACCGGTCCAAACCAATACGATTCACTCCATACATATCTAGGTCGAACCCACACTCTCTCATGGCGACGTCAACTAACCAAAACTGGCGCTGGTTAGTATGGACTTGCTCATGAGCAGATATCGATTTCCACCTTAAACCGCTCCGTGTGTGGACACGACACTAGTTCGCCTCATCTATTTCACCTTATCTAGTTCGGCCTAAAGTTGTGTGTATGAACACGGCTTAAGTTAGATATCTAGAATCAAATCTTGATAATCGTCTTAGTTTTGAAAATGTGAGGCTTCATTGGACGATGCACCACATTCGCCTGGTGGAAAGGTCAGAGGTCAAACTGAAAGTGACTGGTGCTCGCGGGGGGGACCCAGCACGCTGTTTGGTCAGGTGGCGGGCGTCACATGACTAAAGACACCACGTGGTCAGCCAACTGGTAAAGTCATTGTCACACCTCACCGGACTGAGCACCGGACAAAGAATTTTCTAGTCCGGTGATGTCCGATGAAGAAATCTATCGAAATGGAGCGTAAAATTGGGTTAATTGCCGCCGGACAACCGGATAAGTACCGTACAATTACAGGACGAGAACCGGACATGTAACGGATGGGTACCAGACATGTACCAGACAAAACGGACACCAACAGATGGGTACCAGACATGTACCAGACACCAACCGCACACCTCAGTCCGGCGGTGTCCGGTAGAAGTTTTGTGCATGTTCAAAACTTGTACCGGACACCACCGGATGGTTAACGGACGGTACCCGAACATCGCCATACACTACCGGACAGTGTCCGGTTCTCATCCGGTTCCCCAGTCCGGCAAGGTCTGAGAGGGCCTTAATGCATTACAGACTAGGACTTAATTATCTTACAGACTACAACTGTCACCGTCACATATCGTCGTCATCTGACTCTTGAACGGGTATGTAGCTCACGGTCGGCACAACCAACTCAATCAGGCATTTGAACTCAACCAGGTTGTAGAAGAATATGCACTCGACCCCAAAACAGTTATAGTCGCTCACGTCCATCTCCAGGACCTGGCAAGTCTGAAGCGCAGCCACAAAGTCACTTGATTCCTCATATACCGCCACCCCGGCCGGACGCTGCAAGGCTGAATCAGAACACCACAGTCTCACAACCAGTTCATAGAGACACAAACACACCGCCACGCTCAGCACGGTCTCACAACCAGCTCATAGACGCGAACATACCGCCACACTCAGTACAGTCTCACAACCAGCACAAAAGAGACGCAAACACATCGCCACACTCAGCAGATCACAACCAGTTCATACTCAGAGATATGAACACACCACCACCACCACCACACTCAGCACGGTCTCACAACCAGCTCATAGACACAAACACACCACAACACTCAGCACACTCTCACAACCAGCACATAGAGACGTAAACACACCACCACACTCAGCACAGTCTCACAACCAGCTCATAGACACAAACACACCACCACAGTCTCACAACCAGCTCATACAGATGTGAACACACCGCCACACTCAGCACGGTCTCACAACCAGCTCATAGAGACACGAACACACCACCACACTCAGCACGGTCTCACAACCAGCTCATAGACGCGAACACACCACCACACTCAGCACGGCCTCACAACCAGCTCATAGACACAGACGAACACACCGCCACACTCAGCACAGCCTCACAACAAGTTCATGGAGACAGGGAAACACGACCACACTCAGCACGGCCTCACAACCAGCTCATAGAGACGAACACACCACCACACTCAGCATGGTCTCACAACCAGCTCAGATACACAAACACAGCACCACATTCAGCCGCCTCACAACCAGCTCATAGACAGGAACACACCACCACACTCAGCACAGTCTCACAACCAGCTCATGAATACACCCCCACACTTAGCACGGTCTCACCACCAGCTCATAGATAAACGAACACACCACCACACTCAGGATGGCCTCATGACCAGCTCATAGACCCAAACACACCGCCACACTCAGGACAGTATCACATCCAGCTCAGAGATGCAAACACACCACATGGTCTCACAACCATAGAGACACGGACACACCGCCACACTCGGCAGTATCACACCCAGCTCATAGAGACACAGACACACCGCCACACTCAGCAGTATCACAACCAGCTCATAGAGACACGGACACACCGCCACACTCAGCACGGTCTCACAACCAGCTCATAGAGACACGGACACACCGCCACACTCAGCACGGTCTCACAACCAGCTCATAGAGACGTGAACACACCACCACACTCAGCAGTCTCAGAACCAGCTCATGAATACACCCCCACATTTAGCACGGTCTCACCACCAGCTCATAGATAAACGAACACACCACCACACTCAGGACGGCCTCATGACCAGCTCATAGACCCAAACACACCGCCACACTCAGGACAGTATCACATCCAGCTCAGAGATACAAACACACCACATGGTCTCACAACCATAGAGACACGGACACACCGCCACACTCAGCAGTATCACAACCAGCTCATAGAGACACGGACACACCGCCACACTCAGTAGTATCACAACCAGCTCATAGAGACACGGATACACCGCCACACTCAGCACGGTCTCACAACCAGCTCATAGAGACACGGACACACCGCCACACTCAGCACGGTCTCACAACCAGCTCATAGAGACCTGAACACACCACCACACTCAGCAAGGTCTCACAACCAGCTCATAGAGACGCGAACAAACCGCCACACTCAGCACGGTCTCACAACCAGCTCTTAGACGAAACACACTGCCACACTCAGCACGGTCTCACAACCAGCTCAGAGACGCGAACACACCGCCACACTCAGCACAGTCTCACAACCAGCTCATAGAGACACGGACACACCGCCACACTCAGTAGTATCACAACCAGCTCATGGACACAAACACACCGCCACACTCAGCACAGTCTCACAACCATCTCATAGATGCAAACACACCGCCACACTTAGCACAGTCTCACAACCAGCTCATAGAGACGCGAACACACCACCACACTCAGCACGGTCTCACAACCAGCTCAGAGACACGAACACACCACCACACTCAGCATGGTCTCACAACCAGCTTATATATGCGAACACACCGCCACACTCAGCATGGTCTCACAACCAGCTCAGAGACGCGAACACACCGCCACACTCAGCACAGTCTCATGACCAGCTCCTAGAGACATGAACACACCGCCACACTCAGCACAGTCTCACACCCATCTCATAGAGACACGAACACACCGCCACACTCAGCATGGTGTCACAACCAGCTCATAGAGACACAAACACATCGCCACACTCAGCACGGTCTCACAACCAGCTCATAGACACAAACACACCACCACACTCAGCACGGTCTAACAACCAGCTCATAGATGCGAACACACGCCACACTCAGCACGGTCTCACAACCAGCTCATAGAGACACGCACACACCGCCACACTCAGCACCGTCTCACAACCAGTGCATAGACACAAACACACCACCACACTCAGCACGGTCTCACAACCAGCTCATAGAGACACAAACACACCGCCACACTCCACACAGTCTCACAACCAGCTCATAGAGACACAAACACACCACCACACTCAGCACGGTCTCAACCAGCTCATAGAGACACAAACAAACCACCACACTCAGCACGGTCTCACAACCAGCACATAGACACAAACACACCACCACAGTCAGCACAGTCTCACAACCAGCTCATAGAGACACAAACAAACCACCACACTCAGCATGGTCTCACAACCAGCGCATAGACAACACACCACCACAGTCAGCACAGTTTCACAACCAGCTCAGACACAGGAACACACCACCAGACTCCGCACGGTCTCACAACCAGCTCATAGACGCGAACACACTGCCACACTCAGCAGTCTCACAACCAGCTCATAGACACAAACACACCACCACACTCAGCAGTCTCACAACCAGCTCAGACACAAACACACCACCACACTCAGCACGGTCTCACAACCAGCTTATAGACACAAACACACCACCACACTGAGCACAGTCTCACAACCAGCTCATAGAGACGCAAACACCACACTCAGCACGGTTTCACAACCCGCGCATAGACACAAACACACCACCACACTCAGCACGGTCTCACAACCCGCTCATCGAGACACAAACACACCGCCACACTCAGCACAGTCTCACAACCAGCTCATAGAGACGCAAACACAACACCACTACACTCAACACGGTCTCACAACCAGCTTTAAGTAAAATTACATATACATCCCTACTCCACACTGCAAAGCTGGGACAAGAGGCACTGCTGGTGGCAAAGGGACTGTGCACAAACAGCCATGTTTGGAAGGCGTGTGTGATGGGGGGGGAGGGGGGGGGGGGGGCTAAAAGCGGTTCAGGCTATAACATAGATGACAATTTAGTAATGTTTTAATTAATGTCAGGATTAAGGGATGGACAGTGGATCAAACTTAATCCGAACACTGTTACTTTGTTAGGATTGTAAAAACCATCAATATTCACCGGCTGTCCCTTAGTTAGCAAACGCAAACATTGTGGAGTATTAGAGTAGTGCAGCACCCAGCAAAATACACAGTAGTACCGGTCAAATGGTACTAGTGCCGTTAGCAGTGGTGGGCAGTGGCGTATTTAGGGGGGGGGGGTCATGGAACCCATCCCACTAAAAAAATATCAAATCAGTGAAATATGTATCCAAATGTCACCATTTTGATGCAATACAAACAAGTTTGTGTGTTTGTGTTATATTTAGGGGGGGGGGGAGGCATACCTCCACCCCCTCCCATCCCTGCGCATGTGTATTATGATAGAACTATATTCTAATAATTAAATCAATGCTGATTAACATTTACATCAGGACTGCAAAGAAAGAATATGTTGGTTGGTGGAGTTTTACATCCTGGCAACATCTAAGGTCATATCAGGACAGGTACTGACTTGTGACAGTGTACACTCATGGTGAATATATAGTGCTGCCACACTGGGAAATCAGGCCGCCAGCACCATGACCCAAATGTCCCACTCAAGTCACATTATCCTGACACTGAGCTAACCAGTAGAACAAATAAGTACACCAACAATTTTCCAGAGAAAAAAAGAAGTCATTAGTATTCCTTTCGTATTGAACAGTTTACATGAAACATTTTAACCCCCAAAAAAGACCTGAATTAAAAGAAAAAAACACCCCAAAATATCCCAAAAGCAAAATGTTTATTTAATTTAATGACCAGGGATGAAAGTGGTCTCCGGGAAAAAAAGCGGAAATGCTGATATTCTCCCATAGGCTTAGCATTGTCAGGGAATCGCTGAAAATTCCCGGAAGTCGGGTTTCATACAGATTGGTATACGCTGATTGTGCTGCACCGTTTGAAGTATGTATTAGTATATGCTGCTAGTGCTGTGGCGTTTGCATCACATATCAGTAGACGCTGATAGTGCTGTGGCATTAGAAGCACGTATTAGTAGTATACGCTGATAGTGCTGCGCCGTGAAGGCATTAGTAGTATACCCTACTACTGCTGCGGCATTTGCACCACATATTAGTATACACTGATGGTGCTGCAGCATGAAACAACGTATTGGTTGGTTGGTGGAGTTTTACGTCCTGGCAACATCTAAGGTCATATCAGGATGGGCGCAACTTATTAGTATACACTTATAGCTACAGGAAAAATCATGGAAATCCGCGAAATCGCGGAGATCTTTCATCCCTGAATGACGCTTCTAGAGCACATTGATTTTTATCATCAGCTATTGAATGTTAAACATATGGTCATTCTGACATTTTTCTTTGGAGGAAACCCGCTGCCGCCACATAGGCTACTTTTTCCGATAAGCACCAAGGGATCTTTTATATGCACTTTCCCACAGACAGGAGAGTACATACTGTAATGGCCCATAGCCCTCCGACTCCCACACTGCCCCACACACACGGAAGAACACCAAGATCCAATATCAGTACGCTTCAACTTGGTTTATTGAACCAATCTGCTCTCCACGGCATCCACAGTCAACTGACACGCCCCGTGACTCGCCAAATCCCACATCGACTTTATAGGTGGGGTGGGGGGGGGGGGGGTGAGCTAGCCACACGCAGTAGAGGGCAGACCAGTCGGCAGACGGTCTGCCCGGTGGTTAGCCTGCGTAGTCTCCGCTGCTACTGCGTGGTAGTAGGGCTCATGTACAGACTACTACACTACCACAGCCTTTAACTAGTCCACACAAAAAAAACACCAAAAAACTAACAACAAAAAACCCACAATAAAGCGCCCCGCACAAAGTACATGTATAGCGCAACAATATTTGCGTTGCCATGCTCTGTACCCAAGCTCCTTGTACCACAGGACGCTCATACTGGTATCCATGTAAAACAAACCCACATGCAGCTGTATTTTGAACTGTTTACAATCTACAGACAGTTACAGGCCATAAAACGAGAAGCAAGAAAACCTAAATTATTACTAAAAAAAACTAAATTCAATAGATCAAAATTGGATTAGTGCTGCCCAACGATGAAAACAAGTTAACACAAATCAGTTATGAGCAGGGTAAATAAATTCATCACTAAAAAAACACCAACACCCACATTACTACTCACATCCATAGGTGCTGGCGATTTGGATGATGGAGGGCGGTATGCTGCTCGTACGGGAGGGCATGGCTGGGCTTCTGCAATCAAATGTAAAGTAGGTCACTAAATGTCTACATGGTGTTGAGAATGTATCCCACTGTTGACATTTATTTCAACGATGACTGATCTGCTAAATACAGGGTCCGTATACATGTAAGATATGCAACTGTAGGCTATTTCAAGTCTTTTCAAGGCTTTTCTTTTTCATAGGAATTAAAAGCCGTGTTTACACGGGGAATTGTGAAACGTTCTAGACAAGGCGATTTATATGAAGCGTTTTAGAAGCGTGTTTACACGGCGGAGTTGGAAAGTGTGTCGGCGCCGGGAACCAGCAGGCGCCTGTAGTCGGCAAGCACTGCTATTTGTTTAGTTTAAACACGTCGATTCGACGCAGATGTACCTGCTACGTTAATATCGCTTGGAATTTAAGGTTAATTTAATTAAATTTAATTATTTGAGTCTGTAATTCTGTTAAATATGATCGCATTCACTAGATTTCGGCGTAATCGGGCACTAACACTGCCGGGCACCAGCGATTAGTTACTGCTCCATCTGTTGCCGGCACGAACTACTATTTTATACTATCGCCGCCCGGGAACCAGCTGAATCGCTTCAAATAAACCACCTCGGGAGGTGGTATAGATGAACCGTTTCATATGAAGCGATTCAGCCCTAAAACGCCTCAGAGTCGCGTTTACATGCCAAATGTGTGTCGATCTAGGCAAGTGGTTTCATATGAAACGTTTTAAATCGCCCATGTAAACACAGCTAAAGACTATTTTCAATTGGATTTTGTCCGAAATGGCCATTCGGAATGGTGATTTCAGACTAATTTAGATCAGTGGGGACAGTTTAATGGAATTCAAGGATTTTCAAGACTAATTACCCAACATAGATTAAATTCAAGGCCTTTCAATGCCTTGAAATGGGGCAAATGAAGTTCAAGACTTTCCAGGCCCCGTACGGACCGTGCCTATATTAAATTGATTGTCATTATGCACCTTACTTTACTTTGAAGTAACTTATTTTAAATGACTCACTTTTGAGATATTAGAAGTGCAAGTATGCACGATTAATTTTGGCAAGCACCCCAAAACTGACAACAAAGCCTTCAGCAGAAACAGGTTCTATCAACTTGATTAAGTATTCCGTTCTAAGTGGTGACAAATCTAAGTTAGATATGTAGAATCAAATTTAGGTGAGTGTTTTGGTTTTGAAAATTTGATGTTCATCGGATTATGCAGCTTTAATCTCACGAGCCTGACATGAGAGATATTTCAAACAGAATTTTTATACAGGCTATATGCTGAAATAGATAACAAATTCACAGTTGCTACCAATCAAAGCTAATAATTTAAAAAAAGATTATTTACTAAGCTGGCTCGAATGAAGTAATTTGTTTTAAAATGCACACACAAATAAATCAATTGAATTAAGCCAATTTAACTGAAATAAATCAGTGTTTCTGGTCTCAGGTACACCTCAGGAAATTACTTTCCAAAAACCTTAGGGTTCTAGGTCTCAAAACCCCAAACCAGTCAACAATTACTTTGACTGATTGGTTTCTTTACGCCGTGTTAACAGCTTAGGCCATATTCACGTCGAGAAGTGCTTATTTTGTTCAACCGTCGCTATTAGACAAAATGTAAAAAGCATACTATCATGTGTCAAAGACAATAGGTTAAACATATTTAAGGGTTTTAATGTTTTCAAATTATTTGTTTATGTAAGAGTACCCGTTTGTATATATGTGCAAACCTGAAGTAAAATCACAAAACTCTGTATAGTCCAGCTGTGTCCATACATTTAATGATTGATACAACTACTTGTTACTGTTACTTATTAGTGCTACACAAACAACTGCTATATAAATCTGGCAAGTCACGTGACCTGAAACCTTAACTTCTGCTATTCCTATCAAATAGATTTAGCGCCTTCTGCTGTGTACACAAAGAGCAGAATGCAAAATCTGAGATGGTTTGTTTGTTTAGCGACCCCACAGCACAAAAAGTAAACATCGGTTAATGGGGGGGGGGGGGGGAAGAGAAAAAACACCAGCCTGCTGCTTAAAAAGTGAAAACACACATTTCGGAAACAAGTCTGCGTAACAAATTAAATAAACCGCATATACGTGAATTAAATGGCTTTCTGTGCAATATGTGAAATGAATTGAATGAAGTTCTGAATTCTGGTGCTTCAAAAGAATTTACATCTCCGAAATGAAAATGTAAATTTGTAAAGAAAAAGGCGCAATATCTGCTTAGACTATCTCAGCCTTAGCAACCGCCTCTGGCCGCTTAATGAAATTAAAATCTGCCAAAGGAAATATTCACAATTAAAGAAAATCGAAACAAACTGAAAAGCAGCCGCATTTGGTGGTGTAACCAAATTTAAAAAAACTGAAATAAAAGTTTATTTAACAAAAAGGGAAAAAAGGAAGCGTTGAATGCCGAGGGAGCTGAACTAGTGCATGGAATCCCCCTGGTGGGCGTTGGGCGAACCCCGAGAAGCCACGTGACCACTCCAGTGGTCACGTGGTTGAGTGGTCACGTGGTTAGCAGTAGCCACGCAACATAGTTTTGTGCCATTATCACACGACACAAAAACATGAGCAAGTATTCCCAAGTTGTGATTGTCTCGCTGCTTTAAAACATCAGGTTATGAGGTGATATTTTTATAAAGACTCGCATAAAGGACTTTTTTGTAATAATGCTTACTCAAGTTACTGAACATGTTATTTCACGCGTTAGTTTTGGTAATTGCGACCGGTGTCGTATTCTCAGCGCCCGGTCATTCTCAGCGGCCTGTCGTGGCTTCTGCGCATGCGCGGATTTTCGCACGTTGCGGCGATCACTGCTATTTGTTTTGTTTACACTCGGCGATTCGACGCTGATCGAGCTGCTACGTTAATATCGCTTGGAATTTAAGGTTAATTTAATTAAATTTCATTATTTGAGTATGTAATTCTGTTAAATATGATCGCATTCAATAGATTTCCGGCCTAATCGGTCCCCTGACACTGCCGGGTACCTTGCCTGAGCTTGTAGCTGGCGAGGCCATGGGTCTTTTGCATATGTCTTAAAATCTGCGCATGCGCAGAAGCCACGACAGGCCGCTGAGAATGACCGGGCGCTGAGAATACGACACCGGTTCCAACGTGCATAGAAGTAATAAGTAAAACTCAATAAGTTGCAAAACCGCCTTATTTTCACGCAATGGCGTACATATTGTTGACTATGTTGTAACTTCTTTAAGTGTGGTTAGAAGTGGTAAGATAACCCTCCCCCTCGATACTTTTTACTTTGGCAGTGACCATCAATCACGTCACATGTGCTTCAAACTAAGCATAATGCCATATAACCAGGCCTAAAATTCTAATTATCAAAACGTCTGCATTAGCCTACTCTCAAACTGCAACTAATTAAGTTGAAGTCCTGAACGGTGTCATTGTCAGTTATTTAAGAAAGAAATTGTCGCAAGAACCCGGCTTCGCACAAGTGCTGACATATTATAACATATTAACATATTATAAATATACAATGGTTGGTATCTTTCTTTTCGCGTGTGTACGATGAGCTTTACTTTTAGCAGTAGTCCACATTAAATAATTCTCCGAATAAACTAACCACAATTGGAACTTCACAACCCACCAAGGTAAAACTTTAGTAAATTCTTGTGTTTTTTTTAAAAGTGAAAGCTAAATAAAAATGAAAACAGTAAATCACGTTGCAAGTCACCACAGCTGCGTAGACACGTGCTTCTCAAATCAAAGGCGCCATTTTCAAAAGGCATCATGCTTCTCTTGAAATACAGCTGTCATACGAATAAAATGTTGCTAGAAACTAAACAAACATGTGTTATTACAGGCTATGTTCAAAGTATGTTATAAGTAGTTGGTGTACCGAAAAGAAAATAGTGTCAAACTTACTTTTATATTTCTTAGCAAAAGTTCTCGGCGTAGACAAAAATTCGTCTTCAGGGTTTGAGATACTGGCGGCGATTTGTGCCTAATTACACTTGTCCGAATCCGCTACTCCACCTATAAAATTAGGGCGGGGCAGGAATACACAGGATGACTCGACTCAAATAGAGTTACGCGCACACTGCTCGAGCTTGCATCTATTCCTACCGAAGTAATTAATTATCTGGATCTAGGTCAACTCATTAGAGCAGTGTGAACAAAAAGTAGTACGGGAGTATATTCAGAGAGCGTGTATATAAACTGTTTATATACACGCTCTCTGGTATATTTTTAATGTTGTTGAGTTATTTTTTCCCTAGTTAAGGACGCGTAACAAATAGATGGACATTGAATAAAGTAGTAGTTCACGTTGTTTAAAAAATACTAAATGTCAAAGAAAGGTTATCGTCGGGCCTGCAGCTCGCGGGACAGGTGCCTACTGCCACTGGGAGGCACTGCCTGGCTAAAAGTGGCCACAATCAGCAGGCTTTTGGTGGATTTCTGGTTATTATTTCTGGTTATTATGAACAACTCTCAATTTGCAGAAGCTAGAAAATAGGGGGAAACTGATTATGGATGTAAGAAAGTGCTGTCTTCTCTATTTTCAACCCAGTTTGAAAAACGATGGGGTTTTCCCCCTAATAGAGGGGGTGTAATGACGTCACGAGGCAACTTCCGGTGGCCATATTGGATTACATATGCAAGGCTTGGAAGTGCTTACATTGTGTTTATTTACCGATTTGTTGGTTTATTTGTCACTGTTTTGAGCAGTTTGGCCTCAAAAGTTGGGGGGAAAAGGGTTTTTTGATGGAGGGGAAGCATTTTTAAAATCATGTAGCCTCACATCGTTGCGAAAGCGCAGTATGTTGACACTTTGAATGCTTTGTTGGAGAATTAGATAGGTTCAGGCAGTACCCACTAGGTGGCGCCACACACTTGGGCAGCCCTAACTATAGGTAGGCCCAATGGTGGCTGTAGTGTTCTTGGTATATGACAGGGGGCGCCATAGGTGGTATTAAGTGTACTCCAAGATGGCTAACTGCTAAGTGATGACATCACATGCACTCCCTCTATAGGCTAATAATAGGCCTTCTGATTGGAACTGGCACTGTTCGGTAATTCATTCCGATACACACTGTCAATGGTCACACATGCAATATCTAGATTATGATGGTTAAATGGCAACAGTATTCTGGGCATTGTGCATGTTATGTAGTAACATGAGTAATTCATAACAATTGGTCACCTCACATCTACTGAATTACTTGGTTGCCAAAACAGAACAAATTTAAAACTGGTTTAACTCACAGCTTAGATCTTATTATTCTGTAGACTATGCTGACAGGCAAAGAAATAATCAAAACAAAAGTTATTAAAACTAAAATTTAGAGAACCCAGTTAAACTCATTTTGGCTCCTTATTAACCAAGTAATTCTTATTACATAGTGTGACCTATTCTACTAACTGGATTGGGCTTACAAGTAATCTAAATAGATAACTGGATAAAACTCATAATCTTGAGATACTGTTCTGATAGCATTAAAAAATATAAAAAAGGAAAAATATAAAAATGTCATAAACTATGAAATTATTTAATTTAAGTTGATCTCCAACTGCTAGTGGACATTCTCAAAGAATTAGAAGTCCCAGTTCTATCTATGCATGTTATATAAATCATCAGTAAATTATAGACTAGGATTTTATTCCTCTCTATTGTTCTTTTGTAAACTGACAAATGGGTCCAAACTTAGATGAAGTTCTATCTACTAACTAGATTGAGCTTCTAAGCAAAATAATAGATAAACTGGGTTAACTCATATTCTGGAGATAATGGTCTCATAGTTTCAAAAAGAAATCAATTACCTTGCTGATATTTATCTACTGAAATTTATAAACAAGAACTTAAATAATTTCAAATTGATCTCCAACTTTTAATGGACAATCTCAAAGAATTAGAATTCCCAGTTATATCTATGCATGTTATATAAATCATCAGTAATTATAGACTAGGATTTATTCCTATCTTTTGTTCTTTTGTAAACTGACAAATGGGTTCAAACTTAGATTAAGTTCTATCTACTAACTAGATTGAGCTTCTAAAGCAATATAATAGATAAACTGGGTTAACTCATATTCTAGAGATAATGGTCTCATAGTTTCAAAAAGAAATCAAATACCTTGCTGATATGTATCTAATGAAATTTATAAACATGAACTTAAATAAAATTCAAATTGATCTCCAACTATTAATGGACAATCTCAAAGAATTAGAAATCCCAGATCTAACTATGTTGTTATATAAATCATCAGTAACTGGGTTAACTCATATTCTAGAGATAATGGTCTCATAGTTTCAAAAAGAAATCAAATACCTTGCTGTTATGTATCTAATGAAATTTATAAACATGAACTTAAATAAAATTCAAATTGATCTCCAACTATTAATGGACAATCTCAAAGAATTAGAAATCCCAGATCTATCTATGTATGTTATATAAATCATCAGTAATTTATATAACTAAGATTTAATTCCTATCTATTGTTCTTTATTAAAAATGCCAAAGAACTCTGCTGGAATAACTGAACCCACAACATAGAAGGTTTCTGACTATTCAAAACGGGTGTTGTCCAAAACTTGTATGCGTTGCCATAACCACTCAACTCAATCTGTGATCCAAGGAATTTGCATCTCGGTTGCTAGGTCCGGTAGTGAGGACACAATCATGTCTCCAAGCAATCATATCAAATGTCAACAACAATCTCCAAGAACCCATATAATCTAGAGGTGAAAAGTATATCTAGAGGTGAAAACTTAGGATCTCCAACTCACTTTGTCCTGGCACTCATACAGTAAACACCTGGAAGGCGGTTTTCCCCACCCTCTCTCCCTCTTGTACTTATGATATGGCTACTAGGGCTGAGTGTTAGAGGTATTCGGTTGAATCGAACACGGAACCTTGAGTGTGTGTTTAATAACATAGCCTGTGTGTTTTTATAGATATGACTTAAACTGACATGTGGTATAATACTTATGTATACTTACAAATGATTGATTGTACGAACCTATATTGCTACGAATAATCTTGAAGATGTAAATAAATTATAAATTTACTCCCAGTCCAGTCTTTTGTTATGAATTACCCATGGATGTCGATACCCAACTGGTAATTATTAGACTACATCGCCATTCCAGCCGCGCGGTGCATTGTAGGATTCGTGGAAGATAAACACCCCCCCCCCCCCCCGTGAAGCACATGGCTAATGCTAAGACACTGGGTGCAGCTATGAAATATGCTAGTTTCAGCTCATCTCAGCTCTTGTTTGAAACATAGAATACCAACTAAAAAATATTTATAATAAATTAACATGTTAATCTTGTATCTAGCATTGCATTTAGATCAATCTAATCAGCACATCTTATACCATCTGCATTTAGATTGAGAAAAATCTGGGCACTCAGACTAGTGTTAGGGCCATAGCCAGTCAGTTTTACTCATTTTATTCATGTTTTTATTTATATCCTATGGTTAATAACAATTGTTTTGGGCTAGGAAATGGGCAAGGTTAATCAGACATTGGTTATATATTTCTTTGAAACAAGTTTTTGTTCACACATTTGACATTTTAATATTTAGAACTAGAATTACTTATGTCTAATCAAAGGTGATGTAAACATCAGCCTGTAAAGTGACTGAAATTATATGTTTCTTAGCTCAAAATGCTTAATTATGGAGAGTTGTGTCTTAAACATATTCATTATATTATTACATTGCATCCATCCATGTTTGTGCCAAATTCTTATGTATTTTTTATTAGTTTTGAATAAAATCGAAGTTTTTCCCTATGTGTATCGGCAACCTCAATGGCTGCATGCCCTCCTTCCTTTGCTGCCAACGCCTTTTTCAGTGCATGCGCACTCGGAGCGGTGATCTCATCTATCGTAAGTGCTTCTTTATAGAACTAAATAGACCGATAGAGCTCACTAGAATGTTCGCTTTGAACAGCAATGCTGTTTAATTTGTTTAAGCGTCTATCACACCTCGCCGGATTGAGCAACGGACAGAATTGTCTATTTCGCTGGTGATAAGTATTAAAATGTATTAAAATGTGTCAAAATGTTGCGCTATCGGGACAATGGCCGCTGGATGAACGGACATGAAATGGACATGAAACGGACATGAAATGGATATGAACGGATAGCCAATGGCCGAAACAAACTTAAACTGGACAAGAACCGTAGACGTCAATCCACCAGCATCCATTCCTTGTTTTGTGCATGTTCAAAACTTGTACGGACACAAACTGGACATTGTTCGTTTTCTGTCCGTTTCCTCCCAATTCGGTGAGGTGTGACAAGGCCTTTACAGATCGATTACACTTCCCTTAACTGGGAAATCACTTAATTTACTTTCTTACACCAACTTATCGTAGACAATACACAAATATAACAAATCTCCACTCACCAATGTCACCCAGCATTCAACAATTGGTGTCTAGTGGATTTTACGACTGTAGGCCTATATGCACTTTGTAGACCTTAATCCACCAAAATTAGTCAACTAGCTACTGGCAAATTGATGAAATGTCACACAATTTAAACTCGCCGGTCTGTCTCGTTAATGAGCTGAACAGAACTCATACATAATCACTCAGACATATAGGCCTAACCATCACCCACTGTAGAACTTCATAACCAGACGACAAAAGGCACCGATATCAAATATAGGCTACTGATATTAAAGTGTAGTCATTTAAAAAAACTTTTAACAAGTGTTCTCTATCATTGTGTATGCCATAGCCAGTTCAATTCTCGAGTGAATTCGTTTTTCTATTCATTATTTACTGTGGGTATTATAGTTGATTTGCATTTGAATTACAGCTGCTCTTCTCTTTGTATCAACTTCAGTTATCAACCAATATTTTAAACAGATTTCTAACAAAAAGAAGCAAATCATTACAATTCATCATATTTAAAAGTGACATGAATCATTATATAATGAATAACAGTGATTTATTATATTATTATTATTATTATTATTATTATTATTATTATTATTATTATTATTATTATATACAAATAACATGACATTCCGGTGTGCTGATAACAAATGGAATGTTAGACAGTTGCAGGATACAGGATAGTGGTTTTTGAGCTGCTCTTAGCATAGCAAGTATTAGGGCCTATATGATACTTAAAGCCCCAGTCACACATACCCGGATCAGGGGCCGGACGAGCCCTCGACCGCCATCCGGGGTGGTCCGGGGCGATCCGGGGTGATCCGTGACTCGTCTGTGGCTCGTCCGTGCCGACACCCCCTGATCCGGCCTGATCCGTGGCTCGTCCGGCACTGTCCGGGCTCAGCCCCGGATGTTTTAAAATGTTTAAAACATCCGAGGCAGTCCGGGGGATTTTGTGATCTGGGCTCAATCCGGCCTGATCCGGGGGTGGTCCTGGGGTGGTCCAGGGGTGGTCCAGGTATTTCGGCTCAAATGGGTGGCTCAAAATTACCCCGGACCACCCCCTGTCCGGGAGTGGTCCGGGGTCATTTTGAGCCACGGTTTGAACCGGACCATCCCCGGACTATCCAGGACTACCCCCGGCCTAGCCATGGACCACTACCGAACTGCCCCCATAAGACCGGGGGTGATCCGGGAAAGTCTGGGGGTGGGCCAGCCTCGTCCGGGGACGGTCCAGCCCAGTCCGGGGGTGGTACGGGGCTCGTCCGGGGCTCGTCCGGGAAAGTGTGACTGCGAGGCAAAAATCAACGAAAACAGTGATTTTATCCATGGCGGTCTGGGACAGTCCGGGCCGTTGATCCGTGGGTGGTCCGGCTCAAAATCCGGGGCTTGTCCGGCTATGTGTGACTGGGGCTTTAACACCAACAAAATAGCCAGTAGTATATAAAAGTACTAAAATAGCTAGTAGTATATAAAAGTACTAAAATAGCCAGTAGTATATAAAAGTACTAAAATAGCTAGTAGTATATAAAGTACTAAAATAGCCAGTAGTATATAAAAGTACTAAAATAGCCAGTGGTATATAAAAGTACTAAATAGCTAGTAGTATATACAAGTACTAAAATAGATAGTAGTATATAAATGTACTAAAATAGCCAGTAGTATATAAAAGTACTAAAATAGCTAGTAGTATATAAAAGTACTAAAATAGCTAGTAGTATATAAAAGTACTAAAATAGCCAGTAGTATATAAAAGTACTAAAATAGCTAGTAGTATATAAAAGTACTAAAATAGCCAGTAGTATATAAAAGTACTAAAATAGCCAGTAGTATATAAAAGTACTAAAATAGCCAGT
The DNA here is from genome assembly GCA_030323885.1 of Branchipolynoe longqiensis. Lineage (NCBI taxonomy): Eukaryota > Metazoa > Annelida > Polychaeta > Phyllodocida > Polynoidae > Branchipolynoe > Branchipolynoe longqiensis. The sequence continues at coordinate 43,503,594 of CM059203.1, forward strand.
AGTATATACACGTACTAAAATAGCCAGTAGTATATAAAAGTACTAAATAGCTAGTAGTATATAAAAGTACAAAGGTTGAACATCATGGACTTGGTATTGCTTCTATGCAGCAATAAATGTTTTAAGCAGTGCCCCAGTATCTAAGTTGTATACGCCCTATATATATCGGATAAAATCTAGGCACATGCATTGGCTTAGAAAAGTGTATGCTTTCATTGAACTATGCAGCTTTAACACATTATCTAAAGACTCAACCGATAATTTACACTTCGTTAGAATGTAGAGGTGGGAAATATATGTGTGGCTGGGACGTGGGGTGTAGAGGTGGGGGTCATTTATAGGGGAGGACAGAGTTTGGGAATTTGGAGAGTGTAATGAATGATATTGACTGTAAAAGTACAACGTCTGAACACTTTGACTTCTGGATCAATCAATCAATCAATAGTTCCATCCTCTAGTCGAGGGTTGGATGCAATGGTTCTCCACTTGTCCCGATGTTGTGCTGTTCTGATAGACTGTGAATAATTCAAGCCTGTCCACTGTGAAATATTTGTAAACCATGATGTTCTTGGTCTCCCTCTCCCTCTGCTGCCATTCACCTTCCCTTCCAACAATGTACGGTATATTGAACTCTGACGAATGATGTGGCCAAAATAAATAAGTTTCTTTGTCTGTATAGTGGCAAACAAGCTTTTCTTATTTTTAATTTTTCTGAGAACTTCTTTGTTGGTGATCTTCTTTGTCCATGATATTTTCATCATCCTTCGATAAGTCCACATCTCAAATGCTGCTAAACGTTTGTACATTTTCTTAGAGATTGTCCATGTCTCTGCCCCATACATTAGAGTAGACCACACATAACACTGAAGAATACGCTTCCTTGTTTGTATTAATATCTTACTTGATGTTAACACTCTATGCATTTTGGAGAATGTTGTTCGGGCTATTGTTATCCTTCTTTTAATTTCTTCCTCACATCTCCATCATTTGTAATCTTTTGTCCGAGATATATGAATTTGGATACTTGTTCTATGTTTGTGCCATCTATGGTTATATTGACATTTGGTTTATCTGTCTTTTTACTTATGACCATTGTTTTGGTCTTCCTGGCATTCATCTTCATGTTGAATAGTATTCCAGCTTTATTGATTCTATTCACTATATCTTGTAGGTTTTTCTCACTGTCTGCTAGTATTACACTGTCATCGGCATATCTAAGATTGTTGATGTTCATGCCACCTATTGTCACTCCCTTGCAATCTTCAATGTGTCTGAAAATCATCTCTGTGTACAGGTTAAATAGACATGGTGACAATACACACCCCTGTCGAACTCCTCGTTTAATCATAACTTCATCTGATAGGCCCTGCTCCATTTTTATACTTCTGGATACTGAATCTTTATTCCTGTTCAGGGCTCACTGAACCGCCGGCTAAACTGTCCATGACGTCATCTCATTTACATACTCCTTTGTCTCACTCACTGTCTGGAACATTATGCATCTCATTAGCATATATTACACTGACTACTGAGAATAAGAAATAACACAGCTAAATATTTAAATGATGAATTACAAGAAGTACAACGAGGTTGGGACTGCTTTTGCCAAAAGGCTGAATTAACCAAAGATCCAGGGGATACATTCATAGCTAATGCACAACTAGAAAGGCTAGGATCTAGGTTAGAAAGGTAAACTCAAGACACTCACTAGCTTGACCAAGCCATCACACACAACCAACACCCCAAGATATTATGGTATGAAGTAGATCACATAGGGCCTGATCCCACGCCAAATATCAGTAATCTAATAAACAACAGAACTGGCAAAATAATACCTGACATTCAACTAGCAGAGGAGATCAACAATTACTTTGTTGATATAGGAGTTATCCTTGCCGACAGATTTCAGCAGATGATGCACAGGTAACTTATAAGGCTGTAATCAAGCAGCATAGATATGATCTTGTAGATACTAGAAGCAACAAAAGAGGAGAGAAAGGGAAACGCATGATAGCCCCAAGACCTATTGAAACTTAATAATCTTTATTAACAGAACTCTTGCCTTTATAATGTTATTGTACCAGAATAGAAAGACAGAAAAGAAAACAGATTTAGCGAAATTTAATAGCATTACTGGGTTACTCGGCCGCTCAGAGCCCCAGAGAATACCATAAAACTCTTCCCCTTCATATCACCTGTGATGCCTTCCTTAATCAACCTTTAATCAACCCACATAGCAAACTCATGAGGAAGAAAGGTAAGACAAGGCACACAAGATTAACAGTGAAGAAGTTGTGCTTTATTGGCATCAACTCCTGTACACCTACTAGTGACCTATCACCTCCACTCCTTGCCTGTTGCCTACACAGAGTCTCATTGCCTGCCTTAGATCTAGGAGTCAGTGCCTACAGCCCATTGAACCGGAGTCCCTTGGTTGTTACACTCAACTCAATTTTGATTTATGAATTTTGGTACCATCAGACAGAGTGTATGGGGTCCTGCTCGAGAGTAGGTGTGTCTCACTCAAGAGCCAGGAGTAGAGTGAGCTCTCCAGTGTGCCTGGTGGAGAAGTTTCTTGAATAATTAATTAGAATGAGACTTGTGTGGTCATGATAGGCCAATGGGGTCAGGTGACTGGACCTCCCACAGCCAGCCAATCAGACACCCCCCTACAGACTGGTCAGTGCAATGCCCTAATATGGGGAGTTGCCACCCAACCAGCCTGCATGGTGTGGCCCTAAGGAATGTAGAATGGCTGGTGTGCTTGGCCCTAGGTCCGGTAGGAACAGGTAGTTGTAGATAGTCACAAATATATTTACATATATTTCGCATAGCTTATATCATGCCAAAATGTGAGTGGGGCACCATTGCTTTTAGATTACATAACCTTGTCCCCACTCTGTCGCCCAAGAATAATAATGCTCTCTGCCAATATATAATTCCGAACCGAAAATCCGTATATTTTTACATGTGGCTGTGTATGTAGGCTATGAGGAAAACAATGCAGACAAAGAGAAAGGAAGAGAGTAAAGTGTAAGAGAGAGAGTCCAGCCCTCTGGTTTATTGTTATATAGTTACATGGGTTCTTGGTAGAGTATCATACCACCTCCTTCCACCAATGGGAATCGAGCATTACTGGGCTCACCAATAGGAATCCAGCATTCCTGGTCTCCATGGTTACCAGTGGTCTACCCACCACCAAGCTGTATGGCCCCATGGCCAGCACCAACCTTGACCTTTGAGTGTGGTGCCCCCTACCCTAGAGCTAGGCCCTGAGTGCAATCACACCCAGACCTGCCAGCACCACTATGTCTATTTACATCCCACTCAAGCACCACCAACCCATATATATATACGTATATGTATATATGTATATATATATGCACCTGGCCAAATACACTGATCAGTAATACAACAATTGCATTCCCCCCCTTGCTGAATATCGGAATATTTTAATATTTTCCCTTAAATTTCTTTTATTTCTCACTCCCCCTTCATTTGCTCTGGACAAAAACTAACAACATACAACACATGTGAACAGACGTCCATGGATGCTGCATGATGTAGGAAATAACTTATACAAAAATGAACAAGTTTAGACATTTATCCAGCTTGTCTAACGATGCGTTTTTGGACAAATATTATGGACCTCTAAATGGCATTGATAATTATTATTAGTTATTAGCAATGTACATAAAACAAAAGGACCTACCCTTGGAACCAAAGGAGAACATAGCCATTTAATAGCGTTCTGGTATTTTGACATATCACCCATCAATAATGGTAATTGTAGACCAGGAAGCTCTTAGGTGGAACTTGCAAATTACTAACAAAGACAATCAACCACCAACTAAAGCTGTTCAGCATTGAAAATAAGTTATATCAAAAACTTATATGTTAAGGCCCTGTCACACTACGACATATGGCGGCGGCGTATGCGTAACATGGGGCAATAATTTGAAAATCGTAATAGGTCGAGATAAGCCAACCTTTTTGCACTGCGGGAGATCCCAGCGACGTATGAAGTGTATGCGTAACCTATACGTAACCTACGCATAACCTACCTATGATGGCGTATTCAAAGTGTAAGACGACCTACGTGCGGCGTACTGTGATATGTGTTGTTGACGTTACAGTTGTCAGGTCAAGCATATACGTAACCTATGCCGACCTATGGCCAGCCTATGCCTAGCATAACGACTTATGAGTAGCGTGTGCACAACCTATTCAAAACCTATGCATAGCGTGTGCAAAGCGTGCAATGATGTATGTTATAACCGTTGGGTCAAGTGGTCGGTCGAAACCTGGGTATAAATACCCTGGAGAATTTGGTTTCTCCACACTCTTCCACCTGCCTCCAAAGAGGAAACCACTACTGCTGCTGCTGCTACACCAGCCTCCAAGGCTGCTCTCACTGGAGGAGGACTAGGCTGTGGGAGAGGCAGGAAGAGGCAGACTATGCCAACTTCACCATCTTCACCATCACCAGTCTCCTCACCTGCCTCCTCACCTCACCACTCTCCAGAACACCACTCTCCAGAACACCACTCTCCAGAACACCACTCTGCATTGGAAGAGATGGAGATGGAAGTGGAGACGCAGACGCCGAGCAAGTGGCGGCCCCGTTCCAGCTCTCCATCTCCTGCTTCTCGTGGCATCTCACATGCGTCATCTGTCACCTCCACCTCCCCCACCAGCACCTCCGGCCTCTCCTCTGCCAAGAGAAGGAGGGCGAAGAAAAGCGACTGTTCTCTGTCACTGTTAGAGGAGGATCAGATGCTCGACTTCCTGCCGGAGAATCCAGTCATCTGGAACGTCAAGATGACAGACTACCACCGCTCGAACAGGAAGGGGAAGATGTGGGAGGACCAGGTGATGCTGTTGGGGAGGACATCCATCCATCTCCAGAAGTGGTTCAAGTCACTCCGGGACACAAACACGCGCCTGCACAAAAAAACGAACAGGCACGGACCACCCAAACTCACTGAGAGGGAGCAGTGGATGATGCAGAAGTTCGGGTTCCTGCGGTCCGTTGTCCGTCACCGACCGGAGCCCTGCAGAACTGTAAGTACATAATCTTTTATCCTTCTGACTAGTGTGGGCTAGTGTGGGCATTAGGATTCTCGTAAAACCCCTATTATTCTGGAGAAGTCGACAAACTGATATATGTTAGTTATGTAATTAATCTTGATCAACCAGATCTTGTCGCAGGGGTTGGAGGCGGATTGCCAATGTCAACAAGGCCTTCAGGCTCCTGTGGCTGTGGCGGCTCATGTGGCTGCACCGGCTCCTGTGGCTGCACCAGCTCCTGTGGCTGCACCAGCTCCTGTGGTTTGTGCGCCATCAACAAGTCACTTATACGAGCCTCAACCCCACCAGTGGACTCACCAGCCACCACCGGCATCACCCTGGGCGTCGCAGACACAGGACTATGTGCAGCAGTATATGGCGCAGTCGCATCTTCAGCCTCAGCCTCAGCCTCTTCTGCCTCAACCTCTGCCCCCAACCTCTGCCCCAACCTCTGTCCGTACAGCCGCTCCACATGCATCATGAGCCGGTCCTGCCTCAGCCTCAGGTCGTGCAACGGCCGTCTGTGGTGATGGCACAGCCGCCTGCTGCACCCCGGACACTGGGTATGGCGGGCCACACCAGGGCCCCTCCAGGACTAGTTTCCCACCCAGCTGGTGCGGCCACTGTCGGTGTGGGCTGGCCGTCGACTTCCGGTGCCGGTGCCGTGGCGAGTTCCACTCCGACATGCTTGTTATATGCTAGGAGTACGCTAGGAGTACGCTCGAACATGTTACACATAAGCTAGGCGTACGCTATATACGCTAGAGATACGCCGAGGGCCCCGGATCAACGTACACCAAACCTATGCCGACGTACCCCTAACTTATGTGTAACCTATGCCGGAGTATGTCTAGCATACGTCTAGCGTATGAGAAACCTATGAGCCACACGCCGGCATAGGTTGAAAATTTTGAACATGCACAACATTTTTTCGGCGGCTCGACCTACGCTGACATATGAAGAGCGTATACGACTTATGCCCAACCTATGTGTAACCTATGCTGGTGTATTGGTCGAAAACCGAATACGCCGGCATACGCTACCGCAATAGGTCGTAGTGTGACAGGCCCTTTATGGACAGGGGAAATATACCATAATTTGTCTGATAAATGGAGCACTTTGTGACTTTAATGTCGCGTCATGTGGTGCCATCTGGTGTTAGAAATGACTATTTGTTGAATTGACAAAAATAACCCGAGAGGTGGCAGCACTATATGCCCGGCTGAACAATGCCATAAACACATCTACTCCTGTACGATCTTTGGTACAATGAGACACATAATGGCTAAACGATATGCCAATTTGAACAGACGACGATTCATAGAGGGTAAGTACGGCAGTCCGATCAAAATATGAACCATCTTATTCCCAATGTTAAGCTTGAAGCGATGGTTGGTAATGGCTCTCGTAAAACACCCCAATTATCGCTCAAATGTCAAACGCACAGCCCTCGCTTCGCGTTGATAATGATAGTACCAACAGTTTTGATGAAAAGAATATGGTCTTGTCGTTAGACACTACATTGGAATATGAAGTCAGTGTTAGTAACAACCCATCACCGCAGTGATGCCATCCTCAAACCAGGACTGTTTCGATCCCTCTGGTTAAACTTGGGCTTGTCATTTCGTTGACCCAGTAACGCTCCAAAGTAGGTCAACCCCTCTAATCAATGCTTAGGTCACAAATGCTGCGGTCGCCGTACGGTGCCACGGTCTGCGGTGTGGCTTGCAGTTTATGCAAATGTTGCGGTCTGCGGTTGATCTATTTACAAATTGTGCAGTCAGGACAAGGTGCCTTGGGGTGTCTGTTTAACTTTATGTGAGATATAAGAATTATATATATATAAATTGGCGGCGCTGCCTTTTTTATTGCGCATTTATTTATATTATTATTGTACCCTATTGCACCATGGTAACTGCCCCTCCCCACCCTCCCATGCTACCTACAACACAGAAGGAGTAGGTTATGCAAAGTTGTGATTGGAGAGCATGTGTAAGTACAGTTCCAGTCCCAGCACCTTATAATGAGTCATTTTCAGTCATTGAAAGTTCTGGAATTCCAAATCATAATAAACTCACTGTGCTTTAATATTGATAATCAATCCACTATTCTTGAAGTTGAAGTCATTGAAAGTTCTAAGAATTCCAATTAATACTAATACTAGTAATATTATTAGTAATAAACTGACTATTTTTGTCATTGCAAGTTCTACTCCCTGTATCGACTGTTAAACTACTGGGATGGACTGGCCCAGTCCAGTTATTAAATAGGCGCCTTTGTTGAAATGAAGGGTGAGGGTTTCCGTACATATGTTATGACGCAAATAAAACCATTTTCTAATGTAGCGTTTCCTCTTGTTGTTGCAATTGTGAGGTGTTTGTTATAACTTAAGCGTCTCTCCTTGACTTCAGTGCGTAATACAGGAATAATGAACGTTCTGAAAATTGTCGATGAAGCCAATGTAGTTAATTAGCATTTTACGGTTTCTCATTTACAGGCGCATTCTGTACAAGTCAGCGTGGGCTCTAGACCACCTGTGATGGACAAGCAGAGTAACGCATCAGACAATGACACACCAAACCAGTGTCGCTTCTGCAATAAGAATTTTCCTTCGCAACAGGATGTCTGCATCCACTTGCTCACCCACATCAAAGGGAAACGCATGGATCTGGATGCTTCACTTGATGGTTTTATAAGCAGCCCAGGCAATGACAGTATGCTTAGCTTAACACAAGACAACACCATGAGTCCGACAAATGACAGGGTCCTGAGCCCAACAAACGACAGTGCCATGAGTGCAAATGACAGTGTCTTGAGCCTGTCGAAAGACGAAAGCTTGAGTCTAAAAAATGACAGTGATGTGGAGCAAGCAAATATTATGTATGAAAATGTGACGAATGAGAAGGACAAAAGGCCGAAGCCGTATAAATGTAGCATATGCGAATCATCGTACGCTGTAAAAACCGGACTGATGCAGCATTTGCCTGCTCATGGGGAGCAAGCGCACATGTGCACAGTGTGTGGCCTTGGGTTTACACTCAAGGAGATGCTCCAGTTACACTTATCAGACCACATCGGGGAGCCACTCCAGATGTGCAGTCAATGCGGGAAGGGATTCACGTCAAAGCTGCTACTTTCGCAGCACAATAAGGTGGTGCACAAAGGAAAGCGATCCAACTCCTGTGATGTGTGTGGCCGCAATTTTAATCTGATGGGCACGCTCAAGCGGCATATGTTGAGTCACATTGGACAACCGCTGAACACATGCAGTCAGTGCGGACAAGGGTTTACAACCGACCGCCTGCTCTCACAGCACAAACAGCTTATCCATTTAGGAGTGCGGTCACACTTCTGCGATGTATGCGGAAAGGGTTTTTCGCAAAAGGGCCCTCTGCTGTCCCATATGTTGAACCATATCGGTGAGGAACTACACATATGTAGTCAGTGTGGACAAGGTTTTAAGGCACCGCACCTCCTGAAGCAACATGTAGAATCTGTGCATACTGGAGAGCGAGCCCATCTGTGTGTGATTTGTGGGAAAGGATTTAAGACAAAACCTATTTTGAAACAGCACATGATTACCCATACTGGCGAGCGCCCCCATAAATGTAATGTATGTGGAAAAGCATTTGCAAGTAGAGGAACCCTCTCTGGACATGCATTAATTCATAGTCGACATCGTGCACTCGGACTACCGGAGTGTTCGCGCCAAACGAGAAGGCGAATGACACTCCGGCAAAAGGCTGAGCTAATCCAAGCCGCATCTGATGGGAAGTCTCATCGTGAACTTGCAGATCTGTATCAGATCGGTAAAACATCAGTGCAGGGAATAATGAAACGAAAGGAGGACATTCTACATCTTTTTGAAACCAGTCCTGATCCTGATCGAAGGCGCGAGCGGATAATAGCAAAAGGGATGATGGACCTTACCGAGCTTGATCAGCGCGTATTTGAGTGGTTCTCTAACAGACGCACCATGAACCTCGAAGTGAAGGGACCAATGATCAAGGAGAAAGCGCTGGAGATTGCAGCCGAGTTGGGACACACCACCTTCACTGCATCTGGTGGTTGGCTGTCAAGATTCAGGTACAGACATTACTTGTCATCTCCTCGTGGTTCAGGCGGTTCAAAATCGATAAAAGACCCAAACAAGAAGCCCCCGAAGAAGCCGCAGTGTCATAAGTGCACTGCTTGTGGAAAGACTTTTAAGCGGAAACCTGAGTTAACAGAACACATGATGCTCACTCATACAGAGGAGCGACCCCGTGAAGGTTACCTTTGCTGGTTGGGAATGGGAAATGGAAGTCAAGTCGCACCACAGATGAGTCATAATGGACCATTTACGCAACCGGGAACTCTTTCTATGGGCACACCAAGCCTCCCACACTCTCCAAGGCCCGAACTGAATATTCCTCCAATTACGAATGAGTTGAGCAACCATCGGAATGATCTGTATGGAAAACCATCAATGGTTGGAAGTCATCTGTCGCAGTATCAATCGCCATCGACAAATTTGAATCATATTTCGCAACCTCACATTAGGAACGATCTTTCACTTTCACAGCAACATATTGGCAATGAACTCTCCCAGCCACACCTGGCAGCTATCACCAGAAATGAGCTATCGCAGCCTCACTTGGCATCTATCGGCAGAGTTGATCTGTCCCAGCCTCACCTGGCAACTATCGGAAGACCTGATCTCTCCCAGCCTCACCCAGCACCAATCAGTAGGAACGATTTATCACAGGCTCACTCAGCCGCCATCACCAGAAATGATCTTACGCAGTCTTATCAGGCATCTATTGGCAGAAATGATCTATTACAATCACACCCATCATCTGTTGATAGGAATAAGCTTTCGCAGCCTCACTCAACCTCTATCAGTCGGAATGAGTTATTACAGCCTCACACAGTATCTATCAGTAGGACTGATCTCTTGCAGCCTCAAACAACTTCTGCAGACCAAAGCGAGCTTTCTATTTCACAACCACAGCAGAATGATCCTTCCCAACATCCGCCACCATTGATTCACACTGATGGTGAGGAAAAGAGTGAAGCAGATGAAGATGAGGATGACGGGGATGATGTCTCTGAGGCTGAGGAGCTTTCGAGTGATTCTTACCTAACTGACTCTGATCTCTCATGGGATGGCTTTCTCTCTGAAAGCATTCATGGTACGACAGAGGAAGCTCCTCAAACTGAAACACCGGTCAAAAACACGCTCAAACCTAAAGTCACAAGGTACAAGAGGAAAAAGCGCACAAAGCCTCCAGGTGAGCGTAAGTTTAGGAAGGAGCTGAATATACGCGAGAAAGTCGAACTGCTAAAAAATTCTGAAGGCAAGTCACAGCGTCAGCTCGCTGACATTTACAACATCGCCAAGTCATCTGTGCAGAGCATCCTGAAGAAAAGGGAAAAGATCATGCGAGTGTTCGAGACAAGTACAAATCCAAACCAAGTCCGGAGTCGCAGCAATAAGTCATCGACGATGGACCTGTCCGCCATGGATGAGCAAGTGTTTCAGTGGGTCTCCAACCGGAGGGCCCAGAACCTGGAAATCAATGGGCGAATGATCAGAAAAAGGGCATTGGAGGTTGCGACTGGAATGGGCCACACTGCATTCACAGCTTCCGGTGGCTGGTTATCACGATTCAAATCAAGGCACTTCCTGTCTTTCCCACGTGGCGCTTCGAAAAATGGAACCCGCAACTCAGCGAAGAAGTCGCCAGGTTCTGCCAAGAAAGCCAATGTGCCCTCCAAGAAGCCCACACCCACCATGGTGCCATTGTCACGTGACCAACCTTGCATGATGCCGATACCGACACCCACTCCGGCTGCGCAATCGGCTCCCTCCTGGAACCCGGCGTACTTTATGCAGGACACTAGCCACCTGCTACAGCCACCGAGCCACCTGCTACAGCCACCCAGCCACTTCCTCCAGCCACCCGGCCATCTTCTCCAGGCACCAGCGCATCTTCTCTGATAGTTGAAGGCCATCTGTCACTGACCTGAGGTGTCCTCCAGGTGCTCCTGTGTGTGTGTGTGCGCTTATGTATGTGTGCCTGTTTGTATGTGTGCCTATGTGTGTATGCATGTGTGTGCACCAGGTGTCATGGCCGAATCAATAGAGCGCAGGCCTCGCGTGCAGAAGGACGGTAGTTCAGTTCCTGGTCAAACCAATGACTTACATTAAGTTACAAAATTGATACTTGTTGCTTCCAAGCCTGGCGCTTGGCATAAATAGGATAGGACAAGGACTGGTTACCTCAGTGTCAGGATAATGTGACTGAGTGGGATATTGGGTCATGGTGGGTGCTGGTGACCTGATTTCCCACTGGGGTAGCACTATAAAGTCGTCATGAGTGCGCACTGTCACAAGTTGGTATCCACCCTGATATGACCTTGGATGTTGCCACGACGTGAAACTCCAACAACCAACCATGTGTGTCCCTGTTTGTATGTGTGTGCCTGTTTGTATGTGTGTGCCTGTTTGTATGTGTGTGCCTGTTTGTATGTGTGTGCCTGTTTGTATGTGTGTGCCTGTTTGTATGTGTGTGCCTGTTTGTATGTGTGTGCCTGTGTGTGTATGCATGTGTGCCTGTGTGTGTATGTGTGTTTGTCTGTGTGTGCATGCATGCATATGGATATGCATGCAAATGAAAGCCCCAACGTCCGATTGCCTGCAGCAGAAACCAAATTATCCGAAAGCGTCACCTAATCATGCAAATTGAAAAAGAAACCTAAGAAAATATTAATTAAAAAAATACTGAATTAAAATTAAATATTAAGAGAAACACACTTACATTGGGAGGAAGAATTTTCTGTATTTCACCAGGATTAAAACCATGTTTGCTATTTTATCCGCCACCATGTATGTGTATTTTTTAATCAATATATTGTACATTGCATTATTTTTGTATGTACATTCCTCGATTAAGATGGGGAAATTTCAATCACAGAAAATTGGTCTTCTTCGTTCCACTGCTCCTTGCCCTATCCTAGTAATGCCAAGTGCCAGGTTACGTCGTGAAAAGCATACATTTTTAAGTCATTGGTTTAACTCGGCTAGGATTCAAATCTGAGAAGTGTGCCACTCAACTCATTCGGCCATCACATCTCTTTTGTAAATTGGTCAAATTACCCAAGCCCCATTTGTTCACCACTTTGAACACCACTGGTGTACAGACTACCCCCCCCCCCCCCTCTTCAACACCCCCAGAACTCCTCGCTATTCATTCATTGGTGGTTGTGAATATTGTTTATAATGTACTGCTCATAAAAAAAAACCTAAAAAGTACTAACATTTGAAAATGCACAAATTAAGTCCTACAAATGAAAAGTCCTACAATTGTACAAGTTATTCGTATCATGGGTAATTTACGGGGTGGAGAACCCTGCATAACGAGGCGATAGGTGGCACCACCTAGCTTAGGGACCAGTAACTCCACTACCGCTAGGGGCCATCCGACCCGACTTGACCGGCCTTGATTCCCGCCAAATCGGTCATGAGTTCAATCCCCGTCTCGTTCAAAACACCACAACCCGCCCGGCTGCATTCAATGCTACACCTATTCAGTTTTCCCCACCCACCCACACCACTTATGACATAGATAACATGATAGGGTTGAGGGTTCGGGTTCCGCCCACTTGTTGCCGGGAAATGAGAAATAACATTTGGCGCAACTGCATGTAGACATGAACCTAGTGATTGATTTGTAACCTATCTGAACTGTCCTCATAGAATTAAGAGCTAACCCCGCCCCGTTCTGATTAAAGAATTTTACCACTATTTACTTTATGACTCCGCCTTTGTAATTATACAAAAAAATATAAAATATAAATCATTAAAAATTACACAAAAACATGACAAATTTGATTCATATGTAGCAACAAGCATACTGGCATCAGGAATTTTAACTTTGTTTAGCCTGACTTTTTCACAACGTAACTTGCACTTTAAGGTATTTTTGTTGTTAGGCCAAGATAATTGTTTGTATGCAGTAACTCTAGGTAGGCTTATCAATTTTTGTCTTGCAACCTGTAATCTGCAATCAAGGTTGAACGCTTATATATTCTTTGAAAGGTGACATTTGGTCTCATTTTGAAATAATCTCTCAGGGTTACTGCAGACGCAGACAAATAATCTTGGGCCAACCTTGGTTGCCCTTCAAAGATTACATTGGAATTTCCCCTGTGTGATGGGCAATAGGACTAGCTGGAGTTATTGCATGCTGAAAAAGCTGTGAATTTCTTAATTTTGGTCCTTAAAAACAGTTTTAATTGTCCTGAAAAGTACTTAAAAAAGAGGCCTGAAAAAGAGTGAGAACCCTGTAAGAATACTTGTTTCAGAATAATGGTGAGTGATTGTGGTTTTATGTCCTAGCAACATCAAACGTGCTATCAGGACGCAAAGCTTTTAGTCGGTTATTAGGGTGCATGGTTGCGTGTTTGTTGGTGGACCCTGTGTTTGTTTGCGTGAACATGTTAGATCTTTTGACTCATTATTGATTGTATGCTTTCACATTCTGTGTAAAAGCGATGGTTGAATGAAAATGGACAGAATACAAGTTAAGCACTTCTCGCCGTGAATATGGCCTTTGCTACGGACACGGTGTAAAACAACCCCAAATCAATCAAGCAATCAAGCAATCATTAATGTTGTCAGTGCACCAAACCATATTTGTGCTGGTTCCTGTATTGTGTTGTTTTCCATCACTAAAACCCTTATGGCCACCATGAATTGCTGTGAGTGAAAACTTGCGTATTTCCATTGGGGAAAAGGAGTATGTATTGTATTTTCTTGACCTCACGGTTCATATTATAATTAACTAAAGCAGAGGCACGGCTGGTATAGAGTGGTATTTTATTCATTATTCATTGCATTATATTGTTGAAATTCTCTCTCATCTTTGCTGGTTCATTGTCCAAGGTGCTGATTCCACCCACCCCGCTTCCCACCCCACTCGCACAGACCCCACCGGCTATTGGATGGACCAAGTCCCGAAGAGCCAGCCCCAAACCCACAACCTTTCCCTCTCCAATTAATTTTCCAGAGGTGTGGGTAGGTGGGTGGGTAAAACTAGGTAGATTGTTTCCTTTCACTGAGAAAAGAAGTTGGACACTTTAATTTATTATTATTTTTGTTGTAATTTTGGCGTTCTGACATTCACCTAATGTGGTTACAAAGTAATATCTAATAGAGTGTGTACATGTAAGGCAAACAGACATAAAGATGTATGCGAATGGGTGCAATTTGCAACCACCATCAATTGTTTAAACTTGTAATTAACATTATTATTACTATTATTATTATTATTATTATTATTATTATTATTAATTCTTACAATGCGACACTCTAGAGCTGGCTGTTTCTTTTTGGAGTTGTTTGACAAGCAAAGTAATCCCTTTCATACTATATATGATCTATATCTAATATATATATATTATATAATATATGTAATATATAATATATGTATAATATATATATAATATATATATATATATATATATGGGTCATTCTTTAAAACTGGGCACGAAAGTGTGACATAGAAACCAAAAGTGAAAACCTTCCAAATAAGAGCAAAACTTCCAAATAATAGCCTAATCCAATGTCCTATGAAGGTATGCATGTTGTGCATATGTCAGTTGAAAAAAAATGAATTTCACTTTTTGAATTAGATCTTATACAAATTGAGCAATACATTAATATCACTCGTGTAACATGAAAATCAAACATACATCTCATTTTAATATATACAACATAGTCAAACAAGATTTTATTGATTACTCTTGAGCAGGCAAGGTTATGACTTACAAGAAAAAAGTTGAAAAATAAGCTGAAAAAAAGTTTGGCGACATGCATAGTGTAAATGTGTAAATTTTCACTTTTTCACATTAGCACAAAATCATATAAGTAAACGTTTAATTTCTTTCTTGGGGTAGCTTCAATAAATGTACTATTGCTAACATACTTAATACACAGAGGATACACTAATTATTTGACTTGCAATCAATAAAAGAAAACAAATTATCAGCATCGTAATTTGGAAACCAAATATGTGGTGCCCAGTTTGACAGAATGACCCATATATATATTTATATGGATGGAACCCCCCACCCTCCAATGAAAAACCCCACAAACCAAGCAAGTAGCACAGAAATACTGATGTAATACTGACCATTTAAAATCAAGAGTAACAATACTCTTATAATTAGTTAGAATATACACAATGTGAATACAGAGATTAACCACCCAAGAGAGTTCTAGCACTATTTATGTATAATTATCTACGCATAAAAATATGCCTAGTTATATTCATCAGTGTTCAATTATATTTATTGGTGTACAATTATACATGCATGAATAATATGTAGAGATAATTATATATATATGTATATACTTTATGTTTGTAAGATATATAATTATATATAGATATAATTATATATAGATTATCTATGTTTATATAGATTATCTATGTTATTTATCTGTTCATGTGATGCCCTCTATCGGCGAGTAGAGGAATCAGGAGTAAGTGGCGCCATCTGTTAGCTGGATGTAGTTCCTCCCGCAGCCCTGTCACAGGCCTGCTAAACAAACCTATAGACAAAGTGTTGGAAGGACGGGTTATGGACATAACAACCTGAATTTGCAATCTAATATGCTAAACATATTGTTAAAAAACTTATCTACCGTAGCCGGCTACTTTTGGAGTGAGAAATTGATGAAATCATTTAGATTAATTCACACTATTCATGCCTGACCTAATTATGCATCAGAACGAGGCTGAGTATGCGTTGTGTGCTGTGAAACAGTGAAAATCGCCGCAAGACACTATTGTGTGCCGATGAGTATGAATAACGACAGAAGTAAAGGAGTAAACTCTGAGGAAATTCATTTTTGAAACTACCATATTCATTTTCGCATACCTGTTTTCTATCTATTGGCTAATATTCATGAAGATTGGGCAATGATCAGATGCATTTTGAGGATGAGTAGGCGATGTCAACAAAGTCGCTCACCCTGTTCTTCCGTGAGTGACCGTGAGAGTGGGAGTCGGAGGGCCATGGGCCATTACTTTTCTTAAATTCAAAATTGCATAACTTTCTTAATATATATATAATTATCAAAATAAATATTAACCCTTTTAAAGCTTTTTATTAATTTGTAATTACTAAGGATAGTTGTTTAACCGCGTTACACAGATAACTACGCTGACAGTGCTGCATGGCACATGATACCACCATAACTATCCAGACTTGAAGTTGACAGTCCCATTGTAGTTAAAGAATGGGAAAATCACCGTGCAAGGGTCACCCAATCTTCGTGAAAATTGGCCAATAGATAGAAAACAGGTATGCAAACATGAATCTGGTAGTTTAAAAAATGAATACCCTCAAATTTGAGAGGTATTGGCTGACTAAAAAATATTCGCAGCACTTTTCATACACAAATGCAGAGCGGCGCCTTACAGATGCATACCTGTCCTCGGTCTGGTTTCAACATGGCCGCGGCGTGAATAGCGTCAATAAACCATTGAATTGAGAACATTCAGTGGCTGCCATCTTGTTTTTTTGTGTGTGTTTTATTTGGGCAGTCACTCCCATTTCATCAACTACATAGATAAACGTGGGACGCTGGAACCAGGAGCTCCACATCTGGTTTATAAAACACCAAAGCAGTTTTTGCTCGGATTTAGACATGTTTTTCAATCACCCCTACTGTGAGTAGAAGTGAATGTTTTATTTATTGATGATGTAGAACTCTTACCCCCTTTTTAAAATTTTAAAATTGTTTTTGGATAAGGCAGTACCATATATAACTACCAGGCTCTAGTTGTTTGTGACTGATGTTTTTCTATCAGATTGTAAGAGGTCACGTGACTGCTGGTAGGTGTTCTGAGCTTCTATATCAGATACTGATGCTGCACTTTAGAATATTCTGCGCTCCGAGCCATGAACAGTGAACATTGTCTACAGTTTGTCTCCATGACTTAACGAGGTATAATGATTAATGCGTATTATATTCAACGTGTCAGAAAATTACCCGCATCTGTCGATGTGCTGGATATACAAAGTGTCGAAAGAGAAATGGGTCGTTCTCTGAAGCTGGGTATTGCATATTTGATGTCCGTTTCTTTTTGTAGCGAATTTATTTACCCGGCTCATAATTAATTCTTTCTTTTTTTTAATAGCAAGTCAAATAATTATTGTTGCCTCTTGTTATTAAGTATGTTAGCAATACTATAGGTATTTAATCTATAGCACAAAGTCTATCAAAAGTATGTTTATATGATTTTGTGCTAAAGTGAAAATATGAAACTTTACACATGTACGCATTTATATCAACATTTTCACAAACTTAAAAAAAACCTTTGCTTCTAGTTTTTTCCTGTACGATATAGTTTTGATTGCTTAACTGATATTAATACAATCTTGTTTGAATGTGTTGCCTGTGCTAAAAATAATGTTTAATTTCCATCTTACACGGGACATTTTAATGTATTGTTTAATTTGTATAAGATCAAAATTCTTCTTCTTCATCGTGTCCTTCCACCAGTTATCTCAAGGGATTTTTGAGCAGAGGTATGATCTTTATTCGTGGGACGTGCTCTCGGTGGTGGATGGTGGTAGCAGGATTTGCAATCAGATAGCTGATTCCCAGGGCCGCGATGTGGACGCTCCTGCTGTGGCCAGTTTGTTGATAGAAAGCCCGGGCCTACACTTTTACCGACCCAAGGGATTTTTAACCTCCCACACCACATAGACATGGTATGAGAGCAACCTGCCTTTGATGACGCTGTAAGTTATACACAGCCGTGGAAATCCAAATTGGCAGAGGTAGGGGGTCACGGGGACTCAAACCACCGACCCTCTGATCAGGCATCCTACCTAGAAAAAAGTCAGACACTCTAACCACTCCACCACAGAGAACACCACAGATCAAAATCAAAAAGTAAAATAGCTTTTTTCAACTCTGACATATCCACAACATGTAAACTGACATATCCACAACATGTAAACCTTCATATGAATATGGATTCTGCTATTATTTGGAATGTTTTCACTTTTGGCTTCCATGTCACAACAGTGGTTCCCAGTTTCAGAGAATAACCCAAATCCAAAGAAGCACACCCGGGACATCTTATTGAGCGGATTGGTTCTATTGGTGTAGTTTGGTGCATGGTATTCTCTGCAAGCTCTCTGTTTTTTTTGTTTAACAATGTCTCAGTTTATATTCTATACCGCGGTAGCACTTGTGCATCAGAAATAAAAATACTGAATTGGAAAACAACTTTAAAAAAGAAAAGTGTCATTTCTTTGAATTGAAAGCATACAGAGACTGGTGAAGATGGTCAGGTTAAAGCTGCGTAGTCCGATGGAGCATCACATTTTCAAAACTAAGACAATTATCTAGAATTGATTCTACATATTTAACTTAGATGCTAATGCACTTATTAAGCCTTTTGTAATATCTGCAGTGCTCGGCTGTCATTGCCCTGGATACCACTACTCTCCCTAGCTGCGTTCTGACAACTGTTTGTCAGTTCCCACCTGGTGTCCCTCTCAACAAACTCATAAGGAAGAAAAGGGAAGACAAGTCGCGCAAGATTGACAGTTGTGCTTTATTGGCATCAACTCCTGTTCACCTACTGGCGACCTATCACCCTCACTCCTTACCAACTGCCCACACAGATCCTCATGACTCTTGCTAGTGTGTATAAGAATCACTGCCTACAGCCCATTGAACCTGTGTCCCATGGTTGTTGCACACAGCTCAGTGCCTTTTGAATAGCTGCTGCTAGTTTGTGTGTAGAAAGTGGAGTCTCAGACAGAGTGTCTGGAGTCCTGGACAAGAGAAGAGTGCCAAGAGTGGGGGTCTGTGTGTCAGGTATAAGGAATGCAGGTGACTGGGCTCCCACAGCCAGTCAATCAGACACCCTCTACAGCCTGGGGGTGGGGTGGGGTGGGGGGGGCGACACCCTAATAGGGGGCAGCTGTCACTCAACCCCCAGCTGCAGGTGGTGTCCATAATGTATGCAGGATAGCTGGGTGTGCTTGCCCATCGGCCCCAAGTAGTTGCCGACAGTTACAATAAACATATATTAAAAATGTCATTCCCCTCCACGTGCATTCTTTCTGGTGCATGGAGGGAACATTTCACTAATCCTTAACTGTCTCTTAAATATGAACATCACATCACAATCTCGGTCACTATGTGTTATCACATATTCCACATAGGCTCTTATGTCACACAGCGAGTGGGGCACCCATTGCTTCTCTGTTACAAAATCCTGGTTCCCACTCCCTCGCCCGAGAATAGTAATGCTCTCTGCTAATATATAAATCCGAACCGAAAATCCATATATTTTTACACTTTGTTAATATAAGGGAATACTGCAGCAATTTAATAGAACCTGTTAACGCTAAAGCCTCTGGTATGGCGTGCTTGCCAAAACTAATTTGACATGTTTGCACTTCAGATATGTCAAAACTTAGCCGTTTAAAATAAACTCTTGAAACTAACGTAAGGTAGATTATAACAATCAGTCTAATATATTTATCTCAGAAAAATGACAGAAACTTAAAACCATCGGACTATACAACTTTAAATAAGTTTAAACTGCGGCAGAACCCAACTAAGACAATGGCGAAAAAGACCTCAAGCTAGACTTAGGTGAGTGAGTAAATAATCAGGGTCTTATGTCCTAGCAACATGTTATGTCATATGAAGACAGATAACCACATACGACAGTCCACCCACATGGAGGCTTTAGCATTTCTTCACTAAAATACTTGACTGATGTTGCTAAGACATAAAACTCAAACAAGCAAATTATGGTCATATCAGAACATGCAGTCATTGTGACTATAGTGCTGCCCCACTGGAAAACCAGGTCACGGTCACCATGACCCAATATCCCACTCAGTCACATTATCCTGAAACTGAACAAAGCAGTCCTTGCCCTATCATATTAATGCTGAGTGCCAGGCTGGGTAGGTTTGATTCAGTTGGTGTTCGAACATGAGAAACTAGCTGGCCCGGAATGCAAAGAGATGTGGGTTCGAGTTCCGTTCTATGCGCAATATTTCCCATTTTCATCACCCCCACGACAATACCAAGAAAATCCCAAAAATACAGTCCGGTATGTGTCCGGTTGATGGTCGGTCCATCCGGTTCTCGTCTGGTACATGTACGGTATGTGTATGGTACATGTACGGTACTTGTCCGGTTGTCCGGTGGCAATTGACCCAATTACGCTCCATTTCAATACATTTCGATACATTTTGTGTACCGGACAGCACCGGACTAGAAAATTCTTTGTCCGGTGGTGTCCGGTACTCAGGCCGGTATGGTGTGACTGGTGCTTAAAGCATCTTTGGAATGAGCAGCGCAAAGGCAATGAACATCATCATCATCATGCTGTCGGTCGCGAGGCGACAAAGACTGCTTTCATTACTTGACTGCCGCTCTCCATTTAGCTCTCAACATTTCATGAAAGCTGCCTGCAAAGGTGTTGAAGTGCTGCTGACTTTTGCAAGTTACCAGCAGCACTCTCTCGGGGAGCAAATAGAGCTTTCACACCGGCAAGAACATGTCAAGACAGGCGCAAAACTATTTGTCCCTGCAGTGGCTGGTCGAGAGATGTTTGGAGTTCCATACATGAACCGCCCTTAATGCTGCCACAGTGACATGGTTTTCTGTTTAGGGTTTGCTCCCTTAGCCTTCGGTTCTGTCAAGAACCTGCACCACAAGGCAGTGGTTTACAACTCTGCAGGGCAGGGGCGTCAAACACCCTGAGGTATTGCAATACCTGCATACCTGGAATAGACAATGAACAAGGTGATATCAAAGCTGACAATGGCAACAATGATGAACACCTATTTCCGGTCCGTCATCACCTAGAAATGTCAAACAGGATATGGAGATGAAATGGAGCTAACATAATGAATACCGTATCAGAGTGATCACATTGAACTAAGAGTAAGACTAAATCCCTGTTCACACCCACAACTTTAGGCCGAACTAGATAAGGCGAACTAGAGGAGGCGAACTAGGCGTCCTGTCCACACATGCAGTACTTGGGGCGGTTTAAGGCGGAAATCGATATCTGCGCATGAGCGAGTCGATACTAACCAGTGCCAGTTTCGGTTAGTCGACATCGCCACGAGAGAGTGTGGGTTCGACCTAGATATGTATGGACTGAATCGTATTGTTTTGGAATGATCAAAACTTCTGTTGGCCAGTGAAAACCTAAAAATAAATCATGAAAAAAATATCTGTACACCTCTAGCCGGTTCATAGATCAAATTATATTATATAGTGTGACGTGCTTAATCCGCTTCAAGTAAACCGCTACCATCCACACAAGCAAGATGGGCTGACTTAAGCTAGTTCGCTTCATATATACTACCTCACGACGTGGTTTACTTGAAGCAAACTAGATGAGGTGACTTAGCCTTAAGTCGCCTCAGCGTAGTGTCCACACGACCAATTTGAGCCGAACTAAAGGAGGCGAATTAGTTAAGCCGACTTAACTCGCCAGTGTGAACGGGGCTTAAGTAATTAAAGGTATCAGTATCTATTGAATTGGAAATCCTAAACCAACTAAAACCTTGCATGTAAATGTAAAATGATTTAACGTATCTCATCCTCGTTACTTATTGCATTGTGTACAATTTAATTTCGAAATTTACTTCACACTTCAATTTACTATATAAACCAAGTAAAATAAATTGTGTAAATGCCTGTATACCTGTAACACGTATGGTAGGAAGACCAGTGCTATGGCACTGACAAAAGATATATATGAATCAAATTCATTTACCAACAAAAAGGAGAGAAAATAAAGCTAGAGTTCAGCGGTTATTTTCATCATCTGAATCTAAAAAGGCCTAATCTATATAAATAGCCCAGGGCAAGGGTCTGACACTCCCCACTTGACTTTTAAACTATCAATGTATACGCAAAATTACCGTAGAACTACCTGGTTGTTCATCTTCATGTTAGGTCCACGTGTCTATAAATATTCACTGCAGAAAAAGCTAGGTAGATATTCTACTTAATAGATGGGTTTTTGTGTGCGATCGTTTGTTTATTCTGGTCATAATGGTTAAGTGCATGAACTTGTTTTCGTCGCTGTTCAGTAGCGGTCAATATCCATATGGATTGATTTCCTTTATCAATAATTTGTGTAAACTTGTTTGTTGTGTAAAATCGGGGCGTTCCCAACTTTACATTGTGCTTTGTTTTCATTTGTATTATTTTGAAATTGTATACATAGTCAACATTTGTAGTACATTACAAATTTCTTTTTAATGCCGAGCGCCTGGCTAAGAAGCAACAAGTATCAATTTTTAAGTCATTGGTTTGACTCGACAAGGATTCGAACCCACGACCCCACAGTCTACCAACACGGGAGATGGAAGCTCTAACTCATTCGGCCATCCAATTGGTTGTAATGCTTGCATTGCGTTTGATTCGTGGCGAGGGAGGACCACCCCCCTCCCCTATCTTCATCCCTCTCGCCCGTTGGCCCTTACATAACCCCCCCCGGCTCCCGGCCTTATAACCGGCTCCCCAGCTGCTCATAGCCACTCACCTCCCCTCGCCCCAGGAGCACGCATCCAGTTTTCTATTTTGGCCATCACCTCGCCTCCATCTCACGCCTCCATGCTACCCAGTCGCCAGCCTACCAATGCCCTCAGTACCACGAGGACGAGGCCGACCTGCCGGCCGCCGAGGATCCCGGCAAGGCAGGAGCGCCTCCGCCGCCGCCGCCGCCTCCGCGACATCCACCACACCCAGCCTCCAGTCCGAGGCCACCTCATGGGCCTCCTCGGTGGACGCCAGGATGGATGCCAATGTGCTCGCCATGGAACGCCTCGCCGCCCTGGTTCAGGCGATGGTCGTCACACCCCCGGTGCCAGCCCCCACGCCTCCCTTGGCTCTGGATCGGCTCTGCCCTCTCGCCCTCTGCCCCGTCGCCGCCTGGGATGCCTCCGTCGCCCTCGTCCCGGCGGCTCTCGCCGACCCCGCCTTCATCCTGCCCTCGGGCCGCCCCCTGGACCCTCGGACGTTGACAGCCTTCCTATGAGGCGCCCTCGCTGCCCTCGCCATCCCCGCCCCGGACAGCTATACACTCCATAGCCTGCGCCGGGGCTCGGCCCAGGCCTGCCAGCGCGCTGGGGTTCCCCTCGAGGACATCATGGCCCAGGGCACCTGGACCTCGGGCGCGGTCCACGCTTACCTCCCTCGCCTCGCCCCCTCCGGCGCCCCTCGAGCCCTCTCCTCTGTTTTGGTGGAGGGCTCTTGGGGCACCTCCCTCCTCATTGACTTTCATATCCCCATTTACTTTGATATTGCCCCTTGATTGATTACCTCATGCTCTTCCCTTACTTATTCCTTTGTCCTCACTCGTCGAACCACGTTATAACTACGCTATACCGACGTTACGCTCAGGTCAACTACATGACACTGATGTCCAACTTGGCCCCGTATTTACATATTACGCTGAGAATTTCTAGGTGTAAAATTTATTTTCACGTTGCCCTAAGCTGGCACATTATGTCGTAGTCTGACAGGCCTATAAGGCTAACTCTTGTAAGCTCACTTTAATACATGTATACATACTCTATATCCAATTTTTGTGTGTAAATAATCCTGAATTGAAAAAGAAATAGCTGGAAGACCCCAAAAAAAACATTCAGCAGAATAAACATATTTACAACAACAAAAATCCGTGCAGAGCCCATTGAACTCCTGCTTAAAAGCTTGGAATAGCTAACCCAGTGCTCTAAGAAACAGCAAAACACTAAAAGAATACAAAAAGAAAATAAAGAAAGCCTTGGGATGGGAGTGCGATAGAGATAAAGAAATATGTATTAAGTAATAGATCACAGATAAATAGTGAGTAAGCCATAAAACATCATAAACGAATAGGAGACACAATACGATGTAAGTGATACAGTGACCATGTAAGTGCCAGGCAAGAGATGCAGTTGGAATGGTGGGAGGCATCTCTAAAGCAAAATGAGCTGAAAACAACAACAAAGAAAATGGAGTACCTGAAACCCGTACAAATTATCCACAAATCTAACCTTCAAAGGTGTGACAAAAACAAAAAACTAACCTAGTATATCTAGATTAAAACACTAATTGCGTGGGTACACAAGGTATTACAAATGTTAATTATGTACAAAAATACAATCGAAATCAATCCATGTGGATTTTGACAACTACTGCACAGCGGCAAAAACAAATGCATGCACTTAGCCGTGATGAGCAGAATAAACAAACCATCACTAAATAGAAAACCTAAAAAATCTTGAGTGCCCGCCATAAGGTATGTCTGTACTGTAATAGGACACCGCATAGATTTCAATTTGCATAGTTTGATGGTTTTGAGTCGCGGTCATTTTCTGAGACAAATATATTAGGTAGATCGCTATAATCTATCTTACTTTAAAGTTGCATAGTTCGATGGTTTTGAGTTTCAGAAATTTTCTGAGATAAATACATTAGGTTGATCGTCTTTATGTACCTTACTTTAGCTTGAAGTAACTTTTATTTTAAATGGCAAACTTTTGAGATATTTGAAGTGGAACCATGCAAAATTAATTTTGGCAAGCTTGTCAAAACTCTGACCCCATAGGCTTCTGCAGTAACAGGTTCTATTCAATTGCCTCGGTATTCCTTTCTGTGTGGTGACAAATGTTTAAGAAGTGAACCAGTATCTAAGTTAGATATGTAGAATCAAATTTAGATAATTGTTTTGGTTTTGAAAATTTGATATTTTCATCGGAATATGCAGCTTTAAGTAAGTTAAATTCGAAATGGCTAACTTTAGAGATATTTGAAGTGCAAACATGATAAATTAATTTGGGCAAGCACGCCAAAACTATGACACCATAGCCTTTATTTGAGTAGTAACAGGTTCTATAGACTTGACTCAGTATTCCTTCCACACAGCTTTATAAGTATCTAAGTAATGTAAAATCAAATCTAGATGGTTGTTTTGGTTTTGGAAATTTGAGCTTTCATCAGACTATGCAGCTTTGGTCGTAATGCTTGCATTCCCCATACCTCCACCTCTGCCAATTTGGATTTCCACCGCTGTGTATAACTTACAGCATCATCAAAGGCCAGTTGCTCTCTCATACCATGTCTATGTGGTCTGGGAGGTTAAAAATCCGTTGGGCCGGTAAAAGTGTAGGCTCGGGCTTTCTTTCGACAAACTGTCTAATGGTGAAAACAAGTCTATTTAGTCTTATCCATAATAGGCAGTATAAATCTTCAAGAAAAAAAAAATTGTGTTTGATTCGGGGCGGAGGAGGAGTACCCCCCCCCCCTCCTCCTCCTTCATCCCGCGACCGTTGACTGTTGACCGTTAGCACTTAAGTCACGACGCCCCCCCCCCCCCCCCCCCCCCCCCCCCCGTGCTCACGCCCTTATAACCTGGGCCCGCAGCTGCCTCCAGCCACTCCTCCTCCAGCCGCCTCCAGTAGCGCTCTCCTCCACTTATTTTCCACCCACCCACCCTACTTCCCTTCTTTTCCATTCCTAGGGTGGAGGGCTCTTCAGGGTCCCTTCCTCCCCATTGACTTTCATATTGTTCATTTCCATTGCCTTATTACTCGGTATCCATTGTATCCGATCCTGCATTATCCTCTTTTTCTTATTGTACTTTATTCATAGTCATCGCCTTGTATCTTCTCGCACTCATGAATAAAGTGCTCTTATTTCCACCCCCACCTCCTCTTCCTCCTTCGCTGCGTATCAAGAAAAATATCGTGTTTATCTAGTAAACACTTAAATAATGTTATCAATATAAATTCCTATTCTTTAAATATCAAGTAGATTAGGAGATAATGGTATAGATAACAGCCATTGAAACGCATAGATCAATATTAAGCATCTAACTTAGAAAACAATCAGATGTATCTATCTATCTATATACTGCCCTGTTCCCATCCTATTGAAAAGCCTGATAGTTAATGCAGCAGTCTGCGCTGTCGTCACAGACAGTCTATATAGGTCATTCTCTGAAACTGAGCACTAAAATGTAACATGGAAACCAAAAGTGAAAATCTTCCAAATAATAGCAGAATCCATAATGTGTAATGATGTGTACACGTTGGAGTACATTGTACATGTTAGCATAACATGAATAATTCACGACGGAGACGCCCCCTGTACTGAACCGATAACACTAATCCAACCCGGAGGCCATTGCCCCTACGGTGGCGCCACCTTGAGGAATGCCCCGCGGCGAATACACAAACCGATTTGAAACTCCCCACAACTGTTTAAGTCGCCATCAGCACCACATCACCACCTTTCTTCTCCTCACGTAACACCACGCCACGCAATGACATTCATGCCTCCAACAAAAACGCCAGCACGAAAAAATGGAAGCAACAAGCAGCCGACCGCCCCCAAGCAGAGAGGGCACCCAAAGGCAAATAACGCGGACAAACATAACAACAGTCACAGTGAGGCCGCAGGAGTAGCTCACCGGGCTGGCAAGCATAAGGCAAATACGCACAGGTGGCACCGACACTGACACCGCCATCAGCAGCAGCATCAACACACGCTGGAGTGGATATTAGTGTACTTCTAGCCATGCGGGAGGCCATGGCAGACCTCAAAAGTGATCTAATGAATCGGATGGACGAGAGGATGGATGCCATTGAGGCAAATCAACGGATGAAGGAGGACGAATGTGAGGAGGACTTAGACGGGCATGCACGTGGTGCGGAGCCCGCCCGAGTAGTTGACAGCGGAGTTGACACCGATAATCTCCAATGCGCACCGCTCCCGGTGCGCCAGCTAACAAAGGAGCACAACACTTTTAAGGCAGACCCCACACCCCGGCGAGTAATGCGGGCACACCCTGACGATCCCAGACATTTCTGCATGGAGGAAACACAGTATACCAGCACATGTGACAGGAGTGACAGCTACACAGGTGGTCGCTTCCATTCATCGTGCCTCACGGGTGACAGCATACAAGCCGATAACACCGAGGCCATACAAGAAATCCTAACTGTGGCCGGGACGGCAATCGGCAACAGGCGAGGTAAAACCGCTTCATTACCTCACTTGTTCGTAGTTAGGGGTGAAAAGAGACTGAAAGTAGCGAGGGCAGAAGCCACAATGCCTGAGTATTTCACTGCACTATGTAACATGACTAAGGTGGTCGAGGTGCCTGCCAGCTGGGGTGATCCGATAATCGACCATATACACCAGTTAGCCACAATAGCCGCATCATGTGAATGGGAAACATGCCGCCGATGGTCAGAAGATGTGTTTAATATGATAGACGACGGCCGCCTTCCATACTGGTGGGGAGATCAGTATGCCATCAAGGACGTCCAGTGTGATGCATTCGCGGAAGGCACTAGGATTACCAGCCGCAACACTAACCATCAAAACAACACAGCCCGGACTGCTGCATCTACCCAGGGCCAGACAGCCCCCACGGCGAACAGCTACAATGATGGCCGACCGGAATTCAACCACGACACGGACGGAAAAGCCTGCTGACCATGGAACTGGGGGACTGAGTGCACCTTCTCATCAACACGTGGTGAGATCCCTGACAAAAAGGCGCACATGTGCGCGTGGTGTACCAATAAATATCACCGTGCAAATCAGCACAAGGAGAGGGATTGTATAAACAAAAAGCGCTTCCTCGAGAAGAAAGCTGCTGGAACAAATACCGCCACGAGCCAAAAGCCGGCTCAGGGTTTTCAGTAACCGGCTCCGCAACATACATGAATGACTATAATGCACAGCCTGGAGAACCCGACACTAATGACGAACAACAATGCACGACGAGCGGCCGGGATGGCGCGCCGATCTCCATTCCCCATAAAAGTGTGATTATGAACTGTGAAACCCCTGCCCAAATAACCATATGTGCATGCGAAATATACAGGCATGCAAGCATAGCAGCAAACCGTAACCAATGCTGCCACACTCTCACTGATACTACCGACCACGGCCCGTCGGATTACAGCGTTAGTGGCACCGGCAGTGATGGGCAGGGATTACTATACCCTGTGTGAACCCCAGAGTCCCAGCTGACCAGGTACGACATACCACGCAAGGTGGCGACACTGACGGCCCCGATACAAGATGGCCACCAGCCACCAACCACAACCATGATGGTGGCAACAATCCAGGAGCAGCAGATACCTCCACAACTGACGCCATGTCAACAACAATGGCCGACCATGATATAAATAACCTCGGCAACGCAAAACCCACGACGACACAGACACACGACAGCACCGGATTGCCACTCCGGACACCCACGCCCTCACACAAGGTAACGCAACTGGAGGTGCCAACGATGCAGTTAATGTTATGACACGTGACCTTGATAATACTACCGACCTCGTCCTTGATAATGATGGCGGCGGCGGGGAAGGGCCAGGCCCCCTTGCCACCCCCCTTGGCTCCACCCCTGGCACCGATGCCCTCACACAAGGCAACGCACCTGAAGCGGCCGCTCCGGTCGCTGGTGGTACTGGAGGTGATGGGGCAGGACCCCGCCCCCTTGTCAACCCCTTTGACTACAGACCCACTCTCAACCACATATGGCCACACCCACTCGTCGACCTATGGGCCGACCACACCACAAACATGGACATATACAGCCAGGTACGCCTCACAGCTCTTCCCAACTACCTCAAGGCGAGGGTTCCTATACCATCGGGACTCGTGATCCATGAATGGAGGAGGCTGCTGACCAGTTACCACGACGAGCAGGTGGTAGATTTCCCTGTGTTTGGGTGGCCGGTCGACTACACGGCCACCCAGCCGCCCACCCCAACTACCGACAACCACAACGAGGACCCCGCCCACCTCACCTACATACACCAATACATCGAGAACGAGATCAGCTATGGGGCCCCTCCTCGGCCCTTTCCCCCATCCACCATTCGGCCCATGGTCCCAGACCAGCCCGATGATGACAGACCCCAAAAAGAACACTGGAAACAGGTGTGTCAGCATCAACCTTAGCTGGCCCAGGTTGAACAGGTTCAACGCTGGCATCACGAGGCGCTTACCAAGGTCAGCTGAGATCCTACACTCTCCCGAATGTGATGGACGCTGCCGACGAGGTGGCATGACTGGGCACTGGATGCTACCTCTGGTGTGCCGACCTTGCCAGGGCATATCGGCAGCTCAGGACCTGCCCCCTCTCCACGCGACTCCTCGGAATCACACTCGCAGGCCGATACTACACAGACATAGCTCCTCCCTTCGGATGTAGGACATCATCCATGGCATGCGCCCGCACCACAAACGCGGTGGTATACCTGCTGCGAAAGCAGAACCACTATGTGCACTGTTATCTCGATGATTTTGTGGGCGTGGCACCCATGAGGGAGGCGGCACAGGCAGCCTAAGACGACATCATGCAACTGGCTGAACAACTTGGCCTCCAGATGTCACCCAGTAAGTGCAGTCCTCCCGCCAAAGTGATCGAGTGGTTAGGATTCATTATATCAGCAGACGACATGTCACGATTCCCCACGACAAGCTCAACGAGATACTCAAAGACTGCCAAATATGGATGACACGACAGAAGGCGTCCCGTAAAGAACTCCAGAGACTGGTCAGAAGACTCCAGCACATAGCAAAGTGCGTGGAGCCGGCCAGGCGATTCATGTCGAGGATCTTCGACGCACTTTGCGAGGCCCCACACACCGGGAAGCACAATGTCCCCAATGAGCTCAGGAATGACATCAGGTGGTTCCTGGAATTCACAGACAGGACCAACGGACTCGTCCTACTAAAAACCAATGACAAGCCCGAATGGATAATAGAATGTGACTCCTCCTTGAAGGTCGGGGGGGGGGGGGCATTCTCCCGGACACACTTCTACTCATTCACCTACCCTGACTGCATGACCGATTGGTACACCAACATTGCCCACCTGGAAGCCATGAACCTGGTTGTGGCAATGAAGGTACTCGCACTGCCACACCCCGAAGAGTACAACATCGTCATCAACACTGACAACAAGTCCTTGATACCGGTGCAGGCAGAGACGCCACCCTGACGGCCTGCGCCAGGGAGATATGGCTTTACTCAGCCATCCACAACTGCAAAATCCACGTTGTGCACAAGCCTGGCAAGGAACTGGTCCTGGCGGATGCGCTAAGCAGGCGGGCATTCGAACCCCAGGCACGTGATAGAGCAGCGAGACTCACTAATAACCTTAACCTCTCTGAGATAGATGTCACATTTCTCTAAAGACCTATAGTGTCACCTGGGAACATTCGACTAAAATTGGCTCTCTGTCCCCAGGTTACACACAAGACCAACACGACCGCCTACTGGAGGTGTACTTCGTGGGGCTGGCGGGCGGCACCTGGCGGAACAAGTCCACCCAGGTGAAGAAGTATCTACAGTTCACGGCAGCCCATGGTGCCGCCCCGCTAGCCCCCTCGCCTACATCTTACACCTAAAGGAAACCCTGCGGTCACCTGGCGGCGTGATGAACAACATCAGCGGGGTGAGAACTTGGGTCCTCCTCCTGGGTGGATCCCCTGCAGGTTTCGACACCTACCCCGTCATGTTGATGAAAAGAGTGGCAGCCTGGGCGCGTTACGCCTCCAACCAACGATCCCGACCTACGGGCCCCGCATTTGTACTCAAGAAAGGCGGCCCACTCCAGGCCTAGGCACTCATGGCGGCCCTCTGCCTGGCCCTATCCCACACTGGGACCCCTGACTCTGGTTCCTACTACACCTTGCACAGCCTCCGGAGAGGGGGGGGCTCAGGCGGCCGCCGCAGGGGGGCCCCTGAGGGAGATAATGGATCTTGGATCCTGGACCTCTGCTGCGGTCCACGCATATGTGCCCAGGGAGGCGATAACCGCTGGACCTGAACCCTCCCGGTAATTGGTTGAGGGTTCGAGTCCCACCCAGTCATACCAAAAGGAAGACTGAGGGCTCGGGATAGATTGTTGAACGTACAGCCAAACCATAATGTACTTGATGGTTCTTTCCGTGTCAGAAAAATATAAAACCACTATAACCACTAATGTCTCCGTCTTCGTGAATTGTACACATTGAGCAACACATTAATATCACTCGTGTAACATGGAAATCAAAGACACATCAAAACTTTTCACATTTTCAGTTTAGCACAAAATCATACAAGTATACTTTTGATATGTTCTGTGGGATAGATTAAAGCTGCATAGTCCAAGGAAATATCAAATTTTCAAAACCAAACCAATTATCTAGATTTGATTTGACATATCCAACTTAGATACTGATGCACTTATTAAGCATTTGTTTCTGCGTAGAAGGCAATACTGAGTCAATTTAACAGAACCTGTTACTGCAGAAGTCTATGGTGTCACAGTTATAGCAAGCTTGCCAAAACTAATTTTCCATGTTTGCGCTCAAAATATCTCAAAAGTTTACCATTTAAAATAAAAGTAACTTTGAACTAATGTAAAGTAGATACTAGTCATCGATCTAATATATTTATCTCAGAAAATATACAGAAATTCAAAACCATCAGACTATGCAACTTTAAATATATATATGTAGCATTGCTAACATACTTAACGCAGATAGGCAACAATAATTATTTGGCCTCCCGTGCGGGAGATCCGGAGTTCGATCCCAGTCGAGTCAATCCAATGACTTACAAAATTGATACTTGTTGCTTCCTAGCCTGGCGCTCAGCATTAATAAGATAGGGCAAGGACTGGTTAGCTTAGTATCAGGATAATGTAACTGAGTGGGATATCGGGTCATGGTGCCGGTGGTTTGATTTCTCAGTGGGGTTCCACTATAAAAGTCACCATGAGTACGCACTATCACAAGTCGGCACCCGTCCTGATATGCCCTTAAAGGTTACCAGGACGTAAAACTCCAGCAACCAACCGAATCTATGTAGTGATTAATGATTATTCAAGTACAATTCACTTGACATCACGTGATCTGTGCTATTAGGGTGCACTGTGCTTCAAGCTTGCCTCCCAACCTTCAGACCTGGTAGATTTAGGGCAGCGGCACAAGGGGCACGTGCCCCCCACCCCCACCCCCACCCCCACCCCCCACCCCCTGGCAGCTAAAAGAATATAACAGTTTCTAGTTATAGTGTAGGGTCGTCGAATATGGCCGTGTTTCACCAGTTTCAACAGCCTTGTATTGGGCACGTTACTAACTGTTAATTTGGGTCGTGGGTTCGAACCCTGGGCAAGTCAAACCAATGACTTAAAAATTGATACTTGTTGCTTCCTAGCCAGGCACTCGGCATTATTAGGACAGGGCAAGGACTGGTGTGCTCAGTGTCAGGATAATATGACTGAGTGGGATATCAGGTCATGGTCCCAGCGGCCTGGTTTCCCAGTGGGACAGCACTATAAAGTCGCCATGAGTGCGCACTGTCACAAGTCGGTACCCGTCCTGATATGACCTTAGATGTTGCTATGACGTAAAACAACAAACAAACTAACTAACTGTTAATTTACATTTTACGCTGACCACTAGGCCACCATGACTCATCGTTGTAACCATTACAGAAAATAAATGCACAATGTATATATTTTTCCATGCATAAATTACCATCCTTGTGAGCTTACGCTCCAGTAGAGCTAAAACTTGACAATATTCACATATCGGTTATACCTAAATCGTTACTCTCAGGTCCCATGAAACCCCTTCATTTTGGACATCTGTTTTCGAACAACTTTTTCCCGAGGGAGGGAGGAAGGGAGGGGATCTGCCCTCCCTCCCCCACCCGCTACTCAGCGCTCTGCACCTTATTCACAGTTTGCCCCGTTAGTTCGACCCCTGGATCTGCAAAAAAAGGCGGAAAAACAACGGTCGGTGACTGGTCGTAAGCGCTGAAAATGGTCGGCGACTGTTTTAAAGTTGCATAGTCCGATGGTTTTGAGTTTCTGAAATTTTTCTGAGATAAGTATATTAAATTGATCATTATAATCTACCTTACTTTAGTTTGAAGTAACTTTTAATTGAAATGGCTACCTTTTGAGATATTTTGAAATTCAAAAATGTGAAAATAATTTTGGCAAGCATGCCAAAACTCTGAAACCATAGGCTTCTGCAGTAACAGGTTCTATTAAATTGGCTCGGTATTCCCTTCTATGTGACAACAAATACTTAATAAGTGCATCAGTATCTAAGTTAGATATGTAGAATCAAATCTTGATAATTGTTTTGATTTTGAAAAGTTGATGCTTCATCGGACTATGCAGCTTTAATCGCAAGGAGATTTTTCGTGCAGCATCTACAACCTCCGTACGATCAAAATGGTCGCCTGGAGGTCCCCGACCGATCACTGACCGGTCGCCGACCACTTTGCAATCGCCCCTTTTTGATGGTCCCAAGTTGGTCAGAAACGATCACAATCCTAGTGTGACTGAGATATAAGAACCTACTTGGTCGCAAATGATCACAAAATGCCTAGACTCAGCTACATTGATGCCCACCATGAAAATATTTCAAGCCGCATAGTCTGATGGAGCATTCCATTTTCAAAAGCAAAACAATCATCGAGATTTGATCCTACATACTTAACTTAGATACTGATGCACTTATTAAACACGTGTTTCCACATAGAAGGGAATACTGAGGCAATTTAATAGAACCTGGGCCGCGTTCAGGGTCCGTCTCGGAGGCGCCTCGGCGACATCTCGGCGATGCTTTTTGGCTTATTTCCGTTCAGAGTGTGTCTCGGCGACGTCTCGGAGACGCCTCTCTTTCCAGACTGGAGGTGAAAAGCGCCTCGAAAATGGCCGCCGTATTCACTGGTTTCAGCCAATCACAGCACAGCTTTACCATTGCAAATTGCCGCCGCCTATGGAGGCGGCCATTTTCGAGACAAAAAACTGCCTTTGCCGTTTAGACTACCCTGATGTCAGGCCCGTCGCCGAGGCGCCTCTGAGACGGAGCCTGAATGCGGCCCTGTTACTACTGAAGTCTATGGTGTCAGAGTTTTGGCGTGCTTGCTAAAACTTATTTGACATATTTCCACTTCAAATATCATAAAAGTTAGCCATTTAAAATAAATGTTACTTCAAACTAAGCGGCTGTCACACATCACCGGATTGGGGAAACGGTAAGAAACCGACGAACAAAGTCTGTTGATATCCGGCAAAGTCTGGTTTGTATCCGTTGCATATCCGTTGATATTCGTTGATATCCGGCCTGATCTGGTACAAGTTTTGAACATGCACAAAACTTGGAACGGATACCGCCAGATTGACGTCTACGTTTCTTGTCCGGTTTGAGTCTGTTTAGTTCGCTTACCGTCCGCTGGCTATCCGTTCATTTCCGTTTCATGTCGGTTCGTCCAGCGGCCTTTGTCCCAATATCACAACATTTTGAGACATTTTAATACATTTTGATACTTATCACGCCCGAAAACCACCGGACGAGACAATTCTGTCCGTTGCTCAATCCGGTGATGTGTGACAGCCGCTTAAGGTAGATTATAACAATCAATCTATAATATATTTATCTCAGAAAAATGACCCGAAAGTCAAAACCATCAGATTACGCAACTATAAGCAATAATGTAGACTTCTGACAATGCCCTGACTACCGGGAACCATCTGAATGCGCTGTGTAATAAAACCAGTGTGACATATCCACAACCTGGTTCAGATGGCGAACGAGTCTGACATTTCATTTTAAATCCACGCCACATCTTGTGAATTTGTGATTTGAAATTTGGGTTGATTGATTGATTGGTGGTTTCTTTACGCCATGTCGGCAGCATAGGCCATATTCACAGTGAGAATTGTTTGTTTTATATTCAAACATCGCCTTTACATCTAATGTAAAAGCATACAGTCAGTTATGTGTCAATAGACACTAAAGATTTTTTAAAAGCTCACAATCATATAATTAAATTAAATAGATGAAAGAATTAATTATTAAAAATTGTTTTAATGAACTATATGAGGTGGTACAGACCAGCTGCCCTCAAAAAGGCTAAAATGTCTTCTTGTTTTATTTTAGTAAAAAGGTCATGCATGCTGTTTGCAGTCTAAAAATGGTGGCGCAGTGCCATAAAATCAACACAGATTAGTCAAATATGTTTGACTGTCAGTGGGGACTGACGTCCAATACATTCAGGGGGAGGGTACCCCTTGAGCAGGAAAACATGTTTTAGCCACGAGTGGCCAATACGCCAGCGCCTAAGGACACCTTGGTCCCGCCGACCCACCAGATGAGACTGTGGTGGTTTTCCCACAGCCAGTTAAATTTCATGCAATTTGTTGACGTTTTCATCCCACTCATTTTGCCATTTGGATTTGATGTGGGTGGCTATTAGTGGTTCCAGATCAGAGTGAGGTATCAGACACGGTTCAACATCATAGTTCAGGGCCCCCTTCACAGCCCGATCAGCTCGATCATTTCCTTGGATGCTGGCATGGCCAGGGACCCAACACAAGTTTGATTGATTGATTGATTGGTGGTTGCTTTATGCCGTGTCGGAAGCATAGGCCATATTCACGGCGAGAAATGTTTGTTTTTTGTTCAAACCATCGCTTTTACATGTAAATCAGACAATCAATTATGTGCCAATAGACACTCATTAAATTAGAAAGCTCACAATCATATATTTGTGGTCAAGGGAAACAAATTCCCATAGAAAAAGAAAAGTTTTATTAATAATTGATAGAATCTATTTAGTAAACTATATGAGGTGGTACAGTCCAGCTGCCCTCAAAAAGGCTAAAATGTTTTCCTGTTTTACCTTAGTGAAAAGGTCATGCATACTGTCTGCAGTGTAGAACTGTTGGTGCAGGGCCAAAAAATCAACGCAACTTAGTAAAATGTGTTTGAGTGTCAGTGGGGATTGACACCCAATACATTCAGGGGGAGGTTCCCCCTTGAGCAGAAAAGCATGTGTAAGCCACGAGTGGCCAATACGGCAGCGGCTAAGGACCACTTGGTCCCGCCGACCTCCCGCATGAGTCTGTGGTGGCTTTCCCACAGATGGTTCAATTTCTTTAAGTTTATTAATGTTTTCATCCCACTCATGTTGCCATTTGGATTTTATGTGGGTGGCTATTAGTGGTTTCAGATCAGAGTGAGGGATCAATCACGGTTCAAGATCACAGTTCAGGGCCTTCTTCACAGCCCGATCAGCTCGTTTGTTTCCTTGTATGCCGGCATGGCCAGGCACCCAGCACAGGTGGATGTCATACCCATCCGTTGTCAGTTGGTTCATTTTATAAATGACTGTTGCTAGAATAGGGTGATTCGTTTTCAGTCCAGCAACAGCCAGGAGGCAAGAGAATGAATCACTGTATATAACCTAGTTAGTGTGGTTGGATACCTCGATACACTCCAACGCGAGAAGGAGTGCTCAGGCTTCTGCAGTGAAAATCGAGCTTTTGTATATCAATCTCTCTCTTTCCCTCGCTCTTTCTCCTGCTTGTTCTCTCATTCTTTCTCTCTCTTCTCTATACTTTGCTCTCCTTTCCCACTCTCTCCTGTCTCTCTCCTCTCTCACATTTTCTCCCTTCTCCCCTTTGCCCTTTCGTCTTTCTCCTCGCTGGCTCTTTCTCTCCTCTCTCTCATCTCCCTCCCTCTTTCCCTCTCTCCCTCTCTCTCTTTTTCTCTCTCACTCACTCACTCACTCACTCACTCACTCACCAGACAGGATACTTGAACATAGTCCTAGCTGGCCCGGTCTTCGAATAGGACGACACTATAAAGTCGCACTCTCACAAATCGCTATCTGTCCCGATGCGACCATAAATGTTCCTGGGACATAAAACCCCTAACAAACAAGCAATCAAACAAAACACGCTTCTAAGTTCTAACGGCGTGCAGCAAGGTCAGCTTGGAGGTGAAGGTCGCTGGTTGCGCAGATGGCGCGCGGTAGCTACCTGTCTGCGCGCTGGCTGCCGGAAGGCGGGGGACCAGTGCGGGTGTTGTGTGGCGTCGTGGCACAGCTCTCTCAGCGTATTCGGTGCAGCAGACGACAGGAAGCCGGGCGTCATGGCGACACACTCAGAGCCGATACAAATCAGCAGGAAACTGGCGCGAAGGTCCAATGGATTCGCCATGGATATCGGTTTGTTTGTTTGTTTATTTCTTGAGGGAGATTTAAGTCCTAGCTACATCTAAAGCCCGGTACACACCTCCTGTATAAAACCTAAAACGGCCCGTTTCGCGACAAAGTTTGAGTTTTAGTCGGTTTCAGTCTTTAGGTGTGTGACCCCCTATCACACCAGAGCCTTCCGATTCGCGACTTAAAACTCAGTTTTAGGTCTTATACGGGAGGTGTGTACCGGGTTTTTATAAGATTAGAAAAATGAATCGGGCAGTTTTAGTCGGGAAAAGGGACTGGTCGGGATGTAACGGGTACCGTCAAGGCAGTCAGTTTTAGCACGTGAATCGTATACGGGAGGTGTGTACCAGGCTTAAAGTTGGACCCGACACGGTGGTGGTCAAATCGGTAGAGCGCCGATGCAGGGGGAGCTTCCCGTGCGGAAGGTCGAGAGTTCGATTCCCAGCTGAGTCAAACCAATGACGTACAAAGTTGATCATTAGGCCTACTTGTCGCTACCGGGCCTGGCATTCGACATTAATAGGATAGGTCAAGGACTGGTTAGCACAGTGTCAGGATAATGTGACTGTGTGGGGTATTTATTGGGTCATGGTGTCGGGCGGCCTGGTCTCCCAGTGGAGCAGCATTATAAAGTCACCATGAGTGTGCTCTGTCACAAGTCGGTACCGGTCCTGATATGACCTTAGATGTTGAGATGGAAAGATGAAAATGTTGAAGATGTTAATGATGATACTAGTAAAAGACAGAAACTTTCAAAGAAAAATAATATTACTTGTATAGATTATGGTAAACACTTTCATGGAGACATTTGATTTCCCATAGATGGATTCACGCTTCAGGAGAAGCGACTCTGCATCAAGAACCGTGGGTTACAGATTCTAATATACTCCCACCTCGGGGTGAGGGAGAGGTCATCGACATTCCATTGCATCTGCTTTATATGGAAAATCGCAATACTATTTTAGCTCCTCACATCATGGGAAAAGTTAGAGGAATCTATAACTTCCCTATTCCCGATTTCACTGGGGATAACAAAGATAACAATTGTTTATATGAAAATCTTTGCAAGTATATATATATAGTAATAGTAAAAGAAGTAGGTAGGTAGTAGTAGTAGTTTAAATTCCTCTTCCTCTGACTCTTCTTCCTCTTCCTCAGAAAAGTTTGGCCTTAGTCATCAACTGAGTTAACTGAATCTCCATAGGCAGCAGTGCAACTCGAGTGCAGCTATCACACTGATGGGATTTGTGGGATAGTTCATCACACTTCACCTCAAAGTCTCCATGAGGAAAGAGGAATGAGTGGAGCTGTTCCTGCAGGAACTTGTTTAACTTTTCCAGTTGTGCACCATTCAAATACACCCCATGCTTGCAAGGTGTTTGCACTCTTTTCTCCACAGGCTTTATCTTTTCTGAACTTGAAACAAACCATTTACGAAAGTCGATGTGGGAACTGTTGCATTCAATCACACCAAACACACCACTCCAAAGTTAACTTGGAAGCCCCCAAAACGTCGGTCTGCTTTAGCTGTTTTGAGGGCCCAAATCATGTCATCTATGCTCTCGAGAAAGATGCCGATGGCGTTTTCATCAAAGTCCATAAAATAGCAATTGCTGTTCGTCAGCAGAGTCCCACCATTGGGATTAACTTTCTGCTGATGGCATTGTAGTCCCCTGGATGTCATACCGCTTGACACCCCCTGCAAAGTCATCTCCTCCAGAACGAGTCCATAG
Organism: Branchipolynoe longqiensis; assembly: GCA_030323885.1. Lineage (NCBI taxonomy): Eukaryota > Metazoa > Annelida > Polychaeta > Phyllodocida > Polynoidae > Branchipolynoe > Branchipolynoe longqiensis. Next base: position 43,542,489 of record CM059203.1, read on the forward strand.
GGTGATCTTTATACCGAGTTTTGCTCCAGCTCCTCTCACACGCTCCACAAAAACTTGGTTCCCCAGCGGCAGGTTGGCAGCATCAAAATGCGAAATATCAATTCCCCGGGGAATAACTAAGAACGAAGCGATCTTGCATCGCTTCTTACTTCCCAGCAACTTATCCTCCTCCTCCTCTTCCTTCTTCTTCTTCTTCAACTCAATTTTTCTAATCTTGAAGGATTCAACTTCATCCTCAAGTATAAAGGGAGAGGGGGAGGGAACGATAATTGTTAGCTCCCCCTCTTCTTCCTCCTCTTCTTCCATCCCTTTACTATCTGATGAGAAGTACATACTCAATCTCTTGAGATTGATAGCTCTCGCTGGTTCTGCTGACATATCTAGTGCTGATGATGCTGCCGACGGTGTCGATATCGGAATCGATCTCGGACTTTTCAGAATCCCCTTCTGCATGAACATGGTCAAGGTATACTGATGAGAGGTGGGTGGAGCTCAGCAGGCCTTATATGCTGCGTCAAATTCTGTGATATGGAAATGAAGAGTATTCAAATCAGATGGAGTGGGGGGTTTGGGTGGGTAGGGGTGGAGATGTATGGATAGGTGGGAGGGGGGATGGAAGGGGGGGGGGAGAGAGGGAGTGAGGGATAGTCAACTCATTTTCATCTATCATCATACTCTTCCATCCGAAGAATGGCCACTTCCAATGCATTCCATATGAAAGTAAACGCGCATGGTTAAACGCGAATGAAATCTCCTTAAAAAACGATACTTTATTTGCTAGTAAAATACAGGAAAAGTATCTATGTGAGTAGTTAGAAGCACAACAAATTAGATTATTATATTGAAAAGTATCTGGGAGTTGTGGAAAATATTCACCACTAGTTCTATCAAAAACCTCAATTCCGGTACAATGAACTATGATATGAATGCTGGCTCTATTCACATCTAATTGATCTCCTAGGGGGAAAGATCGAATATGTGAAGAAGAAGAAGAAGAAGAAGAAGAATGATATAAAATGATATAATCGATATCGTGATTCTTTATCAATTGTTCAAAATCCTGCAATGCCGAAAGCAGGGGAGGGAGATCTTCAGGTAGAGAACGAAAACTGTATTCCTTCCAGACAGCAATGAAGTCGTGAATATGATATTCATTCAAAGGTATACAAATACTTTGTATATTCCTATATCTTGCTAAATCCTCCATCAATGCGTGGTCGGTGTCACACAAAATACATTGTATAACATCTCCTAATGAAGAATTCATTATTATTATCTATACTAAACTTAAAATGATATTAGAGGAAACAATCCAGTGTCGTTCGAATCATCAACGTCATCAGTCCAGTCAAAAAAAGGTCAAATGAGTTCAACCAAAAAACAGATATCCGTCCTGCAAGCATACTGTAGATCAATAAAAATAAATATAATAAATAAATAAATAAAACAATCAGATGGATAGCTGGAGATTGACTGGAACAGTGATGTCATCAATCCAGTCAAAAAGGTCAAATGAGTTCAACCAAAAACAGATGTCCATCTTGCAAGTGAAGGTCAAATGAGTTCAACCAGAAACAGATGTCCAGCCTGCAAGATAGAATGGTGACCTGATCAATCCAGTCAAAAAGGTCAAATGAGTTCAACAAAAAACAGATGTCCATCCTGCAAGCGAAGGTCAAATGAGTTCAACCAAAAACAGATGCCCATCCTGCAAGGTAGAATGGTGACATCATCAATCCAGTCAAAAAGGTCAAATGAGTTCAACCTAAAACAGATGGCCATCCTGCAAGCACGCAATGGGTCATTTAAGGTCATTGTCCCACCACAGAGGGTTCATTTAAGGTCATTGTGCAGCGTGGGACCTCTGACGTGCGATGATTACATAAGATGGACCTATATCGGTCCTCTCTATACTACTGGCAGCACTATAAAGTCACCATGAGTGTGCTCTGTCACAAGTCGGTACCCGTCCTGATATGACCTTAGATGTTGCTAGGACATAGAGCAACAACAACCAAACTTACAAAGTCATATCAAGATGGGTACCGACCTGTGACAGTGAGCACTTATAATATAACTCATAGTGCTACTCCACTGGCAGAAAATTCCACCGTCACCATGACACAATATCCCACTGAGTCACATTATCGTAAACAAAGCAGTATTTGCCCTATCCTAGTAATTCCGGGCACCTGGATAGGTGGAAAAAGAAAACTCACCCTTGTTCAGAGTAGAAGCAAACTGTGCTTAAAGTTGCATGGTCCGATGGTTTTGAATTTCTGTATTTTTTCTGAGATAAATATATTAGATCGATCACTAGTATCTACTTTACATTAGTTCAAAGTTACTTTTATTTTAAATGGTAAACTTTTGCGATATTTTGAGTGCAAACATGGAAAATTAGTTTTGGCAAGCTTGCCAAAAATCTGACACCATAGACATCTGCAGTAACAGATTATGTTAAATTGACTCAGTATTGCGCCTTCTACACAGAAACAAATGCTTAATAAGTGCATCAGTATCTAAGTTAGATATGTCAAATCAAATCTAGATAATTGGTTTTGTTTTGAAAATTTGATATTTCATCGGACTATGCAGCTTTAAATGCGAGCAAAAACTGTTTCAGTAGGAAATACCGGTGGAGGACATGGTTCCAGGGTGCGGTGTTTATCTGTATTTGGGTCATTCTCTGAAACTGGGCGCTAAAGTGTGACATGGAAACTAAAAGTGAAAACAGTCCAAATAATAGCAAAAAAACATTCCAAATAATAGCAGAATCCATGTTTCTATGAAGGTTTGCATGTTGTGCATATGTCAGAGTTGGAAAAAAATATTCACTTTTTGATTTAGATCTTATACACATTGAGAAATAGGTTAATATCACTCGCGTAACATGAAAATCAAAGACATATCCAGAACATCATTTTAGCATACATAACAAAGTCAAACAAGATTTTATTGATTGCAGTTAAGCAAACAAGGTTATGTCTCATAAGAAAAAAGTTGAAAAAAGTTTGGCTAAATGGATGGTGTCAATGTGTAAATTTTCACATTTTCAATCTAACACAAAATCATAAAAGTACAATTTTGATATTTTGTGTGGAATAGATTCAATACATGTTGAATAGCTAACATACCTAATAGACATAGGATAGAATAATTATTTGACTTGCTATCAATGAATGAATTATCAGCATCGTAAGGTGGATACCAAATATGTTTTAGAGAATAACCCATTTACTTAAAGGTGAGAAATTGAGCGAGAATGTAAAAAACACAAGATGGCGGGCACTAGATGCTCTCGATTCAACTTTTAAAGCCTTATCAATCTTAGTTCACCTTTAGTTGAAGGTTAGTTAAGCTTTTGTTTGTTTGTTGTCTTACGTCCTAGCAACATCTAAGGTCATATCAGGACGGGCACCTACTTGTGACATTGTGCACTCATGGCAATTTTATAGCGCTACCCCACTGGGAGACCAGGCCACTGGCACGATGACCCAATATCCCATTCACACAGTCAAATTATCCTGATACCATGTGAACCAGTCCTTGTCCTATCCCAGTAATGCCAAGCACATGGCCAGCAAGTGGCAAATATCAATTTTTAAGTCATTGCGTAAAATTTTCCGATATTATGAGATATGGGATATATGAACTCTACTATAATAAATTGCAATTTGTCTATATAATGGTAAATGGAAATATATAAAACCCAAAGGCATATGAGGGATATGTGGAGTTGGTAAACTATTACTCATTAAGTATAGAAATTGTATAGTAAAATAGTATAGAGGAGGAGTGTCACTTCTTAGATACAGTCTTTGGAGGAGTTGCCTCACATACCCCCTCCCCCCAGGTGTTATTTATGGATCAGTACACACCACAAGGCACTGTGGCCAGCATGACAAGGCCTTGGATACAAGAGATTGAACTCTGATTGGTGGGTAGATAAATACCTGTTAGGGATTGGGAGATCAACCCATGTGACCACCACCATCTTGGATTCTAAAAGCTATATATATAATAAACTAAGCAAGCTCCTTCTGGTTCCTTCTGCACACTCTATCTCTTGTCTTCCTTCTCTATACTTGCCTGTAGTGATTTCCTATTTAACCTGCCTACACAACCACAGCTGCCGGCCGTCGCACTTTACAATTGGTTTGACTTGACCAAGGGTTGAACCCGTGGGTTCGAATCCCACGATCTACCAAAACGGGAGACGGATGCTCAACTCATTTGGCCATTGCGTCTGGTCCCCCCCCCCCCATCCCCAGTCAGATTCAATGAGATTGGTGATTAAAGCCGTGTTCACACGGGAAAAGTTTACGCCGCTTTATACAAGGCAGATAATATGAACCGAACTAGTGTCGCGTCCACATGGGCAGTGCTTGGGCCAGAAATCGATATCAGTGCATGAGCAAGTCCATACTAACCAGCGCCAGTTTCGGTTAGTCGACGTCGGCACGAGAGAGTGTGGGTTCGACCTAGATATGTATAGACTGAATCATATTGTTTTGGAACCGTAAAACTTCTGCTGGGCAGTGAAAACCTATAAATAACTGATGAAAAAAACATCTGTGCACCTCTATCCGGTTCATAGACCAAATTATATAATATGCGCTTTTGATCGACTGGAAAGTCAACAGACTAAGGTCTCGACTGCGCATGCGTGTGACGTCCTTAATCCGCCTCAAGTAAGTCGGTTGCGTTCACACGGCCGATATAAGTCGAATCATAAAATTCGGTTCATATAAACCACCTACACAAGTGGTTTATAAAATCCGAATAATATGAATCGAATCAGCCCTAATCCGACTTAGCCTCGCGTTCACACACGAAATGCAACCCGAACTATACAAGTAGATTTTTATGATTCAAATTAACTGCCCCGTGTGAACAGGGCTTAAAAGATATAGGTTTAACACAAGTCATGTTTACTTAGAAGTGACCTCGACCAGCTTAAGTAGGTCAAGAACTGCTGATTAGGAGCCCTGGGTCCGTATGCACCAATCGGTGATAGGCTTAGCCTTAGGTAAGGCACTAGCAGCGGTTAGCTACCTCAGGGTAGCGGGGGGTTGGAGAAATGTGTGAATCGGTATGCACCAATGTCTTAGCCGCTGCGGATAGCTAACCGTAAAAGTTTATTTATAGATTTGGGAATTCCCTCGAGTCGACAATATGAATAACGCCGCCAATGCGGCGCCGGCGTTAATATTGGTTCGAATTTAGGGTTAAATTGATAAGATTTCACTTATTGCATATGTAATTCTGTTAAATATGACAGCATTGAATAGATTTGGGCCTAATATATTCCCCCCGATTTGGCGACGGCGGTGGTGGCCATTTTTAGTTGACATTGGACAGTATGGATAGCGACGTTGAAGCGGCGGCGATTTGTTTATATTACATTCGTCGATTCGAAAATATTAATATCGCCGCCTTTGCGGCAGCAGCGTTAATCTCGCTTCGATTTTAGGGTTAATTTAATCAAATTTCACTATTTGACTATGTAACTGTGTTAAATATGACTGCATGGAATAGATTGAGAGCCACACACACACACTAACCGCACCGGTAGCCCGTAACCCCAACTCAGAAAGTGGTTTAGCTTAGCCGAGGCTATGGTCGGCGGTTAGCGCTATCTCCAATTGGTGCATACCAATTTCTCACATTTAGCCGTGTGGAGCTAGCCTAGCCGCGGTTACGGCCCCAACACCGATTGGTGCATACGGCCCCTGGACTCACTCCGGGGGCTGGGGGCGGGGAGCGAAGAAGTCGGAGGGGGGGGGGGGGGGACCTTGTAGGACCTTGGCCTGGGAATGCAGCAATTCAAAGTAGTGGTAAAAAAAACCAACAACAACAACAAACTAATATACTATTCTCACCCACTACAAGGGTGATCAGAAAATTAAACCAATAACACCTGATACGAAATAATCACCATATACCTGCTACTGTGTGAGAAACAAAAACATCTTATCACCTCCTACTGTGTGATTAGATTAAACCACTACTAAAACAAGCCTGAGCACGCAGGCTTACATGCTATAGGCAGTATAAACACAGCATAACACATTTTTTTAAAGCAACCAAAAAAAGCGATTATTCTAAGTAAGAAATTTCATTTCCGATTTTTAATATTTAAAGTTATATAATGTGATATTTTATTACATATAGTTATTGTCATACAGTGGAGGAACCTGGGAAGAAAGCAACACAAAAACACAACTAAGATGGCGGCCACTGAATGCTATCAATTTATATTTTCAAGTCTATTCACTAACATCATCACCGATCCATTAACCGCGAGGGTCATTGGGACACCACATATCAACCATTAGGAAACAGCTATAATAGGCCTTGGACCTGTTAGCCACTCTTAATTAATAGAAATCTGGACAGTTCTTCAGATCTGATGGATTGTAGCAACTGTCACTGGCGCCAAGATGTATGTAATGCTTTAACCAGTATGCATCCAGTCGGGACTTGAAACAGTTCAGTCACCGTCTCTGCTGCTACAACACTCTCTGGCAAGTCATTCCCCAGGTTAACCACCCTAAAGCTGAAAAAGATGACTTTGCAATGAGTTTTCTCCAGTTTCCCCTGTTCTCCGCCGCCCTCTGGGACTTGCCGAACTCCAGGCCCCTCCATTCCCTGATGTTGTCATCCCACCTCTTCCTTTGTCCACCTCATTTTCTCCCCTCTTTCACTGTGTTTTGCCAGATGGTTTTGGCCAGACTTGATGAACAGAAATTATGGCCATACCACTGCAGTTTGTGTCTCTTTGCGATTGTCAGGCGATCTTCGCGTGGTCCAATTACCTGCTGGATCTTGGCACAGACTTCCTCATCGGTAACATGGTCTTTGTATGAGATGTGTAGTATCTTGTGGTCGCATCTCATTTCGCGCTTTGTATTTTTCTTTGGAGCTCTGCTAAGAGGGTTTGTGATTCACAAGCATACAAGAAGATCGATGTGACATGGGAGCACACTAGTTGTACCTTGGAGCTGAGAGAGATACTCTTGTCAAGCCAAACCAGTTTCAGCCATCTCAATGTTGCAGTTTTGATTGATTGATTGGTGGTTGCTTTATGCTGTGTCGGCAGCATAGGCCATATTCACGGCGAGAAATGTTTGTTTTTGTTCAAACCATCGCTTTTACATGTAAAAGCATACAATCAATTTTGTGTCAATAGACACTCTTGAATTTTTTAAACTCACAATCATATAGCTTCTGTTTTAATGTCAAATCATATAGCTTCTGTTTTAATGTCAGTGGGGACTGACATCCAATACATTCAGGGGGAGGGTCCTCCTTGAGCAGAAAAACGTGTGTTAGCCAAGAGTGGCCAATATGGCATCTTGTTAAAACAACCTGGTCATGTCACCCTTCTAGGCGACTCTGCGGCAGTCCGTTCAAGGAGGGGTAATTCTATGGAGTTTGTTGTTTGGGTGTTCATCCCATTCGATCTGCCATAGGTTCTAAATGTACTTTTGAATGGTAGGTATCACATCAGAGTGGGGAATATGACAATGTTCCAAAGGAACAGTCAGGGCTTGAGTGGCCGTTTGATCTGCTCTCTCATTTCCTGGGATACCCACATGACTGGGCACCCAACATAGGTGAATGTCAAATTTTGCTATTGACAGAGAGTTTAGTTTAATGAGTACTTTAAGTAGTATTGGGTGATCCAGTTTCCTATTGTTTAAAGCCTGAAGGCAGGAAAAAGAGTTAGTGAAAATGATGAACATATGACTGGCTGAGGTTTCGATGCACTCTAACGCGAGTAGTAGTGCTTGTGCCTCATCAGTAAAGATGGTCCTCTGATCTGGAATAAGCGTACCTAATTCATGTCCGTGGACGACGGCTGCCGCAGAGACTCTGTTGTTTGTCTTTGACCCATCAGTGTAAACGGCTAGGTGGGAACTAGAAGCACTTCGCACATCGATAAAGCTTTCATGTTATGAAAGTGGGTGCGTTTGGGATTTCTTCGAAATGGTCAGCTGGAGGATAATGTTTGGTTCCATCAGCTGCCAAGGAGGAACATCTGAATATTGTGAGGGTGCTATATTACAATGTTGCGCTTGTCTGTGTTATCTGAGGGAGTATCTCACGCTTGGAAAGCTAACCTAAAATTATCCTTTTTCTATTCAAATTTAAAGTTCATAATCCGATGGTTTTAAGTTTCTTGTCATTTTCTGAGAAAAATATATTAGCTTGATCATTATTTTCTACCTTGCTTTAGTTTGAAGTAACTACTATTTTAAATGGCTAACTTTAGAGACATTTTTAAGTCCAACCAGGCAAGATTAATTTTGGCAAGCATGCTAAAACTCTGATGCCATAGACTTCTGCAGTAACAATAGGTAAGCCATAAAACATAAAAAACGAATACGAGACACTATATTAAACACACTATGCACAAAATATAAAAAATATAAATATATAATAAAAACAAAAGCTAATTGGGAACTCCGGATTTTATACCATAAACAAGTTTACAGAATTTTTTTTATATTTGTTTTATTGAGGCTGTATTTATACTGTCCATAGCATATAAACCCAGGTACCCAGGCTTGTTTTCAATGCTGGCCAGTTGTAGTGTTGGTGTTATCTTACCACACAGTGGCTGCTGATAAGTTATTTGATTGCCTGCATTTCAGTAGCAGATAGATAATTGGTTGGTATGGTTAGTAGCCTATGTTAGTTTTTTTTTGGATTTTCTTGGCATATATGTATTTTATTTTGTTCTACTCTTATTACTAGACTAGCCTACTCCTATTTACATATCATAGGTTTGTACGTAGCTGTGTGGTGTGTTATCTGGCTACTCTTGGTTACTGATAATGGTTACTGATAACGGATATCAATTGATATGGATTGTGACCACTTAGCCATTATGAGCAGAATAAACAATCAGAAAAAACCCCACGTACAAATAGGTTCTATTTAACTGCCACAGTATTCCCTTCTAGGCGACAATAAATGTTTAATAAGTACACCAGTATCTAAGTCAGGGAATGTAGAATTAATCTAGATAAGTGTTTCAGTTGTGAAAATTTGATGTTTTTATTGGACTATGCAGCTGTAACATTGCTGGTTAAATCTTTTCCAGGTGGTTCTATGGTGAAGCTGGTTTACCTTTCAAAGGACGAATGGAAGGATGATAACCCCAGTAAAGATGGCGACAAAGTAAGTGGGTTGTTCTCAGAAGTTGTGTACAATCCTGTGATGTCAATACCACAAAATTAAAATGCTGTCAAAGTCCTATATATATATACAAGTTTCCTCAATGTGTATGTCCTTTTGCATCTGAATAATTGAAAATAAACATATTCTGACATTTTTAAGTAGGTCAAATGATGCTTACGCCCTATAAATAGCAGTATAGCATGGAAACCAATCTGACTCCAAAGTCAAATATTTTCCACACAAAGCTTGCCATTTTTAGGACATTTTACATGCCACTTGCTTTATAAACAGTAGTAATAATAATTTGAAACCTCATTTCTATGGTTTTGTGTTATTTGTGATGATTAAAGAGGAAAGCATAACAATATTAACAATGTAACAGTCCAAGTGGAATCAACAATTTTACACAAATGTTTGGCTCAAATTTCAATGTTATGGGGCAATTTCAGGATTTATCTTTTGCTATACCATAACTGGGTCGATGCATAGAGTGTCAAATGGTGAAAATAGTTCCTGTACTGTATCTGTACTCAGTCTTTGATACAGAGTTTCATAGTACTTGGAAGTGGAAACGAAATGTTACGATGTTAATGACTCCAGAAAAGGTTATCTATTTCATAATTTTAAAAATATTCTTTAGAAATAAATGTCTTCAACTTAATGAAGACATTGTATATGACCATTTGAAGTGAAATGTGCTGTTTTTCAGAGGTTTTCATTAAGTTTGTGACACTTTATTTTCAATGCTGTTGACAAAGTCACAAATTAGTGATGTAATTTTCTATTTATTTAGGTACATCGATCCCAATAAGATACATAATATACAATATTAACATTTACTTTTGATCTAAGATATCTCCCACATTATTGGGCTAAATGATGAAATCTAAATATTGACACTCCAATAATGGGTTTCTTTGAAATATGCATTTCAAGTAGACTACCTCAAGTGGTACACAGTTTCTGAGAATTACCCAAATATGTAATTAAACAAGTGTAGTAGTCTGCAATGACCTCTCAGGCAAGGAATCACATAGACAGGCAGGCATGAAAACGATGGTGAAATGGTTAGCGCACTGGCCTGGAATGCAAGTGATGTGGGTTCGATTCCCTCTGTAGACACAATGGTTCCCGTTTTCTTCACCACCTATGACACTGGTTGCCGTGACCATGATCTATACAAGCTACACGGTGTATAGTTGTTGAACCTATCTTGTGTATGTAAGTGCATTGTCTGTATGTATGTAATTGTAAGCATTAAATGACCATTTAAAAGACTTACAATCGCAGTGGGACGAGTGTAGTAGTCTGCACTCATCTATCAGGCAAGTAACCTCATAGACAGATAGGCGTGGGAAGGGAAATGACTACCTATTTATCAATCAAAAGTAGCATGTAAATATTAAGAGATATGTGAAGAATATATTTTGCTTCTTAAATTAATAATTTATCTGCTCATTTCATTTATCCAGTCTTTTGCCACTTTTTCAAATGGGTTTGTTTCACCCATATACTGTATTAGTATCTACGTTAGATATGTCGGATCAATTCTAGATAATTGTTTTGATTTTGAAAATTTGATGCTTTCATCGGACTACTGCAACTTTAAAGTCGCCGGGTATACCTCACCCAGATACAAACGAATCCAGCATCAAAAGCTCTCCAAACATACCTTTGCTTAGTTTGTTCAGTTCATGCAACTGAAAATGTGGGAGGAGAGTTGAGGTATCTGATGTATGAATGACATCATAGGTGGGATTCCCTCATCACATGACTTAGAGGGGTTCCTCACACACAGTGGAAGCCATGGCAACCACCAAGATGGCAGCCACAGAAAGCTCTAAATTCAACTTTTAAAGTCTATTAATCTACATGATTTAATCAATTATTCACACAAAAAGTAGCTGGTTATGAGAAATAAACATTTGAACTTTATATTTAGCATTTTAGATTGCAAATTCTAACATTTTTCTCTATATGGTTGTCTAAAAGCCTTGTCAGTGCTGTTGGACTAACTACAACACAACAGGAACAACCAATTTCAGCACTCTCCCCCCACGTATACATTTACATAAACTGAAAACCTACAAAGGTACGCTTGGAGAGCAGTTGTCGGAGTATGGTTCATATCTCAGCAGCCTATACCTGGTCCGTTTAAGCATGTGTTTCTGCATCGTAGGGGGCACTAAGCACAATTTAATAGAAACTGTTTCTATTGAAGCCTATGGTGTCAGAGTTTTGACATGCATGCAGAAATTAACTTAGTATGTTTGCACCTCAAATATCCCCAAAGGTAGCCAAAAAACTAAATTTCTGTGACCAACTGGCCTCTGGCACCTCTGCCACCAGCTAAATACCACCCACGTTGACCAATGCACCACCACAAAGACCCTATAATACTAAGACGGCTCAGTCAGCCTCTACTGTGTAATCAAAATGATCAAACCCACCACTTGGTATGCTGGCTGCTCTCTTGGTTAAACAGGTGCTATATTATATGTATAAATATATATATGAATGTGAAAGATGTGTGATGATGGTGATGCTGATGATGATGCTGATGATGATGTGTATTTGTTCATAGCAATTTCATATTGATGTGTAATTCATACATACCTATCTCATGTATATTCACATGTAATTGTATGTGTTTACATGTGAAACACCAACCAGCAGCTGGGCTGATCAAACCCACCACAAGGTGGCACTGCGAAATTTACATTACCATGGGAGAGATAGGGAGTGAGCCGTCTAATGGGCCTGTCACATTACGGCGTATGGCGTAAGCGTATGCCAGTGTATCGGCTTGTGTCACATACGCCGTCATACGTCATCATATGCTGCGCATACGCTGCGCATACGCTGCGCATACATCGTATACGCCCGGCGTATCCCGCATATGCCATCATACGAGCGCCCGTCCTAAAATTGTTTGTGCATGCTAAAAAATGTCAGCGTATGACGACGTAAGGCTCATACGCTCCTCATACGCTATGCATACGCTAAGCGTACGCCATCATATGTTGCACATACGCTATACGTACGACGTCTTGCGTTACGCATACGCTAAAACCGCTCCTTCGGCTTATCTATAGCATAAATAGCGTACGCCTGGCATGCATGTACCATATTTGAGCGTATTCGTAGCATATTCTCAGCGTGTACAAAGCGTATATTCCAAAATTTAAACTTCTAGAGCTGTATGATATAATACATTTCGAAATTAGAATACAATGTTCATTGTTTGACTGAAAACAATGTGATGTGCACACGAATGACATGTAATCCTTTCATCAGTCTACGGTGGTAAACAAAATAAAAATAAAAATCTGCCCACCCCGACCATAACATGCGTGGTCAAAAGGACGATCACCAACTTTTTTATTTGGCCTTATGTTGTATTTATATTTTTGGCTGTTTTTCTCTCCTCTATTTTCTCTGCAGTGTTCAGAAACAGTTTCTCTGTACATGACGTCGTTTTCTAACGACGACATGGAGGAAGTTTTGGAATTCATCAGGGATAAGGTCTACATCCGGCGCTTGGAGAGTGGCGAGCCAGTAGTTATCTATACGACGGGCATCAACACCAACCTGGTGTCCAACAAGTTCCTCACTGACTACAATGTCAAGTGAGTGTTGACCTAGCTTGGGCCGCGTTCAGGGTCCATCTCGGAGGCGCCGCGGAGACATCTCGGTGATGCTTTTTGGCCTATTTCCGTTCAGAGTGCGTCTCGGCAATGTCTCGGAGACGCCTCTCTTTTCAGACTGGAGATGAAAAGCGCCTCGAAAATGGCTGCCGCATTCAGTGCTTTCAGCCAATCACAGCGCAGCTTTTCCATTGCGAATGGCCGCTGCCTATGGGGGCGGCCATTTTCGAGGCAACAAACTGCTTTTACCGTTCAGACTAGCGTGACGTCAGTTCCACCTCCGAGGCACCTCCGAGACGGACCCTGAACGCGGCCCTGGTTCACCGCCACAAAAAGCTTGTTTTATTTTAACGGCGCCTCTAGAGCGCAGACATAGGCCTACACTGTTAACTAACAACACTCTCATTCCAGGGCTCACAGTTGTCCATTGAAAGATCAACACCATACCGTTGTTGTTGTTGTTGACTTCCTGTTGACAGAGCTCATTGTAAGGGCAGATCCCACTGCTGTCACCATGTTAAGTTGGGTTATGTTAAGTTGGCAGTGCCAGGTCACTAACCACTTATTTCCCGCCATTTTTGGAGTGTGGGAACGATTGCGTCGTAAGGTTGGCGAGTTGGCGCCTACTACTCACGTCCTCGCTCCGCCCTGGCGCCGCCAGCTCACCACCAGCTCGCCACCAACACCTCAGTGCCCCCCTTTTGAATGGTTGGCGATCAAGCGGCGCCCTGGCGGCGAGTTGTCGCCTGCCCCCGCCCATTTTCACGTTTTGCAGCGCGTATAAAGGAAATCATTTCGAGAGGTGATGTCACTTGCTCCTGGACTGTCTGACTTGCTGCTGCTTCTGCTACTTCTTCATTCCACTCCATCTTCACAGCCACTACTTCAGGATAATGCCCCCGTCCTGATATGACCTTAGATGTTGCTAGGACGTAAAACAACAACAAACAAACAAACCTAAGAAGAACAGACCATCTCCTACTGATGCAGCTATAGCTCCTGCTTTATTTGCTCCAGCTCCTTCTGCTCCAGCTCCTTCTGCTCTAGCTTCATCTATCCAAGACATGTGTGAGGTCGGCTCGCTTCTGCTGTGTACTGCTGATGAGGAGGAGATGTCACAGAGGAGCATGCCAGACTTGGACCTGGGGATGGAGAGTGAGGTTGATAGGACTCTGCTCTCTCTGGAGATGCTCACTGCCGCACAGGAGGACGAGCTGGCTGACTGGTTCAGTGAGAACCCCATATTCTATGACAAGTCAATGCCGGATTTCAAGAAATGGAGCAAGCGGGACTGGCTCCTGAATCAGAAGGGGGAACCCATTTATCTCTGTGGTGAGTATGCTTGCTGTTGCATCTTTTCTATACTTTCAGCTTGTGCACAAAAATTGTCAGCCGTCTGTTTGCATTGTTTGTACTTGGTGTAGGTTTCTGTACACAGAGCATATTCTTTGTTGTTGTACCCATATGTTCACAGCATAGTATATTTTTTAACATTTGTTAATTTATTTAGTAAATGACATGTACACAGCGTGTATGTACTTTTTCTAGCCATCTGTACAGAGCCTTGTATGTATTTGTTCCCATGTATTGGTGTGTTTTACTTTAATTTAGAGTTGTGTCATCCTGTAAAGGCTGCAAGCATTTGTTAACCTCACTGTTGTAAGTGTAGAAACGGTTTACTCATTAGATCTCATGTTCTTTTTTCAGGCCCCTTCATCTGGCAGTGGTTCCGCAACTTGCGGACCATGTACAGGATTGATTGATTGATTGGTGGTTGCTTTATGTCGTGTCGGCAGCATAGGCCATATTCACGGCGAGAAATGTTTGTTTTTGTTCAAACCATTGCTTTTACATGTAAAAGCATACAATCAATTTTGTGTCAATGGACACTCATGAATTTTGTAAACTCACAATGATATAGCTAAAATATAAGTCTAAATGATAGTATTATTCACTGATGAAATTTGTTTAAAAACCTATATGAGTTGGTACAAACCAGCTGCCCTCAAAAAGGCTAAAATGTTTTCTTGTTTTACTTTAGTAAAAAGTTCATGCATGTTGTTTGCAGTGTAAAATTGTTGGTGCAGGGCCATGAAATCCACACAGTTTAATAAAATGTGTTTTAATGTCAGTGGGGACTGACATCCAATACATTCGGGGTGAGGCTCCCCCTTGAGCAGAAAAACGTGTGATATAGTGATATAGTGATTGGTAGACAGGAAGTGTGAACACTTATTTGTCTCTCATTTTTGCTTGAGTGCAAGTAATTAGCAACACAAGGGATAAATTAGTAGCATGTGGTGAATAAGTGGTCAAATTTCCCTATATCATCAGCCCATGCTTTTTCTAATCGGTTCTTGAATGAATTTATTGAGCCGGCATCGATAACATTTTGTGGGAGACTATTCCATATATTTATGATCCTGTTTGAGAAACTGTGTTGCCTTAATTTTGAAACGGCTCTGGGTTTTACTAGTTTGAGAGTATGGCCCCGGCTGCCTTCTCTTTTATTCAAGGTGAAAAATTGGTTCATATCTATTTTATCAAAACCTTTCATAATTTTAAATACTTCAATTATGTCACTTCTTTTCCTTCTGTAGGAAAGGGTAGGAAGTTTCAATTTCCTGAGCCTTTGTTCATAGGGTAAGTCCTTTATAACTGCAACTAGTTTTGTTGCACGTCTCTGAACCTTTTCGATCTCCAGAATATCTTTCCGAAAAATTGGGCTCCAAATTTGTGGACAGTATTCCGAAATTGGTCTAACAAGAGACTTAAATAGAATGAGAAAATTGTTCTTGTTGAGGCGATGGAAGGTTCTTTTAATTATTCCTACTCTCTGGTTAGCATTTGAGATGATAGTCCTCATGTGTTTCTGAAAGGAGAGTTGGGAGTCGAAGGTTACACCCAAGTCCTTTTCATAGCTATCTTGTTGCAGGACAGTGTTCTGCATAATATAGGCGTAATGAGGATTATTTTTCCCGTACTGAATAATTTTGCACTTCTTGTCATTGAAGGGCAATTGCCATTTCTCAGACCATTGTGAGAGTTTCAGAATATCCTCTTGTAAGAGATTTTTATCTCTTACGTCTTTTATTGCTCGAAAGACCTTTGTGTCATCCGCAAATATTTTTAGGTTTGATGAGACACTGCCTGGCAGGTCATTTATAAATATTATAAATAATATTGGTCCCAGCACACTTCCCTGAGGTATTCCTGAGGTGACATTCTTAAAGGAAGATTTTTTATTACCTACAACTACCCTTTGCTTTCTCTCAGACAGGAAGTCCTGTATCCATTCAGAAATTGATCCGGATATTCCCAGAGCTTTGACTTTGTTTAATAGTCTTTTGTGGGGCACACTATCAAAGGCTTTGGAGAAGTCCAGATAGACGGTGTCCCATGCCAGGCCATGATCCAGCCAGTCAGTCCAAATTTCCATCACTTCTAGTAGTTGTGACAGACAAGATTTTCCTCCAGTGAATCCGTGTTGGTCTGGAGATATCAATCCTAGTTTTTCCAAGTGTTCTACGACACAGTCTCGGATTATTCTTTCTAGCATTTTACAGCATAGGGAGGTTAAACTCACAGGTCTGTAATTTGATGCCAGGCATTTTGGTCCCTTTTTATGCAGGGGTTTTACCTCAGCATCTTTCCATTGTTTGGGTATTTTCCGTTCCGTGTGTTAGCCACGAGTGGCCAATATGGCATCTTGTTAAAACAACCTGGTCGTGTCGCCCTTCCAGGTGACTCTGCGGCAGTCCGTTCACGGAGGGGGTAATTCTATGGAGTTTGTTGTCTGGGTGTTCATCCCATTCGATTTACCATAGGTTCCAAATGTATTTTTGAATGGTAGGTTTCAGATCAGAGTGGGGAATATGACAGTGTTTCAAAGGAGCAGTCAGGGCTCGAGTGGCCGCTTGATCTGCTCTCTCATTTCCTGGGATACCCACATGACTAGGCACCCAACATAGGTGAATGTCAAATTTTGCTATTGAAAGAGAGTTTACAGGAACAGGAGTTTACATGTACAGGAAGGTGAAAAAGAAGAAGAGTGGGCAGGGGGTGAAGATAATGATGGCGAGGAAGCTGTGGACGATGCACCGGTTCCAGTTCCTCGACCAGCACCTGTGCATCCATGCGCCACGCCACATCACAGGCTTGGTGAGTGTTTATGTTTTATAATGTATGCTGATGTTACTGTGTGTGTTGTTGTGCCACTGTATGCTACCCTTATTCTGCACAGCCTTTGTGTCATCTGTCATCCATGGAAGCCGTATAATTGTGCTTAAAAAAGGTTAGCATGCTACTATATTACAGTAATTATACAATTAATACAATATTTTCTAGGATACCTAAAATTACAGAAGTGGGCCAACCTCACAGATGTCTTGGATAGATGAAGCTGGAGCAGAAGGAGCTGGAGCAGAAGGAGCTGGAGCAAAAAAAGAAGGAGCTGTATCTGCAGTAGTAGGAGATGGTCTGCTCTTCTCAGGAGGCATTATCCTGAAGAAGTGGCTGTGAAGATGAGGTAGAATGAAGAAGTAGCAAAAGTAGCAGAAGTAGCAGAAGTAGCAGAAGCAGCAGCAGGTCAGACAGTCCAGGAGCAAGTGACATCACCTCGTGAAACACTTTCATTTTATACGCGCTGCAAAACGCAAAAATGGGAGGTGCCAGGTTGACGACCTGATGGCAACAACTCGACGCCAGGGCGCCGCCTGGTCGCCAACCATTCAAAAAGGGCGGCACTGAGCTGTTCGCAGTGAGCTGGCAGCGCCAGGGCGGCGCAAGGATGTGAGTGGTAGGTGTCAACTCGCCAACCTTGCACTGCAATCGTTCCCATGCTCCAAAAATGGCGGGAAAAAGTGGTTGTAGTCCGGGTGGTGACCTGGTGGCGACCGGGCGGCGCCAGTTCGCCGCCATGCCACCGCCAGGTCGCCAACCAAAACTGAATGGCGCCGCTGGCAGAGGGCGCAAAGAGGTTGCAAGTGCAGCAGCTGCAACCTCCTTGAGTCCAAAATTTTCAAAATGGACACGGCGCCCTAGCCCTGGCGCCAACCTGGCACCGACTTTGGCGCCACCAGGTCGCAAACCTGGCTATGTGGGTTGGTGCCCTGCAGCTGCCCTGCTACCGCCCTGGCACTGCTAGGGCGCCAACCATTGTTAAAAAAAAAAAAAGAATTAATAGCGCCGCCGGAAAATGGCCCAAGGAGGTTGCAGGTGCATCCTCATTGCGTCCAAAATTTCCAACATGGACGCCGGTGTTGCAGTTTCCCAGGGACACCAGTTTGCGAGGGACACATTGCTTCTGCACATGCATCAAAATCGAACAGCATCGTCACTAACCTTATAAATTTAATATAATGTTTTTGGTAAAGATGTTTTCTATATGTGTACCAAACGATTTGTTTCTAGATGGTGTAATTTGAGAGATATTTGACTTCTTCTGTATTTTCTGTATGAACATTGCTCACGACCATTGACAATGCCTTGAGTTTGATGGTATGCGCAGTGCAAAACGTTAGTTTTATTCAAAATTAATAGAATTCAAGAACCCTAACCTTATAAATTTAATATAGTCTTTATGGTAAAGATGTTTTCTATATGTGTACCAAGCGATTTGTTTCTAGATGGTGTATTTTGGGAGATATTTGACTTCTTCTGTATGAAGATTTGCTCACGGCCGTTAACAATGCATTTGAATGGAAGTGTCCCTGGCAAACTGGTGTCCCTCGGAATCCTCATCACCGGGACACTTGCTATATCAGGACGACATTGGTCTGAATGTAGAATTGTCCTTTGAAGACAGGTACTACTGTACTCCTGATAACAAGACACCTGCTATATCAGGACGACATTGGTCTGAATGTAGAGATATAAGCGATCGTAAGCTAACGCAGGCCTTGTGTGACTTGGGTATTAATTATTATTAGGGATAAGGAAGGCCGAGGCCAATCGATCAATTAATCAAATCAGTCTAACTTTGCTGCTTGACCATAATGCAAATGTCTACTAAATCTACCAATATTCGGCTTTGTTTTCTAATTGGCTCAGGATCGTGAACTCTTTGGAGTTTGGTTGCTTCATTCGAGCAATTGACTTCATGCTGCGACACTATCACCCATCACAAGTGTTCATCGATTTCCCAGCTGAGAGCTTCCGTGAGGGAATTCAGGAATTAAGAAAAGTAGTTGGGGCTGTAGAGCATGTGCTGCACATGGAGGAAATGGGGAAGTTCATAATGGACAGGACTCAACACAGGATTTTGAAGGTGAGAGGTGGGACAGGGGACCAGGGGATAAATATCACATTGTGACGGTGAGAAGTGGAACAAGGGACCAGGTTAAGTTCCTAATAAACAGGGCTAAATATGGCATTGTGAAGGTGAGAAGTGGAACAGGGTACCAGATCTTATTTCTAATAGACAGGGGTAAGCATGACATTGTGAAGGTGAGATGTGGGACAGGGGACCAGGCTAAGTTCCTAATAGACAGGGTACCAGGCCATGTTTCTAATAGACAGGGCTAAATAAGGCATTGTGAAGGTGAGAAGTGGGACAGGAGACCAGGTTAAGTTCCTAATAGACAGGGCTAAGCATGACATTGTGAAGGTGAGAAGTGGGACAGGGGACCAGGTTAAGTTCCTAATAGACAGGGTACCAGGCCATGTTTCTAATAGACAGGGCTAAATAAGGCATTGTGAAGGTGAGAAGTGGGACAGGAGACCAGGTTAAGTTCCTAATAGACGGCTAAATAAGCCATTGTGAAGGTGAGAAGTGGGACAGGGGACCAGGTTAAGTTCCTAATAGACCGGGCTAAACATGACATTGTGAAGGTGAGAAGTGGCACAAGGGACCAGGATATTTTCCTAATAGACAGGTCTAAATATGGCATTGTGAAGTTGAGAAGTGGGAAAGGGGATCAGGTTAAGTTCCTAATAGACAGCGCTCAAAATGGCGTTGTGAAGGTGAGAAGTAGGACAGGGTACCAGGTCAAGTTTCAAATATACAGGGCTAATTATGGCATTGTGGGGTAAGACGTGGGACAGGGGACCAGGGCTGAATACCACATTGTGAAGGTGAGAAGTGGGACAGGAGACCAGGTCATGTTCGTAATAGACAGGGATAAATAGTGCATTGTGAAGGTGGGAAAAGTCATAGCGCCACCTACCAGTTTGCCAGTGCTTTACTGCCACCACTTATTTCCTTGTCATGTTCTATTTGATAACACCATTGAAAATGAATGAACATTTTCATGGACTTATTAATGCATCTTTATCGTTTTATATCGCTGCAATTATTCCAAATTCATCGGTTATAAAAGCAATGTAATGAAATATATGCAGCTTAAATAAAGGGTCATTCTCTGAAACTGGGCAGTAAAGGGTCACATGGAAACCAACAGTGAAAACCTTCCACCTAATAGCAAACATAGATTCCAAATCATAGCAGAATCCATGTTTCTGTGAGGGTTTGCATGTTGTGCATATGTCAGAGTTGAAAAACATATATTTCACTTTTTGATTTAGATCTTCTACAAATTGAGCAATATGGTAATATCACTCATGTAACATGAAAATCAAAGACACACCCAGAACAACATTTTCACATACACAACAAAGTCAAACAAGGTTTGATTGATTACAGGTAAGCAAACCAGGTTGTCTTACAAGAAAAAAAAGGTGAAAGAAATGTTTGGCTAAATGCATGGTGTCATTGTGTAAACTTTCATATTTAGACTCTAGCACAAAATCATACTGGTATAATGTTGATATCTTTTGTGGGATAGATTCAATACATATAGAATTGCTAATAGACAGAGGCTACAATAAATATTTGACTTGCTATCAATAAAAGAAAGAATTAATTATCAGCATCGTAACATGGAGACCAAATATGTGATGCTAAGTTTGAGATAATAACCCTAAATTCAGATTAATTCCTACCATAATGTGAAGTCCTCGGCTGGCAGTTTTAGTTGTGTAGTTAGGCTAAGAGGAAATCACTACAGGCAAGGAAGGAAAGCAGACATAGAGTGAAAGTATGAGATCTAGACTCCCTTCTTTATTATATTTATAGCTTCAGGAATCAAGATGGTGGCACACACCTGATCAAACTCTCCAATCAGCAACAGGCATTCTTATATCTACCAATGATATTCAAGAACCTTGTAACCAAGGCATGGTTATGTCTGGCTACAGTGCCCTGTTGTGTCTGGTGTGCAGTGATCTGTAAATAACATTTGGGGGGGGGGGGGGTATGTGAGCAGAACTCCAAAGACTCTGTCCATTTCAAGAAGTGCCCCTCTCACACTATCTATTATAATACAAAATTTCTATCTTAAATCAGTAATGGATCACCAACACCACATATACCTTTGGTTTTACATACCATTTACCATTATATAGACCATTTGTAATTTATTATAGAATAGTTCACACCATAACCAATGTCTTAAATATCTGGAAATTTTACAACGTACTCCGCCCCTCCACTTCTTACCACCTGCCCAGCAGTGTAGAAAGATCTGCACAGTACTACATTGTACTTCCATAACCATTAAGTCTCATTCAATCAACTATCTATAATAAATTAAGTCTAAAGAATTTTTAGTGGATAAGGTATATCTGACTTCGAAATAAAGAAATAACCATAACCAATGTCTTAAATATCGGGAAATTTTACAATAAGGCTCATTAATTCAGGCAGGGTCTACACTTAGATGCGTAGTATTTTGTTGCAAAATACTACAGTCGTACTGAGAACAGGTCACCTGCTATAACAGGACGACATTGGTCTAGATGCAGAATTGTCCCTTGAAGACAGGTACTACTGTACTCCTGATAATAAGACACCTGCTATATCAGGACGACATTGGTCTGGATGTAGAGTTGTCCCGTGAAGACATGTACTACTGTACTCCTGATAATAAGACACCTGCTATATCAGGACGACATTGGTCTGGATATAGAGTTGTCTGTTGAAGACGGGTTTTCTGTACACACACACTGCCTGTTCCTGCTACATTGATTGCATACTTTATTACTGAGGCTTACTCCGAGTCAATCCTGGAGAAGTTAGACAGCGGAGAGTCCGAAGCTAATGCTGAGCTTCACTACCCCTACATCCTCGCGCAGTGGGGCAGCGGCCTGGCCTACCTCAAGGTGAGTACACCAGGGGCAGAGTTAGATAAAGAATTCACCCCATACTTGCAGGAGGGCTGAAAAACAACCCATTAGAAAAAGTGGTGAATCGCTTAGTAAATGAAATCAGCACTGAAATTCTTGATTCAAGAAGAATACTATATTCTTCATATACATCTTCATATTTACCCGGTATGCTTGAGTTGAAAAATATAATACCACATGTAGTTTAATGCACTTTAAAAGTGAAGTCGACGGCATTCTATCGTTGGCATCTTGTTTTTTTGCATTCCCTCCCATTTCACCAATTCTGTGCCGATATAAGTAGCCATTTGTTACTCGAACCAGGAATTCCACTTCCTGTTCCATACTAAAACAATTTTCGCCCATATTTAGATTACGTTGTCATTGACCCCCTACCGCAAGTACGGGGTGATTCTTTTATCTAGGGAAAAGTCAACAACTGGAGCAAAGCATTCTGCAAGCACTATTTGGTTGTTGCAGGTGTATAATGTACTATTTTGACCAGACGAGATGGCTGAATGAGTTGACACATCCATCTCCCATTTTGGTAGATTGTGAGTTTCGAACCTCGAACCCTAGTCGAGTTAAACCAAGGACTTACAAATTTATACTTGTCACTTCCTAGCCAGGCATTCGGCATTATTAGGATAGGACAAGGACTGGTTGACTCAGTGTCAGAATAATGTGACTGAGTGGGATATCAGGTCATGGTGTTGGTGGCCTGGTCTCCCAGTGGGGCGGTACTGTAAAAGTATTAAAAAGTCACCATGAGTGTTCACTGTCACAAGTCGGTACCCATCCTGATATGACCATAGATGGTGCCAGGACATAAAACTCCAACAACCAACCAACTGACGTAATAATTGCCTATAATGGTACTTCCTATACTACTTCCGTGTAAATCCTGGCTTATTGCAGGTGTATTATGTAATAATTGCCTATAATGATACTTCCTATACTACTTCCGTGTAACTCCTCGCTTATTGCAGGTGTATTATGTAATAATTGCATATAATGGTACTTCCTATACTACTTCCATGTAACTCCTCGCTTATTGCAGGTGTATTATGTAATAATTGGTTATAATGGTACTTCCTATACTACTTCTGTGTAACTCCTGGCTTATTGCAGGTGTATTATGTAATAATTGCCTATAATGATACTTCCTATACTACTTCCGTGTAAGTCCTGGCTTATTGCAGGTGTATAATGTAATAATTGCCTATAATGGTACTTCCTATACTACTTCCGTGTAACTCCTGGCTTTTTGCAGGTGTATTATGTAATAATTGCCTATAATGGTACTTCCTATACTACTTCCGTGTAACTCCTGGCTTATTGCAGGTGTATTATGTAATAATTGCCTATAATGGTACTTCCTATACTACTTCCGTGTAACTCCTCGCTTATTGCAGGTGTATTATGTAATAATTGCCTATAATGGTACTTCCTATACTACTTCCGTGTAACTCCTGGCTTATTGCAGGTGCATTATGCAATAATTGCCTATAATGATACTTCCTATACTACTTCAGTGTAACTCCTGGCTTATTGCAGGTGTATTATGTAATAATTGCCTATAATGGTACTTCCTATACTACTACCGTGTAACTCCTGGCTTATTGCAGGTGTATTATGTAATAATTGCCTATAATGGTACTTCCTATACTACTTCCGTGTAACTCCTGGCTTATTGCAGGTGTATTATGTAATAACTGCCTATAATGTTACTCCCTATACTACTTTGGCAGTACAGGTTCTTGATAAAACCAAAGGCTAAGGGAGCAAACCTTAAAGGGGCTGTCACATTAGGGTTTTTTGCGGGAGCGTATGGCGGCGTAAGCGCATTACGTCATATACGTCGGCATACGCCGTATACGCTACTCACACGCTATACATACGCTACTCATACGCTACTCATACGCCGCCAGATGCCGGCGTATGTGAAGCGTATGAGGCATACGCCGCCATACGCTTTCATAAATCCGTCCGTCCAAATTTTTTTGTGCATGCTCAAAAAAACTCGACCTATGAGGGCGTATGGCCCATACTGTCAAAAAATGTCACAGCACGCTCCCATACGCTCCTCATACGCTCCTCGTAGGTTCCACATACGCTCAAAACCACCCGAAAGGTCACCAAATGTCATCATAGGCCGGCATGCGCAGGACCTACGTAGGTTTTCAATACGCTCCCGCCATACGCCGTAATGTGACAGGGCCTTAACAGAAAAATATGTTACCATTGCAGCATTAAGGGTGGTGATGAATAGAACTCCCAACATCTCCCGACCAGTCACTGCAGGGACAAATAGTTTGCGCCTTTCTTGACATGTTCTTGATGGTGTGAGACCTCTATGTTTTCCCCGAGAGAGTGCCGCTAGTAACTTGCAAAAGACAGCAACACTTCAACACCTTGCAATCAGCTTTTATGAAATGTAGCAGTAAAACTTCTCTAAATCGACTGACCATGGGATCGACTTTAAGCGGTTAAGTAATGAAAGCAGTCTTTGTCACATTGCGACTGACAGCATGATGATGATACTACTTTGGTGGAACCGCCTTTTGTTTCAGGTATATGAGGATCAGTCGTTTGAGGTTATCGACTTAGTCACACTGGCTGGTCGATCTTTTATTGACCTGGGACGTCTTCTAACTGGTGCAAAGGTAAGTTGAACCAACATTAAAGATGTAAAGCCTTATTTCCCAGTGGGGCAGCACTATAAAGTCACCATGAGTGCACACTCTCACAGTCGGTACCCGTCCTAATGACCTTAAATGTTGTCAGGACATAAAACTCCAATAACCAACCACCCAACCTCTAACTACGAACCTGCACTGAGTTTCCATTGTTTTTATTTTGTTTGATTGATTGATTAATTGAATAGTGGTTACTTTACGTCGTGTCGGCAGCATAGGCCATATTCACGGCGAGAAATGTTTGTTTTTTGTTCAAACCATTGCTTTTAAATGTAAAAGCAGACAATCAATTATGTGCCAATACACACATTAAATTAAAAAAGCTCACAATTATATATTTGTGGCCAAGGGAAACAAATTACCATAAAAAAAAGGTTTTTTTGGTACATGAGTTGATTAAGCAGGGGAAATTTCAAACATGGACGATTGGTCTTCCTCATTCCATTGCTCCTTGCCCTCTCCTAATAATGCTGAGTGCCAGGCCAGGTAGCGACAAGTATAAATTTTAAAATCATTACTTTGACTCAACAAGGGTTCGAACCCATTGGTTTGAATCCCACGACCTACTAAAATGGGAGGCGGACACTCAACTCATTCGGCCATCCCATCTGGTCTATGATGTGCGGTATCAGTTTTGCAATGTCACTTGAAAAAAATCTATTGCACACAATTGACATTTTCTCTGCTCAATAAATGAATTCATTAATTAAAATTACCACACCTCTCTAGTTTGACATGGCTGGAATACCACGGCTTCCATGCTGAACAAAAACAAAATTCACCGATAGAAACAAGATGTTATGAGCATTGTAGAAACCTTTACAGATATATCAAATTGGCTACGGTAAAGGATAGAGACAGACATAAATGAGTAGTGGTGGGTAACCTTCTTTATTTTTGCTAGCAGGTCCTTGGCCGGGCAAAATAATATCCCTACCTAAAAGCTCAAATCCACTGCTACAGTGAGTGCAGTTCAAGCGCGAATGAGCCAAGCGGCAGTGGCGTGGCAGTCGCAGGGCAAAAGAGTGGCCCGCAGTGAATATTACAGTGAAGAATAAATAAGAGAACGTATAATAAATAATTAATTAAATACAAAGTAGGGAAAACTCCACCTCTTTATACATATATAATCAATTATATCCTACATAAAATTGGCTATGGTAAAGGATAGAGAGAAACACAAATGAGTAGTGGTGGGGAACTTCTTCATTTTTGCTAGAAGGTCCTTGGCCGGGCAAAATAATAGCCAACCAGGCCAGAGACCCCCACCCAACCACTACTCAAGCTTCGACTAGGCCAAGAGGACACCCTCAGGTCATTGACGATGCACACCTTCAGCGGCATTTTTAAGTAAGCATAGGCTGTCTCGCTAGCCCAGTCCATTCTCACCTTTATTTCCTCGATCGTAGCGCCACACATGGCAAGGCAAGTTGTGCCACCTCAGCGCAGGGAGTGGGAGGTAAAGTGGCACTCCCTGAGACCCACCCTACTTGCAAACAGTTTCAACATTTATTGATAGGAACAATAAGACATCGGGTAGGAGCCGGACTCTGCCGGGAGCCTGAAGGCTATTTCATCCTGAGCAGCAGGTATCTCATCAAAGTGCCTTTGGGTCCAAAATAAGGCAGACAGCGCCCGGTTACAACACTTGGCGACTGGTATCTCTAGCACACGTTCAGTAAATTGGATAGTCTTACACTGCCTCACCTGAATCAACATCCCCCAATAGAAAAATGTAAAATCTGAACGTCTAAGGGAGGCCTCTGAGTCTCTAACCTGGCTCTTCCTGAGTAACGCATGAAAGGACAGCAACATCGCCGCGTGCCAGGCAGTATGCCCAGAGTTCAGGGTCAAACCCCCTAAGATTCTACATAACATATGCGGCAGGAGGGGGGGGCAGCCTTTGGTTCGTCCCTCTTCTCGCGTCTTATACCCTTCAATGTTGCAGATACATAATAATCGGCATAGAGGATAGTTTTGGAACTGTTCTGTTTCAGGTAAAAATTCAGACCTGACAAATAGTTTAATATAAGACAAATAGTTTAATATAAGACAGATCCCTGGCGAGCCAGGTCGCATACAAAGAAACCCACTTTAAGGTGCAGGGAAAAGGAGCCCTGTTCTCCCCGAACTGATCGACAAAGGTCAAATAATGCTTAATTTGCACCGCTCTTGAAGATCACAAATTGGCGGAATAAAACTGCCTCTCATATAGCTCCTGCTCGCCTGCTAGCGCTTCCCGCCCTGGAATGAAACAGAAAATGGGACCTAAAAAATATCTCTACAACACATCACCCATCCTTTATCAACACCGGCTATCCTAGCCACACTTCCCACATCACCCAGGCTGCTCAATGCATCACAAGTAATATTTCTTGAAGTATGAATATAGGAAGAAATGAATATAAAATTGTTCCCAATCGCCATCCAGAAAAGCTTTCGAAGATAACCCATTATCTCCCGTGAGCGGGAGCGGCCCGTGTTCAGTGCCACCTGTACCACAGCGCTGTAAGTCATGAACACTATTGAAGCCCCCCCACCCATATGCCCAGCGTGTGGCTGCCTCAAAGGCAGCCACCATCTCTTTGACATTAATATGATCACTGTCCAACCCCTCCTCGAGCAACACGTGATGGTGCCCTGCATAGTCACAAAGAGCTATATCATCGTCTCCCTTATAACAGCCGACTAGTCAATCCTCGAGTGTGCACTGTCACAAGACGGTACCCATCCTGATATGACCATAGATGGTGCCAGGACATAACACTCCAACAACCAACCAACTGACATAATAATTGCCTATAATGGTACTTCCTCGATCGAAGTACCATTATAGGCTCAATGGAGCCTATAATGGTACTTCGCCCGAGGCATTGCTATACCCAGCATGGTGGCCTTACTGTTAAACCGTGCCGCATAGCTTTCCCACCATTCAATATCCTGGCGGAACCTAGTGTAGTGATAAGGCTCCTTGATGGAAGCAATCAGATCGTAGATCCCGCAGCAAAATGCACGGGCTCTCTAGATCACCTTGGTTTGTTTGTTTGTTGTTGTTTTACGTCCTAGCAACATCTAAGGTCATATCAGGACGGGTACCGACTTGTGACAGTGCGCACTCAAGGCGACTTTATAGTGCTGTCCCACTGGGAAACCAGGCCACCGGCACCATGACCTGGTATCCCACTCAGTCACATTATCCTGACACTGAGCACACCAGTCCTTGCCCTATCCTAATAATGCCGAGCGCCTGGCTAGGAAGCAACAAGTATCAATTTTTAAATCATTGGTTTGACTCGACCGGGACTCGAACCCACGATCTACCAGCACGGGAGACGGACGCTCTAACTCATTCGGCCATCCCGTCTGGTAGATCACCTTGGCACAATGTGGCAGTAACCCCCCCCAGCCTTTCTAGATCCTTCCATTTTTCTTTCCTACGACCCCGGAATTGAGCCACGACTTGGTATTATTTGTTAAGCTTATCAGCAGGGAGGGTTGGTTCTAATTTTATCGTATCAATGTCGATCCCCGGAAAATGCATTTTCTGACTCAGGCAGAGCAACTTTTTAAAGCTTACAAAGGAACCCAACCTATAACGGACACATTATGGTTTGTAGTCAACACAAGAAATGACATCCTGGTCTAATTCAACAGACAAATTGGCTTCGATAAGATCACGCTCCCATGCCAACAAGCATTTACTATCTTTGTTTTCATACCTGTGGTCAAATTCATTATTTATCACCCGAAAACCGAAGACTATGCCACGTAATATATAATAGGCTTCAGGATCAATGCCGCCCCTGAAAAACAGTTCAATGAAAAAACGACGAGGCTTCAATTGACAATCAGCACCCTCAAGGTGTTATACAAAGGAACACAGACCCCTATCACAGTCATTTGTTACACAGAACACGACAGGTGAGGAGCCCTCAAATTCACTGATAGTCACTTCGATAAAACCTTCGCACACTTCCAGTCCTCTATACCTTCAGGCACTTGTAATCCTCGCTTGTCATATAATTGTCTTAAATCTATCACACGATCAGGGTTTACTGGTCCCACTCGAACTGTTCACCTGGTGGTCCCCAACAGGGGGGCCCCTCCTCCATATCGGCTTCAATATTATTCACAATGTAGTCACCTGCAAAGACCACCTCCTCAACACAATGATGTTGTTCCTCTGTAGGGATCCTATTATCCACACAGCGCATGCAGTCACCTACAAAGACCACTCTATCCTCACGGTCACCTGCAAAGACCATATTATCCTCATTGTCGACCCGGTCACCTTCAAAGACCACATTCTCAATATCAGCTGTGGGGGGGGGGGGGGGGGGGGAGGGGGGGGGGTGCATGGGGGGTTTAATCCCATCACAATGTAACCCTGGTCAGCTACAAAGACCTCTAACACCCAGCTGGGTAGCGCCGTCACTGGGGCACATACCTTGGCGGTGCTACTAATTGGGTAATTGAGCAACACACCCGACACTCCCCTGTCTACCCCGGTGTGGCGGTTTCAGCGTGTTCCCGTGCTCAGACGTGTCCCGTTGCTTCTGCGCATGCGCGGATTTCGCATCAACTCGGATCACCCGAGACACTTATTGGCACATGCGCACATCCTACAAACTCGGGTCGAATAATCGAATACGCTTCTCCGCGCTCGGGTGGACAATTTTTTTTTTTTTTTTAATAACCGATAAAAAATACAGCAAAATAGGATTTAAAGTATTTTATGATGGCCTAGTTTACCTATATTTCCATTTAATTAATCTAAGTTATTCTTTTTTTGCACACGGCACGTGTATTTGTCGACTCCACTCGCCGTGTTCTATTTGAAATTCTGACGACTGGGATGACCCGAGTCGCCCGGGTAGTGTTAATCGATTACGGCCATGTTTATTAGATTCTGACGCATGCGCAGAAGCGAGGTACACGTCTGAGCACGGGAACACGCTGAAACCGCCACACCGGTCATGCCGAGCTGGCTGATTGATTGGTGGTTCCTTTACGCCGTGTCAGCAGCATAGGCCATATTCACGGTGAGAATTGTTTGTTTTTTTATTCAACCATCACCTTTACATATAATGTAAAAGCATACAATCAATTATGTGTCATTAGACACTATGAATTTTTAAAAGCTCACAATCATATAATTAAATAAATAGATGAATTAATTAATTGATAAAAATTGTTTTAATGAAATATATGAGGTGGTACAGACCAGCTGCCCTTAAAAAGGCTAAAATGTCTTCTTGTTTTACTTTAGTAAAAAGGTCATGCATGCTGTTTGCAGTGTAAAATTGTTGGCACAGTGCCATAAAATCAACACAGTTTAGTAAAATGTGCTTGACTGTCAGTGGGGACTGACATCCAATACATTCAGGGGGAGGGTACCCCTTGAGCAGGAAAACATGTGTTAGCCACGAGTGGCCAATACGCCAGCGGCTAAGGACCACTTGGTCCCGCCGACCCCCCATATGAGACTGTGGTAGTTTTCCCACAGCCCGTTCAATTTCATGTAATTTGTTAATGTTTTCATCCCACTCATTTTGCCCTTTGGATTTGATGTGGGTGGCTATTAGTGGTTTCAGATTAGAGTGGGGTATTAGACACGGTTCAACATCATGAAAGTAGCGTCCACGTAACGGGTTGTTTGGTTGGCCCCCTTGTCATCACCGGCAGCTCCCCAGCTGGCGTCCAAAATGGCGTCGCCACCATCTTGTCATCCTCCCGTGCTGGCTTGGCGTCGTCTCTCTCGCTTTGATAACAGTTTTCTTTTGCATTTCTCCAACGCAGCGAGCTTGTTCTCAGCTTCCAGCGTGTGTCCCTCCTCTGCCATACGTTCCAGTCGCTCCTGAGATGACATGGCGCTCAGTTCCGACTCTACGTGTTTCGGTCGTCCGCCATATTTTAATCCCTGTCAGGTAGCCGGCAGTTTGAACGTGACCGAGTCATCGGACCAGCACTATCCTGCTTTTCCTCACACTGTGTTGTATTTCCTTTTTCGTGTACTGCTTCACACGTATCAAAAAATTCTTTAGGCATAGTCGTCTAAACGATACTTCCTGTAACTCACGTAGTGAAAACAGTACCGGTGTCAGAAGTATATGAACACCCCCACTTGTTACAATAAGAGGCATACCCAGCTAAAATCCAGTGCTACAGTGAGTGCAGTTCAAGTGCGAATGAGCCAAGCAGCAGTGGCATGGCAGTCGCAGCGCAAAAAAGTGGTGGGACCGGGCGCGGTGACCAAATCGGTAGAGCACAGGCCTCGTGTACGGAAGATCGGGAGTTCAGGAGTTTGGTTCCCGGTCGAGTCAAATCAATGACTTAAAAATTGATACTTGTCGCTTCCTAGCCTGGTGTTCGGCATTATTAGGATAGGGTAAGGGCTGGTTAGCTCGGTGTCAGGATAATATGACTGAGTGGGATATCGGGTCATGGTGGCGGCAGCCTGATTTCCCAGTGGGGCAGCACTATAAAATCGCCATGTGTGCATACTGTCCCAAGTCGGTACCAGTCCTGATATGACCTTAGATGTTGCTAGGACGTAAAACAACAACAAACAAACAAACAAGAAAAAAAGTGGCCCGCAGTTAATATTACAGTGAAGAATAAATAAGAGAACGTATAATAAATAATTAATTAAATAAAAAGCAGGGAAAACTCTTGCCTCTTTATATATATATATATATAATAAATGATATTCTACATTATATGAGGCTATCTTAAAAGGTGCTAAGTAATTTGGGACAAACTTTGTCCATTGTAACAATCAACATACTATCTGTTTATGCATTTGCTCAGGATAAACTGATTTATGGTGTTTCATAATCCCAATAGAATACATATTGATTTGAAGCAAATGTCCTTGAGTTTTCAGTGTAACCCTTTCTGTGCTATTTTGTGTCAATCGTTACGTAGACAAAAAAACGAGAAGAGTTATCACCTTTTGAGACAGGCTCATAAATATATATATATATATATATTTAACTGGTCACGGCACCAGTTTAACCGTTGGGCTATTCCACCCCCGCTTAAGGTGAGCCTACCTGTTAATATAAATAATTGTTTCCATGTGAATGTCTTGTGCCTCCCGCCGCCGGTTGTCTGCCTCGCTGCCAGCTTTACCCTTGGCTAGCAACGTTCTAGGTGGAGAGTTTGACTCCTTACAGACCGTGGGGCGGAAGGCCCTTAATTAAATAAGATTATAGAGCAATCAAAATAGCAATCTTAAGTTGACCATAGCGGTTAATAATATAAGTCTGGAGAATAGTAAAGAATGCAAGGAACGTTCATGTCACTTCTTAGGAGCTCACCGTTTTATTCTTACCTCTTACTAACAGGATGAATTTAGCAATATAACGTATGTTATTAGTCAAATATGGTTCAACAATATAATGTATGTTACTAGTCAAATCCCCTCCCATATAATTAAGTTAAATAGGTTTGGAATTTCCATAATAAAGGCCTAAATCTCGGCTAAAACATCGGAGCGTGCAAAAACACGTCCGATGGGTGTGGGTCCGAACGCCCGACCTCCTATCATTGCTAGGATAGTTACAATCGACGTATCTCAGCAACGCTTTACAGCAGGGAACCCGGCCTCGCAAATGTGGCAGTTGTGAGCTCGCAAATAATGGCAAAATGCGAGCTCGCAAATGTGGCATTTGCGAGCTCGCACATAATGGCAAAATGCGAGCCCGCAAATAATCGGTCGAGTAGTCTCGCCCACTTCACATATATATATATATATATATTTGTTCGTCTGTTCATACTGGCATTTCAGACCTACTCAGAGCTAATGGAGCTGGCTGCCGCTGGCTACCAGGAACGACTCAACGTGAGATTGTGTGACGTCACCGCCAGGGCGGGCGATGGTGTCTACTCAGCCCTTACAGAGAACCCCGTCGTAGTCTACAGCTTCGGCAAGGCGCACAACAAAGACCTGGGTAAGCTTCTTCCTCTTGGTTGTCCATCGGTGGCAACGATGACAGAAACTCATCATTTGTTGTGAACTCGTCGATGACCGATGAGGACAATTTGTGCTCGGAATGTACGGTGGCACGCTGGACATGTGTGTGTAGCTGCTGTCAGATAGTCTGGTAGGTGAAGGAGACGATCTTCTCCCTCCTGACGATTTTGTTTAGCGTGAGATATACGATTACAGTAAAACCTCTCTAAATCGACTGACCATGGGACCGACTTTTTTTTATATTTTTTTTTATTGAGGCTGTATTTATACTGTCCATAGCATATAAGCCTGGGTATTCAGGCTTGTTTTCAATGCTGGCCAGCTGTAGTGTTGGTGTTGTCTTATCACACAGTAGCTGCTGATAAGGTATTTGATTGCCTGTATTTCAGTAGCAGATAGATAGTTGGTTGGTCTGGTTAGTACTATAGTAGTCTATGTTAATTTTTTTTGATTTTCTTGGCATACATGTGCTTTATTTTTTCTACTCTTATTTCTAGACTAGCCTACTCCTATTTACATATCATAGGCTTGTACGTAGCTGTGAGGTGTGTTATCTGGGTGCTTTTGGTATGGTTACCTTCCATTGGGCGTCTCGCTGGTGGGCCGTGACATATCACCTGCCCCTTTGCGGTGCAGCTTAGTTGGGGGTTCCTAGCCTTATTTTGCACAGATATTTTTTGTATGTTTTTAGGTCAGGAATTTGTCGTTCCTTTACTGTTTGGGCATTCCACACCTTGGCAGCCATTTCTAGCGTGCTTCTCTCGTGAGCTTTTATTTGGCTTCTGGTCTGCTTTAGTAGTGGCGCATTATTTGCTCTAGTTGCCCTTTGTGGTTTTGTTAGGAGTTTATTGTCTTGACTATAGCTGTATGCTAATGTTTTCAGATGAATTATTCTCCTATTTTCTAGCAATTTTACTTTGGTTCTTTTGTGTATGTCATAGGTGGGGTGCAGCTTGTCTACTCTGAGGCAGATTTTCAGGGCTCTGTTCTGTAGTGTTTGCAGTTTTCTTAGGAGTTCTTTCTTTGCACCCATGTAGTTTACATCTCCATAGTCAAAATAGGGTAGCACCATGCCCTTGAAGATTTTTATTGACATTTCTTGTGTCATGTAGTCTCTTAGCTTTGCAAATAGCCACAGTTTGTGGTTTACCTTTTGGACAATTTTGTTTATACATAGGTTGTAGTTTAGTTGGCTGTCCAACTCAAGGCCTAGGTATTTGTAATGGTCTACATTTTCTAGTGTTTGGCTTCCTAGCTTACAGTGTAGTTTTCTTTCTGGCATTTGTTTATGTGAGAAGAGGACTGTTTTTGACTTGCTTGTGTTGATGGTTATTTTGTTGGACTCACACCACTCATCCAGTTTTAGTAGGAGCTTGTTTAGTTTAGTTATTACCTCCTCTTCTGTGGTGCCGTTTGCATATATGACTGTGTCATCTGCATATAGTTGGAGGCATTCGGTTTGTAACCATTTTTCAAGATCGTTTATGTAGATTATAAAGAGCAGTGGCCCTAGCACTGACCCTTGGGGTACACCACATGTGACTGGTTGGTTGTCTGATAGTGTATTGTTTATTTTTGTTCTCTGTTGCCTGTCTTTCAGGTAGCATTTTATCCAGTCCATAGTGTTGGATTTTATGCCCATGGATTCTAGTTTTTCCAATAGTATGTTATGGTCTACTGTATCGAATGCTTTGCTGAAGTCAATGAAGGCTGCTCCAACTAATTGTTTTTGGTTCATTGACGCCAATATGTCATTTGTTAGGTTAGCTATTGGTGACCACTCACCACTTTACGTGGTCCATTTAGGGAGGTGGTGGGTTTAGGGAATTAGAATATCCTTACAACGGTATTTTTGGGACCCAAATAAAGCGATCGATATAGGGGAGTGGTCGATCTGTGGAGGTGGTCGGTTAGAGATGTTTTACTGTAGTTTCAAACCGCGTTGGGCCTTTGCGAATAGAAGAATAGAAGCACGCCATGAACCTCCTGTCCTTGGCCTCTATTTCCGTAATATGTGAGTATAAAGACGTGGAATGGAATTACTTAATTATATATATTGCATCTATAAGTCTATGTTCTGCCTCCTCCATGCCTCACACCCATGACCGGTGGCGCCACCACTGGCCGTCCCCATCACTAATGGACGCAGCTAAAACTCAAACGCACCGGAATATTTGTCTGTTTATTAATACATAGACTGGTACTGCTAGCTTCTCGAATGGGCGCCAGGGTCTGAAGGAGCGCCATTTCTAGGTGCGGCAACTTTTGGAACTAATCAAGCAACATCGCTTCAAGCATTGGTAAAAAAAGAATTTGGGGGGGGGAGGTGTTTTTTTTCCTTGAAGATTTATACTGTCTGTCATGGATAAGTCTGAATAGACTTGTTTCCACCATTACACAGTTGGTCGTTAGAAAGCCTGAACCTACACTTTGACCAACCCAAGGGATTTTTAACCTCCCACACCACATAGACATGGTATGAGAGCAACTCCAACAACCAGCCAACCCAAAACTCAGCACCCGTCCTGATATGACCTTAGATGTTGCCAGGACGTAAAACTCCACCCAACCAACCCAAAAGTCAGTACCCGTCCTGATATGACCTTAGATGTTGCCAGGACGTAAAACTCCACCCAACCAACCAACCCAAAAGTCAGTACCCATCCTGATATGACCTTAGATGTTGCCAGGACGTAAAACTCCACCCAACCAACCAACCCAAAAGTCAGTACCCGTCCTGATGACCTTAGATGTTGCCAGGACGTAAAACTCCACCCAACCAACCAACCAACCCAAAAGTCAGTACCAGTCATGATATGATCTTTAGATGTTGCCAGGATGTAAAACTCCAAAAACCAACCAAAATGTCAGTACCTGTCCTGATATAACCTTAGATGTTGCCAGGCCGTAAAACTCCAACAATCAGCCAACTAATCATTTCGCAGAGGAGGTGAACAAGGACGATCTGGCCCGCACGCTACTCAATGAGCTCGTCTCGAACACGCTGAAGATCGGCGTCCATGTGATGACTCGCGAGAAGTGCCGAGACCTGTACCTGGCTGGAAGCTTTGTGATGCCAGCTCTGACGCAGCAAATTGTCACCAGGATATTTGAGACGCAGAGGGCTGGGTTCGGTCAGCTGGGCACGAGTGAGCTAACGGTGAGTCAGATGTTGGATGGAAGCGAGGCTACAGCTAGCGGAGGGGGTGGCGCCCCCCCCCCCCCCCCCCCCCCCCCGCACATACAAACCCACCGCACACATACACCCCCACCACACACCTACACTCTCATCACACCCCTAAACCCTCACCACACACCTACACCACCAACACACACCTAAACCATCACCACACACCTAAACCCTCAGCACACACCTACACCACCAACACACACACCTACACCTCCAACACACACACCTACACCCCCACAACACCCGTAAACCCTCACCACACACATACACCACCAACACACACACCTACACCCTCACCACACACCTAAACCCTCACCACACCCCAAACCCTCACCACACACCTACACCCCCACCACACACACCTACACCCTCACCACACCCCTAAACCCTCACCACACACCTACACCCCCCAACACCCCAACACACACACACCTACACCCCCAACACACACACACCTACACCCCCAACAACACCCTTAAACCCTCACCACACACCTACACCCCCAACACACACCTACACACGCACACCTGTGTGGTAGGGGTGTAGGGGTGTGCTGAGTGGGTATGGTGGGGGGGGGTCTGTAGGGGTGTGGTGGAGGATAAGGGATATGGTGGGTCTATGTAGTGATCCCCCCAACGACACACATCAGAGTTTGGAAATGGCAGAACACGCAAGACCTTGGCCCCTCAAGAGTCCCCACCTGCCTGCAGCATATTGCAAAAGGCGTTGCAACAAAAGTCCCCCCATTAGTTTTGAAAAGGGTGTAAAAATTATGACACCATGAAGTTTCAGCAGTAAGAGTTTCTATTGAAATTGGCTTAGTCCCCCATTCTATGCAGCGACAAATGGTTAATAGACTATATCGCCGTTCCAGCCACGCGGTGCATTGTGGGATGTGTCAGAGCAAAACAAACCCGCGAGAAACACATGGCACATGCTAATACACTGGGTGCAGTTATGAAATGTGCTAGTTTCAGCTCATCTCAGCTCTTGTTTGAAACATAGAACACTAACTAAAAAAATATATATAATAAATTAAGATATTAATCTTTTATTCAGCATTGCATTTACATCAATATAATCAGCACATCTTATGCCATGTGCATTTAGATTTAGACAAATCTGGGCACTCAGTCTAGTGTTAGAGCCATGGGCATAGCCAGAGTCAGTTTTACTTATTTTATTCATGTTTTTATTTATATCCTATGGTTAATGACATATGTAGAAATAGAAAATGAGTAGGGTTAATCAGATATTGGTTATATATTTTTTTTAAACAAGGTTTTGTTGACACATTTGACATTTTAATATTTAGAACAAGAATTACTTCTGGCTAATCAATGGTGATGTAAACATCAGCCTGTAAAGTGACTGAAATTGTATGTTTCTTAGCTCAAAATGTTTAATTATGGAGAGTTGTGTCTTAAACATATTCATTATATTATTATATTGCATCCTTCCGTCCATGTTTGTGCCAAATTGTTATGTATTTCTATTAATTTGAATAAAATGGCAGTTTTGCCCTATGTGTATCGGCAAACTCAATGGCTGTTGTGTATCGGCAAACTCAATGGCTGTACGCCTTTGCTTTGCTCCCAACACCGTTTTCAGTGCATGCGCACTCGGAAACGTGATCTCATCTATAAATACAGTACACCAGTATCTAAGTTGAATATGTAGGACCAAATCTTGGTAAGCGCTTGGCTTTTGAAAAGTTGCTACTTTCATCGGATTTGAGGTTTTGGCATTTCTTGTAAATCAATGACCATCAGTCAATCATTTCTTGTAAATCAACCACCATCAGTCAATCAGTAAATCGTAATTAGTAATCGTAATTAATAATAATTAGTAATTAATCAAGCACCATCAGTCAATCATTTCTTTTACGTTTATCACCATCAGTCAATCATTTCTTGTACATCAAGCATCATCAGTTAATCATGTCTCTTAGTCAGTCGTAATTAGTAATCAGTAGATTAAGCACCATCAGTCAATAATTTCTTTTACGTTTGTCACCATCAGTCAATCATTTCTTGTAAATCAAGTGCTGTCAGTCAATCATCTCTTGTAAATAAATAATTATGGTAAATCAATCACGTTCAGTCAATCATTTCTTGTAACTCAATCACCATCAGTCAATCACTTCTTGTATGTCAATCACCATCAATCAATCATTTATTGTAACTCAATCACCATCAGTCAATCATTTCTTGTATGTCAATCACCATCAATCAATCATTTATTGTAACTCAATCACCATCAGTCAATCATTTCTTGTATGTCAATCACCATCAGTCATTTACTTCTTGTACATCAATCACTTCTTGTAACTCAATCACCATCAGTCAATCACTTCTTGTACATCACTCACTTCTTGTAACTCAATCACCATCAGTCAATCACTTCTTGTATGCCAATCACCATCAGTCAATCACTTCTTGTACATCAATCACTTTTTGTAAGTCAATCACCATAAGTCAATCACTTCTTGTTCAACAATCACAATCATTCAATCACTTCTTGTAACTCAATCACCATCAGTTAATCACTTGTTGCACGTCAATCACCATCAATCACTTCTTGCCCCCAGACATCCGACCTGCGGATGAAGATTCTTCGCAGAGCGGGGATGCTGGGCGCCCTGGGCAGTTTCCTCACCGGATGTGATTAATTACCGCAGAAGAATGATTAATTAGAGCAGAAGAAACGTGTAGCGTAACAACAGAACCAGACAGATGCACCATGTAATGTATAGGCCTATTCTTCTCGCATCGCAACGACTGATGTTATGTGGTTGACATTTAATTGCACTAAAATGTTGGCATAGCAATAAAGAAAAACTACAAACAATCAAATAAAATTACAAATAAAACATTCTTTTTAAAATTCACAATTAATTGTTTGGAATGAGCGGGGACACTCATTCAGTATCATTGCTTTGGTGTAGGCAGCGGCCCCCTCCCTCTCTCCTTGTCTCTTACCATCTCTCTTCCTCTCCCTCTCTCTCTCTCACCTCCCCTGCCATAGCAGAGTGGCCAGAGGGTTGTCGGGGCAGAGGTGGGAGGGGGCAGGGGAGAGCTGGAGCTGTCACTCACCACCACGACACTCCTCACTCAGCCACCTCAAACGCTCAACTCGAACCCAGGTCGAGTCAAACCAATGACTTTAAAATTGATACTTGCCGCTTCCTAGCCAGGCGCTCGGTATTATTGGCTCAATGCCAGGATAATGTGACTGAGTGGGATATCAGGTGATGGTGCCTGATTTCCCAGTGGGGCAGCACTATAATTTGTATAAAGTCGCCCTGAGTGCATGGGCACTGTCATAATTAAGTCGGTACCCGTCCTGATATGACCTTAGATGTTGCCAGAACGTAAAACTACAACCAACTAACCCCTAAGCCAGTCACAGTGCTCCCCATTCTTGGCTCAACATTTGGAACTTTAATAAATAACATAATTATTGGCAATATTGTAAATCAGCTCTGGGAAAAGACATAAGCCGTGTTCACACGGGGAATGTAAATCGATTCCTAGGATTCGACTTGCCTAGTTCGGCTCACATTTCGCGTGTGAACGGGCGCCTGAGGCGGATTAGGGCTGAATCGATTCCTGTGATGCGCATAAGCTACACCACTTGTCGAGGTAGTGTACGTGAGTCGATTTCTGGGAACCGATTTATTTTGCCCGTGTGGACGCACTGAGGCGGATTAAGGACGTCACACGCATGCGCAGTCGAGACCTTAGTTTGTTGACTTTCCGGTCGATCAAAAACGCATATTATATAATTTGGTCTATGAACCTGCTAGAGGTGCACAGATATTTTTTTCATCATTTATTTTTAGGGTTTCACTGCCCAGCAGAAGTTTTGACCGTTCCAAACCAATACGATTCAGTACATACATATCTAGGTCCAACCCACTCTCTCGTGGTGACATCGCCTAACCGAAAACTGGCACTGGTCAGACTGGACTTGCTCATGCGCAGATATCGATTTCCGGTCCAAGTACTGCCTGTGTGAACGGGCTGCTAATTCGACTCCTAGTATTCGCCTTGGCTGAATCGCTTTACTTTTTCCCCATGTGAACACGGCTATAGATCTTGTTGCAGTCAAGTAGGCTTTATGTTGAGCTTGTATTATAGCTTTATTTTTTGGGGGTAAATATTTTATTCATCTGAATACATATTTTGTCAGCGCCGGGGCACTGGTCTTCCAGCCATTGGAGTGATCGCATTTGATCTGTACATAGTGGAAGTGGAATGTGTTGCATTGTGTGCAGCACAACCCATTCTGAACATAAAAAGAAAGTGGGGGAGCAGCTTATGCTGCATAGTGTACAGCATAGGTACTCAACATAGTGCAAGGTATATGCATCAAGATAGAGTGTGCAGTAATGTAGACCAGTGGTTAAATCATATGCTGTGTTTGTATATCAGTTAGATTTGGTTTTAATAACGGTTAGTCTTTTAATAGTGCCATGTTGTGCATGTATAGTGGTTTATATTGTGTGCATTGCTGGTTGAAGATGTAGTTATTCAGTGGTGGCAATGGGTCTCGAGTAGTGGTAGTGGGTCTCGAGTCATTGAGTTATAATAGTTGTGTCTAGGTGGTGGTTTTTTTTTTGTTGGTCCATTACTTGTTTAAGCAGGGGAAATTTCAATCATAGACGACTGGTCTTCCTCATTCCACTGCTGGTCGATAGAAAGCCCGAGCCTACACTTTTACCGACCCAAGGGATTTTTAACCTCCCA
Organism: Branchipolynoe longqiensis; assembly: GCA_030323885.1. Classification (NCBI taxonomy): domain Eukaryota; kingdom Metazoa; phylum Annelida; class Polychaeta; order Phyllodocida; family Polynoidae; genus Branchipolynoe; species Branchipolynoe longqiensis. The sequence continues at coordinate 43,583,108 of CM059203.1, forward strand.
CACCACATAGACATGGTATGAGAGCAACCGGCCTTTGATGATGCTGTAAGTTATACACAGCGGTGGAAATCGAAAATTGGCAGAGCTGGGGGCACGGGGAATCGAACCGCCGACCCTCAGATTAGGAGTCTGACCTAGAAAAAAGTCAGACACTCTAACCACTCCGCCACAGAGAACGCTAATAAATATAAGGGACATGTACACGATACTTTTTGTAGCTGATATATGGGTCGTTGTCTGAACTGGGCACAACGTATTTGGTTTTCATGTTACTATGGTAATAATTAATTCTTTGTTTGTAACACCTCAAATATGTATTGTTGCCTCTGTGTGTTAAGTATGGCAGCAATTGTATATGGATTTAATCTATCCCACAAAAAGTATCAGAAGTATGCTTGTATGATTTTGTGCTGAAGTGGAAAGGTGAAAATTTACACATCGACACCATGCATTTATCCTAAAAAAAATTCTTTTAAGACGTAATCTTTTTTGTAATAAATAAAAATCTAATTTGAATTCATTTAATGTAACATGAGTTATTTTAACATTTTGCTCAATTAAAGTAACATCAAAATCAATAAGTGAAACAGCTTCTTTTTCAACTCTGACATTCATATAAACATGAATTCTGCTGTTATTTAGAATGTCTTTTCTGCTATTCATAATTTGGAATTTACATTCCGTGTCACACTTTGGTATCCAGTGAAAATGCCCGTAAGACACTGCTGTGTGCCGATATGTATGAACTACGACAGAAATTAAACGAGTAAAATTTGAAGATATTCATTTCAAACTGTCATATTCACTTTCGCATACCTTTTTTTCAATCTATTGGTCAATTTTCATGAAGATTGAGTGATGATCAGATGCATTTTGAGGATGAACAGTAGGTGATGTCAACAAAGTCGCCCACCCTGGTCAGTGATCTTTTCTTAAATTCAAAATTGCATAACTATATATAGTATTATATGAATCTTACCTGGGTACAGATGATGGATAACTGTTGTTTTCCCTAGGTACAAGCCTCGGCTAGTCGTGGGCTAGGGATTCAGGATAAAAATGACTTTAAACTTCAATGGATACTTCAATGTTTTTGTCCTGGCACAAGAAAACATGCTAGTCGTGGCAGGGTTGGGTGGGAGGGCCCTAGCCCACGTTTCGGCCCAGAACCCGGCACATTTGCGATGGATTCTGTCCAAACAATAATGCACAGGCACGACCGGGACAGCTATTGCCATCATAACATTAAACCCGGAAACCTGCCCATTTGTGGCGGATGCCGTCAAACCATTAATGCTCAGGCCCGGCTGGATCGTAGAATATGCAGTTTGTCATAGTTGAGTGTACAAACTAATATGGTTTTATGACCCCGGGTCGTCCTCCGGCGCATACGCTGCAGAACGGCTCAGGACCGAGCGCATTTGCGATGGATCCTGTCCAAACAATAATGTTTCGGCACAACCAGAACAGCTGCTGCCATCATAGCATTACAACCCAAAACCTGTGTATTTGGGGTCGATCCCATCAAACCATTAATGCTCAGGCCCGTCTGATGTGGCAAGCATGGAATGGCTGCTGCATTAACTAATACAAAAGATCTGAAAGTCAAAATCTTTCAAATGCATGTATTTCACTCAGATTTTGGAATATAATAAAAATTCAAAGAGCATATTGCTTCTGATTCATTGGAGCTTCCAGTGAATTTAAAATTTGAATGTTTGGACCCACTTGAAAATTTCAGGAGGTTACCTATCTATGCACACCAGACCGGGTAAATACCATTACGTGACCTGAAGCCACACTGGCCGTTTTCGATTAACACTACCCGGGCGTCTCGGGTCACCCAAGTTGCTAGAATATCAAATCGAACACTAGTAAAGTGAAGTCGGGCAAAGTCGGGTCGGGCAAAGTCAAGTCAGGAAAAGTTGAGTCGCGTAAAGTCAGGTCGGGTAAAGTCAAGCCGGGCAAAGTCAAGTCGGTTAAAGTCGGGTTGGGTAAAGTCAAGCCGGGTAAAGTCGGTCCGGATAAAGTCAGGTAGGGTACGCGGAACGGGCACACCCTATACGGCCACCTTCCACTTGTGGCCGATAATAAGAGTTGTTAATGTTATAGACACAACTAAGTAAAATTGTTCGGTACTATGATTTATGACTAAAAAAAATAGTAAACCATAGCATTAAATATTAGGAATTGTATTTTATTTTGATTTATACTGAAGCAACTCATATTAAAGGCAAGAAATTGAAAGAAATCGTGATTAATTCCATTTCACTAAGTTTTGACATCACGACTCTCCGGAATTCACCGCCTCGAAACCATGAAAGCAGCTAATGTGAAAGATAGTCGACCAGATGATGGCATATGGTCTTAACGCCTTGACGCCGAACCGTCGTAGAGTAGCACATGCCACACGGAGGAACAACCACACAGGGCCCTCCCTACAGGTCTTCCATATATGGACCGATGCTGTAAAGCTTTGTGCCAAGCGTAATGCTGCGTTCATACGGTCCTCGTGAATATGGTGAACTTCCCACTTACTGCTGGTGAACACGACCATGTAAACTGCGAGTGTTCATTTGGAAATTCGCGGTAAACATGTTTCATGCTGGGCGATAATAGAGGCATTGTCAAATCTTCATACAGAAAAAGTGAAATATCTCTAAAACCACACCACCTAGAAACAAATCGCTTGGTACACATATAGAAAACATCTTTACCAAAAAGATTATATCAAATTTATAAGGTTAGGATTCTTGATTTCTATTAATTTTCAATAAAACTAATGTTTTGCACCACGCGGACGGCGGAAACTGTGACACCGCCATTTCTTCACAAGTGGTGAGTAGCGAGCCGCTTAAAAAATCTCCAGTTCACAGGTGGTGTTCACCAGTTGTGAAGTCACTTGAACGCAATTCACATGTTGTGAAATGGCAAACACCATATTCACTAGATAAAGGATTCACCCGGTACACGCAGTACACAGGTGAATACCAACCCTATATAAAAACGGTCGAAAAAACGGGTTAATGAATTGAGAGCCTAATTTCACAATCTAAGAAGCAACAATTATTCTTTACATATGTCTTATTGATAGCCTGCTACCTTTGAGTTGAAAAATATAATATAATATCTAGTTTAATAAGATTTAAAAGTGAAATCGACGGCGTACTGTGGCCGCCATCTTGTCTTTTTGCATTCTCTCCCATTTCACCAAGTCTGTGCCGATATAAGTAACCATTTGACACTGGAGGCAGGCATTCTACTTGCTGTTCCATACTAAAGCTATTTTCGCGCGTATTTACAGTACGTTGTCGTTCACCCGTGTACTACAAGTACCGGGTGAATCTTTTATCTACATATTGACCAGTTCATATGAACGCAGCATGAGGACTGCTTGTTCGTAGCGGGGAACCAAGCTCGGGCGCATACATGACGTCATACAGGCCACGTGACGCCCAGTGTCCAATAGAACTTCACCAAGCTGACCTTAGTTCGTATCCTTGGTCGTAATGCGAAGCATTGTGTTTGATGCGAGGAGAGGAAGAGACCCTCCCCCGCCCCGCGCTGTCGCGCTGCTTTCTCACCTCGGCAGACGGCGCGGCGTGCCGCCACCTCCCCCGCCCCCCGTGTCGCGCAGCACTCGCGCCTCACCCGACGCCCGCTGCTCGCCACCTCTCGCACTCCCCCGGGCCGGCAGCATTCACACCTCACCTGCTCTCGCCCGTCCCTCTCCCCTTATAAGGCCGCCCGCCGGCCTCCCTCAGGCACTCGCCCTCCTGCCCTCTCCCAGCTCTCTGCCTTTTCCTTATCGAAAGATGGCGCCACCGTGGTGGCATTAAAAACGAGGCTGGTGTTATGTAGGTCTGGGTTCTTGATTTCTATTAGTTTTGAACATCTTTAAGGGGCTTTAAGGGGCTGTCACATTAGGGTTTTTTGCGGGAGCGGCATAGGCGCGTTACATCATATACGTCGGCATACGCCGTATAGGCTACTCATACGCTACGCATACGCTACTCATACGCCGCCAGTGAAGCGTACACATTGAAGATTGCAAGGGAGTGACAATAGGTGGCATGAACGTCAACAATCTTAGATATGCCGATGACAGTGTAATACTAGCAGACAGTGAGAAAAACCTACAAGATATAGTGAATAGAATCAATAAAGCTGGAATACTATTCAACATGAAGATGAATGCCAGGAAGACCAAAACAATGGTCATAAGTAAAAAGACAAATAAACCAAATGTCAATATAACCATAGATGGCACAAACATAGAACAAGTATCCGAATTCATATATCTCGGACAAAAGATTACAAATGATGGGAGATGTGAGGAAGAAATTAAAAGAAGGCTAATTAGATAGCGGCAATGCGCGAGTAAACACGTGCGCTATCAGCTAGAGTAAAAAAAACGGCAAAATAAATGTCTCAGACTTTAAAAAACGGATAAACACTGCTCAGGGAGGAACATTGGAAGTAAGAGAACATAAGGATATCAGTTTCAGGACTAATCTGGGATGAAAAGCATTGGATATCACTTAATGTGCTGGTGTTGTTGTTGGGTGAGTGAGTGATAATACCAGTAGATTGTGAGAGTGACTATAGGCTACAGCCAAACATCTGAATGTTACATACTGAGTGATACATACCGAATGTCACATACCGAGTGTCACATATTGAGTGCCACATACTGATTGTCGGATACTGAGTGCCACATACTGAGTGTCACATAACGGATGTCACATATACTGGGTGGCACATACCGAGTGTCAAACACTGAGTGTCACGTACCGATTGTCGGATACTGAGTGTCATGTCCGGGGGTCGCGTGGTGGGTGTCGGGTACCGAGTGATACTTACTGAGTGTCAGATGCCGATTGTCAGATACTGAGTGTCACATTGCCAGGTCCAGTTACTGAGTGTCACATTACCAATGGCAAACATCTGAGTGTTGCATACTGGGTGTTAAATACCGAGTGTCACATACCAAGTGTCACATATTGAGTGCAACATACCGATTGTCAGAGACTGAGTGTCACATACTGAGTGTCACATAACAGGTGTCACATACTGAATGGCACATACCGAGTGCCACATACTGAGTGTCACATACCGATTGTCAGATACTGAGTGTCACATCCGACTGTCACATAATGGGTGTCGGATACTGAGTGATACATACTGACTGTCAGTGCCGATTGTCAGATACTGAGTGTCACATTACAAATGACATCGGAAATGACACGTGAGTAAACACGTGCGTTATCGTGTGGCCAACAGCAAGGAAATTGAACTTTGAACCAACACCAGCAAATCTGAGTCGGGACTGCCCACGGCACCCAATATCATTGTCATTCACTCATAGATCACGATCCATCTCAGCATGTCGCAGAGGCAGCAGGTTGACAAGGCCAGGACGCGTGGGAAGGCAGGATCACTGTCACAGTCGGAGGTGGCACAACCCTCCACAACTTCGCCAGCCCGGATTAATACTGCCAAAAATGTGGACTACCCAAGTACCAATGATGCCAATGATTCTATGCTGGCCCAGATGTTGGCCAGGATGGATCAACTTGATGCCAGTATGGAGGTCAAACTATTGAATGTAGTGCATGTGGTTGATGATATACGCGACAGGGCCGCTGCTGACATGAACAGATTGACGGCCCTCCTAGAAACTAGCCGCCAGGAACAGCAGGCTGACAGACGATCCCTGTTGTTTGCTAAGCAGAGCCTGATGGTTGCTCGAGAATCAAACAAGCGGTTGGAGCACCGGATCAATGAGCTCGAGAACCATTCTAAGTTGGGTAACATCAAGATAGATGGTAAGCCGGAACGGGATGCAGAAAATCTACACCAATATGTATATGATCTGGCTGCACATCTCGTTCCTGCAATGGCCCTTGAACGCCCGGCAATATTGTCAGTGTACAGGATCGGGAAACTGAGGTTGGGGGCCCCTGGGGCGCACCGACTGCGGATTCCCGACCGTCCTCGCCCAATTGTGATCGTTTTCAAAAACGCAAATGAAAGAAATGCCTTTTATTTTGCACGTTCTAAGCTTAAAAATAGTGAGCTGTATAAAGGTATCTACCTGAGTGATGATGTCACCCAACTGACCTGGAGAATGAGAGATGAATGTAGGTCGGTTGCAGCACTCGCCAGGTCAGCTGGTGCAGAGGTGCGGGTGCATGGAGATGGTGTCATCATTGATGGGCATAAATATAAGCACACTGAGCTCAACTCCCTTCCACCCCACTTCTCACTGGCTAAGGCAAAAACAATTAATCGGGATGGAGAGATTTATTTCCATTCAGAACACTCCTACCTATCCAATTTTGCCCGGTCTCCTATTTTACATGAAGGGGTTGCATACCCAACAGCAGAACATATGTTTCAGACAATCAAGTGCAAAATGGCTGATGACAGAGACCGGGTTGAACAGATTGCCCTGGTGTCAACAGCTTTGGAGGCCAAGCGCATAGCAGACCAGCTCACGGAGTCACCGGAGTGGCGTGCTAAACGTGATGAAGTGCTTGCATTGGTTGTAAACAAGAAATTTGATCAGAATCCACACCTGGCAGGGTATTTGATTGAGACGGGAGACATGCCATTAAATGAGGCCACTTCCAATTCATACTACGGGATCGGAGCTACGCTACATAGTCGTGAGGTACGGGATAAATCATACAAGGGACTTAACAAGCTGGGTATGGCATTGGCTGTTAAGCGCAAGAGCCTTAGAGTCTCCCGTCAGTCTGAAGGCTGATCCAATATATGCAGACTTACTCTGGAACTACACCCTAATCTGACTCCTAGATTGACTGTTTTGGCAGAACATGTTCTCCCATATCCTCTTGTGTTTTCAAGATGATACTAGTAAAGTTCAGAGGCACTAATCAAAGCTGAGACACCATGTTGGGCTATGATAGTACAGCAACATGAGTATGTGATGCCAGTATCATGTGTGCTTTTTGTGCTTCAGACAGCGAAGGAAGACAATGGTGTTCATGACTATGAGCATAGATTTACCTACTCTTGCCTTAGCCACATACTGCCTAGGCCGTCCTGATCTTTTGCTGTGTTCTGGCTTCCTTGTCGACTGTTCCTTGTATGACTGTGAGTGTGGGTGTATTTCTTTGAGCTTAGGTGTTCAAGATTATACGACTAGAACCCACCTAGGCCTTAGGCACATATTACTTGTGCCGTCCTGACCTTCTTGATGGTTCCTTGTGTAACTATGGATATATGTGTATCCCATTAAGTGTTCATGGTTATGAATATGAGCATAGGCTTGCCTGGTCAGGCGTTGGAAGTTCACTGCATTCGGCATCCTGAACTTGGACTGTATTGGCTTCCTTGTCAACTATGAATGTAGGTGTACCCCTTTGGGTTTAGCTCTTCATCCTAATATTGGACTACATACTAGCTACATTATCAACTGTTCATATCAAATTGTTCATGATTACGAATATGGGCTTATCTAGTCCTGCCTTAGACACATACTGTCTATGCCACCCTGATCTTGCACTGTGTTCTGACTTCCTTGTCAACTGTTCTTTGTGTAATTGAATGTGGGTATATTCCTTGAGCTTGGGTGTTCATGATTATAAGAATAGGCCTACCTAGTCCTGCCTTAGGCACATATTGCTTATGCTGTCCTGACCTTAGACTGGGTTCTTGCTTGCTTCCCAATGGTTCCTTGTATAGCCATGAATGTATATGTATCACATTATATGTTCATGGCTGTGAGCATTGGCTTACGGAGTCCTACCTTAGAAACACTGCATATACCATACTAATCTTAGACTATGTGTTAGCTTCCTTGTCAACTGTTCCTCGTATAACTATGAATGTAGGTGTATCCCTTTAAGTTTAAGTATTCATTGTTATTGGTATGGGCTTAGCTATTCCTGCCTTAGAAACACACTGCATATACCATCCTGGTCTTGGATTATATGTTAGCTCGCTGGAATACTGTTCCTTGTATAACTATGAATATAGGTCCATCCCTTTGAGCTTAGGTGCTCATGATGATAAGAATAGGCCTACCTAGTCCTGCCTTAGGCACATATTACTTATGCCGTCCCGACCTTAGACTACATTCTCATGATTGTTGCCAATGGTCCCTTGTATAACTCTGGGTATCCCATTAAATGTCCAGTGTTCATGGTTATGAGCATAGGTCTACCTAGTCCTGCATTGGAGATTCACTGCATACTCTGCCCTGAACTTAGACTGTATTGGTTTCCTTATCAACTGTTCCTCATATAACTATGAGAGTAGGTGTACCCCTTTAAGTTGAAGTATTCATGATTTTGTATATAGGACTACCTAGTCCTGCCTCAGAAACACTCCATATACTATCCCGATATTGGACTACATACTAGCTTCCTTATCAACTGTGTTCATATCAAAGTGTTCATGATTATGTGTATGGGCTTACCTAGTCCTGCCTTAGACAGATACTGCATGTGTCATATTTTTGATAGTTGTTTTGTGTGTGATGTGGTTGGGGTTTATGTGTATGTGTATAGATGCCCAGTTAGTCCATCACTAAACTTGCTATAGCTCCATATTGTTTCCCTTCCATCTCTCCTCTAGCACCTCATAAAAGTTAGGGCATTGAAATCAACTAATCCATGGATTTATAACCCAGGCAGTACCTTACACTAAATTGCATGACATATAGTTGACGCCCTGCTACCCATTGCAATCTTCTTGCTAACCAATACCCAGAACCTACAGAGACACGTGATAATATCCAAACTGAATACTCTAGCTAACCCCTCTAAAATCATAAGAGGGCAACTACTGGTGCCAAAGTCATCTAGGCACATCTCAGCTTAAATAAGCTATTTATCTTCACAGAAACATTTTTGAAGATTTTATTTGTGTTCTTTTTGTGTGTTAAAAAAGATTGATATATATATATATATATATATATATATAGATTAGTTAGACGAATCTTACCTGGGTATAGATGATGGATAACTGTTGTTTTACCGAGGTATAAGCCTCGGATAGACGTGGGCTAGGGAGAGGTAAGCACATCCGGTCCAGCAATCTTTACCTACTTAATCAGGATAAATGAAACAAATAATCTAAAAGTACATCAATGGTGACAATGGTACTAAACTGCGAAGTTTCCTTGGTATAAGCAAACGAATAGACGTGGAAGGGTGTGGCGGGAGGGCCCTAGCCCACGTCTATCCGAGGCTTATACCTCGGTAAAACAACAGTTATCCATCATCTATACCCAGGTAAGATTCGTCTAACTAATCTATTTTACCTCGGTATACAGCCTCAGGCTAGCCTCAGGCTAGGGAGAGGTTTACGTAATCTCATTTATCCTGTATTCTTATGTCACAAGTCAATAATAATTGTTAAACATACATTATCATCAATCAGCAAAATAACATTTTTGGTGAAATCGAAGTGTATTCTCACCTAATGCCGATCTAGTCTTGTAGCAGCTGTCGGGCTAGTGTGCTCGACTTTTCCAATCGTTTGTTGTAGTGGGTAGCAAACGATCGTGCTGTTTTCCATCCTGCATGGGCCAGGATCCGCTTGACAGAGATGCCAAGCAGTCGCGCCTTAGACGCCATAGCACCTCTTGTTGAGTGTGAAGCATATTTGTCCGTGTCAACGCCTGCCAATTTCAACATACTAATTGTCCATCTCGCTAGAGTATCTCGCGAAATGCCCTTGTGTGGCTTAATAAAGCTCACTAACAACTGTCTTGAAGTTCTCAAGTCCTTGGTCTTGGATATATAGGCCCTAATGGCTGATACAACACAAAGTTTTGGGTCTTCTTTGAAACTACTTACACTAATAGTAGACAAAGGGTCACCTAATCTGTTAGATTTTAACAGCTTTGACAAATCAAATGTGGCCTCATTTCTATCTATCTCTAGGCCATCTAGTGATAGGGCAACAATAGTTTGTCCCCTATGTCCTGTTACTAATAATAAGAGCAACGCTACCTTAAACCCTAATTGTTTGAGATCTAAATGCCTATTATGAGGCCACTGTCTTAGCAAATCAAACACTACCGAAACATCCCAGAAGCGACTGTACTTCGGTTTGGGTGGGTTTCGTTGATAAATCGATCTTACAATCCAATGAATAACATGGTGTTTACCAAATGTCTCATTATTTATCCGTGGAAGGATGACGGATATAAAGCACAGCGAGCAGCATTAATAGATCCAAACCCTAAGCCTTCGTCCTCTAACCCTCGGAGAAAATTACCAACTTGGGAAATAGTAGGATTCATGGGTTTGACTTTCTTAATTAAACAATAAACACCCCACTTTTTCAAATATGTGGTATACATTTTAACTGTACCTTTACGCCAAGCATCTGCGACAAGTCTTTGTTGTGTAATTTTATCTAAACCGAATTGTTCTAAATATTTATTTAAAAAAGGAATGCCAACAACGGTGTTGTGGACACGTCCCCTCTTTGTTTTAGAGGGCCTTGGTGTGTCAGATTGCCTGGTGATCTTCGGAATCGGAGGCAATCTTTGGCGGCTGCCTGTATGCCCGGTAGCCAAGGTTGCGTGTCCCAGTTGGGAACGATTAATATTGCGTGTGCTTTGTCCATCTTTATCTTTCGGCTTACCCGGCTGATCAGGCTGAATGGGGGGAAGATATAATAAAATTTATTCTCCCATGTGATAGAAAAAGCATCTATATGCCAGGCATCAGGTTCTGGATGCCATGACACATATTTGTCAATTTTACAATTGTTTCGTGAAGCAAACAAGTCAACTTCAGGTTGGCCCCACTTTTGGCACACTGTGGTGAAAATGTCTGGATTAAGGGACCATTCCAAATGGTCATGAAAATGTCGACTTTTATGATCTGCTAAGGTATTTTGCGTTCCGGGAATATATGCTACTGTTAGCCAAACTTTATTCATTTGGGCCCATTCCCAAATTTTTCTAGCCATCGCATTACATGGCCTGGACTTTGTCCCACCCATGTTTCGTACATATGCCATTGCCGTTGTATTATCCGTTAAAATACGGATGTGTTTACGTGGTACCTTAACTAAACTAGCAAGGCCTAAATAAATAGCTCGTAGCTCTAAAACATTAATGTGATCTGCATTTTCTTCTTTCAACCAACGTCCCCCTGTTGCTATGGAATCGCAATGTGCCCCCCAACCTTCTAATGAAGCATCAGTAGTCACTACTGTATTGGGTTCATTCATCCGTATAGGATTGGGGGGAATTTTGAATATTATTAAACCACCAGTTAATGTCTTTCATTCCATCCTCTGAAATAAACATTTTTCTTTCAAAATTGCCTTTAGTACGAGCCAACCCTAAGTTCTTATCTATTTCTAAAGATTTTATGTGGGCTTTACCATATAGAATAGCCGGGGCGTAAGCAATAAGTATGCCAACTAGCACCGCGACCTGTCTTATCTTTGGCCTACTTAAGGCGACCAAGTGAGACGCCGTATCGTGAAACTTAGTCAGCTTGTTATCGGGGAGTGAAACAGTCATACACCGTGTGTTAATAATAAAGCCTAAACATTTAAGTTCAGTTGTGGGGACAAAAACTGACTTGTTATGATTCAAATAAAACCCTAACGTTGTCAGAAGGGAACATAAATCGTCAACAGCGTGTTGACACTCATCAAATGATTGTGAAACAATGAAAGAATCATCAATGTAAGGGAACATAGTATGACCCTTATTTGCCATGACCGAAAAAAACCGGTTTCAATAATTTAGTAAACAAGCGTGGAGCGCATGCTAAGCCATTTGGCATACATGTAAATTGAAATAGTCTATCTTCCCAAATAAATCTTAAGAATTTTCGGTGTCCTTCAAATATCGGGACAGTATAATATGCATCTTGTAAATCAACACTAGCCATCCAAGCATTCTCTGTAACCAAGTCTCTGGCAGTGTCCAGGGAAAACATTTTGAAATGTTGATATTCTACAAGTACGTTCAACTTAGTTAAATCTAAAATCATGCGAATATCGCCATTTGGCTTTGGCCTTGAAAATATATTAGAGATAAATTCTCCTGGGGTGTGATGCACCTCTTCAATGATACCTTTAGATTCAAAAAGTGCAACTTGTTCTGATAATGCTTGTTTCTCCAAATCATTAAATCTATATGGGAAAGGTACCCGTTGTTGTAACGGGATTTCAGTAAATGGAATCTTAACACCGGTAACAATATCTAAAATGTTAACGTCAGTAGTGATTTCGTACCAAGAAGAAATACAATTAAATATGTTCCCCGCACAAAATTCGCTTACATCTGTTTGTGTAGATTCTGCCACCAACTTAGGAAGTTGGGTTTGTGTAGCAATGTCTATTTGTTGCCTGGGCGTGGGAAGGATTGTTTCGGGGCAAACTCCTTCCTGAACGGGCGGTTCCCGTCGTTCCAACCTTGCCTGTCTCCCCGACCTCTGCCTCTGGGCTGAAAGCCGTAGGACGGGCCGGACCTGCCAGCTCTGCCTCCTCGGCGAGGACGAAAATCCCCTCGGGGGCGACGATATCTTGACGAGTCGGCTTTCTTGGCCGGCTCAAGGTTACGACCACTCTTGGCTTCCGTCTCGACCTCCTTGAAGAGGTATGGAAGTTGGCCACCAAACATTTTCCCTTTATCCAAAGGTTTGCCCTTGATGGGTTTGGGCGGCAAAAAGAGAGTATACTCCTTGCCATCGTTGTCCATGACCTTCTTAGATCTGGCTACTTCCTTCCCAGCTTGTGTGGTGACCGCTTTGAACACGTTTTCGTATCTACGGTAGCTCAAGAAGTTACTGGCAGCTGTGAGGAGGGCCACGCCCTTATCCATGCCTCTGGCCAGTGAGGAGAACTTGTTCTCAGTTTGCATCCGGTTAGCTACCGGAACGACTGAGGCGAGGACCCCTAAGACCGCTTTGTGAACGGTAAACAGAGCAGTCTCGAAGCGCTTCTTCTCCTCATTCAGATGGATCCCAGCGTCCATCTCTTTCACTACACTATCCGGGATACCCTTTATCCCGGAAATTTGCTCAGTGATTTTGTTGATCACCTCAGCTGGCTTAAAGGTGTTAAAATGTCCCTTTATAGTCTCGCGCATCATAGTCGTTGTTCTGACTTTCTTTCCCTTTTGGATCGGGCAGCGCTTCCGAATCTTGCCTCCCAGGTTGGCATAAAGGCCAGCTCTTTCCGTGTCTGAGTCCGACTCAGTAGTTGACGAGTCGGACGATGAATCGGAAGAAGAATCTTTCTTCTTCTTCTTCTTACTTTTCTTCTTTGGCTTCTTCACTTTCTTGCCCTTGGTGGCTTTGGTGTAATCATCACCAGAGGAGCTAGCCGGTCGTTTCCGCTTTTTGGCCTTAGGGCGCCGGGGCTCAGGTGCCGAATCCGTCTCTTCGAAATCAGAGACATCCTGCCAGTCTGAGTCAGCTGGCGGGAATTGTTGGTCCTTGCTGTGGAGCTCCTTCATCTTTTGCTCCACTAGCCTATTGACCTGTAAGGTCAAATCGCCTGGGAACACCTCGTCATCCTCACTCTCTCTATCTGAGAGCACATGTGCCCCCTGTAGTGGGGACGGCGGAGCTGTCCGATCCGGTGACGTATCGTAGCCGGTAGGCACGCGTCCCTCCGCAGCGGCGGGCGGCGGTTTGTTTCGCTTCGTAGCCATCGGTAGTCTGTAACCAAAAAAGGAAACTTAGTAACCGGAATCAACTCAACTGAACACCAAAGTGACGCCAGGGAACCTGGGTTGAGGATCTTATTGGTAAAGAGTAACGTATTTACACCGTTCTCAATACAGGCGTGGTAAGCTAAGTTTTCCGTAGGTTTTGGGGTATCGAAACCAACCATACGTGGGGTAGGCTTCTAGAACCTCCCATCTCTCTGTCGCGTACACTTCTCTCACCCGCGGCTACTGCGCCAGCAAGTGAGAGAAAATGCTACGAAACTCGGAGAAACGCCTCATCAAAAGGGGAGTCTATAAAAGAAACCCAGGATCATCCCAACAACACCCTCTATTAGGGTCCGAAGGAATCTCCACAGGAGATGTGACGGTGTCAACATCTCTACCCGTACAAAGCGGGTTTAATCGAACCACAGAACCAAGACAAAGGAATCCTTTGTTCTATCCGATTCAATTTTTAAAATGCTAATCTTGTCCAAACTGGACGTACGAAAGTTCTGAACTTTCCAATCTAGATGCGATAGTGCATCATAAACAAGCTTAACCAAAATAATCACGATTACTTACAGTTATTAGCTTTTTGTAGATAAATCCAACTGGAGCAACTCACGAGCGTCCTCCGGTCGTGAGTTTGTTATGCTAATTGCTGGACCGGATGTGCTTACCTCTCCCTAGCCTGAGGCTAGCCTGAGGCTGTATACCGAGGTAAAATATATATATATATATATATATAGATTGTTTTAATATTTTGTTCATATAACTTTAAAGGTTAATAGAATGACTGGGACAATGCGGGGGGGACCTGGGTACCGGGGGACAGTGTGCAGAGGATATGAGCATGGGACAAGTGGCTGGGCAGGCTTCCTCTGAACGAACTGAAGGGTCTGCCAGGTTTCAAAATAGCACACCTAAATGTACGTAGTCTCACACATAAAATAGAGCAATTAAGAATTGATCTGCCAGGATCGGGACTTGATATTTTCACAGTATCAGAAACATGGCTCAATAGCCTTATAGAAAAAAAACTAACTTCAATAACAAACTACACCTTCCTTAGGTATGATCGAAAAGCAAAACATCTAAATGGGTAAGCCAAAGCTGGAGGTGGACTAGGAATTTACTGCCGAAATTCTCTACAAGTAGATTCTAATAGATATGCAGATAAAAATATTTCAAATGCTGTGCTGGAACTACAATGGGTGCTTGTAACAAGGCCTTATTCAAAGAAGATCCTAATTGGAAATGTGTACAGACCACCAGATGGAAGTGTTAAACAGGCCTTTGAGGAATTGAGCATTATGATGAGTGAAATAGATGACATAGACAAGTATGAGACCCTACTGATAGGCGACTTCAATGCAGACTGTAGTGCTAAGAGAAAGCTACCAGCCATAATCATAAATCAATTTGCTTCAGAACATGAGCTCCAACAGCTGATAGATAAACCGACTAGGTCAACTAGAACTACTGCAACCACAATCGATTTAGCCTTTACTAACATCAAGTATTGCACTCAAGCAGGAGTCCTTAACTACAATGTCAGTGACCATAAGCCAGTCTATATTATCAAAAAGAAACCCAGAAACAACCAAAAAACCACCGCATACTGCGGAAGGACATATAGAAACTTTTCAACTGATGCACTTAGGACAATCTTGCAGAGTTATAACCCCACTACAATATTTGAAGAACAGGATCCCAACAAATGTTGGGATATTTTAGAAGATATGATCAACCAGGCAGCAGATACACTTTGTCCGATGACTGAACTAAAAATAAGAGAGAACACGGCTGTTTACATCACCAATGAACTGATAGAACTACAAAAGGACAGAGATTATTTTAAGCAAAAGGCTGACCTAACCAAAGACCCAGGAGACCAGTTTATAGCAAAATGCTTAACAAGTAAAGCCAGAACAGAGGTGAGGAAAGCGAAATCTATGTACTACATTGATCAAGCCATAAAGCACAACCAGAATCCTAAGAAATTCTGGTATGAACTAAGTCAAATTCAACCAGAAGCCAAACCACAGATAAACAGCATAGTAGACGACAGCACAGGTGAGCGAGTACCTGATGGTCAGTTAGCTGAAGTAATAAACAACTATTTTGTAGACATTGGGGCAAACCTCGCCAAGAAATTCAAACAAAAAACCAAGTATCCACAAAATTATCACCCAGTCGCAAATCAACATGAATACAATCTTGAGAAAACAACAAGAAAAGAAGTACTCACCAAGATTGAGGAACTTTCATCATATAAATCATCTGGTATGATGAATATAAATTCAGCCTTCATTAAGACTGCCATTAGCATCCTAATAAATGAATTTACGCATCTCTACAACCTTGTCATTGAAACAGGTATATTCCCAGATAAATGGAAAATAGCTACTGTCACACCAATACCAAAGATAAGTAATCCTAAATCATGCAATGAACTGCGACCAATATCAATACTGCCCCTCCCTGGCAAAGTCATCGAACAAATAATCCATGATCAAATAAAAACCTTCTTGGAAGACACCAACTACCTTGCCAAACAGCAAAATGGCTTCAGAAAAGATAAATCAACCACAATAGCCCTAGCCACTTTATTAGATGAACTGCTGACTAATATGGATAGAGGAGATCTGACAATAACTGTTTTTCTTGATTTCAAGAAAGCTTTTGACACAATAGACCATGACATTTTACTGTGGAAAATTGAAAGGGCAGGACTTGGTCCTAAATCTTGTACATTTATAGCCAACTATCTATCAAATAGACAACAAGTTACAAAAATAAATGGCACTAAGTCAATGGAGAGATCAATTACAACTGGAGTACCCCAGGGTTCCACGCTTGGGCCACTACTCTTCCTCATATTCATTAATGACTTGCCCTTGGTAACAAATGAGGCCATGTTCACACTGTTTGCTGATGATGCGGCCCTCACAGTCCATAGCCCAAACATTGCATCTGCAGCAGAGGTAGTTGAGGATGTACTAGCTAAGGTTAACATCTGGTGTAAGGAAAATAAACTGACAATTAATGCAAAGAAATCTGAATACATAATTTTTGCAACCAAAGTAAAAAAATCCAGAGCACAACCTATCAATTTACATTTGGGTGATGCAGTATTGAATGAGGTAGAATCATACAAATATTTAGGGACCACACTCGATTCTACACTAAATGGTAATCGACAACTCTCAAGACTTACTCAAATGATAGCCATAAAAATGACAACTTTCAGAAAAATTAGGTACTACATGAGCGAGAATACAGCCCTGTTACTATATAAAGCCACTATTCTTCCAATAATTGACTACAATGATTTAATATATGGACTGCTGACAAAACAACAAGAAAACAAATTACAGAGGATTCAAAACAGGGCACTTAGAACTGTCTACAGAGGGAAAACGCTGTCTGTAAAGGAAATGCATGCTAAAGCACAAGTCAGCTACCTTAGCCAAAGGAGGGACACACATCTCCTCAGTCTCATGTATAAAAGATCCAATGATGAACAATATGTTGACCATACAAACAGAGTAACCAGACAGAGCGGTGCTACACTACTAAAAACACCCATGCCACTAACAAACAAACTAACTAAAGCACCGATTTACAGAGGTGGCACATTGTGGAATAAACTTCCAGTGAGGACAAGACAGTCCACAAGTCTCCTTGAATTTAAAAACTTTATGAAAATACAACCGGCCTGTCAGACCCTGACACGGTTATAGGTATTCTAAAGGCCTTCCTTGCCCTGACCCTTGTACATACATATATATATAAATGTTCTCAAATGCACTACACAGCCCTGCATGCTGATCCCCTTCCCGCCCTTACCCCACCCCTATTACACCTTCTTTCAAAACCTATTACCTAAAATTTTCCTTTAAATTGACATAAAACCTGTATGATGTAAGTCCCCACTGCAATCTCAGACCGCGATCCCATCATTAGGCCACACAGAACGGAACACTCGTGATGGGATAAAAAAAAAAAAAAATTTAAATGGCCAGGTTTCCGCATTTGGTATTGGTGATTGGATCCACTGATTTGCATATTTGCAATATAGTATATATATATGTGTATTGTAGATATGTTATATCTTTTTGAAAAGAGAAGAGAGAAAACAAAGGAAGAAAGAAGTGTTTAAAGACAATTCTAGAGTCATCTTGTACATTTATTGATGCATGCTCACCAAGTGCATAATACATATGTTGAACTGGAATTGCATGCAGTTACTATTACGACAAATAGTCAATTTATATTATGCTTCTATTATCGAACAGGTTTTTCATGTGGTTATTATTGCAACTAATATTGTCATTTATGTACCAACAAATTGTAATTAACGGCCGGAAGACCAGTGCTCTGGCGCTGACAAAAGACATTATTCGCTGAATAAAATACATTTAGTAAAAAAAAACAAAAAACAATAGCCCGAACAACATTCTCCAAAATGTATAGAGTGTTAACATCAAGTAAGATATTAATACAAACAAGGAAGCGTATTCTTCAGTGTTATGTGTGGTCTACTCTAATGTATGGGGCAGAGACATGGACAATCTCTAAGAAAATGTACAAACGTTTAGCAGCATTTGAGATGTGGACTTATCGAAGGATGATGAAAATATCATGGACAAAGAAGATCACCAACAAAGAAGTTCTCAGAAAAATTAAAAATAAGAAAAGCTTGTTTGCCACTATACAGACAAAGAAACTTATTTATTTTGGCCACATCATTCGTCAGAGTTCAATATACCGTACATTGTTGGAAGGGAAGGTGAATGGCAGCAGAGGGAGAGGGAGACCAAGAACATCATGGTTTACAAATATTTCACAGTGGACAGGCTTGAATTATTCACAGGCTATCAGAACAGCACATCGGGACAAGTGGAGAACCATTGCATCCAACCCTCGACTAGAGGATGGAATTATTGATTGATTGATGAGGCATACGCCGCCATACGCTTTCATAAATCCGTCCGTCCAAATTTGTTTGTGCATGCTAAAAAAAACTCGACCTATGAGGGCGTATGGCCCATACTGTAAAAAAATGTCACAGCTCCCATACGCTCCTCGTAGGTTCCACAGATGCTAAAAACCACCCGAAAGGTCACCAAATGTCATCATAGGCCGGCACGCGCAGGACCTATGTAGGTTTTCAATACGCTCCCGCCATACGCCGTAATGTGACAGGGCCTTTACCAAAAATATTATATTAAATTTATAAGGTTAGTGACTCACAACCATTGACAATGCCTTGAGTTTGAGTCTATGCGCACAGCTGAAAATGACAAGTGAGCTGAAAACGCCACACCGGGCCACTCCCTGCAGGCCGCAGACATTATGCAACACCACGTGGTGTTCTCTGTGGCGGAGTGGTTAGAGTGTCTGACTTTTTTCTAGGTCGGACTCCTAACCTGAAGGTCGGTGGTTCAATTCCCCGTGCCCCCATCTCTGCCAATTTGGATTTCCACCGCTGTGTATAACTTACAGCGACATCAAAGGCCAGTTGCTCTCATACCATGTTTATGTGGTGTGGGAGGTTAAAAATCCCTTGGGTCGGTAAAAGTGTAGTCTCCCTTGCTGGTAGATCGTGGGTTCGAACCCTGGTCGAGTCAAACCAATGACTTAAAAATTGATACTTGTCGCTTCCTAGCCAGGCGCTCGGCATTATTAGGATAGGGCAAGGACTGGTGTGTTCAGTGTCAGGATAATGTGACTGAGTGGGATACCAGGTCATGGTGCAGGTGGCCTGGTTTCCCAGTGGGACAGCACTATAAAGTCACCATGAGTGCGCACTGTCAGAAGTCAGTACCCGTCCTGATATGACCTTAGATGTTGCTAGGACGCAAAACAACAAACAAACAAAAACAAACACATCCACGCAGGACCCCGAACCCTCTCCCGCTGTTTGGTTGAGGGTTTGGGTCCAGCGCACCCCACCTGGAATCGATCTGGGCAGGGCAGGGGGGGGGCAACCGGAAAAATAACTGGCTCGGGGAAGGTCAGGTACCTAATGACTCGAACACTGAAAAGCTGAACATTGAATTCTCCAAACCACTAACTACTAACCACAAAACTTAATGAAATAGAATAAATATAATTAAAATCCACACTATAACACTTGGTTTCCCGTCTCGTCAATTATATTATATTCTACATCATATTTTTGTCGGCTTTTTCAAGTGGGAGTGGGGCTGGAGCCGAGAGACTGCCTGTATAACACTATTATTTGTCATGGAAAAGTTATAGTGTGTATATATGATGTATAACAAATTATGCGAGTATAAAGATACATAAGGGAATTATCATTATTGGTAATACTCTGTAAGATCCAACACTGTACCGGTGGCGCCCCCTGTGGCTTCCACCACATGTAGACTGGTGTCAGTCGCACCGGAGGATATATGTATACAGATGCATATAAAAAGTTCATTTTCCATTCAAGTCTTTTACCATTGATTTGGCTTATTATACACCACTTGTGATTTTACCACAGCTGTATGTTCTTTTGGCATGCGCTCTATTTTACCTGTTTGATCAAATGTGGTTTTTTGTTAAAGGAAATATTTTTTTTTATTTTTTAATCGGATATGTTTAAACCACTAGCCAATAGACTTTTTGTGCTGGGGGGGTCGTTAAACAAACAAAACAAGAAAACAGATGCATATATAAAAACATATATTTACATACCATACATTAATGTAAATAAATTTACTGAACGCATAGACATATGTACTATAAGCCAGTTATCGAAACAAAGAAGTTGATTCCACAGAATCACAGAATGCATGACATCACATGTCAGGGCTGCAACAGATTGTGCAAATCGAGGATTGGTCTCTACAGCCGTACAAGAGGATGTTCCTCAACCAACTCTACAGGCGCTACTCCATAGTGTGCAAGACTGAAGGATGCCAGAAATATAATAAATAATTATTATACATTAAAATTTAGACATAACACAAAGGGAATGGCGAATTTAGACAGCATGTTCAATGGCTCAAATAAAAAGACTGTTAGAGACATTAAAGCTGCAGAGTCCGATGAAATCATCAAATTTTCAAAACCAAAACTATGATCTAAATTTGATTCTAAACACTTAGATAGATACTGATGCACTTATTAAGCATTTGTTTCTGCCTTGAAGGCAATACTGAGTTAATTTAACCGGACATGTTACTGCAGAAGTCTATGGTGTCCGAGTTTTGGCAAGCTTGCCAAAACTAATTTTCCATGTTTGCACTCAAAATATCTCAAAAGTTTACCATTTAAAATAAAAGTAACTTTGAACTAATTTAAAGTAGATACTAGTGATTGATCTAATATATTTATCTCAGAAAAAATACAGAAATTCAAATCCATCGGACTATGCAACTTTAAAAAAAAAAAAAGATATAAATATTGTATTTGTACCTTTGGAAATATAAGAGACCTGAGGAAATTTCTGAAAGCCAATTCATAATTGACAAGGATTAGCTATCCACAGTCAAAGAAATTAAAAGTAAGTTTTTATTGTCCCCCCCCCCCCCACGCATACACACCCATTCCCTTCTTCAACATGAAATGAAGGGATGCGGTGGCCAGTGTTTGATTAGCCCGGTCGAGTCAAACCGATGACTTACAAAGTTAATACTTGTCGCTACCTAATACCCCAGTCACACGAGGCCTGCGTTCGCCTACGATCGATTCGCGTCCTCATTGCGCCCTCCTTAAGTGCTGGCGCCGCGAGGACGCCAACCTCCCAGCGTCCATTTCGGAAATTTTGGACGCAAGGAGGTTGCTGCTGCATGTGCAACCTTCTTACGCCCTGTTCCGGCGGCGCCATTCAAAATGGTTGGCGCCCTGGCACCACCCTGGCGCCGCCCTGTGTTGGTGCTAACACATGCGATGCTGCAGTCACCATGTGGTCGGCCCTGACCTGGCACCGACCTGACGCCGACATGGCTCCGACATGGCGCCTACAACTTATTTGAATCAGTGTATCGAATGGCACGCTGGGTGGTTGGCGTCCTTTTGGGCGTAGGGAGGTTGGCGGCAAACGCTGGTTCTCGTGTGACTGGGGTATAACCTGGCGCTCGGCATTAATAGGATAGGACAAGGACTGGTTAGCTCAGTATCAAGATAAAGTAACTGCGTGGATATCGGGTCATGGTGTCAGTGGCCTCGCCTCCCAGTGGGGCAGCGCCTATAAAAGTCGGCATGAGTGCGCACTGCCACAAGTTGGTACCCCTCCTGAAAGGACCTAATATGTTGCTATGACATAAAACTATATCACTACACTGGGAATTATTTTATTAGTGGTATAAATAGTAGTAGTATTTTAAAGACCCTACGATGCAGTAAGCATGTATCTTACTTTGGTTTAATAAAAAACCACCAATAAAACCGCCATTTTAATGTAAAATGGTAACTCCTTTGGACATGGATTAAAGTTAATTAATCTGTCATGTCGGCTGAACACCACTCACTAGCTACGCGAATAACTACAATATTATGTGGATGAGGCCTTGCTATTCAGACGCATACAGGGAAGCAATACCAGAGGTCACTCCAAGAAGCTTTTCAAGCCAAGGTACAACAGCTCACTCAGAGGGGCCTTCTTTTCACAGCGAGTGATAAACATGTGGAATGAGCTACCGGGAGAAGCGATGGAAGCAGCTACCATGAATCAATTCAAGAATGCGCTGGACAGGGCCTGGGCCAGAGAAACATTCCTGTACGATTTCGAGGCTGCATACCATTAGAGCTGAGAGCTATGAGCTTTGTATAGGCTACCACAAGCCTGCATCAAAGAAGAGGATAATAATAATAATAATAATAATAATAATAATAATAATAATAATTAACACTACAAAAAACAGCTGAATGGCATATACAGGGATGTTTTGCAGAGCTTTTGAAAAGCCTTTACAAAGCATCTACAGAGGTTTTTAAAGCTTTTGCAAAGCATTTGCGGAACCTTTTTCAAAATTGTTACGAAGCTTTCACAGAACTTTTGAGAATCTTCACAAAACTTTTAACTTTTGCAGACCCTTTCACAAAACATTCATAGAACCTTTGCGGCTTTCCACAGTCATTGCAGATACCTTTGTAGAATTTTCATCCAATCCATGCAGATGTTTCGCAGCTTTCATGGAACCTCCACAGAAATATTTACATTGTATGCTAACTTTAACGCAACCATTGCGAAACTTTGACGGAAGCGCTACCAAACTTTCACCGCTTCTGTAAGCTTTCAGGAAAACCTCCGCAAAACTTTCACACCTGTCCGAAAGCTTTCACTGAACTCTTACGACGTTCACATCGTTCTCAGAGACCCTTCTACACCTGTCAGACTTTTCACAGACAAATCGGAGAACTGTCCTGGAGCTCTCATAGAAATCTGACACATTTTGTACAATTGTTATGGAAAATTTACATATCTTGTACAGGTTTCATAGAAAACTGACATCTTTTTATAGCGTTCACAGAAAATTCACATCTTGTATAGCTTACACAGAAAATTGACATCTTCTATAGCTTTCATGGGTCTTACTAGTTTCAGAGACCCTTTTTAGAGCTTTTACAACTACAATAGAATTGGATAATTTTCACAGCACTCTTGAAGCATTCATCTAACTTTTATAGCTTTCAAAAAGCTTTCAAAGACTTTTCACAAACCTTTCACAGAAGGGCCATTTTCCACAGAACGGTCATAGCTTTAAAAGTTTTCACAAAACCTTCGCATACCGTTCGCAAGTTTTCACAGAACCTTCGCAGGACCGCAGAAAATTTAGTTTTCGCAGAGCTTTCAGAGCACTTTCATAAAACTGTCGCTGTTTTTGCGGAACTTTAACAATAAGCTCTCAACATAGTGACTAAGCACTACTAGTCACAGTATGGTTTACACATGTGAAGTCAGTCACAACATGAGAATCTCCAATGTCCATCATCAACCACATCATTTGTAGGGCACTTATAGTTAAAATGATTCTTTATCGTACCCAGCTACTTTTGGTGTGAATAATTAATTTAATAAAGAATTAATACTAATAGACTTTAAAAGTTGAATTGAGAGCTTTCTGTGGGTGCCATCTTGGTAGTTCCCCGAGATTCCCGTCATGTGATGAGGGAAT